>OY726526.1:8491315-9112085 GCA_963383655.1 Bathymodiolus septemdierum | reverse complement strand
TGACAGAAACATTGAGCCTAATAGATAAAAGTTATTACATAAACTTTAAGTGTACCTGATGAAAGATATGACAGAAACATTGAGCCTAATAGATAAAAGTTATTACATAAACTTTAAGCGTACCTGATGAAAGATATGACAGAAACATTGAGCCTAATAGATAAAAGTTATTACATAAACTTTAAGCGTACCTGATGAAAGATATGACAGAAACATTGAGCCTAATAGATAAAAGTTATTACATAAACTTTAAGCGTACCTGATGAAAGATATGACAGAAACATTGAGCCTAATAGATAAAAGTTATTACATAAACATTAAGCGTACCTGATGAAAGATATGACAGAAACATTGAGCCTAATAGATAAAAGTTATTACATAAACTTTAAGCGTACCTGATGAAAGATATGACAGAAACATTGAGCCTAATAGATAAAAGTTATTACATAAACTTTAAGCGTACCTGATGAAAGATATGACAGAAACATTGAGCCTAATAGATAAAAGTTATTACATAAACTTTAAGCGTACCTGATGAAAGATATGACAGAAACATTGAGCCTAATAGATAAAAGTTATTACATAAACTTTAAGCGTACCTGATGAAAGATATGACAGAAACATTGAGCCTAATAGATAAAAGTTATTACATAAACTTTAAGCGTACCTGATGAAAGATATGACAGAAACATTGAGCCTAATAGATAAAAGTTATTACATAAACTTTAAGTGTACCTGATGAAAGATATGACAGAAACATTGAGCCTAATAGATAAAAGTTATTACATAAACTTTAAGCGTACCTGATGAAAGATATGACAGAAACATTGAGCCTAATAGATAAAAGTTATTACATAAACTTTAAGCGTACCTGATGAAAGATATGACAGAAACATTGAGCCTAATAGATAAAAGTTATTACATAAACATTAAGCGTACCTGATGAAAGATATGACAGAAACATTGAGCCTAATAGATAAAAGTTATTACATAAACATTAAGCGTACCTGATGAAAGATATGACAGAAACATTGAGCCTAATAGATAAAAGTTATTACATAAACATTAAGCGTACCTGATGAAAGATATGACAGAAACATTGAGCCTAATAGATAAAAGTTATTACATAAACTTTAAGCGTACCTGATGAAAGATATGACAGAAACATTGAGCCTAATAGATAAAAGTTATTACATAAACTTTAAGCGTACCTGATGAAAGATATGACAGAAACATTGAGCCTAATAGATAAAAGTTATTACATAAACTTTAAGCGTACCTGATGAAAGATATGACAGAAACATTGAGCCTAATAGATAAAAGTTATTACATAAACTTTAAGCGTACCTGATGAAAGATATGACAGAAACATTGAGCCTAATAGATAAAAGTTATTACATAAACTTTAAGCGTACCTGATGAAAGATATGACAGAAACATTGAGCCTAATAGATAAAAGTTATTACATAAACTTTAAGCGTACCTGATGAAAGATATGACAGAAACATTGAGCCTAATAGATAAAAGTTATTACATAAACTTTAAGCGTACCTGATGAAAGATATGACAGAAACATTGAGCCTAATAGATAAAAGTTATTACATAAACTTTAAGCGTACCTGATGAAAGATATGACAGAAACATTGAGCCTAATAGATAAAAGTTATTACATAAACTTTAAGCGTACCTGATGAAAGATATGACAGAAACATTGAGCCTAATAGATAAAAGTTATTACATAAACTTTAAGCGTACCTGATGAAAGATATGACAGAAACATTGAGCCTAATAGATAAAAGTTATTACATAAACTTTAAGCGTACCTGATGAAAGATATGACAGAAACATTGAGCCTAATAGATAAAAGTTATTACATAAACTTTAAGCGTACCTGATGAAAGATATGACAGAAACATTGAGCCTAATAGATAAAAGTTATTACATAAACTTTAAGCGTACCTGATGAAAGATATGACAGAAACATTGAGCCTAATAGATAAAAGTTATTACATAAACTTTAAGCGTACCTGATGAAAGATATGACAGAAACATTGAGCCTAATAGATAAAAGTTATTACATAAACTTTAAGCGTACCTGATGAAAGATATGACAGAAACATTGAGCCTAATAGATAAAAGTTATTACATAAACTTTAAGCGTACCTGATGAAAGATATGACAGAAACATTGAGCCTAATAGATAAAAGTTATTACATAAACTTTAAGCGTACCTGATGAAAGATATGACAGAAACATTGAGCCTAATAGATAAAAGTTATTACATAAACTTTAAGCGTACCTGATGAAAGATATGACAGAAACATTGAGCCTAATAGATAAAAGTTATTACATAAACTTTAAGCGTACCTGATGAAAGATATGACAGAAACATTGAGCCTAATAGATAAAAGTTATTACATAAACTTTAAGCGTACCTGATGAAAGATATGACAGAAACATTGAGCCTAATAGATAAAAGTTATTACATAAACTTTAAGCGTACCTGATGAAAGATATGACAGAAACATTGAGCCTAATAGATAAAAGTTATTACATAAACTTTAAGCGTACCTGATGAAAGATATGACAGAAACATTGAGCCTAATAGATAAAAGTTATTACATAAACTTTAAGCGTACCTGATGAAAGATATGACAGAAACATTGAGCCTAATAGATAAAAGTTATTACATAAACTTTAAGCGTACCTGATGAAAGATATGACAGAAACATTGAGCCTAATAGATAAAAGTTATTACATAAACTTTAAGCGTACCTGATGAAAGATATGACAGAAACATTGAGCCTAATAGATAAAAGTTATTACATAAACTTTAAGCGTACCTGATGAAAGATATGACAGAAACATTGAGCCTAATAGATAAAAGTTATTACATAAACTTTAAGCGTACCTGATGAAAGATATGACAGAAACATTGAGCCTAATAGATAAAAGTTATTACATAAACTTTAAGCGTACCTGATGAAAGATATGACAGAAACATTGAGCCTAATAGATAAAAGTTATTACATAAACTTTAAGCGTACCTGATGAAAGATATGACAGAAACATTGAGCCTAATAGATAAAAGTTATTACATAAACTTTAAGCGTACCTGATGAAAGATATGACAGAAACATTGAGCCTAATAGATAAAAGTTATTACATAAACTTTAAGTGTACCTGATGAAAGATATGACAGAAACATTGAGCCTAATAGATAAAAGTTATTACATAAACTTTAAGTGTACCTGATGAAAGATATGACAGAAACATTGAGCCTAATAGATAAAAGTTATTACATAAACTTTAAGTGTACCTGATGAAAGATATGACAGAAACATTGAGCCTAATAGATAAAAGTTATTACATAAACTTTAAGTGTACCTGATGAAAGATATGACAGAAACATTGAGCCTAATAGATAAAAGTTATTACATCAACTTTAAGTGTACCTGATGAAAGATATGACAGAAACATTGAGCCTAATAGATAAAAGTTATTACATAAACTTTAAGTGTACCTGATGAAAGATATGACAGAAACATTGAGCCTAATAGATAAAAGTTATTACATAAACTTTAAGCGTACCTGATGAAAGATATGACAGAAACATTGAGCCTAATAGATAAAAGTTATTACATAAACATTAAGCGTACCTGATGAAAGATATGACAGAAACATTGAGCCTAATAGATAAAAGTTATTACATAAACATTAAGCGTACCTGATGAAAGATATGACAGAAACATTGAGCCTAATAGATAAAAGTTATTACATAAACATTAAGCGTACCTGATGAAAGATATGACAGAAACATTGAGCCTAATAGATAAAAGTTATTACATAAACTTTAAGCGTACCTGATGAAAGATATGACAGAAACATTGAGCCTAATAGATAAAAGTTATTACATAAACTTTAAGCGTACCTGATGAAAGATATGACAGAAACATTGAGCCTAATAGATAAAAGTTATTACATAAACTTTAAGCGTACCTGATGAAAGATATGACAGAAACATTGAGCCTAATAGATAAAAGTTATTACATAAACTTTAAGCGTACCTGATGAAAGATATGACAGAAACATTGAGCCTAATAGATAAAAGTTATTACATAAACTTTAAGTGTACCTGATGAAAGATATGACAGAAACATTGAGCCTAATAGATAAAAGTTATTACATAAACTTTAAGTGTACCTGATGAAAGATATGACAGAAACATTGAGCCTAATAGATAAAAGTTATTACATAAACTTTAAGCGTACCTGATGAAAGATATGACAGAAACATTGAGCCTAATAGATAAAAGTTATTACATAAACTTTAAGCGTACCTGATGAAAGATATGACAGAAACATTGAGCCTAATAGATAAAAGTTATTACATAAACATTAAGCGTACCTGATGAAAGATATGACAGAAACATTGAGCCTAATAGATAAAAGTTATTACATAAACATTAAGCGTACCTGATGAAAGATATGACAGAAACATTGAGCCTAATAGATAAAAGTTATTACATAAACATTAAGCGTACCTGATGAAAGATATGACAGAAACATTGAGCCTAATAGATAAAAGTTATTACATAAACTTTAAGCGTACCTGATGAAAGATATGACAGAAACATTGAGCCTAATAGATAAAAGTTATTACATAAACTTTAAGCGTACCTGATGAAAGATATGACAGAAACATTGAGCCTAATAGATAAAAGTTATTACATAAACTTTAAGCGTACCTGATGAAAGATATGACAGAAACATTGAGCCTAATAGATAAAAGTTATTACATAAACTTTAAGCGTACCTGATGAAAGATATGACAGAAACATTGAGCCTAATAGATAAAAGTTATTACATAAACTTTAAGCGTACCTGATGAAAGATATGACAGAAACATTGAGCCTAATAGATAAAAGTTATTACATAAACTTTAAGCGTACCTGATGAAAGATATGACAGAAACATTGAGCCTAATAGATAAAAGTTATTACATAAACTTTAAGCGTACCTGATGAAAGATATGACAGAAACATTGAGCCTAATAGATAAAAGTTATTACATAAACTTTAAGCGTACCTGATGAAAGATATGACAGAAACATTGAGCCTAATAGATAAAAGTTATTACATAAACTTTAAGCGTACCTGATGAAAGATATGACAGAAACATTGAGCCTAATAGATAAAAGTTATTACATAAACTTTAAGCGTACCTGATGAAAGATATGACAGAAACATTGAGCCTAATAGATAAAAGTTATTACATAAACTTTAAGCGTACCTGATGAAAGATATGACAGAAACATTGAGCCTAATAGATAAAAGTTATTACATAAACTTTAAGCGTACCTGATGAAAGATATGACAGAAACATTGAGCCTAATAGATAAAAGTTATTACATAAACTTTAAGCGTACCTGATGAAAGATATGACAGAAACATTGAGCCTAATAGATAAAAGTTATTACATAAACTTTAAGCGTACCTGATGAAAGATATGACAGAAACATTGAGCCTAATAGATAAAAGTTATTACATAAACTTTAAGCGTACCTGATGAAAGATATGACAGAAACATTGAGCCTAATAGATAAAAGTTATTACATAAACTTTAAGCGTACCTGATGAAAGATATGACAGAAACATTGAGCCTAATAGATAAAAGTTATTACATAAACTTTAAGCGTACCTGATGAAAGATATGACAGAAACATTGAGCCTAATAGATAAAAGTTATTACATAAACTTTAAGCGTACCTGATGAAAGATATGACAGAAACATTGAGCCTAATAGATAAAAGTTATTACATAAACTTTAAGCGTACCTGATGAAAGATATGACAGAAACATTGAGCCTAATAGATAAAAGTTATTACATAAACTTTAAGCGTACCTGATGAAAGATATGACAGAAACATTGAGCCTAATAGATAAAAGTTATTACATAAACTTTAAGCGTACCTGATGAAAGATATGACAGAAACATTGAGCCTAATAGATAAAAGTTATTACATAAACTTTAAGCGTACCTGATGAAAGATATGACAGAAACATTGAGCCTAATAGATAAAAGTTATTACATAAACTTTAAGCGTACCTGATGAAAGATATGACAGAAACATTGAGCCTAATAGATAAAAGTTATTACATAAACTTTAAGCGTACCTGATGAAAGATATGACAGAAACATTGAGCCTAATAGATAAAAGTTATTACATAAACTTTAAGCGTACCTGATGAAAGATATGACAGAAACATTGAGCCTAATAGATAAAAGTTATTACATAAACTTTAAGCGTACCTGATGAAAGATATGACAGAAACATTGAGCCTAATAGATAAAAGTTATTACATAAACTTTAAGCGTACCTGATGAAAGATATGACAGAAACATTGAGCCTAATAGATAAAAGTTATTACATAAACTTTAAGCGTACCTGATGAAAGATATGACAGAAACATTGAGCCTAATAGATAAAAGTTATTACATAAACTTTAAGCGTACCTGATGAAAGATATGACAGAAACATTGAGCCTAATAGATAAAAGTTATTACATAAACTTTAAGCGTACCTGATGAAAGATATGACAGAAACATTGAGCCTAATAGATAAAAGTTATTACATAAACTTTAAGCGTACCTGATGAAAGATATGACAGAAACATTGAGCCTAATAGATAAAAGTTATTACATAAACTTTAAGCGTACCTGATGAAAGATATGACAGAAACATTGAGCCTAATAGATAAAAGTTATTACATAAACTTTAAGCGTACCTGATGAAAGATATGACAGAAACATTGAGCCTAATAGATAAAAGTTATTACATAAACTTTAAGCGTACCTGATGAAAGATATGACAGAAACATTGAGCCTAATAGATAAAAGTTATTACATAAACTTTAAGCGTACCTGATGAAAGATATGACAGAAACATTGAGCCTAATAGATAAAAGTTATTACATAAACTTTAAGCGTACCTGATGAAAGATATGACAGAAACATTGAGCCTAATAGATAAAAGTTATTACATAAACTTTAAGCGTACCTGATGAAAGATATGACAGAAACATTGAGCCTAATAGATAAAAGTTATTACATAAACTTTAAGCGTACCTGATGAAAGATATGACAGAAACATTGAGCCTAATAGATAAAAGTTATTACATAAACTTTAAGCGTACCTGATGAAAGATATGACAGAAACATTGAGCCTAATAGATAAAAGTTATTACATAAACTTTAAGCGTACCTGATGAAAGATATGACAGAAACATTGAGCCTAATAGATAAAAGTTATTACATAAACTTTAAGCGTACCTGATGAAAGATATGACAGAAACATTGAGCCTAATAGATAAAAGTTATTACATAAACTTTAAGCGTACCTGATGAAAGATATGACAGAAACATTGAGCCTAATAGATAAAAGTTATTACATAAACTTTAAGCGTACCTGATGAAAGATATGACAGAAACATTGAGCCTAATAGATAAAAGTTATTACATAAACTTTAAGCGTACCTGATGAAAGATATGACAGAAACATTGAGCCTAATAGATAAAAGTTATTACATAAACTTTAAGCGTACCTGATGAAAGATATGACAGAAACATTGAGCCTAATAGATAAAAGTTATTACATAAACTTTAAGCGTACCTGATGAAAGATATGACAGAAACATTGAGCCTAATAGATAAAAGTTATTACATAAACTTTAAGCGTACCTGATGAAAGATATGACAGAAACATTGAGCCTAATAGATAAAAGTTATTACATAAACTTTAAGCGTACCTGATGAAAGATATGACAGAAACATTGAGCCTAATAGATAAAAGTTATTACATAAACTTTAAGCGTACCTGATGAAAGATATGACAGAAACATTGAGCCTAATAGATAAAAGTTATTACATAAACTTTAAGCGTACCTGATGAAAGATATGACAGAAACATTGAGCCTAATAGATAAAAGTTATTACATAAACTTTAAGCGTACCTGATGAAAGATATGACAGAAACATTGAGCCTAATAGATAAAAGTTATTACATAAACTTTAAGCGTACCTGATGAAAGATATGACAGAAACATTGAGCCTAATAGATAAAAGTTATTACATAAACTTTAAGTGTACCTGATGAAATTTATCATATAAACGATCGTGCACACTATATTTGACCTTATCTTTTTATTTGTTTGTGTTGTCTAATTATGTGTCTTTGCGTTCTGAGTTGCGTGTTGTGATGTCCATTACGATTTCCGCATACAGGTGATGTTCGGTTCGTCTTTGCCTTCAGTTGTTAGTAGGACGGCACATGTCTTATTTACGTTATTTGTGTTTGTTTGCGTGTAGCGGTGTCCGGCACATATTGTGTTGTGTTTTTGGTTTGTTTTTCTCCCTCTTGTGTTCCCTGTGATTGTTCATTTTTGATTGGTCCATCAAATCATGTTGAGGAGAGCGACTAGTAGCCTCTGGCTATATGTAATCCTCATAAAATAAATAAAGAATTAAATTATTCATTTGCTAGCTAGGTTTGAACATTTTGTGTTTTTCCTTTCTGTTATTTACGAATTGGAATGATGCCAAAGTTAAAACGATAATGTCGTGTGACATTAGAGAAAACCGAAGCAACAATCAAGAATAGACAATCCAGAGAAACTGGCAATTTTGGGTGCACAAGACACAGATTGAAGACAAACAAAGCAAAAAACACACCACCAAAACAAAAAAGATTAGCAACACGAAGCCTACCAAAAACCGGGGGTGAACCCAGGTGAGAGGGCCCGGGTGGCTCAATGAGTTAGGTAGTTGGATTACCTAACAACTCATACAAGCCTATGACCAATACGGCTTGGGTTCGCACCCGGCTGTGTAAATTACAAAAAAGGGTGCACTATAGACTCGCAGCCGCAAGTGATAAAGTTTACCAGTTGCTTGCCCATGGTCGGTGGTTCTCTCCGGGTACTCCGGCTTCTTCCACGACTAAAACTGGTCGCCATGATATAGCTGAAATATTGCTGAAAGTGGTGTTAAAGCACCAAAAATAAAAAAAAATAAAAAAATGAACCCAGGTGCATCCAGTTCCCACCTAAATGTCCTACGTTCAAAGTGACATGTTTGAATGCGTTTTCATAATAAAACAGCTTGACATATACTAAGTAAGCATCATAACACAAAACGTAGTAACATTTACTGATCATATAACAAAAACAAAATCTCGTCAGCTGGCATGAAATAACAATTAACCAAATGTTAAAATGTATAATTATGTTTTGTTACTGAGTCTACATATGTTCACCAAAAGGCTACAACTCATTATATCATTGTGCCAGCATACATGTAGCTATGTTAGTATGTACCTGTTTTTCTATTTCTTTAGTTTGTAAGCTTATATATTTTGAATATGTTGTCCTTTTGTTTTTCTTTCTTTTGGCCATTGTAATGTCAATTTCTTCTTCTATTTACGGCTTTTGATTGCTCATTTGGTATCTTCAAACTTTTCTTATAAATGTAGCCTACTTATATCTGCAGTGTTATTTAGAAATACTTAATCCCGCTCGCGGATTGTGTACCAGTGCGGTCTGTCCGAAGGTGTTTTCTTTTATTTTATATTTTCTGTATCCTGTTTAGCGAATATTTTGTTCTATTTTTATGTTTTGTTTTGTATTTCTGTCTTATCTGAATATGACCATTTTCTGTGAAATAAATGGTTTTTGGTAATTATATGCTATTTGTCCCAAAACTTTATACATCATACTTACACGATATTCTAGCACTGCTTGGAATCCGAACGATACAACTTCAGATAAAATGCAGACACCAACGATTCCGGTATTCTGTAATGGTTATGGTTAGAACAGTGTTAATTAATTACCATAATTGTACCTTTTATAAAGTTTAGTGTATTAAGGAAATGTTGAACCTTGTCTTACTCCCAGTTTTCATTTGTGTAATTTGATCTCTTGTTATTTTATTTGTTTATCTTGTTTACACGTCTGAGTTGTGGTTGATTTATGCTACTGTTGACCTTTATCTCAAAGATTTATGTTTCACAAAGAATGAATATTTTACATATTGCAATTATATTCAGGAATGAGCCTGCCAGTTCTCATATTCATGTACATGTTATTTGGTTTTTTTTTAATTTTAATTATCTGAATTGTATGGCATCGTCTAATTACATAACCCATGTCTGTTTAATATCGTCGTGAGCTTGGCACGAACCTCGTTAGTAAACATATATACACTGACTTGACATGCTTGCCAAAGAAAAAAAAATAGTTCAGTATATTTTCAAATAATGATACATAGATATTTAAAGAATCTACTTGTGTCAAGTTGAGGGAACCAATGATTTTACTTGGAAATATGCAAGTATATGTGTTATCCGGAATAATTCAATCTGAATTATAACATGACCTCCTTCTTTCGCTTTGTTAACAAACGAGCGAGTTATCCATTCGATATAATCTCATTATCACATGCGCTGGTGAATGTGACTGACTTTTCCATTGGCTGCATAAATTGTAACCCGAATAATGGCGATTGAGGGCGCAGTATTATTCGAGTTACATAAATTGTGTGCGACATTTTCCGCAAACGTAAATATAAATTACCGTCTTCCAATCAAAGTATACTACCGTATTTGTACTCTTAGACATATCAGAATCGAAATAAATCATGGAAGCCAGAATGTGTTTGGAGTTTTAACATGGCCGGATTGGCGGATATTAGTAAATTTTATCCCTCGCTTCTGGCTCGGGATAAAATACTAATATCCGCCAATCCATGTTAAAACTCCAACACATTCTGGCTTCCATGATTTATTTCTTAAATATACTACGTCAGGAATGGACCACATTTGCACTTCGAGTTGTGTAAGGAAAAGACTTCTTGGAGTTTGAAATAAAGTGATCCTGCTGTATATCGTACTGATTGGCGAAGTGATAAGGCAATGGCTGTTTTCCCTTAACCCGGTTTAACACTGCCACATTTGTGGTCCTGTCCCCAAAGAGGACCTAGATGTTCTTTTGTCATTTTATTTTGTTTAGAAATATGTGCTTCATGTTGTTGTGGTTGATTAGTATTATCGATAATTACCGTTTAATCTTTTACTTAATATAATTACTACGACCGGATGTACTTTTTGTAGGTTGATCTCCCATAATGCAATTTTAATTATTTCGCGAACCAGTTTACATCTATTTATACTTACAACTTTTAATATTCTATAACTTCCGTTTATAATCGCCACAATGCTCACAATATTGTTTACGATTACTATAGTTATTGTGACCAGCGAACAAATAACTAATCCTTTTGCTAAGCGTAGCAAATCTGAGTCGTAAAAACTCTTGCTACTGAAAGAAGCAGTGTCTGAATGTATGTAGACATCTGATAGCCAAAACGTTATCGATAACATCATCATGAATGCTATTACCTACAACAGAATAATGGGTAATGTTTATATAATATAAGATAACTAATTTGTTTTATAAAGTATGTAAAAATGAAAACACTTTTAGATACGTCTCCATTTTAAATATTTTAATTAATTTATTTGTTATATTGTCAAATTAGACATGTCTTTGTAATTATAATTCGTTCTTACAGTAGACATGTCTTTCTAATCATGATTCGTTCTAACAGTATGCATGTCTCTCTCATCATGATTCGTTCTCATTGTATACGTCTTTCTAATCAAGATTCATTCTCAAGGTAGACATGTTTTCTAATCATGATTCGTTCTCAAAGTAGACATGTTTTCTAAATCATGATCCGTTCTCACAGTAGATATCTCTTTCTAATCATGATTGGTTCTCACAGTATACATGTCTTTCTAATCATGATTCGTTCTATTATTAGTAAAATAAAGTGTGACTGATGTTTGTACTTGTTTATAAATTCTAAAATATTTTTTCCTGCACATTTGAGTATTCTTATCTTTTATTCAACATAATTTGTATACAAACCATTTCAAATATTCGAATTCCAATGTGGATACATCTCAGAATTCTGAAAGAACAAAGCAAAACAATGTTTAATTTAATAATTTATGGTTGGTTGGTAGGTTTGTGCTGTTTAACACACATCACTTTCACCAATATTTAAGTTATATCGTGGTGGTCAGTTTTATTGGTGGATGAAACCGGAGTACCCAAAGAAAACCACTGACCTGCAATAGGTCACTGACAATCTTTAACACATAATGTTGTATCCAGTGCACCTCGCCATGGCCCATGAACGGGGTTCGAACTCACCATTTTAGTGGTAATTGGCACCGATTGCATAGGTAGTTGTAAATCAAACTACAATACGAGCACGACCACGAAGACCCCTTAATCTGTATGAAGCATAATGTTGTCCACTGGTTCACATAGTACACAGAGTAACAACATGGTTAGAATTAGTAAGAAAGGATGTTGATGTAAATGAACATGATATAGTATCCATCTATGTCAGGCCAAAACATGTGAACACGACAATTGAAAGATAATATATTATATAAATATATTATTACAATGACAGATGTGTGAGATATATGAACTATAATAAAGAAATAAATCATGGAAGCCAGAATGTATTGGGAGTTTTAACATTGATTGGCGGATATTAGTATTTTATCCCGAGCCAGAAGCGAGGGATAAAATTTACTATTATCCGCCAATCCACGTTAAAACTCACAACACATTCTGGCTTCCATGATTTATTTCGATTCTGATATGTCCAAGAGTACAAATACGGTAGTATACTCTGATTGGAAGATGGTAATTTATATTTACGCTTGCGGAAAATGTCGCACACAATTTATGTAACTTGAATAACACTGCGTTCTCTATCGTATTATATCGGGTCACAATTTATGCTGTCAATGGAAAAGTCAGTCACATTCACTGGCGCATGTGCTAATGAGATTATATCGAATGGATAACTCTCGCATTTGTTAACAAAGCGAAAGAAGGAGGGCATGTTAGAATTTCCCATATATGATCTGATAATTATCATAGCCTTTGGATACAAAACAGCAATAAATAAACACGTGAAATTTTGTCCTTATGCCGGAAATAAACGTTCGAGAAACCCAATGGGGCAATAATAAGGGACAATCCAGAACACAGGCAACATTGGGCACACAAGACACAAAATGAATTCTTTTCATTTCCCCCTTTAATATCAGAACACATAATAATAAAATAAAGCAAAGAGCATATACAAGGAATCATTCTACACAAGCATGCAACATAGATGTACTGTTGGCAATCACAAACAACAATCCATGTGGCAAGTGCCTCTCTAGACAGCTGTTTACAATCACCAACAGCAAATCAGTAGTAATAAAAAGTAAAAATATGTTAAGAATAATCAAATGGAAAAACATCAAAATAAATCAAAATGATATGCTAAAAAAAATATCAGAACACAAAATATAAAAATAAAGCAAAGATTATATATAACAAGAAGCTGAGAACAGAACTAAATGCATGCAGAACAGTGACATTTCGAGCTATCCCAGGATTGAATCAAGCTTCTGAACTGGGAGAAGCCGTTTTCCCTCCTGCAATGATCCGGAAGGCTATTCAAAATCATATGTAAAAGCAGAGCACAAAACACAAAAGTACATAAATAAAATTGAAGCACTAAAATAAAAACAGCACATGCATATATAAACAGAAATAAAAAGCGGTAGCAAACATGATATCCTACATGTGCTTAACGCCACTTTCAACAATATTTCATTTATATCGTGGTGGTCAGTAACAATTATAGGTTGGGGAAACTAAAGTATATAGATAAAACCACCGACCTGTGCAAGTCACAGACAAACTTTATCACATAATGTTGTATCAAGTATACATTGCCATGAACGGGGTTTGATCTCACAACATCAGTGGTGATAGGCATTGATTTCAAAGAAATGTATGTGATATAAGATGTACTTTAGTCGGTTCTACTTTTGTGACGTCATTACCTAAGAATGTGGGGAAACCCCTATTTATTTAGTCTGTGCTATTAAATACAAAATACATATGAAAATTAAAATGATCTTACAGCAATAATATAACTGAAATATTGTTGAAAGTGGCATTAAACACCATAACCCATATGCAAATAGCTCTAAGTAATGTTTACTTTCGTTTTATATTGCAGAGCAATGATCGAGTCTTTAACAATTACACTTCAGTCCAAAACATGTTTTCAAAAATAAAAACATAGGTTTACACGAGTCGTTACTGGAATTATCTTCATCGTGTACTCTTAAAATCAAAAGATTGGACAGCCAAAATAATTTAAAGTTTTGGGAGCAATAAAGCCAAAAGGTCTAAATAGGATAGCTAATGTCACCTATAACATTGAGCAATCGTTGTGTATTGGGATCAATGAAACGTTTTAATGAATGTTGTGACGTAACACAATAACTATATTAATGATACTTAAGAAATAATTCTCAGATGCTGGACTCTATGCTTATTTTAACATGGGTAGGCATTATATTTGTTATTATTTTATACCGAGCGATAGCGAGGTGTACAATCTTGACAAATATAATGCCTACCCATGTTGAAATAAGCATAGAGCCCGGCATCCGAGAATTATTTCGATTCTAATAGGGCATTTATGGTAATTTTATGCCTTCAAGCGTACCTAGACAGAGGTTATTTTGGGTACTGTTCCAATTACCTCCCGCTATTATTTACAAGAATATATAACGCTACAGAAACGTTATAGAAATTGATAACGATGAAAAAATAGTTTCATCTGATTTAAGAAATAATTATCTCATGTCATGCTTTATGCTCACTTTATGACCATGGTGAATACAAACATAAACATTCTAGAATTGTTTCTTGACATATGACTTTTTCCGGAAAAAATACTTAAGACAACCATCTATCGACTTTGACTTTTGTAATTTGTCGTCATCCGGTGACGTACAATGTAGTTTACAAGGAACGCTGGTGACATTGACACAAGCTGGTTACTGATTTATTTTACGATTTTGTGGGCATTTTACTTGTTTAAGTAGCTAAATGCAAAATGCCATCAAATTGGAAAATATCAGTAACTTAATTACATCACTGTCTAGTTATCAATGTAGGAAAAGTATGACTTGAAGGTTACCAGTAGTGGATTTTGTTATGTTATGCATTTCCATTATATTTCCTATTAGAATCGAAATAATTCATGGAAGAGATAGTTTGTATAACAAAGGTAACATTATTTTCGTTTAATTTAGTCATTACTTTTCTGTAATTCATCGTAGAATCCGAAATTGTCATTAGGGGACGTAATTGGAACAGCCAAATCATTCGTTATCCATAAGGCCGCATTGATTTACAAAATTAGAATCGAAATAATTCTCCCATGTCATGTTTTATGCTCATTTTGTATATTTATTATTTTTATTCTTTTGATTTAACATGCATAAAGTACAAATATGCAAAATACGCTGTCGATTAGATATGCCTTCTGCGCATGTGCTTAGGGTGTTCTGTGCTATTTAGAGCCCTCTGTTGTTTTCATAGCTAAAGTAGTACGCCATGTTAGAAATAACATTATTACACTCTTTTGTCTAATAAAAATATTAGATAACCGTAATATGTACATACATGTGCTGGTACAATTGTTTGTAGGAATTAGGGGTTTGGTGTTAAAAACCACTTTCAACAATATTTCATCTATATCGTGGCGGTCAGTATTATTGGTGGAGGAAACCTGAGTACCCAGAGAAAACCACCGACCTGCCGCAAGTCACTGACAAACTTCAACACATAATTTTATATCGAGTACACCTCGTCTGAGCGGGGTTCGAAGTTACAACGTGATGGGCACCGATTCCATAGGTAGTTGTAATTCCAACTGCCATCCGATCATGACCACGACGGCCCCACAAATGTTTGTATCATGACTCATCAATTGTATAAACCACATCACTACTTAACGACATGCGCCTCATAGCGATACAATTAATTGTAACAACACAGATATGCATATAATCCGTATTTATCTACTGTAACCGAATTAATGTTTAAGTACCTGTGT
The DNA here is from genome assembly GCA_963383655.1 of Bathymodiolus septemdierum. Classification (NCBI taxonomy): domain Eukaryota; kingdom Metazoa; phylum Mollusca; class Bivalvia; order Mytilida; family Modiolidae; genus Bathymodiolus; species Bathymodiolus septemdierum. The sequence goes on along the minus strand of OY726526.1, from coordinate 9,096,030 downwards.
TTTCTCCTTGAAAATATTAATTCAATGTATATTATTTCAATTACAATGCAAGTAAAATTAAAATCTACCGAATTCCAGATTAAAATATTAATAATTATATAAATATAACCTTAATTGTGTTTATTTCAGGAAATAAAATGGATAATAATTAGAACGTAGATATCAAATTAAGTGCACACGCATGACATGTTTCTGGATTAACCTTCCGCAGGTATACTTAGAGCCAAATTATTTGACAGCCAAATAATTAACAGGCTTTCGGATCAAGAAATTTACTTAATTGTGATTGACAACAACAAAAAAAACTTTGAGAAAAGAAGTACCATACATATGACATATCTGTACTTGGTTTGATTATAAGATTTGTTGCTACATTTTACGTGGTCATTCAATGAAATGCCTTACACCATTTTATATCCACAGATGTTTTATTAGGTTTATGGTACTTTTATATACCAAACACCTTTCAGTTATATTGTGGAGGTCAGTTTTATTGGCTGACGAAACCGGAGCACCTAGACCACCGACCTGCCGCAAATCATTGACATAAAGTTGTATAGAGTACACCTCGCCATGAGTGGGATTCAAACTCACAACTTTAGTTGTGATAGGCACCGATTGCTCAGGTAGTTGAAAATCCAACGACAACGTCTCCTCCAGTTGGTTTGTAACTATATGTACATGTATATAATTTTATGGATTTATCATGTTTACTATATTTTTATATCAATACCTTTTTGATTTCTCTGGTGTTTGGAACAGATGAAGTTCTTTTATACTAAATTTTATCATAATCTTGATAGCATAAAAGAACAAACAGCTCTGCAGTATCTAAAATGAAATAATAAATATGGAATCGACAGCTGATTATAATAGTAACTAAATTTTAATTTTGCAATGGTTTCAGATATTGAGAGTAAATTGTATTTTCAGTTTACGCGGAGTGTCGCTTATTCAATGTTCGTCAGTGTAGGTATTATAAAAAGGAAATGGTTTGGAGAGTTTTGCTCGGTTACAAATGAACATTGAATATAAATTGTAAGCTTCCGTCAAAGCTATGAAATGACAAAATAAATTATGGGTTAAGAAGTTTGTTTATTTATTGTTAGACATTAAAAATGTCTCAATGCATTTTGTGTATTTACACTTTATTGGAATAGGATATATAACAATAATTTTAATTCATATTTGCAATATTTGTAAACAATGCACTTATTATCAATATATGAAACTAACAATATCAAAACGCTAACAATTTGTACGTAATTATAATATAGATGTCATCATACATGTAAGATACCTTCTAGCCATCTAAATAAATGTAAGAGAAACCTGAAGGGGCAACCAGGAATGGACAATGCAGAGAAACTGGCAACATTGGGCACACAAGACACATGACAAAGACAAACAAAGCAAAAACGACAACTCAGAAAACCAAACCGACAAGTAACATGGACCCAACCAAAATCGGGGGTAAACCAAGGCGCCTGTGAAGGTCAATTCTAATGTAGTTGTTTAATATTATATACTCATATAAATATCTTGAATCTGATTTGATAAAACACTGTCACGTGATATTTATCCATTCGTTGGGTCAACCGCTAATCGTAAGGTCTCATAGTAAGGTCCACCGCTCGCGATGAAATCCCAAGGAAATTCCCACGTGAGCCTCACGTGTTTCCAATTATAGTTACTTCCCTTGATTCAACAGACAACAAACATGGCGTCCAGCAACAGGTGTAGGCGAAGAAGAAATTTTATATATTATATCGAATATTTCTGGGAGACAAACCGTCGGGTCACACTCCAACAAGGGTGATAATTGTATAATATTCGTGGTTTGTGATTGGACAATGCTGTAATTTTCATGGTATCAATTCCACGGTTGAAATATCATGAGATATTTTTAGAATTTTAGCTGATTAGCGCTTACGTCATCTTGTCAATAATGTGGCAATACACATGATTACATTAGAATGGAGATAACTGTATTGTATTTGAATATTTCACGGCATCAATTTAATGATCGCAAATATCCGTTTACTGGCTCCGCTGACGCGTCGCCAGTAAACTCAATTTGTGACCATCAAATCTCCAATTGATTCCGTGAAATTTTCAAATACAATAAAGTTATCTCCTAAGTAATCCCTGTTTCTCACAAAGCCCTCGCCATGTTATTCATATAGTTGATATCTAAGCTAATTTGAGGAAAATGGAATTAGCATCTTTTAAACAGTGACGTTCAACGTTGTTTTACCTTAAAGTATTAATAAATATATTACTTGAATAGTGAACTCTATTAAGAAGAATGTAAGATAAACAGCAGCCACTGACATAAGAATATCCATCATAGTACTGCCACAATCCTAAAAATAGAAATAAAACACTATTGTATCTATCATATTTACAGTGGTGTACTTGTTTGTGTACTTGCATCTAGTGTGGGAAATCGTGGAATCAATCCCGGGTCTGATCAAACCAGAGTATTAAATTGATATTTGCAGCATAAATGATTAAGAGCTGGTTGCCCTTCTTCGATTTACGGATTCTGATTACCCCTTTGGCATCTTCAAACTATTCGTCTTATTCACGTTATTTGTGTTGGTTTGCGCATAGTGGTATCCAACACATATTGTGTTGTGTTTTTTTTGTTTTGCTTGTCTTTGTCCTGTTTACCCTATGTTGCAAGTTTCTGTAGGTTGTCTTTTTTTAATTGTCCTTTGGTATTCTTTAACGTTTATTTACCAAATACATCATATATAGTTTTCCTCAAGTTCAAATAACTTCAATACAATACAATTTGTTTCTTACAACTTTTTGGAATACTAGATGAAGACCATGTGACGACCTAATTTATTACGTAAATTTAGAGATCCTTACCGATGCTAAGGACCCAAAGCAGTTATATACCTGTAAATGAAGAAAAGTCTTTTATATATCTAATGGTCAGAGACAGGCAATAATTTATCACATTTTTGTTAAATACATGTAGATCGGGTCTCTTCAGCTTAGAATAAATTAACAGCTAATCTGATAATCAGAATTATGATACATGCATTGTTGAATGAATTATGTTTTGTCCATATAGGTCGTCTTAAACAAGATTCATTACGAATAATTTGCTTTCCATATAGGTCGTTTTAAACAAAATTCATTACGAATTGTTTATTCTATAGATGTCGTTTTAAACAAGATTCCTTGTAATATTTTGTTATGTATTTTTTTGGAAACATACCTTTGGTATAATCTGTCTTAACCACAATGCTCAAGAACTTCCATTTAACTTGGACCAAGACAGAGAAAGTGAACAGTATTGTATATATGTGTTACGATTTTGTATTTTCTTCTACAGAGTGGTGTTTTTTTGTTTTTCATTCTAAATAAAAAAAAAATACTTTTACTGCATGAGTTTTACAGAAAGCAACTTACAGTGATTTATCAAGAAGCTCATAGATACAATGCAAATATATTTAACATATCCATGGGTCTATTAAAAAGAAAATCATGTATGCTTTTAGGTTCTACTTACATATCGCATGTGATATGATGAAAGTCCAAACAATGTAGCACATCCAAGACAAAACAGGACTGACATGATTGCTGGCTAAATGAGAAATTGTTGATTGTATTCTAGTGTTAGATGTACGATATGCCATTTTGTTTGCTTGCTACTAAAGACATAAGTCCTTACAGTTGCTAATTAATGTCATTATTACCTCAGACATAGGTGACCTTAGACAATTTTGACTATCCTGCTTAGACCCTTTGGTTTACTTGCTTACAAAGACTTTTAAATGATCTGGCTTTCAAATATATTGACTATGAGCATACATGATGAGGGTTATTCTAGAAAGCCATTGTGTACACTCAATTAGATATCTATCTATTTATAGTTTTTTTTTATAAATTTGTTTTATTATTTGCAGGTTTTGTCCTGTATACCCAACCAATTAATCAATAGTTTCATTCGCAATATCTCTGGATTGTTCATTTGTTATTGCCCTTCGGTATTCTCTAACGTTGATTAAAATTATAGTACACAATGGGAAACAACATCTCTCAACTCAATTCCCAAATGTACAAAGGGGTCGTCATGGCCGTGATCGTATGGTCGTTGGATTTACAACTACCTATGCAATCAGTCCCTATCGCCACTGATGGAGTGAGTTCGAATCTCGATCAGGGCAGAATTGGTGTTAAACAACAATCACTCACTCAATCACTCGATCAGGAGGAGGTGTATAGCATTATGCGATAAAGTTTGTCATTTTTGTCCATCAATAAAACTGACCGCCACGATATAACTGAAATATTGTTGAAAGTGGCATTAAACACAATCAAACAAACAAACAAATGACCAAATGTACAAAGCCACCGATGACAGATATGTTTCACGTTTTCAGGTAAATTGATTTCTCTTATTATCTTCCAAATATGAAACAAGTGACACATGTAGATTCTGTGCAAGGTTTCAACTTGAAAGATGGCCGTTGTACTAACTCAGACGAATGTAAAATGTCAGATATCAGTTACTTCAGGGTAAATATATGATATGGATACATGAGAATTACCGAAATGAAAAAACAATGACTTGGTTATCCGTTACGGAATATCTGTTCCTTCTTTCGTAATCACAATCCCGTTCTTTTCTCATTCGTGATTCACGAACAAATGTATGACAAGAGTAACAATACGGATGCACCAAGTGGGAGCAGAAACTTCTCATCCGTCTGGTGGTCATGAATTTAACCCAAGGTTTTTAGTGGGGTTCGTGTTGCTCAATCGTTAGTTGTATGTGTAATGTGTCGTAGATTATTGTTTGTCTTTTAGTTTTCTGTCCTTTGGCCATTGAATTGTCTGTTCTTTTTCGATATATGGACTCTGGCTACATCTTTGGTATCTTACAATATTCTTATAGTAATTTTAAGCTTACACACATATCTACATTTCTTTGGTAAATACGCTTAAATAAAAAGATGTTTTTGTCTTTATGCATGGAGAACATAAATTATATTTATGTAAAAAATTACACTAAGATATCGGTTCGTAAAGATGATGGTTTTCGATAGTTGTTTATATAGGAAATATATTCCTCTAATATAATTACATTTATTCCTGCCTTAAACGGCACCTCTGTATAACAAATCACTGTCTATGAAGGCAGTGTCACATTTCCCATTAATGAATAGTGCATATAATTTTAACCTGTATATAAAGGGCAACTGCTAATAAAGGGCACATTTTCAGCTTCCCTCGAGTGACCTCTATATACAGGTTTGAATGTATACAGTATATACCACTGTTTGCGGTTTATACATTATTAATTCTTACTGTGATAAGCAATGTTGATTTTCTTTCTAGCATCACATATATCCCTGCAAATCTGACAAAGAAGATAACAGGCACAAAACCCATTGCTGTATAACCCAGTCCATCTGCAAGGTGTCCCAGATTTACATTGTCAATCGAATTGCTATATAGAATCCGCATTAGTGTTCCGTTGATAAAACGTGGACTACCAATTTCTATGATAGTACCCACCCAAAATAATATCTCCACAACCTGCGAAAAACAAAGGAAGAATGTAGATTGATGTATACACAACGAATATCATATGAAAATAGTATTCATAATGTGAAGATATTGAATAATTCATTTTTATTAAATTGTCTGATAATTCTATTAAGTGGTAGTATATCATTTCAAAATTACAACACCTAACTAGACGTCTATTTTAGTGTTTGATATTAAAGTAAATTAGGACAGCTGTCTAGGGCGAGTGATTGGGGTCATTGGCATCTGACCACAACTCAAACACATATTACATGGGCTCGCTGCCAGATACATATCTCAAGAGTAATGTTGTCCAGACACCTACTCAAGTGCGGCGAAAAACTGACAGTGCATCCACCCCAAATACGTGGCCTCTGACCACCATCCAATCACATATTATGTGAGTTCACTGCATACCTCCAGCGTATTGGATACAAGACACCTACTCATGGTCAGCGATTAGCTGACAGGGCATCCAACTTAATGACGTCGGGTAGTCACAATAAAGCTGATAACACGTGGAACATGATGGCACACACTAATAGCTCAAAAAATATTATCAAGCATACACAAATGCTTCAGTTTGTTGATTAGTAAATAAAATGAGTGAGTGATTGTTGCTTAATGCCTACTCAGCATTTTGTCAACAATATCATGGCGAGAACAAGTTAATTTTCAACGAGATGATGATGAGGACCGTTTTGTGTTAGACCAGCACGCTTAGTTGGATTTAGACAGTCCTAGTTCACTGAAACAACAGCCCGCGTATAGACATCTCGCCCACTCACCCACAATATCCTGAATCCGAGCCAACCAGTCTTTGCTCTTTCTTCTGAGTGCTTAGCGAAGAAACAATAAAAGCCAATTTCATAGTCATAGCCAATCAGGGCTCGAATCCACGATCTATCACATTCGATGTGAGCACGCTAACCATTACACCACCGATGAACATGAGAGACTATTTAACTCTACTCTTAGACTCACATTAACGTAAAGTTATAAGAATTTAATTAATGACGTACATATTACAAAATGAATTGAAACAAAAAATGTCCACACTGTCAGATCAGTTCCAATATCTAATTTAAATTCATAAAAACAGAGGCAAAATGTATACATCTCCATGTAACACACATATAGATGTACATAGCTGCTCACTTTATTGGCTTGGTACAGACACTCACTCAAAAAGTGACAGGGTTAGAATACTGCAACTGGTATGGAGTTCTTGAACACTGAAATTCTGACAGATTATGGCAGAATATGGCAAATATCTGTTGTAACGAAATTATTATAGATACAAAAAAATTAATATTACGTAAATAAGATGCATAAAATATTACTCGTCACTTACCAGCCATATTGTACTACCAATGCATATCAACAGTGTCGGTATAGTTAATTGACTAAACTCAGTAAGTAGCTTCCTGAAAATATCCAATATTAAGTGTTATTAAATAGGATTAGGGCTATATTAAGTGTTATTAAATAGGATTAGGGCTATGGTATTTAAGGCCACTTTTAATAATATTCCAATTATATCATGGCGATCAGTTTTATTAGCGGAGAAAACAGGAGTATCTGGAGAAAACCACTGATCTGCGACAAATTACTGACAAACTTTATCATATAATGTTGTATCGAGTTTATTTCGCCTGAACGTGGTTCGAACTGACAACGTTAGTGGTGATATGCACTGATTGCATATGTAGTCATAAATCTAACTACCATGCGATCACGACCACGATGGCCACGAGATTCAATAGTCCAAATATACAATGCAATTTATCTTATTGTGTTGATGTTACAATTATTCACATAATATAATAAAAGTAGGGGTAGTAATAGCCTCATTTCTGAAAAGGAAGCTGTATTACTTCCCCTAAGTACAAAATATCAGACGAACGAAGAATATAGTTCTCTGTTTCGGAGATTGGCAATAACCATGATAGTATGATAGTTTGATTTACAAACACTCATGCAATGGCTACCTATCATTACTAATGTTCGATTCCTGTCATTAGCAATATTATGAGATAAAGTTTGTAAATGACTTGTAATTTTCTCCGGATACTCTGGTTTTCTTCATCAATAAACATGATAACCACGATACGATTGATACCAATGTTTAGGATTTATCTAATTCACTATAAATATGTGTACAGTTGTTCCTAGTTGTGTCGATGTCGACATCGAGTTAATCAAGCTATCCGGGAAGTTTACTCTAAAAAGCTACTCAACACGGAACAAATTTGTATTTCAAGCAAAAAACAACTTGTTCGAGTAAGGGAGATTTAAGATAAGCAAACCACTATTCAAGATCAACGAGACCATCGCTATTGAAAAACGTTTAAGCACAAGAACAAAATCTTCTATTATTCAATTTTAAACACAAGAACAGCGTCTTCTATTATTCAATTTTAAACACAGAACGACGTCTTGTATTATGCGATATCAAACACAACAATAACATTGTATTATTCAGTTTTAGACTAAAAAACAAGTCTTGCATTATTTAGTTTTAAACTAAAAAACAAGTCTTGTATTATTCAATTTTAAACACAAAAACAACATCTTGTATTATTCAATTTTAACCACAAGAACAACATCTTGTATTATTCAATTCTAAACACAAGAATAACGTCTTGCATTATTCAACTTTAAACACAAGAACAACATCTTGTATTATTCAATTTTAAACAAAAAAACAAGGTCTTGTATTTTCCTAATCACTTGTCTATCTCATGGATTATTGTCAAGAAAATCGTAATAAACTTATGAAACTAACACAAAAAACAGGGAAACACCATAAGGGTAAGTGTAAGATATAGTTTGTTCCGGTTGAAATTTTAATTTTATCCGGTGGAAAGAATTTAATATTAAATTTTATGCTACGGTAAATATTTTATAATAAAAATACTTTCCATTGCTATAAAAAAGTATCCTAGTGTACAATAAACAGGTACAATGTACATAATATTATTTCCGACGCTGGTTATTAAATCATGAGACGCATCTGTAATATTATTTTCGACGATTAATGATCAATCCCATTTGATATTGTATAATTAGATTTATGCATTTTATTCAATAAAATATTTGAATTGAATTGAATTGAATGATAAATCACCTGTGACCTGAACCATCAAATGAGATAATCCGGATAATATTTTATACTTAAGGTATGTAATATTATTCCCGACGCTCATTGATAAATCATCCGATCCATCAAACGAGCGAATCCGGATACTATTTTATACTAAGGTATGTAATATTATTTCCGACACCTGACCCATCCGGAAAATATTTTATAAATAAAATTTACAGGTATTTGTAAGCGTACTTTTATTCCGGCATGTAGAATTTCCGGTTAGGGTTAGGCTTAGGTTTAGGGTTAGGGTTAGCATGGAAAAAATAACCTAGTGCAATAATTCCTCTGGAAACTATACACTACTGTAACTTGTCCTCTGGAAATTATACACTAGTGTAACTTGTCCTCTAGAAAGAATGCACTGGTAGAAAGAACACACTGTTACATATTTACGGAAAATATATTATAGCCAGAACACTGTCAATTTAAATGTGTAATCTTCAAACCCATTATAAAATCAATAGACTCATGTCAGTTTAAATATATTAAAAAGTTGATTCATTGGTATTGGTCGATAATGAATAATGAAAGAAGATGAGTACAATGATATTGTTGCATATATACAAAACCAAAATGTTATCCATGGATATATTTTGATATTAAATTTCTTCCACCTCATCTTGAAAATATATGATAGCATTGGAAGAAATTTAATATTGAAATATTGTCCAAGGATAATATTTTATATTAAAAATAATCCGCCGGAAAGAATATCATGGAGGATAAACTAAAATGTTACACAAGCAGTTCCTTTTCTATATGTTTCACCCATTGTGTTACTCATGCTGAAAATCAGGTGATAATTCCTATTTGGCAACAAGTCGTGAACGAAGAAAGGATGTGGTTTGATTTTGACTACACCAAAAGGAACGCATTCATCTATAACACAATCATTAAACTCTGAGATCACAAGTTTCAATCTCTTACAAATTTAGGTAGCATACCCTTTTAGTATATATTTCCTAATAATATACTTAAACAATCCGTCAGGGTTTGATTCATCTCCAGTCTGTTCTTTGAAATGTTTATAACTTCTATCATTTACCACAAATGATGTTATCTAGAAATAAATTATGATAATAAATTCAATTGAAATTGATTAAACAGTGAATGATTCAGTATAGAGAATAATACTTCTCAAAGTGAAAAGTCAAGTAAGTAATTATTCTAATGTAAAATTATTTTGTTCTTCCCGTTGACACATTTGTCTAGCTCAGAATCTGAAATTTATCAAGGTTCACAGGCTACATGCGCGCGTATGTCAGTTGTGACATTATTCCAACATTATTCATGACTTTAATAGACAAATAAAGAGACATGACCTCCATAATCAATCTCAATCTAATTAAATAAGGGTAATAACAAAATTACCGAACTCCGAACAATCTTACAAAGGGAAAGCAAAAACTCATAATTATATAAACAGACAAAATCAGTCAACAACCGGAAAACTGTGAAAACCGTAATGACCCTGGCTTGGTACAGGCATTTCTAAAGAAATGGTGGGATGAATCAGATTTTAAAGCGCCAAACCTCCCACTCTCATTACGGTTCAATGTCTCCGGCTGTCACTATAACAGTATTTAAATACAAGAACAAAATAGGTAAAATAGTTGTCAAAACAGTACCATATTCAGTGAATGTAAATGTCAAAAACACTTTTACGTCACACATTGATAAAAAAATATGTTTGACATTTTTCTTGACTTCTTTATCTTTATACATTTTCACTATATGAAAATGCAGAGCTAGTTGTTTGATTCATCTTTTATCTGCATTATAATCTAACAATATATTATAGGAATAAACGCATTTTTTCCGGAGTTTAAATGCGTTTAATCCTTATAATTCTGTAATTAAGTTTTTTTTTTCTTCATTTGTTTTGAAAATTTACCTATGGGGATCCCCAGTACGCACATACATTCCATCGATGTGTGTCGGCCATGAATAACAAAATGAACTAACCTTATTTCCTACTTTAAACTAGACGGTGATGTAATTAAGTTACCGATATTTTCCAATTTGATGGCATTTTGCATTTAGCTACTCAAACAAGTAAAATGCCCACAAAATCGTAAAATAAATCGTAAAATAAACATGCGTCACAGGATGACGATATATTACAAACGTCAAAGTCGATAGATGGTTGTCTTTAGTATTTTTTCCGGATTTTTTTTTTATGTCAACATACAAGCTTTATTTTTCATTGGCATTTATTTTTTTATTTCATATCTAACAATAATTGTCGATTATTAACAATAAACATTGTTTCTTTTATCTTTTTTTATTATCGGGAATCCAAGCCACTATTTTGTTTACATTACGAAAAAAGTAGTCCGCTGAACATCGTCTATCGAAAAATAAACTGACAAAACCCCGCCTCAATAAGCGCTTATACCCAATCAGAGTATAGGATTTTTAATTATGTATCTCATATAAGAATTATTTGTTAATGAAAAGCGTAAAAACGTCCCGCAGTCTTTAAATCACTTTCAGTATCTTTCTCCCATTTTCATAAATCGGTATATACTCTTCAATAGCTGACGATTTCAATGATCTTCAGTGATATGTCGATCACTTGACATCTATTTTGACCCCATACAGTGGCGTAGCTTCCATTGAGGCAATGAGGCAACTGCCTCACTAGATTTTTGTTGCAGAAAATTTGTTAATGTGATTAATATTATAAAAGTTGATTAAAATACGAGAAATAAAAACTTTGTCAAAGTTTGTAATACAAATATATTCTTTATCATTAATTGAAATCGTTTCCGCTTCATTTACTGTTTACGGAAACTGTTGGCTCCGTCATGTTACATTGTTGCCGTGTGCCAAATTTGAAAGTGGAAATGGAAAAGTTCCTAATTAAAAAAAGGAAGACTACAGAGTCCACGGACACTAGGACAGCACCAGGGAAAATTAAACTAGTCTACAGTGGGTTACCTCATAATGACATTCGAGTCAGACGACAGTCGAAAATCATGACTCTCTGCCATGAATAAAAAAACCATTATAATTAATCAGTCAACAAACTAGGAAGCTGATACCAAGGGCGGCCCTACAATTTTTCAAACAGGAGGGCGCACTACAATTTTTTTCTTCAAATATTTGCCTTAAGATTGAGAACAATATTATCATGTTATAATGTATACTAAGTAACATGTTTAACTGAAAGCACTATCACTTATTTAAATGTGCATGTAAAAACCATACAAAATGTAAGACATACACACTTTCGACACGAATAGTTGCCAGATTAGTAATCTCTTTTAGTAAATATAATTCCCCCCAAAGTTGTCTTGATGTACCAAAACATGTCACTAAACGCATATCGAGATAGTTTTCTATGTGCTATTTCGGTTATTATTGAAATCATAAATTATCCATTTAAACTCGGGGAAAATGCGTTTCAAGCGCCCATTTTTAAAAATAATTTCGGACCTCCCTAGCATTTCCCTCCTCGCTGCACTCGCTGAGTTGCCTCACTAGAAAAAAGACCCAAGCTACGCCAATGCCATATGTAATGGAGTTAGATAATTAAAGAAATAAAGAAGAGTCAAAACATGTGAATTCAATTAATATTGTAATAACAATTACACCTCCTCACCTGCATAACTAATTCTACTGCTAGCATTGCAATACCTACACCAACTGTTACATTCATTCGTCGACATGTCTGAAATTTTTCAACAAAGAAAAGACATGATTAAAGTGTGTGTGTGTTGCTACTTTCAACAATCTTTTAGTGGAGTATGCATTGCTGATTTCTTTATATTTTCTGTGTTGTGTCTTTGTTTTGTATCGTGTGCCCAATTTTGCGTGTCTCTGGATTATCCATTCGTAATTGACCTCGGGTTTCTCTTAAGTTTATTTTCTTTATTAGATCTTGGTGGTCAGATTCATTGGTGGAGTAGGTAACTGTTGTACCCGGTGTAAAAAACCAATATATCCAAAAGATTCCATCAACGTGTATCGAGTACACCTCGATATGGATAGTCAATGAACTCACTAATGGTCGATTTGGTACTCACTAATGGCATGAGTAGATGTAAATTGATAAATATGTAGGATTGAGGACATGGCTAAACATTGAATACAGAGGAGCACTTGTCTTTAAATAAATACATCAACGAAAAAACGTAATACCATTATAAAACAAAAGATATATCATATGTCAGGGAACAACTATGCTGTTATGTCAAGAGAAAGGTAAAAATAAACATTTGTGAGAGCATTTAAATATAAATCATAATTTTTGTAGACAAACACATTTCATTGAACTGCCAGGAAAGTGAGCAGTCATATATTAGTATACTAGGGGTATCAATTTTACCTCTTTCTACGATGTTCCGATTGGATTTTGGAACCGTTCTGACAATGTGGTATTTTGTGTTTTTATTTTACTATAGTAAAGTAAAACATATCAATCAGAGGATATGAAACATGGCAAAAATTACAATACAGATGTACAAACTACAAACATTTCAATACAGATGTACAAACTAAAAACATTACAATACAGATGTACAAACTACAAAAATTACAATACAGATGTACAAACTACAAAAATTACAATACAGATGTACAAACAACAAAAATTACAATACAGATGTACAAACTACAAAAATTACAATACAGATGTACAAACAACAAAAATTACAATACAGATGTACAAACTACAAATATTTCAATACAGATGTACAAACTACAAAAATTACAATACAGATGTACAAACTACAAAAATTACAATACAGATGTACAAACAACAAACATTACAATACAGATGTACAAACTACAAAAATTACAATACAGATGTACAAACTACAAACATTACAATACAGATGTACAAACAACAAAAATTACAATACAGATGTACAAACTACAAAAATTACAATACAGATGTACAAACTACAAACATTACAATACAGATGTACAAACAACAAAAATTACAATACAGATGTACAAACTACAAAAATTACAATACAGATGTACAAACTACAAACATTACAATACAGATGTACAAACTACAAAAATTACAATACAGATGTACAAACTACAAACATTACAATACAGATGTACAAACTACAAAAATTTCAATACAGATGTACAAACTACAAAAATTACAATACAGATGTACAAACTACAAAAATTACAATACAGATGTACAAACTACAAAAATTACAATACAGATGTACAAACTACAAACATTTCAATACAGATGTACAAACTACAAACATTACAATACAGATGTACAAACAACAAAAATTACAATACAGATGTACAAACTACAAAAATTACAATACAGATGTACAAACTACAAAAATTACAATACAGATGTACAAACTACAAACATTACAATACAGATGTACAAACTACAAAAATTACAATACAGATGTACAAACTACAAACATTACAATACAGATGTACAAACTACAAAAATTTCAATACAGATGTACAAACTACAAAAATTACAATACAGATGTACAAACTACAAAAATTACAATACAGATGTACAAACTACAAAAATTACAATACAGATGTACAAACTACAAACATTACAATACAGATGTACAAACTACAAACATTTCAATACAGATGTACAAACTACAAAAATTACAATACAGATGTACAAACTACAAAAATTACAATACAGATGTACAAACTACAAACATTACAATACAGATGTACAAACAACAAAAATTACAATACAGATGTACAAACTACAAAAATTACAATACAGATGTACAAACTACAAAAATTACAATACAGATGTACAAACTACAAAAATTACAATACAGATGTACAAACTACAAACATTACAATACAGATGTACAAACTACAAACATTACAATACAGATGTACAAACAGCAAAAATTACAATACAGATGTACAAACATTACAATACAGATGTACAAACTACAAACATTACAATACAGATGTACAAACTACAAACATTACAATACAGATGTACAAACTACAAACATTACAATACAGATGTACAAACAACAAAAATTACAATACAGATGTACAAACATTACAATACAGATGTACAAACTACAAACATTTCAATACAGATGTACAAAAATTACAATACAGATGTACAAACATTACAATACAGATGTACAAACTACAAAAATTACAATACAGATGTACAAACTACAAACATTACAATACAGATGTACAAACTACAAAAATTTCAATACAGATGTACAAACTACAAAAATTACAATACAGATGTACAAACTACAAAAATTACAATACAGATGTACAAACTACAAACATTTCAATACAGATGTACAAACTACAAAAATTACAATACAGATGTACACACTACAAACATTACAATACAGATGTACAAACTACAAACATTACAATACAGATGTACAAACTACTAAAATTACAATACAGATGTACAAACATTACAATACAGATGTACAAACTACAAACATTTCAATACAGATGTACAAAAATTACAATACAGATGTACAAACATTACAATACAGATGTACAAACTACAAACATTTCAATACAGATGTACAAAAATTACAATACAGATGTACAAACATTACAATACAGATGTACAAACTACAAACATTACAATACAGATGTACAAACTACAAAAATTTCAATACAGATGTACAAACTACAAAAATTACAATACAGATGTACAAACTACTAAAATTACAATACAGATGTACAAACAACAAAAATTACAATACAGATGTACAAACTACTAAAATTACAATACAGATGTACAAACTACAAAAATTACAATACAGATGTACAAACTACTAAAATTACAATACAGATGTACAAACTACTAAAATTACAATACAGATGTACAAACTACAAAAATTACAATACAGATGTACAAACTACAAAAATTACAATACAGATGTACAAACTACAAAAATTACAATACAGATGTACAAACTACAAAAATTACAATACAGATGTACAAACTACTAAAATTACAATACAGATGTACAAACTAATAAAATATAAAACAACAAAGTCTCATTCGTTGTTAACGAACATCTAGAAGAACCTTAAAATTAGTTTTAAGACAACAGACTGTCAGATCTTTTTAATAATTATTATTATTATTATTAATATTATTATTATTATTAATATTATTATTATTATTATTATTAATATTATTATTATGTATATAAGTAGGACTTACCACGTATATTCCTGTTGTGGGGCTTTTATACCTACATCTGTCTTCCTGTAAAATGTATGTGTATGCATAAATGTAGAACAATTTGATCGTTCCTTTTTATGCGATATATAAAGTTCAGATATCATAAGTTTTAGATATATTTTTTTTTTATTGAAATGTAGAGTTCCTGAAAAATATAATTATTACTAAAACTAAGATCCCCCCTCCTCAGACATAGGCGATCCTACTGAGGCAATTTGATTTTCTTGCTCCCAAAACTGTTAAATTATTTGGTTTTCTAATCTTTTAATTATGACTGTACCTGGTGAAGGTTATTCCATAAATGTGTGGTACGGACTAAATTATATATATATTTTTTAAATTAACATGAAGGATACGATTCCTGTTAATCGCTTTGTGTGTACTTCTGTTGTTGCATTGTATCTGTATATGTTGTCTTTCTATTCATGTTCTCCCCTTTATACTAGTATTAAACAATCTGACAATAATAATAACTTGTATTATGTTTTTTCTTATTCTTATTACATCTAGCACATTGTTTATGTTTTTGTTGCATATTGTAGCACATATTGTAGCACATATTGTTTGAAATTTTCTTTTTCTGAATGCTTAACCTTTTTGTTATTCTATGTTGCATAGCACATGGTGTTCCACATCTCTTTTGACAAATGGAATATACATAAATGTATTTATATCTTGAATTGTAATCATATTATTATCATTCATTTGCTTGATATAACCTAACAAAAATATTTAGATTTACATTCTATTCTCGAATATAGATTTGTAAACGAAACAAAAAAAAACCAATGCATTTAGCATATTGTGAATTATTAAAGATTTCGTCATTGTTTTTGCTATGTTCATTCAGAAAAAGAAATCGCTATAAGGTTTATTTGCAGGTACATTTTGTATTTGATATCTTCATATGCTATATCAAAGACTGTCATGGTCTTGATCGTATGGTAGTTAGATTTACAACTACCTGTGCAATCATTGCCTATCACCACTAAAGCTGTGTGTTCAAATACCGTTAATAGCGAGGTGTACTCGATACAACATGATATGATGCAGTTTGTCAGTGACTTGCGACAGGTTCATGGTTTCCTCCCGGTACTCCGGTTTCATTCACCAATAAGACTGACCGTCACAATATAGCTGAAATATTGTTGAAGGTGGCGTTAAACATCATAAACCAACAACCAAACCATCGGATATAGTTTGTCTACAAATACTTACAGCATATATAAGTATTGAAGCAAGGATTAAACATATAATATTCACTAGAACAGTAATTAGCATTATGGCTGAATTCTGAAATTAAAAATACAAAAACAATTAAGAAGTAATTTCTAGAGAACAAACATTTAAAATGTACATATATAACGAATTTGTGGACGACTTACGCACATCAGATATATTTAAAAAAATTATACATTTAAAACATGCAGCCAATTAAAACAGCGAATTATTTTTGCTTTTTTCATTTTTGTTTATATCATATCTTTTCTTATATTAAAAAGTAAAACAGTAAGTATTGGATGTTTACAGAGGCAGAAATGAATTAATCACTGCAAAGCTGGCTTGCTGGATAAACACAATGTCTAGCATTCAAATTGAATTCATTATGAAAGCTCCATAGATACCTTGTAGTTTCAGTTACACTAAATTACCATATATTGTAGTTTAGTAGCACTTATTGTAGTACTAAATTACCATACATATAGTGTAGTTTCAGTAGTACTTAATTATAATATATTGCAGTTTCAATTTAAAAGATTACCACATCATAGATTCAGTATTGCAATTTGTAATTTAACAAAAACTAAATAACAACATATGTAGTTTCAATAACACTAAATTACCATAGATCGTAGTTTCGGTGTCCAATAAATTACCATGTAATATAGTGCTATTAACACTAAATTACCATATATAGTAGTTTCAATAACACTAAATTAACCATACACATTTATAGTAGTTTCAGTACCCAATGAATTACCACATACTTTAGTTTCAGTAACACTAAATTACCATATAATGTAGTATCATTAACACTACATTACCATATATAGTAGTTGCATTAACACTAAATTACCATATATAGTAGTTTCATTAACACTAAATTACCATATATAGTAGTTTCATTAACACTAAATTACCATATATAGTAGTTTCATTAACACTAAATTACAATATATAGTAGTTTCATTAACACTAAATTACTATATATAGTAGTTTCATTAACACTAAATTACCATATATAGTAGTTTCATTAACACTAAATTACCATATATAGTAGTTTCATTAACACTAAATTACCATATATAGTAGTTTCATTAACACTAAATTACAATATATAGTAGTTTCATTAACACTAAATTACCATATATAGTAGTTTCATTAACACTAAAATACCATATATAGTAGTTTCATTAACACTAAAATACCATATATAGTAGTTTCATTAACACTAAAATACCATATAAAGTAGTTTTAATAATACTAAGTTTATATATATCATAGTGTAAATAACACTAACACTTGACATATATTATAGTTTCAATAACAATAAATTACCACGTACAATGTATAAAATATATGTCCGCTTCGTAGACACAGCATAAATTCCAAGGAAGCGATTCATGCATATGACTGGTATTAGCGCCAAACAGCATATAGTCAAGAAATCAAACAGCACGCCTAAATTCATAGAAGAGATGTAGAGAGTGTGTAACCCTAATGTTATCCAGTACCTATCCATAACCCATGATAAGCCATATATAGATACAAGCACAATGAAACACACTTCTATTATCTAAAATGAAAAAAACCCAATTCAATTGTTATTACCAAATATAGAAAATTGGCCTCGGTAGTGTAATGGTTTGAGTAGTACTCGCCTCGAGTGCGGTAGATCGTGAGTTGGGGTCGTGATCGGGTCAAACCAAAGGCTATAAAATTGGTATGTGTTACTTCTCTGCTAAGCACGCGGTATGAAGGAGAAAGAGCAAATACTGCTTGGCTCGGAATCAGGAAGGATAATGTGTCCGAGTGGGGCGACATGGCTATTCGCGGACTGTTGTTTCCGTGATCTAGCACTATGAAAATTCAACTAAGCGGACCTCATTATGATCTCATTGAAAATTAACTTATTCTCGCGCCATGATATTACTGAAAAATTTATAAGTTGGCGCTAAATAACAATCACTTACTCACCAACTCCAATTTAAAAAAACAATATCTCCTGGTTAGTCGTATATTAAAACGTTCGTGATTGAACTATTCAACTTCTCAGGGGATACTACTATGGATTTTGATTTTGATTTGATTTTTGTGTTTTAACGCCACTTTCAGCAATATTTCAGCTATATCATGGCGACCAGTTTTAGTGGTGGAAGAAACCGGAGAAACCGGAGAGAACCACCAACCATGGGCAAGCAACTGGTAAACTTTATCACTTGCGGCTGCGAGTCGAGTGCACCTTTTTTGTAATTTGTGCTATGAAATTACCCATTTATAATGTAGATAAAAAAATAATCAGTGTATTTACAGGGAAGCATTAGATATAAAGAATTTAAAAAATGAACTAAGAAATAACATACATGTACAAATGATGGTTTAAAATCCACATTAGTATCATATGTACAGTTATTATTGGAAAATTTATTATTTGGGTTAAATGAAGAATTATATATTTACTGTGTTAGGATAAAAAATATGAGAACTGAAATATGAGAACATTTACAAAATCTGATAGCAAAATCGTATTGTAGAATCGATAAAATTTATTATTTATTATTAATGGCCTCCTTTCTTTTACATTTAAAATAAAATAATCATAGCTTCAAAATTATTACTTTAGAATACTTACAAGTAGCACTATTGCTGCTATTACATGTATTCCAATAAACACTTCAAGTTTTTGTGAATCAATAAACGGCTCTCTGAAATATACAATGCGACAAAAGAAATATTTTGATATTCTGTAATTGTTTTCACAATGAATCATGATTCATAAACATATATTTTCCTAGCCCTGTCCAACAACTTTAAATATATTCTTTTATTATTTAGATATTAGTGTCTGACTTACATCTTTATGCAAAATACAAGAAACGTTTGAAGATGCCTAAGGGGTAATCAGAAGCCGTAAATCGAAGAAGGACATACTTTATTGATATTGAAAAAGGGGTAGGCGCATTGTAGCAGCTACAAAAGACATTCCTAAATAAATATATATACTTTTCCAGTAGCGATCAAAAGTCTTGCTACTCCTCCCTCATTTCTATATATATGTTTATGTCTAGTTGAACTTGTTCTAGTCTTGAATCACAGTACATTAAGCAATATTAAATCAATCATAGAGTGTTCTGTGGTTATTGTTGCATTGTATCATGGTTATGTTTCGTTGATATTTTGCTATCAATGATTTCTCCCTTTTATTCGTTTAATCCTATATGTTTGTGTTGCTTCTGTTATGATTTGTTTGTGTGAATTCTTTGAATTGCCCTTTCAGATTTTCTATACGTATCTATCTGTCTCATTATTCTATATCTTTCAAGATATTTTCATTATCTATATGTATTTTTGTAATATCAGTCTTTTGAAATTTGTATCAATTACCATGATTTAATTGTATTTTAAAATGCGCTTGTTATATTGTTATATTAAACATAGCAACCCAGGCTCCCATATATATATAAGCATCTCTCTCATGGCAAGGAGATGTACTCGATACAACATTATGTGATAAAGTTTGTCAGTAACTTGTGACAGGTCGGTGGTTTTCTCCGGGTACTCCGGTTTCCTCCACCAATAAAACTGACTGCCACAATATAACTGAAATATAAAAGTGGCGTTAAAAACCATAAAACAAATCAACCAAACCCATATATAAGTAAAGGATTGAGTTAAGTCTTGAGCACATACAATCTCATACACCTACCTCCTGCGAAAAATCCCTTCGTACATAGTTAGAAACATCCGCTTCTGCTTATTTGTTTCAGTTAAGCTTTCACCATCTTCATTTGATCCAGATGGACAATACTGATGGCTCCGATCGATCACAAAAAACGAAAATATCTGTAATTATAAAAATAAAAATAGAAAGTTAAACTGTTGTGGTAAGAAATATAACCAACCATAACAACGGGAATTACTCCACGGTGAAGCCTCAACTTTCAAACGAGATAAATGATAGGAAATATATGTCCTTGCCTTAGACAGGTAGATAATGTGTAGCAGAGGTAAACCCTCCCGTCTTGGAATATAGATTATCACAGGACAAGCAGAATTAAACAAAAACTTTCACAGAAAACACCACATCTTTATAATATCAAAATGGAATTAATTTATCGATGTGTAAATGCTATTGAAAAATAACATTTACACATCGATAAACTCATACAAAATCGTATTTAATCTTATATTTCCATTTAAGTCTTTGTAAAATTTCAATCGGATGATGTACAAGTCAGCCATTTGATTCCGTCGTCATTTCTGTTGCTCAACTATGAGCGTACTTCCTAAAGGTTAATCTAGATATGCACCGTGCGAGATTAAATATACATATATATACGTTTTTATTATTACAATGGACATTTCAACTATAGACTTACGTGTATAAATAACTCTAATATTAACATTTTAACAGCTCTCCAACTATAGACTTACCTGCATGAATAACTCTAATATTAACATTGCTATGGCCCCTCCATTTAGAGACTTACCTGCATAAATAACTCTAATATCAACATTGCAATGGCCCCTCCAACAATAATACTCATACGTGGAGGACAGTCCTATTATTAAAAAAAAAGATGATAATTGAAATATACCTGAAATTTCTAAAACACCAGATTTATTTTTTGAATGGTTGTAGTCCAGATTATTTCACAGCATAAATTCCAAACTCAAGGATATATTAGAATATAGACCACCCAAAACATCTAAGACAAGGCTGCTCCTTCCAAGCTTAAAACACTTTCATAAGTTAATTGGTTCCAAATGAGTTGAGAAATAAAATTCTGAGAATAAGGACTCACTGTGTCATTAAAGAGGAAGTGGGCGCTAGCTAATCCCGAACACCTGCGCATTTTTACGGTTTCGAGTTGTCTGAGCTTTACGTTCTGTTGTTTTTTATTCTTTTATTTTTGTGTTTGTACTGTTGAGCTACTGTATCAAGATCGTACAACAATATTCCAGTTATATCGTGGCGGTCAGTTTTATTTGTGGAAGAAACCTGAGTACCCGGAGAAAACCACGGATCTGTCGCAAGTCACAGACAAACCAAGGAAAGAGAGCTGTTATGCATATATGTAATAGGGGCATCGATTTTGTCTTTGTTTCTATGATTGTTCTATTAGATTTTGGAACTGTTCTGGGCACTGTTGTATTGTTAGTTTTTCATTGTATTACTTATATTTATGTCTTACTTACCTTGTTGGAATTTGTAGAATAGTCGAAGTAGTTACACCTGTACTTCTATAAAAGAAACACAGATTAACATACTATGTTATTTGTTTATTTAATATGTTAACTAAACACCAAAGCATCATTTATTGTCATGTTGTATACAAGTAAATATTATCTTCTGCATACTTTTATGAATATTAATGGTTTATAATAAACACGTTGAAACAGTAGATATTCAATATCAGGTCAGTAGGTGTCTTGTATTTTTAATACATATTTAGTAGTAGAGTTATGTCCTGTTTGTAACAAAGATGGCGACAAGCAAAAGCTGTTTCTTTGATTTTATGATATAACATTTGTTATTGTTATTATTTTTTTAAGCTTGCCCCAAAATACTGGCACTCCTACTGATTGTTCCTGTTTTATTCCCAGTTATAACTTTAATACCATATATACTCCCTACTCACATAATACATACGAAGTTTTTGTTTTGCTTTTCTACTCCATGTACCATATACAATTGAAACAGACAGAATACTGTTACATATATCGAGATGTGACAATTATAGAATTGCCACTATTATTATTATTACCTATCAAGACTTTATAGCGAGACCACGCTCGACCGAGAGAACAGACCATTTGCATATTTCCTAATTTGATTCTAAAATATACTCTTTGCAATGAGTTATTTCCCCTTAAGGCAGGACAAATTCCCCCTTTCATGCAAAGTTCAATGAAAATCAAATATATTTTTCCCATATTCTCCTCAAATTTTAAAGTTGTAACAATTTGTTAATTTTCTATTAGCTGTAAAATAATCCACTGTTTTTTCAAGACTCAAATATCTGGAAATTGTAAGAAAATTATAGTCAAATTCGATGTCCTTTGCATTGCTCTTGCTAGATCGGGAACCAGTTTGTCCGTCATAAAGGAAATAAAGGTATAAAACCGTTGTTGTGCTTACACGTTTAACTGTTCTCTAGTTTTTAGATTATCATCACCAATGCCATCTTATATATACATACACTGTGGTTTTAAGAACACGTAGGCTAAATTAAAAGAATTATTTGTTTATACTTACTACGCCTAGTACTATTGAGGAAAGCAGCAAAAATATTACTATCAGCAGTGTTGTCAAAAACAGTACCATGCAATTCTGAAAAGTTCGATCAGAACAATTATATGTCACATTAATTAACTAATTAAAAAATTTATATCACTACAATACACTTCACTGGTTTGTTTGTTTGTTTGATGGTGCTTTACGCCACTTTCAACAATATTTCAGTAGTATCGTGGTGGTCAGTTTTATTGGTGGAAGAAACCGGAGGACCCTTAGAAAACCACCGACCTGTCACAAGTCACTGACAAACTTTATCAGATAATGTTGTACACCTTGCCCTGATCGAGATTCGAACTCACAACATCAGTGGTGATAGGCACTGTACTTCATTGAAAACAATATATATATTATGTGGTATTATATGTCTCTGGATGTTCCATTCTTGATTGCCTCTTCGGGTTTCTCTAACATTTATTTTCAATTGATTTACCTTACTGTTTATCTTCTCTTCGGAACGAAATAAATAGCAGTAATATCATAAAATGATCTGATTACCTGTAGTAATGTCTTAATTAGCAATACCAAACTCGGATACATAACTTTATCAATGTCTAATCTAGTCATACCAAACTAGGATACATAACTCTTTCAATGCCTAACTTAGTTATTCCCAACTCGAATACATAATTGTATTAATGTATAACCTAGTTATTTTAAATAGGGTACATAACTGTATCAATGTCTAACCTAGTTATACCAAACTCGAATGAACTAGCTTAACTCCGCTACCCTTTATGCAATTGTCTATATAAAGTCAGGAGGTTGAGCGGTTATGTATCTGTGTGCTAGAGATATCGATTTTGAATTATCAATTGAATTTGGCAAAAGAGTTTGACGATACCGAAGAGGTTACCATAATATGTAAATCTAAGAACAGACAACACAATGGCCAATACAGGACAATATAACAACGATCTACAAAACTCTACATCTAAAACTAAAGATCGAGTAAACTGTTCTGACACTGTGGTTTTTTTATGTTTGTTTCTTCAATTTATGCTATAAAACATTTCTACACTATTCTGTGACTAATATTAATACAATTATTTTAGAGTAAAATAAATTATATTACCAGATAAAATACTTTTTTCCATCTTTTGAAAACTGCACCGATTCCCATAAATCTGTTCAATACTATGATAGGCATGAGAACTAGAAGTCCTATTGCTAGGAAATCAAAAGTTCGCTTTATGTTTAAGCCGGCCTCACTGACATTCCACAGCCCATCTGTTATCCAGCGTCTGTCCATTATCGACGACAGACCGTAAATAGCCACTAGGACAACGAAGGAGACTTCTATCATCTGAAGAAAAACAAATCATCAAGTTAATGCTTTCTTGGTACATGTAAATGAGTTCCAATCTTTCAATCATTTCATAATGAAAGAAGAGTTGACGATACCAAAGGGGTGATCAAAATCTGTATATCGCAGAAGAACAGACAACACAATGTCCACAAGAAACAGTACAAAAGGACAAACAACGATCTACAAAATGCACATATAAAGCTCTAAATCGATTAACACGAACATCAATAAAATTCGGGAGTGAATTCATGTGCTCTGGAAGAGTAAGCAGTTCCAGCTCTACTAGTGGCACCTGTCGTTCGTGTTAATCTAGTTACAAAATATCGTTCATGTCTTATTTTATGTTATTTGTGTTTGTTCGCTTTAAGTGGTGTATAACTTTGTGTCCTATTACACGTCTTTATATTGGTAGTTACATGTTGTGATGTCCGCTACGATTTCCGCATAAAAACGATGGTCGGTATATCATTACCCCAAAATGTTTTAAAAGGGCTCATGTCTTATTTATGTTATTTGGGTTTGTTTGCACATAGTGGTGTCAAATACGCCCTGACTACATGAGTAACTTGGCAGGTGTCTTATAAGAGGCAGGAACTACTTACCGTTCGCGAACATCCATGTTTTTGTGGTGGGGTCCTTGTCACTCATATTTTTAGTTTTTTGTATTGTCTTATTACGTGTCTTTACGTTCTGAGTACCCTGTTGTGATGTGCATTACGATTGCCATATACAAATGGTGTTCAGTTCGTCTTTACCTCCATTTGTTTGTAGGAGAGCTCAAGTCTTAATTACATTATTTGTGTGTCTTTGTGCATAGTGGTGTCCATCACATATTGTGTTGTGTTGTGTTGTTTTTCTTCGTCGTGTGTACCGATTATTGCTAGTTTCTGTGGATTGTCGATTCATAATTTCCCATTCAGTTTTCTATAGAGTTTATTTACATGAAATGATCATGGTACCTACTTTATTCCAGACTAAGATCTTGAGGTCAATATATAGAATAGTAGCAGATCTAAGCAACAGTCAACAGGTAGATATGTTGCGGTACTCGGACACGTTATTTTTACTTGCTACCTTATGATTAGTTGCTTAATAATAGAAAATCAACAGCTACCAATTTTATAGTCTTGATTTGACTCTAAAAATGTATTAATGATTGTTCTCGCTCTAGACCGATATATTATACCACGGAGTTAGCTCAAATAATCAAAGTCGTTCAATAAGTTCATTTGATATCAAATGATAGAAGAGCAAACAATATGGGGCTATGGTGTTAAACGCCACTTTCACAATATTTCAGTTATATCGTGGCAATCAGTTTTATTGATGGCGGAAACCGGATTCCACGGAAAACCATGGATCTGCCGTCATTGGCAAACTTCATTACATAGTGTTGTATCGAGTACACCTCACAATGATCAGGATCTGAACTCACCACGTTAGTGGTGATATTTACTAATTGCATAGTTAGTTGTATATCCATCTACTATACGATCACGAAAACGACAATTTGAAATTAGATCAACACATAATAAAATATTTCACCTTTGAAACATGAACATAAACATTCTTAGAAATGTATGTCAAATTTAATCTATTTGTCATTTTTACAATAAGCATGTACGTGTTCACCGTTCATGTGGAGCATGAACTACATACTACCGTTCTGGATACCATGAGTTCACTCCCAGCTTTAGATTGATCCTTAGTTTTCTGTGTCATGTTTTGTTAATAATTTGATTTGTTTCCTTTGTCCATTGCACTGCCTTTCCGTCTTCGATTAACGACTTCTGATTATATAATTACCCATATGGCATCCTCAAGCTTGTCTTTATATGATGGATAACTTCTACTCTTTTTAATAATGTTGAAAATCTTCTATAATTTTACTTTAAATGGACAATTATCTACATCATGTCTACTTACAAGCATCATAAGAGATGAAATAACATAAACCACTACAACAACTGTGAATTTTGCTGCGTCTCTAAAAGGTTTTCTGAAATAGCAAAACATTATGTGCTAGATTTATTTGGAGATTATGTAATGTTGAATAGCCGTAAAGAAAGTAAAGTTCATCGATTCAAATTTATATACAACATGGACCATTTATGTTTTTGTGGTTGAGTATAGCATTTCATTTTCAATGCAAATGGCAATGAATTGTTATATAAATAAAAGTACCACAATTTGGGAACAATCGATCTTGTTACACAGACTATGCAAAGCGCTACACATATCACTCAGAGTTGAGTAAGTATTTGTGTGTTTTCATTTTGGGAGTGATATCACATACACTGATATCATCTGTTAGACCAAATAGAGCCATGCTACCAACGTTCAGGTGTGGGCCATCACTAAGTAGGTCTTGTCTTTATTGCACGAAAATTGACACCATGTAAATTATATGAAACTTCAGTATTACATTTGATGTTAGTGCTATCATATGCTTTCTTACACATTTTCTTCAGTTAAAACGTTAATAAATGTTAGAGAAAACGGAAGGTGCAAACAAAATGGACACTCCAGAAAAACTGGCAACAAAGGGTATACAAGACAAAGAAAAACACAACACAATATGTGTTGGGCACAACAATACGCAAACAAACACAAATAACGTAAATAAGACATGAACCCTCCTACAAACAACTGGAGGCAAAGACGAACCGAACATCGTCGTTATGCAGAAATCGTAACGGACATCACGACACGAAACTCAGAACGTACAAATACATAACAGGACAACAACAAAAGACTAAAAAAGATGATCAACACGGACCCCACCAATTACGCCTTCATACTAGTTGTCACTTTGATCTTCTGTTATCAATGATTTCTGACTCTATGTTACATTTTATCTGGATTCTTGTCAGTTTTGAATGACCCTTAAAATATGATTTACTATGTGTATTGTAAATTTTGTCTCCAGATATTTCAATTGTCTAAATAAATATCAGAGAAAAGCGAGGAGTAATCAAGAATAAAAATATCCAGACTCAAATAGCTGCACTGGACAACAGATTCAGAACGATGACAAACAAGACAAAAATAAACCACCATGTGAATTCTGATAAAAGTCGTGTTAGATATAGAGGAAAGAAACATGTAGTTGTATATTAAGGAAACATGTCGCTTTTCTTTCTGCCGATTCATCATGAATGTAATAAATAATCATTTTAATATATATTTTGAAACTAAATTTTAAAAGATCTTATCTTTACCGATTTAATAATCCAACTACATTGTATAACATTTATTGATTTTCTTCACACTAGGTGTGTTCTATATACTAGTCAATATATGTTCAATTGTTTACATTCAACATGTTCAATGAAGAAGAAGAAGACGTTCTAAGTTGGAAAAAAACTTGTATCTGATCCTATTGTCAAGTTTTTGGACAATAAAATATGTTTAAACTAAGAAACAAATATATCTACAATATGGATATTTTTCTGGCGATATATATTATTTTGATATCAGTCGTTTGTAATTTGTATATAATAACCATTATTTTACAGTAGTTTCAATTCACGTACGCAATTTTTGTTCTATGTCAAGTACAGTTGTCGATGTCACAATATACATTGCAAATATTGGACGTAAGTCTTGAGTACATAAAACCTAATACACCTACCTTCTGAGAAAAATCTTGTCGTACAATGATATAACCATTCCCTTTTGTATATCTGATTTAGTTAATATGTCATCCTCTTCCTCTGATCCAGATTGACAATATTGATAGCTCCGATCTATGACAAAGAACGAATATATCTGCAATGATATAAATATAGATAGAAAGTTAAGTGGCTATGGTTGAAAATATAACCAACCACAGCAACGGGAATTACACCTGCGTGAAACCTCGACTTTTGAACGGGATACATGATGCAGACATTTATGGGAATATATTTATGTTCTGGTTTAGAACTGGTATATATATGTGGCGGAGTTCAGCGCTGCCTTCTTGATATATAGATCGCAATCGGAAAAAACACAAACAATTTTAAAACAACCACAATAAAGGCCAACACTTTCACAATTAATTGATATCAGCATAACTAAGGGCATTTCAAATATGCTAATAGTTATTACCAAAAAAATATATTTGTTGGTGGTAGATGATAAAAGCCATAATTAGATTGTGTTAACCAATATACTTAATAGTACAGCAATTACATATAATCTATATTCCATTTAAGAGTAACAACACCATCCTTTGTAATATTTCAATCGAGCGATGTGTAAGTTAAAACATTTGATTCCGGCATTATTTTATATGGTTTCCAGTCATTGGACTATGAATGTACTTGCTGAAGGTTAATTTAGAAACACGCTGTGTGCACTAAATAAGATATATAAGTTGTTATTGACGTTGCAATTGCACGCCATCCCAACTATAGACTTACCTGCATGAATAACTTTAATATTAACATTGCTATGGTCCCTCCAGATATAGACTTACCTGCATGAATAACTTTAATATTAACATTGCTATGGCCCCTCCAGATATAGACTTACCTGCATGAATAACTTTAATATTAGCATTGCTATGGCCCCTCCAGATATAGACTTACCTGCATGAATAACTTTAATATTAACATTGCTATGGCCCCTCCAGATATAGACTTGCCTGCATGAATAACTTTAATATTAACATTGCTATGGTCCCTCCAGATATAGACTTACCTGCATGAATAACTTTAATATTAACATTGCTATGGCCCCTGCAGATATAGACCTACCTGCATGAATAACTTTAATATTAAAATTGCTATGGCCCCTCCAGATATAGACTTACCTGCATGAATAACTCTAATATCAACATTGCTATGGGCACTCCAACTATAGTATTCATACGTGGAGGACAGTCCTATTAAACATCAAAGTAAGATAATCGAAATATGCCACCAGATTTACATTTTGATAGATAAATGGTACTAATGACAAACGGTTGGGGTTCAATTACTTTGTAGCACAAACCCCAAAACGGGAGATATATTATAAAATAAAACATGATCAGAACGGTCGCTAAAACATCGAAAACAAAACATTCTTCCTAAGCTTTAGACGATTTCATATGCTACATATGTTATATTTCATATGTTCCAATTGGATGAATTTGTTATTATATATGCATTCATGTGTATGCTTCCAGAACTAATATTCTGATAATATATGTAGTTTAGTGTTATGATGTTTAACGCTACTTTCAACAATATTTCAGTTATATCGTGGTGGTCATTTTTATTGGGCACTGACAAAATGTATCACATAATGCTGTATCGAATACACCTCGCCATGAGCGAGATTCGAACTGACCACTATAGTGCGATAGACACTGATTGCACATATAGTTGTTATTGCAACTACCATATGGTCAGGATCACGGCGGTCCTGATAATATATGTACGTTTGATATTGGGAATTAGCACTCACTACGTGTGTCATTAAACCGGAAGTGGATACTAACTCATCAAGGGCACCTGTTTTCTCTTCCAGTTTTAATAGCTTTGGTTTTGTTTACCGTTTTGTTTGTATTAAGAGGAGATTGTTCGTTTTGTTAATATTGGTGGAATTGATGATTCATTGTTTAGTTTGTTTGTTTGATGGTGATTAACGCCACTTTCAACAATATTTCAGTTATATCGTGGCGGTCAGTTTTATTGGTGTAGGAAGTCGGAGAACCCGGAGAAAACCACTGACCTGGCGCAAGTCACTGAAAAACTTTATCATATAATGTTGTACACCTTGCCCTGATAGAGATTCGAACTCACAACATCTGTGGTGATAGGCACTGATTGCATGAGTAGTTGTAAATCCAACTACCATGCGATCACGACCACGACTGCCCCGAGTCATTGTTTAACCTTTCTTCGCATAACTTTACATTATAAAAATGTCTACATTGTCAACACATATAGTATAATGATATTGTCATTTTCATTGATTTTAAATCCAATTTATCAACATCTGAGAAAATCTACAAGTGCTCAGATACTGATATTGAATTATTCTTCATCTTACAGCCATTATGCTTGACGATCCACAGCGAGTGTAAAACTGCCTCAATATGTTTTTTTTTTATTTCTTTATTATGTCTTGCCCATAAGTATGTCTTACCTACCTTGCCGTTGTATTTACACCTGTACTTCTATAAAAAATAAACACAGATTAACATACAATAGTATTTTCTTATTTATTCTTTTAACAAAACATCAATGCATCAATTATTGTCATTGTGCATCAAGGTAATAGTCTGCAGAAATTATCCTACATTTTGTTTTACAATACATATTTAATGTTTATTGAACAAACTTACAATAACCAAAAGAAAAGCTTGATAATAAATAATAAATAAATAGATAATAAATGAGTAATCAGAAGGACAGACACCACAATGGTAAGCACAAATGACAAAAAGACAAAAAATATCTACAAAACATTACACAGAAAACTAAAGATTGAACTTCTCGAGCAAAGCTATTCGTATTTTCTTATTTAACGGCTTGTTATAACATCAATGCAGCAATTATTGTCATGCTGTATATGTCAGGTAATGTTTCCTACATATTGGTATTTATACAATGTATCTCTCAAGGTCAATAGAAAGAAAACGTGTGTCATTTAAGGGATAATATACCACAATTATCATTTATGAAAATCATGTTTTAGACAGACCTTACATAATCTTATGAGATTCAAGACATTTTTCCCAGTTCATAGTTTCAGACATAATGGCACAAATAATACAATACAAACATGGACAAGTCTTTACATATTTATATTGATAGCACGTGTTTTATGAAAAGTTTGAAGATACCAAAGGAGAAACCAGAAACATTACATAAAATCTAAGGACAAACAATACAAATGAATAGGGGACGAAACCGCAAAACATGGTCCAGAAAACATTACAGAAAAAAAACTAAATATTAAGCAACTCCACAAACACATACAATGATTAATAGGAAAAAAAGATGGGGAAAACAATTGTTTATCAAACACTACAAAGACACAGTACCAGAAACTAGGGGACACCTCGTGTGCTCCAGACGGGTAGCCAATCCATGCTACACTAGTGGCACATGTCGTGTTACTCTACATCAAAGTTTCTTATGCCTTCTCCACTCTCTCTCTCTTACAATTTGCCATGGTAATTTGATATATATTATGTCAGGGGCCATTGTGGTCGCATTCATATGGCAGTTGGATTTATAACTACCTATTCAATCAGTGCTTGTCACTACTAACGTTGTGAGTTCGAATCCTGTTCATGCGAGGTGTACTCGATACAATATTATGTGATAAAGTTCGTCAGTGACTTACGGCAGGTCAGTGGTTTTCTCCAGGTACTCCGGTTACCTCCACCAATAAAACGGACTGCCACGATTATAGCTGAAATATTGTTGAAAGTGGCGTAAAACACCATGAACCAAACCTATATATTATGTCAGTTAATTGTCTTATTACTGCCGACACATACATGTACGAAATACTATTGAAACAGACAGAGCAGTGGTACCGAATTGGCAGATTTTATACATCGATGATCAATTCAACCGGTAACTCTAGGTCTTCAAGACAAACACATAAATTTTCACAAGACTTTTGGATAAGTTCATGTTCTATTGCGACAATAAGTATAGTGGGTGTGTTCTTTATTAGACCATAATAGTTTAAGGATTTATATCTAAAATAAAAATGTATATATCAAGTTAATTGGTGCGCTCCACGCATTTCTGGAACATCAGGTACGATTAAATATCTAAATATTGGAAAGCCAAATAACTTAAAAGCATTAGGGAGCAATAAAGCCAAAGGGTCTAAACAGGATCTCCAATATCGTCTAAGGTCACATATGCCTGAAGGAGGTGAACCTTAGCTTTGATAATAATTACATTATTTAGGAAGGAACTGTGAATTTCTATAATAAATATATTTAATAAACCATGTCAGTGTCGAATGTATGACTATTTGGTGAAGGCTACAATCGGAAACTAATAATTGTGGTATCGACCTATTGATAGTAATAAAAAACACAGATATCAAATATAGTGCGCACGACGCATTTCTTAAGATAACATTTATCAGGTACACTTAATATCTATCTACGTAATGAGTGCCTATTACCGTTGTCAACTAAAATAGTTATACTAAATTGAAAAATATATTTGTGTATACTTACTACTCCTAGTACTATTGAGGAAAGGACCAAAAATATCACTATCAACACTGTTGTAAAAAATAGTACCACAAAATTCTGAAAAGTTCAATCAGAGAAATTAACGCAAGACTGTATGTCAGATTATTTAACTAATTCAACCACTATATATATTTTGCTTAAACAACAAAATATGAATAATTGAAATCAGTTTATATTTTTTTGTCTCTATATTTTCCATTCTTATTAGTCCCTTCGGTTTTTTCTAACCAATACATTAAAATTGATATTGAATCACGTTAATTATCTCTTCGGAACAAATAGCATAGAGATGAAATATATTTGATATTATATACAAGATGTGTAATGTTCTGATGTCGTCGTTTGGTTTTTCCCATTTCGTCACGCTTTTGTGTTACATATATTGCAAAGTAGAATAAACAATGCAATTACAGGGCCCGGGTGGCTCAATGAGTTAGGTAGTTGGAATACCTAGCAACTCATACAAGCCTAGCACCAATACGGGGTGGATTCACGCCCGGCTTTGTAAATTACAAAAAAGGTGCTCTCGACTCGCAACCGCAAGTGATACAGTTTACCAGTTGCTTGCTCATGGTCGGTGGTTTTCTTCTGGTACTCCTGTTTCCTCCATCAATAAAACTAACCGCCATGATATCGCTGAAATATTGCTGAAAGTGGCGTTAAAACACAAAAAATCAATCAATTAAATCAATCATGTAATTTCAAAGACTTCGCTCTGATACATTATATGAAATTACCTCGAAGGAATGCAATAGCAATCTATATTTGTTCATACGCTTTAGACTCACAACATGGTTTGTTAATCAAAATTCTGAATTGGTAAATTTTTGTTTGCATAGTTCAAGCAAATTAACACGCAATAGTTTTTAGAACAAAAATGAAAAAGAGACATGTCTTTTAATGTGGTAAATTTTGATATTTAAATGAACTTACGTCTGATCAACCAGTGTGCCAAATTTCAGTGTAATGTAATGCTTATTTCTGTATTTAAAATGATGTTGAAAATTTGAAGTAAATTATATTTTTTCATACGTTGTGTTTCTTTTTATGGAGAGTATAGAACTAGCTTCTTGTTGGCACTTTTTATTGAGGTATCTGTAATCCAGGAGACTGATCAGTCATGTATATGTGTGCTAGGGCATCGATTTTCATATGTTTCTACGACTTACGAATTGGAGTTTTCAACTGTTCTAAAGGTGTGATATTTTTGTATGTTTCTCATTTCATGTTACAAAACATTATATATCCTAATTTCAAGATGACTATATATATATATATATATATATAGCTACCATACTGATTATTTTATATATATTGCAATTGTTTTATAAATAAATGCTTTATTTCTAAGAGTCTGTTAGATGTGGAAAATTATTTGTTAAATTAGTTCACGCCACGATATAGCTGAAAAGTTGGCGTTAAAAACCAATTAATCAACCATACTGCTAGATAGGTCTTATTACCAGGTGCAAAATTGTTTTCCATCTCTTGTAAACTGTACCGATTCCCAGGAATCTGTTCAACACTATGATAGGTATGAGAACTAGAAGTCCTATTGCTAGGAAATCAAATGTTAGTTTTATGTTTAAACTGCCCTCGCTGACTGCGTTCAGACCAACTGTTACCCAGCTTCTGTCTAATACCCACGACAGACCGTAGATAGGCACTAAGATGATGAAGGTTACTTCTATCATCTGAAAAATAACGAAAAGTGGTCAACATCATGAAGTTATTTTTTTTCTACGTAATTGGATTAAAATTTGTTCGCTACTCCATTATGGGTGGGTGTGTTATGGATTTTTAACGCCCCTTTCAGCAATATTAAAGTTATATCGTGGCAGTCCACGGAGAAAACCATCAACCACTGACAAATTGTATCACATAATGTTTTAACGAGATGTCATTGCATTATGTCTACCCTTCGAATTGCGATCTTTGGTATTCCCTTTGATGTCTTATAACTTCTCTTTGTTGAATGTTTCATTTGTTTGATGAATGATTGTGTAACGTCTAGTGTTCAGCATTCCAGTTATAGTATGAAAACAAGCCATAAATCAAGTATGTTGACATGTAGTGCTGTGACGGGCACGGGTGTTTATAGACATCAGAAAAAGAAGTGATAATGAAAGTCGTATGACCATTACACATTCTACCACAAGTTATATTTTACATGCAAGGAGAGAGTTGCATGTGTCTCTGGATTGTTCATTCATGATCTTTTATATACATCAAAGTTGATACTACACGAGCGGATTTCTCTTTCAACGGGATAATCACCGACATAATTTTACAGAACTTGACCATGAGTAACAAGGTGTGTGTCTTATAAGAAACAGCAACTGCTTACACCTTCGCGACTCTCGCGATTGGATCGGTGTTGCGCATCGTTCATTTTTATTTTCTTGGCATTGGCTTTTTTTGCTTTTATTTTGCATTGTATTTTGTAATTGTCTTTTTTGTATGTCTACTTTGAGCTTTGTGCCCAATGTTGCTTGTGTCACTAGATTCTCCATTATTGAATGCCCATGCGGTTTAATCGAACGATTATTAGAGAGGATATGCCCTATTTATGTACAGCATGGTTCCCGTAGGTGTAACCTGATTATATAATGAATATATATATAAAAATTGTTATTGCTCGATCAGAATTTACTATGAACTGCTATAAAATTTGTAATAACAATAGAATATCAGACAGACACCTTTATATTAAAACTAGATTAACACGAGGGGTGCCACTAGTGGAGCAGGAACCGCTTTTCCTGCCGGAGCACCTGAGTTTACCCCCGGATTTTAGTGGGGTTGTGTTATTCTATCTTTAACTTTATTTGTATGTTTTGTAGATTGTTGTTTGTCCTTTTGTACTTTTTTCTTTTGGCCATTGTTGTCTGTCCTTCTTCGATATACGGATTCTGATTACCCTTTTGGTATTTTCTTACGTTGTAATGATGTAATATGACGAAAACTTTTACTCATTTTAATAATGTTGAATATCTTCCATAATTGTATTTCAAATTAACAATTATCTACATCATGCTTACTTACAAGCATTACAAGAGAGGAAATAACGTAAACTGCAACAACAACTGTGAATTTTGCTGCGTTTTTGAATGGTTTCCTGCAATAGTAAAATGTAATGCGTTAAATAAACGTAAGAGAATACCGACGGGGCAATCACAATGGACACTCTAAAGAAACTGGCACCATAGGATACACACGAGAAAGACAAACAAACACACACAAAAACCCAGAACACTTAACGTGTTGGACACCACTATAGCAATAAAACACAAATAATGTAAACAAGACGTCAATGTTTATATCATTTCTCTGAAGTTGTATATTAAGATATTACATTTGTCATTTTGATTTTATTCTCCAATAATACAATATTTGTGTGTTCAGTGAGTTGAGGAGAGATGGTAATTGTTCGTTTTGTATATTTTGTTGGAATTGTTGAAAATCACGGTTTAAGTTTTCTTTTCACATTAATCCGAGGAGGGGGCGTTTGTGGCCATGATTGTATGGTAATTGGATTTACAACTACAAAAGCAATCAGTGCCTATCACCACTGATGTTGTGAGTCCAAATCACCATCAGGGCGAGGTGTACAACATTATGTGATAAAGTTTGTCAGTGACTTGCGATAGGTAGGTGGTTTTCTCTGTGTCCCCCGGTTTCCTTCACTAATAAAACTGATCGTCATGACATAGCTGAAATATTGTTGAAAGTGGCGTTTAACACCATCAAACAAACAAAACAAACAATTAATCCTAGTCGTGTTTCATCACCTAGCATTGTGGTTAATCAAAAATGACGTAAAACGTTGAAAATCAACAAGAAAAGTTCGAAGTCAAAATCCAAATAATTTATCACGTGACTTGACGTCATGAAATATTAATGCGAATTCTTGCGAGGTCTGTGACTGTATCAAGCAAAATATTATATACAATCAAAGTATTTTGACTATTCAAATATCACAGCTGTAGGATAACATGGTTTATTATTGCTTGTTTGTTTATGGTGGTTAACGCCACTTTCAACAAAATTTCAGTTATATCGTGGCGGTCAATTTAATTGGTGGAGGAAACCAGAGTACCCTGAGAAAACCACTGACCTGCCACAATTTACTGATTTTGTATCTTTCAATGTATACAAGTGCACATGCAGAAAAACCTGAAAATCTTACAGGATAATTCAACAATATATTTTAAATTGAGAAATATTCATCCTGTATCTACAGGCATCGATTGTAGAGCGTTGGTACGGTTAAAATCAAGATGCACAATATAACTACATTTACCTATCAACGAACAAATAATTGTAGAAGGATTTCAGGAGTCCTGGTTTTATCTTGTCTTCATCTGTAGCCATATCAACTAAGAAATACTTGTAGCTTCTGTCGTGAATGAACAATGCTATTATCTGTATAATAAAAAAATAAAAAAAAGTATTGATTTATTTATACATGCTTGGTAGTGTTGTATCGAAATATACTGTAGATGTAAACAACTCTAATTATTATTATTATTATAGTCGTTAATTAAATTCATCTTTAATAATTTTTCAATGGGAAATATATTTCTGTCAGAGATATTCTGTCACTTTGTTTAATCATAGATGTTGTTGGGTGTATCGACGATACTAAATTCCATGGTTGATTCATTAATCTTTTTCATCGTTGTGTTAAGGTTGCGAGTTCGATTCGCTTTCATGATGAGATAGGTGGTTTTCCCAAAATAATCCTAATTCTCCCTCCACTAAAACTACCTGCAAATATATAGCTAATTGTGCTAGTTTCGTAGCCGCATATTCATAAATTGCACTACACTAAGATTTGAAGTACCGGTATATAATTATTGCCCCTTCAGTAATATCTAACGTTTATTTATAAAGTGCTTTTAGATTAAGAGTTACAAATACTTTTCACATTGTATCTCATTTTTTGTATTTGTTTGTTTGTTTTTATGTTTGATGGTGTTTAATGCCACTTTCAATATAAATATTTCAGTTCTATCATGACGGTCAGTTTTATTGGTGGAGGAAACCAGAGGACCCGGAGAAAACAACCGATCTGTCGCAAGTCACTGACAAATTGTATCACATAATGCTGTACACCTCGCCCTGATCGAGATTCGAACTCACAATATCAGTGGTGATAGGCACTGATTACATAGGTAGTTGTAAATCAAACTACCATACCATCATGGCCACGATGGCCCCTATTTGAAAAGTGCATTTAGATTAAGTGTTACAAATACTTTTTACATTGTATCTCATTTTTTGTAATATTTCAATAATTGTACATGCCTGCATAACAAATTCAATGACGAACATTCCAATGGCTACTCCTGCTGTCCATTCCAGTTGACGAGAATAATGCTAGAAAGAAAAAACACTCCATTGATTTAATATTTGCTTCATGTTACTTTCAGCATTGTCTTAACACGGCGGGTGCCACTAGTGGAGCAGGGTCTGCTTACCCATCAGGAGCACATGAGCCCATCCCCGGTTTATAGTGGGGTTCGTGTTACTCGATCTTTAGTTTTGTGTGTATGTTTTGTAGATCGTTGTTTGTCCTTTTGTACCTTTTCTTTTGGTCATTGTGTTGGCT
Source organism: Bathymodiolus septemdierum (assembly GCA_963383655.1). NCBI lineage: Eukaryota > Metazoa > Mollusca > Bivalvia > Mytilida > Modiolidae > Bathymodiolus > Bathymodiolus septemdierum. Next base: position 9,057,474 of record OY726526.1, on the reverse strand, counting down.
GCTCTTCTTCGATATGCGGAATCTGATTACCCCTTTGGTATCTTCAAGCTCTTCTTGATATATCGTGGCGACCAGGGGTAGAGCTGGAGGATGTACGAATAACCAGAGAATACTTCCACTTCGGAGTGTCAATAAGTGCCTGTTAAACTTAGAGTACAAAAAAAGTCGAGCATAACCTAGGAGTTTGGTAGACACTAACACTGGCTATTATCAGTTATTATAGACACTTTATCACAAATAGCACCAGATCACAACGTTCCATTATAACGGTACGTGAAATATACCAGTTTCTATATACATGTACTTGGAGTAGACCAAATCAATGCCTATCCTAAGCAAAGTTGCAAGCACGATTCCAGAAAATCTCCACGTATGCGAGATGTATTCTCTATGATTTTCTGATAGAGTGATTTATGTCGTTAATTTCCTGCATGCTCTTTCACCAAAAAACAAACACAAAACATTCATAATAGAACATATACATAAGGGACCGACCATTTAACTTGCAAGGGGTTACGGTTTTTTGTTTCGTTCAGAATTTTTTTTTCGGACAACACAAGAGTTCGAATATTTTTTTTTGTCCCGCAAAGCCCGAAATGTTTTTCCAGAATACAACATTAGGTTATATGACAAAAATTCTGAATCAGATTTTTTTTCCCTCCACCAAAATCAGAATATTTTTTTCAGCAACATTGGGAATCAGAATATTTTTTTAGAAAAAAAACATAACCTCCCCCCCCCCCTCCCCCCCTTCAAGTTAAATAGTCATTCCCTAACTGAAACATAGTTGAAAGTACATGTACGTAGCGTTCACATCATAATCTTACTAATACATAATAAGATTATATTACTTCCGCATAATATTCAAGGAACAATATAAATAATTTCATTTTATAAATATGCTTCTATTTTATGCATATCTGAATTATTGAAACAGCTTGATAATAACAGGGGTATTCCTAAAACGAAATAAGGGAAATAAGTGCTACTAACAATATAGGTGTGTGACAAGGTTAACCACCCACTCACTTACTAAACTGAATATCATTAGAAAAAACCGAAAGGTCAATAAAAAATAAGAAATGAAATAAAAATCATTATATTTTGGTTTCTATAGTTTTTGGACAAATATCTCAATCTCATTAAAGTTATGTTTGTTGGCTTTGGTGGGAGGGGGGTATTTTTTTTTATTGCTTTGGGGGGGGGGGTTCGCTTTGTTTTTGTTTTTGTTGTTTTTGTTTTTGTTTTTTCTTTGTCTGTTTGTTTTTCTTTTTGTCTTGTTTTGTTTGTTTGTTGTTGTTTATTGTTTGCTGGCCTGATTTTTAGTCTGTTTTTGCTTAATCTAATATCTAATAGCATGCTAAATGGGGTTTTGTCTGGAGTTACATTGTCAGCCGACCTATCAAATCTTAATGTATTAAAATCAAAGAAAAACGGGTCATGGACAAAGCTTTATTTGTATATTCTTTGACGATTTACTCCACTTAAATGCATTTCCTCAACGTAAGGCTTTTTGTCTGTGTATCTCACATTCAGCAATATGGTTATCAGTTTCTATTACAAAGTCGCTTTGTTTATATTTAAATGTCAGAATAGTAAATCTAGTTTTACTATATTTTATATTACAGTCGATTGGCAACACTACAATATGATATTAGAAGAGTTTCTAAGCTCACAATAGACTGACAACCAACAAAGGTGTGATATTTGTCTTCATATATGTGATATTTGTCTTAAAAGATGTGATATTTGTCTTACACGATGTGATATTGTATCATTATTGCAGCAATTTATAATAATTAATATGTTAATTATATATCCCCTTTGACAACTACAGACAACTGTGAGCACATAATTCACAATGACAAAGACAAACGAATAGAAATGGAGTTCATGTAAAGTCAGAGTGTGAATCATGAGTCATGAACATCTTGTTTGTAACATTGAGTAACAATATTAGAAATGTTTAATAAAATCTCGTAAATTACATGATAATTCAGTAAATCATCATGTGAACTTGATTTTGTCATCAAATATTTGTGGGCGAAATTTCCAGTGAGCGCCAGTGCATGTGTACTTAAGTGTTTTTATCTCTTGTCTTAACTCTGATTTAAGGGGTCCATTTTTGGAGCAGGAACTGCTTACCCTTCCGGAGTTCACCCCGATTTTTAGCGGGGTTCGTGTTACTCGATCTTTAGTTTTATGGGGGTTTTTGTAGATCGTTGTTTGTCCTTTTTCTTTTTGTCATTGTGTTGTCTGTTCTTCTTCGACATACTGATCTTGATTACCACTTTGGTATCTTCAAACTCTTCTTAAAGTTAAATGTTCTTACCTCATATCTTAAGACTGACGCAATTAAAACATATGCAAGACTAAGAAACGTAGTAACAACCATCACAGATGTATCCTGTAACCATATATTTGATTTGTTTCTCTTTATTTTATTATAATTATTATCTTACACTAGAAAACATACGGGGATGTCGTGACCGTGATCGTGTGGTAGTTGCATTTACAACTACCTATGCAATCAGTGCCTATTACCACTGATGTTGTAGCTTCGAATCTCGATCAGGGCAGGGTGTACAACATTATGTGGTAAAGTTTGTCAGTGACTTGCGACAGGTCGGTGGCTTTCTCCGGGTCCTCCGGTTTCCTCCACTAATAAAACTGATAGCCACGATATAGTTGATATATTATTGAAAGTGGCGTTAAGCACCATCAAACGAACGAAAACTAGAAAACATGCGAAATGTGTTTAAACACATTGATAACTCATGTGCATACATCATTGTTTATGTATTCGAACACTTAGCCTTATGCTCCTAATTTCTTTTAGTACACGTTTTGTAATTGTTCTCATAAATATTCCAATCATAACACTGCATTTGATTGATGCAACGTTTCGATTCGTCGGTTGACGAGAGTGAGTGCGCTAAAATGCGAAACCGTAGTGGGTGTCGTGTTTGCCGAGTATCTTGCACATTGCACGTTAAAAACATCTTTTGACAATTTCGCAAGAGAACAGCCGCATTAAAGCTGCTGTGAAATGCTAAATGTGTCGTACCTAACCACCTACCATCCGTCCTTCTTTCCAGCAACTGTCAAAAGTTGTTCCTGCAACTGCCCTAGCTCCCCGATTTCTCTAATATTGTTTTAAGTTGTTAAATGAGTGATTGAGTGGTTGTTGTTTAACGCCAATTCAGTAATTTGTCAGCTATATCATGGCAAGAACAAGTTAATTTTCAATGAGATGATGATGAGGTCCGCTTTGACACTAAACCAACACTCTGAGTTGGACTTTTATAGTGCTAGCTCACTGAAACAATAGTCCGCGAATAAGCATGTCACTCCACATTATTATGATTCCGAGCCAACCAGTCTTTGCTCTTTCTCCTTAATGCTGCGTGCTTAACAGAGAAGCAACAAATACCAATTTCATAGTCTTTGGGTTGACCGACCGGGGCTCAAACCCACGATCTACGACATTTGAGGCAAGCACGCTAACCATTTCGCCACTGATGCGGTGTGTTAAATATCCTCTGTGGACATGCAACCAACAATCAATATTTAATCGTGTTAAACATTTATGTTACTTGAAACCATCTATGCGCGATGTAAATGATATCTTCTTGAACTTGTTGAATACGGTACGTACTTATAGAGTGAGTAAGTGATTGTTGTTTAACGCCAACTCAGCAATTTTTCAGCTCTATCATGGTAAGAGCAAATTAATTGTCAATAAGATGATGATGAGGTTCGTTTTGTACTGGACCAACACGTTTAGTTGGATTTTTATAGTGCTAGTTCACTGATACTACAGTCCGTGATATACATGTCCCGCATACTCGGACACATTATTCTGATTCCGAGCCAACCAGTCTTTGCTATTTCTCCTTAATGATGTGTGCTTAGCGGAGAAACAACAAATACCAATTTCATAGTTTTTGTTTTGAACCGATCTGGGATCGAACAAACGATCTAACGTACTCGAGGCGAGCACGCTAACCACTGTACCACCGATGCGGTAATTAATAATGTGTAATATAGGTTCTCCGGAAATAATTTAAATAATAAAAATATAATTACGAATATACCTACCACAAAAATGATTTTTCTCAATTGATAGTGCACTCCTACCAGTCCAATGATCCTGCCAATCATACAACAAGATGCTAGGGCAATACCGCTGATGGCCAAAAACGTATACATGTCTGCGAAATCTTTGATGTAATCTCTTTCGACATGAGATGATATAGCAAATATTGATGTTAATACTATAAATGACAATTCCAGCATCTGTAGAAACACAACGAGCATGTTTAATAACTTCATAATACAAGCAAACCTTAAAGGGCAACTCTATAAAACAAATCGCTCTCTATAAAGGACAGACTCATTTTTCCCATTAATGGATAGTGAATATATTTTCTAACCTGTATGTAAATGACCACTACTAATAAAGAACACATGTTCTCTTGAGTGGCCTTTATATACAGGTTTGACTGTATATGTCTTTGTCTGTTTGCGCTCAACTGCTTGAGGTGAGGTGTGGTAGTTCGCTTTGTTGATATTGGTGGAATTGTTGACCATCACTATTTAAGCTGTCTATTCGTACCATGATCTAGTAATTAAAATCGTGGCTGTGATCGTATGGTAGTTGGATTAACAAATAAATATGCAATCAGTGCCTATCAACACTGATGTTGTCAGTTCGAATCTCAATCATGGCGAGGTGAACAATATAATGTGATAAAGTTTGTCAGTGACTTGCAACAGTTCGGTGGTTTTCTCCGGGTCCCCCGGTTTCCTCCACCAATAAAACTGACCGCCACGATATAGCTGAAATATTGTTGAAAGTGACGTTAAACACCATCAAGCAACCAAACAATTTGCTTAGTATGATCATTTCGGTCCATAGCACTAGTTTACCCCTGCCACGTTTTATTGACTACCTGTACCAAGCCAAGAATATGAGCTGTATCATATATTTATGTGTTAGGATATCGATTTTGCCTCTTTCGAAGATTATTCTATTTGAATTTGGAATTGTTCCAACAGCTTGTGTTTGTGTGTGTATGCGTGTGTGCGTACGTTTGATATTGCTTGGGTGCGTGCATGGATGCATGCGTGCATGCGTTGTACTCGTACAAGTTGTTTATTCCACTTAGCGTGAAACCGTTAACAAACTATTATCTAGTAATTTCGTACCACCATAAATGCTGTGACTATTATATATATCAATTGGTAGGTGCTCCTGTGGAGTAGAAGAAATTGCATGTAATAATTCATTAAACATTGCATTCTAACTAGCCAATATAATGAACAAAGAAAACACGACGGGTGCCGCTAGTGGATCAGGAACTGCTTACCCTTTCAGAGCACCTGAGTTCACCCCCGGTTTTTAGTGGGGTTTATGTTACTCGATCTTTAGTTGTATGCGTATATTTTGTAGATCTGTTTGTCCTTTTGTACCTTTTCTTTTGGCCATTGTGTTGTCTGTTCTTCTTCGATATACGGATTATGATTACCCCTTTGGTATCTTCAAACTCTTCTTATTTTAGATTGCTTGATAGCCAATCGCAAGTATGAAGATATTTTTGAGTAAGGGGACGGTCAGGATTACAATAGTAAATAATTTGACTTCAGCATTTGGTCTTTACTATGTCCTACAAAAACCAGGTATTCTGGGTGGGTATGCATGTCCCATCTAGCATACCTATAAGTAAGGAAGTCATGAGTCACAACATAGTAAAATCCAATATCGAATATAATTTCTTACACGATGACTTAGGGAGCAAGTTTTCCTGATTGTCAGTATCGATAAGTCTAGTAAGAGGTAGAATTATCATTGTCCCAACCGTTGCATAGAAAATATAGAATCATTCACATGTCCGGGTTTATTTTCAACGTCAGTAAAAAACGTCATAACGAGAGAATGCCCGTGTTTATTAAAACGTACTTGTACATTTTAGTCAACAAGAATATACGTTTGGCATTCAAATAACTTCTCATATTGTATTTTTTCAAACAATTTCTCATCAAATGGTCTGACCCTATGTGTTCTTAGACAATGTACGCTATATTAACATAGTATTTTGACATCTAACATGTCAGTTTGAAATATTGATGCTGATACAAAGGTTTATACCACATTTACCATCCTCAGTATAAACACCTTATATGGGATGTCGTGGTCGTGATCGCATGGTAGTTGGAGTTACAGCTACCTGTGCAATCAGTGCCTAACACCACTAACGTTGTGAGTTCGAATCCCTCTCAGGCAATGTGTGATCTCTACACCATTATGTGATCAAGTTTGTCAGTAACTTGCGGCAGGTCGGTGATTTTCTCTGGGCACCCCGGTTTCCTCTATCAATGAAACTGTATCGAAATTCATTTTCAAAGTGTAATTTCAATTGTTTTATTAGAGTTTCTTACAAATGGCAGAGGCTCATATTTACTCGCCTTTTAAGCAATAGTAGCAATTTAGTAGCTATAATTTATTTGGTGTACTTATCTGTTTGGGCCAATAAAACTAGTTTATCTCTGCCACTTTTTATTGAAGTACCTGTATCAAGCCAGGAAAGTGCGTAGTCATGTATATATCTGTTAGGAGTATCGAGTTTGCCTCTTTCTGTGATTTTGGAGTGTAACAGTGTGACATTTCCTTCATTTTATTTTATGGATTACCTTGGCTTGTTTTTCTGGTAAATATTGATCAACCACGGTATTAAATGCATGCCAGTGGTCTTCTCCTGGACTCCATCTTGTATTTGTATTTCCCTCTGTCTTTCTTTGTGTTCTTTGCTTATTAAAATCATTGCCAAAATCTGTAGCATTCACATAAATGTTAATGTAATTAAGTTTATATTTATTATAACTAAATGAAGAAGGCAAAGAAAATATTATAAATTTTGCTCTCTAAGGGACGGACCATTTAACTTGAAAGAGGGTGGGGGGGGGGGGGGGGGGGGGGGGGGGGGGGAGGTGTTATGTTTTTATTCTAAAAAGATATTCTGATTCCCAGTGTTGCTGAAAAAAATATTCTGAATTTGGTGGAGGAAAACAATAATAATCTGATTCAGTTTTTGTCATATAACCTAATGTTAAATTCTGGGAAAAAATTTCGCGCTTTTCACAAAAAAATAATATTCTAACTCTCGTGTTGTCCGAAAACAAATTTCTGAACGAAACAAAAAATCATAACCCCCCCTGCAAGTTAAATGGTCAGTCCCTAAGTGGAATGCAAATATTTTGTTTATAAGTAAATACATAAATAACAATAAAAGCGCCGGGTATTTGCAAGAAATAGCTTCATCCGATCAATTGATTAATGATGACAACACAATAGATACATTGACGTATTATCCCAGATTGACGTATTATCACACATTGACGTATTATCCCGGATTGAGGTATTATCCCAGATTGAGGTATCATGCCACATGATATATCATCCCACATTGACAGTTTACTAAATATTGACGCATCATCCCACATCGACGTATTAGCAAACTGTGACATATTATCCCATATTGACATATTATCCCACATTGACGTATTATCACATATTGACGTTTTATCACACATTGACGTATTATCACACATTGACGTATAATCCCACATTGACGTATTAACACACATTGACGTATCATCCCACATTGACATATTATCCCACAGTGATGTATTATCCTACATTGATGTATTATCCCATATTGACGTATTATCCCACATTGACGTATTATCCCACATTGACGTAGCATCACACATTGACGTATTATCCCATATTGACGTATTATCTCACATTGACGTATTATCCCATATTGACGTATTATCCCACATTGACATAGTATCTCACAGTGACGTATTAACCCACATTGGCATATTTTCCCACATTGACGTATTATCCCACATTGACGTATTATCCCACATTGACGTAGTATCCCATATTGACGTATTATCCCACATTGATGTATTATCCCACATTGACGTATTATCACACATTGACGTATTATCACACATTGACGTATTATTCCACATTGACGCATTATCCCACATTGACATATTAACCCACAGTGATGTATCATCCCACATTGACGCATTTTCCCACATTTCCATTTCATCCCATATTGACGTATTATCCCACATTGACATAGTATCCCACATTGACGTATTATCACATATTGACATATTTTCCCACATTGACGTATTTTCACACATCGACGTATCATCCCACATTGACTTATTATATCACATTGGCGTATTATCCCACATTGACGTATTATCCAAAATTGACGTATTATCCCACATTGACGTATTATCCCACATTGACTTATTATATCACATTGACGTATATCCCACATTGACGTATTATCCAAAATTGACGTATTATTCCACATTGACGTATCATCCCACATTGACTTATTATATCACATTGACGTATTATCATGCATTGACGTATTATCCCACAATGACGTATCATCCCACATTAACTTATTATATCACATCGACGTAGTATCCCACATTGACGTATTATCCAACATTGAAGTACTATCCCACATTGATTTATTTATCACATTGACATATTATCATACATTGACGTATTATCACACATTAATGTATTATCATGCATTGACGTATTATCCTACATTTACGTATTATCCCACATTGACGTATTATCACATATTGACATATTTTCCCACATTGACGTATTATTCCACATTGACGTATCATCCCACATTGACGTATTATCCAAAATTGACGTATTATCCCACATTGACGTATTATCCCACATTGACTTATTATATCACATTGACGTATTATCATACATTGACGTATTATCACACATTAACGTATTATCACGCATTGACGTATTATCCCACATTGACGTATTATCACACATTGACGTATTATCACACATTGACGTATTATCACAAATTGACGTATTATCCCACATTGACATATTAACCCACAGTGATGTATCATCCCACATCGACGTACTAACCCACAGTGATGTATTATCCCATATTGACGTATTATCCCACATTGCCGTATCATTCCACATTGACGTATTATCTCATATTGACGTATTATCCCACATTGACATATTATCCCACAGTGATGTTTATCCCATATTCATGTATTAACCCACAGTGAGGTATTATCTCATATTGACGTATTATCCCTCATTGCCATATCATCCCAAATTGACGTATTATCCCACATTGACATAGTATCTCACTGTGATGTATTATCCCACATTGACGTATCATCCCACATTGACTTTTATATCACATCGACGTAGTATCCCACATTGACGTATTATCCAACATTGACGTATTATCCCACATTGACGTATTATCCCACATTGACTTATTATATCACATTAGCATATTATCCTACATTGACGTATTATCACACATTAACGTATTATCACGCATTGACGTATTATCCTACATTTACGTATTATCCCACATTAACGTATTATCACACATTGACTTATTATATCCTTTTGACGTATTATCCCACATTGACGTATTATCACACATTAACGTATAATCCCACATTGACGTATTATCCAAGATTGACGTATTATCCCACATTGACGTATTATCCCACATTGACTTATTATATCACATTGACGTATTATCATACATTGGCGTATTATCACACATTAACGTATTATCCCACATTGACATATTATCCCACATTGACGTATTATCCCACATTTACGTATTATCCTACATTGACGTATTATGACACATTAACGTATTATCCCACATTGACGTATTACCTGTTCTTGGTATGTTAATAACGCCACGATGTAGCTGAAATTATGTTAATGTTGGCATTAAACACTAATCAATCAATCAATCAATCAAGATTCTGTTAACATATAAATCTTACATCAGAAACAATTCCAATTCCAAGGCATGTGAAAAAGAATCCTGATGGTAGTCGTAGTCTTTCTTCTATAGCGTAACCACATTTCTGAAAACAATATAATAGTGAGTGAGTGATTATGTTTTCACGCTAAATTGACATTTGTTTCAGTATATCATCGCGAGAACAAGCTACATTCAATGAGATTTTGATGATGTCCGCTTTGTACTAGACCAAACACACTGGGTTGGATTTTAATAGTGTTAATTTACTGAAGCAACAGTTCGTGGATAGACATATCGCTTCACTCGGACGCTTTAAGTTGATTCAGAGCCAACCAGTCATTGTTATCACTCATTAAGACTGCAAGCTTTGCGGAGAAGAAACAAATATCAATTTTATAGTCTCTGGTATGTCCCGACCGGAGCTCGAACCCACGATATACGTACTCTAGGTGAGCACGCTAACCATTACACCACCGATGTGGTTCTCTCACACATTAATGTTGAGTGCTTAGCGAAGAAGCAACAAATATCAATTTTGCATGAACCCACGATCTACCGTACTCGAGGCGAGCACGCTAACCATTACACCATCGATGTGGTTCAAGTTACCTACATGATACCACCTTGTTGTACATTAATATATCATTGAATCCATTTTGATAATAAATATTTAAACATCAATGAACATTAATAGGTTTGAATATTTATGTATGCCAGTCCGCCGTATAAAACGACGTTCGGTTCCTTTTTACCCCCACTTGTTTGTACGAGTGCTCATCATGTCATATTGTGTTGTTTGTGTTTGTTTGCGTATTGTGATGTCCAACATGTTTTCCTATGTTATGTATTATGTATTGCGGGCGTCTTAAAAGAGACAGGAACAGCTTACACTTCCCGAGTAAGTGAGTTCACCCCCGGTTTTGGTGGGTTCCATGTTGTTAATCTTTTTGGTTTTCTGTGTTTTGTTTTTGTTTTATTTGTCTTCGTCCTGTGTCTTATGAACCTAATGTTGCTCGTTTCTCTGGATTGTCAATTTTTGAATGTCCCTTCGGTTTGTTCTAACGTTTATTTTATATCTGTACATACCTTGATTCCACCGAAGCGTCCGTAAACACCAATCATATAGGACGGATATGACAAAAATTTAGCTAAATAATCTGTGCTAAAGCTAACAATGGTATCATCCATATCACTGTAGCAGAAAGATTCCAAGACAATATTGGTCTGGTCAATTTCACAACACTGGAACTGAAACAGAAATACAATATATAAATACAATGACATATAGGGTTAGGATCCCCTTAACAAGTTTAATCCCCCCCACATCTTTGTGCCTGTCGCTAGCCATGACATGGAATTCCAACGGTATATGTAGTCGTATTTTCTGTGTGATTTGGGGAGTTCAGTTGAGGTTAGAAATGATTATTCGTTTTGTTCATATTGTTGGAATTGATACATTGCATAAACTTTTTTTCACAACAATAGATATCCTTTAGGCGTGTGATCTTATATTTAGTAGAGTTTGACTATCCTTATTATGCCGTTTGGTTTTCCTGCTCATAGCAGTACAGATCCTATAGGCGTGTGCTTTTAGTAGAGTTTGACTATCGTTATTATGCCGTTCGGTTTTCCTGCTCATAACAGTAGAGATCCTTTAGGCGTGTGATCTTAGTAGAGTTTGGCTATCCTTATTACGCCGTTTGGGTTTTCCTGCTCATAACAGTAGAGATCCTATAGGCGTGTGATCTTAGTAGAGTTTGGCTATCCTTATTATGCCGTTCGGTTTTCCTGCTCATAACAGTAGAGATCCTATAGGCGTGTGATCTTAGTAGAGTTTGGCTATCCTTATTACGCCGTTTGGGTTTTCCTGCTCATAACAGTAGAGATCCTATAGGCGTGTGATCTTAGTAGAGTTTGACTATCCTTATTATGCCGTTTGGGTTTTCCTGCTCATAACAGTAGAGATCCTATAGGCGTGTGATCTTAGAAGAGTTTGGCTATCGTTATTATGCCGTTTGGTTTTCCTGCTCATAACAGTAGAGATCCTATAGGCGTGTGATCTTAGTAGAGTTTGGCTATCGTTATTATGCCGTTCGGTTTTCCTGCTCATAACAGTAGAGATCCTTTAGGCATGTGATCTTAGTAGAGTTTGGCTATCGTTATTATGCCGTTTGGTTTTCCTGCTCATAACAGTAGAGATCCTATAGGCGTGTGATCTTAGTAGAGTTTGGCTATCGTTATTATGCCGTTCGGTTTTCCTGCTCATAACAGTAGAGATCCTATAGGCGTGTGATCTTAGTAGAGTTTGGCTATCCTTATTATGCCGTTTGGTTTTCCTGCTCATAACAGTAGAGATCCTATAGGCGTGTGATCTTAGTAGAGTTTGGCTATCGTTATTATGCCGTTTGGGTTTTCCTGCTCATAACAGTAGAGATCCTATAGGCGTGTGATCTTAGTAGAGTTTGACTATCCTTATTATGCCGTTTGGGTTTTCCTGCTCATAACAGTAGAGATCCTATAGGCGTGTGATCTTAGTAGAGTTTGGCTATCCTTATTATGCCGTTTGGGTTTTCCTGCTCATAACAGTAGAGATCCTATAGGCGTGTGATCTTAGTAGAGTTTGACTATCCTTATTATGCCGTTTGGGTTTTCCTGCTCATAACAGTAGAGATCCTATAGGCGTGTGATCTTAGTAGAGTTTGACTATCCTTATTATGCCGTTTGGTTTTCCTGCTCATAACAGTAGAGATCCTATAGGCGTGTGATCTTAGTAGAGTTTGGCTATCGTTATTATGCCGTTTGGTTTTCCTGCTCATAACAGTAGAGATCCTATAGGCGTGTGATCTTAGTAGAGTTTGGCTATCCTTATTATGCCGTTTGGTTTTCCTGCTCATAACAGTAGAGATCCTATAGGCGTGTGATCTTAGTAGAGTTTGGCTATCCTTATTATGCCGTTTGGTTTTCCTGCTCATAACAGTAGAGATCCTATAGGCGTGTGATCTTAGTAGAGTTTGGCTATCGTTATTATGCCGTTCGGTTTTCCTGCTCATAACAGTAGAGATCCTTTAGGCATGTGATCTTAGAAGAGTTTGGCTATCGTTATTATGCCGTTTGGTTTTCCTGCTCATAACAGTAGAGATCCTATAGGCGTGTGATCTTAGTAGAGTTTGGCTATCGTTATTATGCCGTTCGGTTTTCCTGCTCATAACAGTAGAGATCCTATAGGAGTGTGATCTTAGTAGAGTTTGGCTATCTTTATTATGCCGTTCGGTTTTCCTGCTCATAACAGTAGAGATCCTATAGGCGTGTGATCTCAGTAGAGTTTGGCTATCGTTATTATGCCGTTCGGTTTTCCTGCTCATAACAGTAGAGATCCTATAGGCGTGTGATCTTAGTAGAGTTTGGCTATCGTTATTATGCCGTTCGGTTTTCCTGCTCATAACAGTAGACATCCTTTAGGCATGTGATCTTAGTAGAGTTTGGCTATCCTTATTATGCCGTTTGGTTTTCCTGCTCATAACAGTAGAGATCCTATAGGCGTGTGATCTTAGTAGAGTTTGGCTATCGTTATTATGCCGTTCGGTTTTCCTGCTCATAACAGTAGAGATCCTATAGGCGTGTGATCTTAGTAGAGTTTGGCTATCCTTATTATGCCGTTTGGTTTTCCTGCTCATAACAGTAGAGATCCTATAGGCGTGTGATCTTAGTAGAGTTTGGCTATCGTTATTATGCCGTTTGGTTTTCCTGCTCATAACAGTAGAGATCCTATAGGCGTGTGATCTTAGTAGAGTTTGGCTATCCTTATTATGCCGTTTGGGTTTTCCTGCTCATAACAGTAGAGATCCTATAGGCGTGTGATCTTAGTAGAGTTTGGCTATCCTTATTATGCCGTTTGGGTTTTCCTGCTCATAACAGTAGAGATTCTTTAGGCATGTGATCTTAGTAGAGTTTGGCTATCCTTATTATGCCGTTTGGGTTTTCCTGCTCATAACAGTAGAGATCCTATAGGCGTGTGATCTTAGTAGAGTTTGGTTATCGTTATTATGCCGTTTGGTTTTCCTGCTCATAACAGTAGAGAACCTATAGGCGTGTGATCTTAGTAGAGTTTGGCTATCCTTATTATGCCGTTTGGGTTTTCCTGCTCATAACAGTAGAGATCCTATAGGCGTGTGATCTTAGTAGAGTTTGGTTATCGTTATTATGCCGTTCGGTTTTCCTGCTCATAACAGTAGAGATCCTATAGGCGTGTGATCTTAGTAGAGTTTGGTTATCGTTATTATGCCGTTCGGTTTTCCTGCTCATAACAGTAGAGATCCTATAGGCGTGTGATCTTAGTAGAGTTTGGTTATCGTTATTATGCCGTTTGGTTTTCCTGCTCTTAACAGTAGAGATCCTATAGGCGTGTGATCTTAGTAGAGTTTGGCTATCCTTATTATGCCGTTTGGGTTTTCCTGCTCATAACAGTAGAGATCCTATAGGCGTGTGATCTTAGTAGAGTTTGGCTATCCTTATTATGCCGTTCGGTTTTCCTGCTCATAACAGTAGAGATCCTATAGGCGTGTGATCTTAGTAGAGTTTGGTTATCGTTATTATGCCGTTTGGGTTTCCTGCTCATAACAGTAGAGATCCTATAGGCATGTGATCTTAGTAGAGTTTGGCTATCGTTATTATGCCGTTTGGTTTTCCTGCTCATAACAGTAGAGATCATATAGGCGTGTGATCTTAGTAGAGTTTGGCTATCCTTATTATGCCGTTTGGGTTTTCCTGCTCATAACAGTAGAGATCCTATAGGCGTGTGATCTTAGTAGAGTTTGGCTATCCTTATTATGCCGTTTGGTTTTCCTGCTCATAACAGTAGAGATCCTTTAGGCGTGTGATCTTAGCAGAGTTTGGCTATCGTTATTATGCCGTTCGGTTTTCCTGCTCATAACAGTAGAGATCCTATAGGCGTGTGATCTTAGTAGAGTTTGGCTATCGTTATTATGCCGTTCGGTTTTCCTGCTCATAACAGTAGAGATCCTTTAGGCATGTGATCTTAGTAGAGTTTGGCTATCGTTATTATGCCGTTTTGGGTTTTCCTGTTCATAACAGTAGAGATCCTATAGGCGTGTGATCTTAGTAGAGTTTGGCTATCGTTATTATGCCGTTCGGTTTTCCTGCTCATAACAGTAGAGATCCTATAGGCGTGTGATCTTAGTAGAGTTTGGCTATCGTTATTATGCCGTTTGGTTTTCCTGCTCATAACAGTACAGATCCTATAGGCGTGTGATCTTAGAAGAGTTTGGCTATCGTTATTATGCCGTTCGGTCTTCCTGCTCATAACAGTAGAGATCCTATAGGCGTGTGATTTTAGTAGAGTTTGGCTATCCTTATTATGCCGTTTGGTTTTCCTGCTCATAACAGTACAGATCCTATAGGCGTGTGATCTTAGAAGAGTTTGGCTATCGTTATTATGCCGTTCGGTCTTCCTGCTCATAACAGTAGAGATCCTATAGGCGTGTGATTTTAGTAGAGTTTGGCTATCCTTATTATGCCGTTTGGTTTTCCTGCTCATAACAGTAGAGATCCTATAGGCGTGTGATCTTAGTAGAGTTTGGCTATCCTTATTATGCCGTTTGGGTTTTCCTGCTCATAACAGTAGAGATCCTATAGGCGTGTGATCTTAGTAGAGTTTGGCTATCCTTATTATGCCGTTTGGTTTTCCTGCTCATAACAGTAGAGATCCTATAGGCGTGTGATCTTAGTAGAGTTTGGCTATCGTTATTATGCCGTTCGGTTTTCCTGCTCATAACAGTAGAGATCCTATAGGCGTGTGATCTTAGTAGAGTTTGGCTATCCTTATTATGCCGTTTGGTTTTCCTGCTCATAACAGTAGAGATCCTATAGGCGTGTGATCTTAGTAGAGTTTGGCTATCCTTATTATGCCGTTTGGTTTTCCTGCTCATAACAGTAGAGATCCTATAGGCGTGTGATCTTAGTAGAGTTTGGCTATCCTTATTATGCCGTTCGGTTTTCCTGCTCATAACAGTAGAGATCCTATAGGCGTGTGATCTTAGTAGAGTTTGGCTATCCTTATTATGCCGTTTGGTTTTCCTGCTCATAACAGTAGAGATCCTATAGGCGTGTGATCTTAGTAGAGTTTGGTTATCGTTATTATGCCGTTTGGTTTTCCTGCTCATAACAGTAGAGATCCTATAGGCGTGTGATCTTAGTAGAGTTTGGCTATCGTTATTATGCCGTTCGGTTTTCCTGCTCATAACAGTAGAGATCCTATAGGCGTGTGATCTTAGTAGAGTTGGCTATCGTTATTATGCCGTTTGGTTTTCCTGCTCATAACAGTAGAGATCCTATAGGCGTGTGATCTTAGTAGAGTTTGGCTATCGTTATTATGCCGTTTGGTTTTCCTGCTCATAACAGTAGACATCCTTTAGGCATGTGATCTTAGTAGAGTTTGGCTATCCTTATTATGCCGTTTGGTTTTCCTGCTCATAACAGTAGAGATTCTTTAGGCATGTGATCTTAGTAGAGTTTGGCTATCCTTATTATGCCGTTTGGGTTTTCCTGCTCATAACAGTAGAGATCCTATAGGCGTGTGATCTTAGTAGAGTTTGGCTATCCTTATTATGCCGTTTGGTTTTCCTGCTCATAACAGTAGAGATCCTTTAGGCATGTGATCTTAGTAGAGTTTGGCTATCCTTATTATGCCGTTTGGGTTTTCCTGCTCATAACAGTAGAGATTCTTTAGGCGTGTGATCTTAGTAGAGTTTGACTATCCTTATTATGCCGTTTGGGTTTTCCTGCTCATAACAGTAGAGATCCTTTAGGCATGTGATCTTAGTAGAGTTTGGCTATCCTTATTATGCCGTTTGGGTTTTCCTGCTCATAACAGTAGAGATCCTATAGGCGTGTGATCTTAGTAGAGCTTGGCTATCGTTATTATGCCGTTTGGGTTTTCCTGCTCATAACAGTAGAGATCCTTTAGGCGTGTGATCTTAGTAGAGTTTGACTATCCTTATTATGCCGTTTGGGTTTTCCTGCTCATAACAGTAGAGATCCTATAGGCGTGTGATCTTAGTAGAGTTTTTGACTATCCTTATTATGCCGTTTGGGTTTTCCTGCTCATAACAGTAGAGATCCTATAGGCGTGTGATCTTAGTAGAGTTTGACTATCCTTATTATGCCGTTTGGGTTTTCCTGCTCATAACAGTAGAGATCCTATAGGCGTGTGATCTTAGTAGAGTTTGGCTATCCTTATTATGCCGTTTGGTTCTCCTGCTCACAACAGTAGAGATCCTTTAGGCATGTGATCTTAGTAGAGTTTGGCTATCCTTATTATGTCGTTTGGTTCTCCTGCTCACAACAGTAGAGATCCTATAGGCGTGTGATCTTAGTAGAGTTTGACTATCCTTATTATGCCATTTGGTTTTCCTGCTCGTAAAGAATTTTAATTATTTGGCTTTCCAATATTTTGACTATTGGCCGCGTTTTTTAAATAGCTTTGTGGAAAAGCGTTCATCAAATACTAATAAATGCTATTCCAGAATCTAAACAGATATTTACGTTTTTGTTATAAGAAGAGCTTGAAGATACCAAAGGGGAAATCAGAATCCGTATGTCGAAGAGGAACAGCCGAATATACAAAACAATGGCCAAAAGAAATAATGTACAGACTGAATGCATTCAGATATATTGACCATGTTAAAAATCCTATTTTGATATAACCAAAATATATATTACACTTAATCCATTTAATTCCTGTGGTTTACTAGCATATATTAAGAAAAAGGGGATTTTAGCTTAAAAAATCAAGAATACAGATAAATTATCTTTAATACAATACATTTTGACTAAAAAGAGATATAACATCTTAAATAAAAAACCAGACACAAAAGAACAGTGTATATTTAATTACTCTTGTTAATTAAAAAAAAACATGGCCGCCATAGGTACACGTTCATGTAGGTCATGGATTCGGTTCACGTAAAAATAATTCAAAGACATTCAAAAAATATATTTTGGTTCTGTGTGTAATAAACCTCTACTCTCAAACTGACTTATGTGACTTTCCAAGGGAACAGTGAAATGTGGTCATATAAGACAGGTGGTAGATTTATACACGTTTAATTGATACAAAATGCACTGTGAAGGGAAATAAAATCGAAGGTCACATAATGCAAGATGTTGTTTAATAGAGGTGGTCACTAAAGCAGGCTTGACTGTATATATAGGTAACATATAATAACAACACGAAAATTAAAACAAAAAAGCACCACACTCTCGGAGCAGTTCCAAAATTCAATAGAAAAAAGGGGCCCGGGTGGCTCAATGAGTTAGGTAATTGGATTACCTAACAACTCATACAAACCTATCACCAATATGGCGTGGGTTCCCGCCCGTCTTTGTAAATTACAAAAAAGGGTGCACTCGACTCGCAGCAGCAAGTGATAAAGCTTACCAGTTGCTTGCCCATGGTCGGTGGTTCTCTCCGGGTACTCCGGCTTCCTACACCACTAAACTGTTCGCCATGATATAGCTGAAATATTGCTGAAAGTGGTGTTAAAACACCAAAAATCAAATCAACCAATAGAAAAATCGTTAAAAAAAAATCAAAATTGATACCCTTAACACACAAATACATGACCTCTCAATTTCCTGGTCTGATACAGCCACTTCAATTAAAATTGGTGGAGATAAATTAATTTTTTGTGCCTGAACCTCCCCTCTTAGTTAAACTATGTGTTCATGCAAGTTCTTTTCACATGTGGGTAAAATTCCGACCCAAGGTTATTTAAAAGAAGACACTAATATTAACATTATGCATAATATAATCAATCTTCGTAATACATAAGTTGTATAAAAATAGTTCTATTAAAGAGAGCCGATGGCCTCAGCCAATATTTATAATTAACTAATAAATAGTAATCAATAATACAATTGCCAATACCATTTTTTCGTCGTCATCTGCACGCAATTTTAATAAGTTGTTTGGTATCTTCAACAAATAACATTTTGAAATATAAGGAAGGACGATTCATGATTTAATAGCTTAATACGGTGACGTTGTAAAAATTATGAATACAAACTACACGATCGAGCGTAGTGTATGAATTGTGAAATCTAAGCTCCATACATGAGAGCGATTGGTATATTACTGCAGTATATCAAGGTTTGGAAAATTCATAATGGCAAAATTGGAGTTGTCTTTTTTGTCATTAAGTCTAGTTTTTTGTGTAGTGTTTTGTAGATCGTTGTTTGTCCTCTTGTCGTTTGTCCTTCGATTTACAGATTCTGATTGCCCCTTTAAGTCAGATTAAAGGCTTTAGTTTTTGTAATTGCTTTGTTTTTGCATAAACTCTGCCTCGTCATAGGAGTATAGGGGATTAGTGTAATGGTGTTTAACACCACTTTCAACAATATTTCAGCTATATCGTGGCGATCGGTTTTATTGGTGGAGGAAACCGGAGTACCCGGAGAAAACCACAGACCTGTCGAAAGTCACTGACAAACTTTATCAGATAATATTGTATCGAGTACACCTCGCTTTAGCGGGATTCGAACTCACAACTTTAGTAATGATAGGCAGTGGTTGCATTTGGTAGGTTTAAATCTAACTATCATACGATCACGACCACGATGGCCCGTCATAGGAGTATAGGATAAAATAGACAAAGAGAAGGGCACAGTTAGTTCATAAATGATATATATAGACACTTACGTTAACCATAAGTCTGTTCACGAAGACAGAGATATCTGGGTATACAGGGTTTGTCTTTACTACATAATTCAATTGTGAACCAATATATGACATAATCTGGAAAAAACAAAACAAAATAGATTGTCTCAGATGTAAGTAATTTAAAATTGGATCATGTTGAATATTTTGTTATTGTTATTATCAAGTGGACAACTTCTTAAAATCATTCCGTATCTGATTAACCGGTGACCTGTCAAATCACATTGAATTAGCGATGAGTCTACAAAATGATTGGGTATTGAAATAAACGGTGGGTTAATGAAGGCGTTAAAGTGTTTCCGAATGTAGATGAAAGATTACTGATTAAGATTAAGGGTTAGGGTTATGGTTATTGTGTTTAACGCCACTGTTAACAATATTCAGATATATCGTAGCGGTCAGCTTTATTTGTGGAGAAAAGCGTAGTACCCGGAGAAAACCACCGTCCTGTCGCAAACCTAACAGGGCAATGTCCTATTAATTCCTATACATTGTAGTAATATCTTGATTGTGAGAATGGTGAATGAGAGAGTATATAAATAGAAGATTTTTATCAACTGTTTTGTATAGAAAGGTCATTTTGGTTTTTTAATGCTCCCAAATACTTGGCTTTCCAATATTTCCATATTGCGCGTGCGTGATGAAGGTTTATTCCAGATACGCGTCGTTGGCACTAAATTTGATATCTATGGATTTTGTTTACTATTATTGTGATGATATATATCTATAATAAAACTTAAAATAATAGCTGAAGGATACGATATAATATTTTCGTTGCTTTGAAAAAATGGGGGGCCGGGGGAGTAACTATCCTTTCCGGGAGTATCTGTGATAGTAAGTGGTAACAATACATAAATTCACAATCTAGATAAACAAAACAACACAAGTGAAAGATTAAAATGAAGAAAAAAAATAACATAAAAATTATCTGACAATATGAACTCCAGCAAAACTTAGGGTGAGACCCAATGCTGCGAAAGGATCAAAATATCCTGCTCCATGCGTGTCACCTAACAAGATCAAAGTACTTCCGCATATCTAAATGTAATTGTTAACACTACCAATTCCCCGCTTACATCATTCATGACTTACAACTGGACTTGTTTACAAGAGTAACACGAAGAGTGCCACTAGTGGAGCAGGAATTGACCTCCTGTTTTTGTGAGGTTCTTTGGTTTTCTGTGTAGTAATACACTACACATAGATCAGTATTTGTCTTTTGGTACATTTTATCTTTTGGCCAATGCATTGCCTGTCCTTCGATATGCATCTTCTCATTACCCCTTTTCTTTTCTTTTCTTATTATTTTTGTCTATGTTATTAATTTGCAATTTCATTCCTGGACTAGTTTGACCTAGTTATGCTAGATTTTTTTGTTTAAAATATATAACGTATACCTACTTGGTCATACATTACTGCCCAGAAAACAAAGGCAATGCACTTTATAACTATCAGGAAACAGGACAAGAAAAATGACTGAAATAAATATAATATAGAAATTTATAGTAATAATAATAATATTATAGATATAAGTTTTCTTCACAAGTTAGAGTTTGGCTCCTTCTAGTAAGTACATGTAGTGGAAGATCAATTGTCATTCGAAATAAAATGAATGAAAAACGAATACCACATCGTAGGAACAGTTTCAAAATCCAGAAAAACTGCAAAAAGACAAAACCGATATCCTAACACACAAATACATGAACGATCGCTTTCCTAGCTTGGTATAAGCACTTCAATAAAAAGAGGTGGGGTTAAGCTAGTTTTTATTTATAAATGTAAATGTAATTGTCCGTTTATTATGGTAATAACTTAACTTCAAGCTAAATGCATTCAAACTAGGCTACTTACCTACATGTATGTTAGTTATAATAAAAAGAAATTTAAACATTTTGTAATTTCATTGGGTATTTAAATAACACGTTTGTTTTCAAATATTCAACTTTATTTACCAGGTGATCCATTTTAAGTTATCATTTCGGCCTTTTAAATAATTATTAGTTTTATTTTAGATATAGTACCATAAAGTTTGTCAGTGATTTGCGACATGTCGGTGGTTTTCTTCAGGTACTCCGGTTTCCTCAACCAATAAAACTGATCGCCATGATATAACTGAAATATTGTTGAAAGTGGCGTTAAAGACCATACCCTTCTCTTTGCGAGAAAATATTGGCTTGTCTTATAACCGAATAGATAACGTACCAATGTATGTAACAATGTCGTGTGTTTATATGATCCTATAAATCCTAATATGCTGTTTCCAATACTTAGACATGCTATTGCTAAAAAGCTGGCTCCAAAACCTGCCATCAAGTCGTGAAAGTTGTAACTGTAGATCTTGATTTTTCGAAAGTATTTAATCAAATCCCAGTTGCTGACTAAATCACTGTCGATAAAACAGATACTAACAATCACTAATGTTGTACCACAAAGCTGAAAAAAATATATATACACATATATACATGCATATAAGAAATAGTAGTTACATTTATGGGTCTTAATTTTAATTGATAATATGAAAAGGAATTTTTTTTTTCTCCCAAAAAATTTGATTTGGGAATTGTTCCGATGGTGTAATACCACCGGAACAATTCCAAAATCAAATATCAAAACCGTAGAAAGACGCAAAATCTAACACACACACACACACACACACACACACATGACCACTCACTATCCTGGCTTGGTACAGGCCCTCCAATAAAGAAAGTGGAGGGGTTAAAGTAGTATCTTGGGCCTAAGCCTCTCCTTTCAATGCAATAATGCAGTCACCATGTGTATAACTTATAAATAAAATGAAAAACCACAAAATACCACACTGACGGAACAATATATAATAGAAAAATCAACTTACAAAATGTCCATGTATGAAGTCTTCACATTTGAATAATGTAACATTCACAACAACTCGTAGGTATATCATTTGATGATTAAGCAAATGAAAGAGAACGGTGGAACAAACAATGGTTTGTGTAGACACTCTGATCATGTTGGCCTACAGTCTTTACCTCCAGTTGTTTGTAGGAGGGCGCATTCATGTCTTGTTTACGTTATTTGTGTTTGTTTACGAATAGTGGTGTCCAACGCATATTGTGTTGTGTCTTTACTTTGCTTTTCTTCTATGTTACTTGTTTCTCTGGACTGTCCATTTTCGCTTGCCCCTTCGGTATCCTCTACCGTTTATTATCTACAGTAACGGACGAGTCACAGAAAGGCCAAAAAGGGTATTATTAGATCGTTGCCGTTACTTAAAGGGAAAATTGTTGTGCTTTTATTGAATAATAGCGATATTTAATCGTACAAATATTGTGGAGCAAAATCACTGTATATCTAATACAATAATTGAAGTTTTCTTCTATGTCGCTTACAATCTAAAGGATCACAGCTGGTTTTTCTCGCATGAAAACGATGTTCGGATCGCCGTTACCTCCAGTTGTTTGGATCATGTATTATTTACGTTATTTGTGTTTGTTTGCGCATATTGGTGTCCAACACATATTGTGTACCCTATGTTGCCAGTTTCTCTTTCTTGTCCATTTTTGATTGCCCTTTGAGACTCGTGTTAGTTCGATTCAGACTAATGTTGTGATTGATTATGTTTTTGTTTGTTTGATTGCGAGTGTTTAACGCCACTTTCAACAATATTTGAGTTATATCGTGGCGGTCAGTTTTATTGGTGGAGGAAACCGGAGGGCTCGGCGAAAACCACCCACCTGTCGCGACTGATAATGATGAACGCCATTAAGTCATATAATTGTAACACTATTCCCACCAGGTCAACATATTTATTCCCCACTGACATGCTCACCAGGTTCAAAGATTTATTCACCACTAACATTCTCACCAGGTTCACAGATTTATTCCCCACTGACATTCTCACCAGGATCACACATTTATTCCCCACTCACATGCTCACCAGGTTCACAGATTTATTCCCCACTGACATTCTCACCAGGTTCACAGATTTATTACCCACTGACATGCTCACCAGGTTCACATATTTATTCCCCACTGACATGTTCACCAGGTTCACAGATTTTTTCACCATTCACATTCTCACCAGGTTCCCAGATTTATTCCCCATTCACACGCTCACCAGGTTCCCAGATTCCCCACTGACATTCTCACCAGGTTCACACATTTATTCCCCCACCGACATGCTCACCAGGTTCATAGATTTATTCACCACTGACATTCTCACCAGGTCCACATATTTATTCCCCACTCACATGTTCACCAGGTTCACATATTTATTCCCAACTGACATGATCACCAGGTTCCCAGATTTATTATTCACAGACATACTCGCCAGGTTCACACATGTATTCCCTCATCGACATGCTCACCAGGTTCACGTATTTATTCACCACTGACATTCTCATCAGGTTCACAAATGTATTCCCCACTGACATGCTCGCCAGGTTCACAGCTATATATCCCACTGATATGTTCACCAGATTCACAGATTTATTCGCCACTGACATGTTCACCAGATTCACAGATTTATTCCCCATTGACATGCTCACCAGGTACACACATTTATCCCCCACTGACATGATCACCAAGTTTACACATGTATTCCCCCACTGACATGCTCACCAGGTTCACATATTTATTCCCCACTCACGTGCTCACCAGGTTCACACATTTATTCCCCACTAACATGCTCACCAGGTTCACACATTTATTCCCCCACCGACATGCTCACCAGGTTCATAGATTTATTCACCACTGACATTCTCACCAGGTCCACATATTTATTCCCCACTCACATGTTCACCAGGTTCACATATTTATTCCCAACTGACATGATCACCAGGTTCCCAGATTTATTATTCAGACATACTCGCCAGGTTTACACATGTATTCCCCCATCGACATGCTCACCAGGTTCACATATTTATTCACCACTGACATTCTCATCAGGTTCACAAATGTATTCCCCACTGACATGCTCGCCAGGTTCACAGCTATATATCCCACTGATATGTTCACCAGATTCACAGATTTATTCGCCACTGACATGTTCACCAGATTCACAGATTTATTCCCCATTGACATGCTCACCAGGTTCACACATTTATTCCCCCACTGACATGCTCACCAAGTTCACACATGTATTCCCCCACTGACATGCTCACCAGGTTCACATATTTATTCACCACTCACGTGCTCACCAGGTTCACACATTTATTCCCCACTAACATGCTCACCAGGTTCACACATTTATTCCCCCACCGACATGCTCACCAGGTTCACACATTTATTCCCCACTGACATGCTCACCAGGTTCACACATTTATTCCCTACTGACATACTCACCAGGTTCACAGATTTATTCCCTCACTGACATGCTCACCAGGTTCACACATTTATTCCCCCACTGACATGCTCACCAGGTTCACACATTTATTCTCCCATCGACATGCTCAGCAGGTTCACATATTTATTCACCACTGACATACTCACCAGAATCACAGAGTTATTCCCCGTTGATATCCCTGATTCACAGATTTATTCCCCGCTGACATACTTACCAGGTTCACTGATTTATTCACCACTGACAGCAATCGAAAAGGAGACCTTTAAGTAAAATAAATATATTGATAAATGCTGTGTATCTATATACATAATGTTATATGTAGATCAAGAACAACTATTTTAACCCTTCCCAGATGGTATCTGATTTGGACACCTGGTTGATTTGTCTCCCTTTTCATGTTATGCTGTGTGGTATACATACGGATTTGTTCTTATATCTTATACATTACGCTATGAACTTTGATTTCTCATTAATTGTCACATATGGGTGTATATCTAATTGAAACTAATTCACAACATAGCAGTTTGTTACATGGATAGGTGGCATGTTGCTTTCTAAGTCTAAATTTGCACACGTATCATCAGGGTTGTCTTGACAGCAGTATAGGTACCGGGCAAAACATATATTTATTGTAATGATACTTCCAACAAAATCAGTGTTTCAACATTAAAACATGCTGTATACAGCATACATAGATCAGCATGGGACCCTATGCTCGTGGGCCCCTGGACAACTGTCCTGTGTACACATGCACTAAGACGGCGCAGCGCATCACTACTACTGGTGATCGGTTTTTCTCTCTCGTTTTTTTTTTTTGAGTTACAAACATGGTACCGGTATCATTCCAGACCTTCATAGATAATAGATTCACTGACTCATTAATTTTTATTTTTGCAGTAATCTTTAAAAAAAAATATGATTAGAATAATACAAAATAAGTGTAAATCCTTTACATTATATCCACATTTAACCTTAAAAATATAAAGACTTCCGTAATTTGTTGTTTTTTTTCAACCTAGACATTATGCAAATTTCGGTTGTGGTAACGAGGAAATATTGTTTCCATACTATTTGAAAGTAAAATAAACCAGTTTTGTAGGATCGTGTATTTAGCCCTTGCATGCCCTCATCCTCATTCACGAGCTGAGATATAAAACGACGCAATATTGTGGACGTTATGGCCAATATCGTGTCAAGAAAAGTTTGAAGATACCAAAGAAGGGCGGTTAGGAGTTAGGGCTATGGTGTTTAGCGTCACTTTCAGAAATATTTCAGCTATATCGTTGGGGTAAGTTTTATTCGGAGTACCCGGAGAAAACCACCGACCTGTCGCAAGTCACTGACAAACTTTATCAAATAATGTTGTATCGAGTACACATCGCCTAAGCGGGATTCGAACTCACAATTTCAGTTAAATGATGTATATGTCGTTGATATGTAGATCTAATGACTTCATTTTCCTTTTCTATCTCTTTTTTACAATATCCATCCGGATTGTGAATAGATGTTTATGCACTGATTTCTGTATTTTAGTGTCTTTGCAAATAATTTTATTTCCAATATGTATTAAACCAGAATAAAATCCCATCTACGCATACTGTATACCACATCTCAGCTTACCTTTTCCAAACTAGTCTTAGGAATCCCCAAAAGGTAGGAAGAAGTCCGTATTCTTTGAGACATAAAATGCTTTTCTTTTGGAACGAAATGTGTTTTTCCTGCTCTTTCAGTTGAAGCTTTATAAGGTTGTAATCAGATGCAATGATTGTGACCACCTACATTAATAACATATACACATAAAAATATCCAAAGCCAATATAAATAAAGAAAAACGGAGATATCTAACTTAGTGCGCACTGTGATATCTTCTTTACTTCTGATTACCCCTTTGATATTTTCTTTACTTCTGATTACCCCTTTGATATTTTCTTTACTTCTGATTACCCCTTTGATATCTTCTTTACTTCTGATTACCCCTTTGATATCTTCTTTACTTCTGATTACCCCTGTGATATCTTCTTTACTTCTGATTACCCCTTTGATATTTTCTTTACTTCTGATTACCCCTTTGATATTTTCTTTACTTCTGATTACCCCTTTGATATCTTCTTTACTTCTGATTACCCCTTTGATATCTTCTTTACTTCTGATTACCCCTGTGATATCTTCTTTACTTCTGATTACCCCTTTGATATCTTCTTTACTTCTGATTACCCTTTGATATCCTCTTTACTTCTGATTACCCCTTTGATATCTTCTTTACTTCTGATTACCCTTTGATATCCTCTTTACTTCTGATTACCCCTTTGATATCTTCTTTACTTCTGATTACCCCTTTGATATCTTCTTTACTTCTGATTACCCCTGTGATATCTTCTTTACTTCTGATTACCCCTTTGATATCTTCTTTACTTCTGATTACCCCTGTGATATCTTCTTTACTTCTGATTACCCCTGTGATATCTTCTTTACTTCTGATTACCCCTTTGATATTTTCTTTACTTCTGATTACCCCTTTGATATTTTCTTTACTTCTGATTACCCCTTTGATATCTTCTTTACTTCTGATTACCCCTTTGATATCTTCTTTACTTCTGATTACCCCTTTGATATTTTCTTTACTTCTGATTACCCCTTTGATATCTTCTTTACTTCTGATTACCCCTTTGATATTTTCTTTACTTCTGATTACCCCTGTGATATCTTCTTTACTTCTGATTACCCCTTTGATATCTTCTTTACTTCTGATTACCCCTTTGATATCTTCTTTACTTCTGATTACCCCTTTGATATCTTCTTTACTTCTGATTACCCCTGTGATATCTTCTTTACTTCTGATTACCCCTTTGATATCTTCTTTACTTCTGATTACCCCTTTGATATCTTCTTTACTTCTGATTACCCCTTTGATATCTTCTTTACTTCTGATTACCCCTTTGATATCTTCTTTGCTTCTGATTACCCCTGTGATATCTTCTTTACTTCTGATTACCCCTTTGATATCTTCTTTACTTCTGATTACCCCTTTGATATTTTCTTTACTTCTGATTACCCCTTTGATATCTTCTTTACTTCTGATTACCCCTTTGATATCTTCTTTACTTCTGATTACCCTTTGATATCTTCTTTACTTCTGATTACCCCTTTGATATTTTCTTTACTTCTGATTACCCCTGTGATATCTTCTTTACTTCTGATTACCCCTGTGATATCTTCTTTACTTCTGATTACCCCTTTGATATCTTCTTTACTTCTGATTACCCCTTTGATATCTTCTTTACTTCTGATTACCCCTTTGATATCTTCTTTACTTCTGATTACCCTTTGATATCTTCTTTACTTCTGATTACCCTTTGATATCTTCTTTACTTCTGATTACCCCTGTGATATCTTCTTTACTTCTGATTACCCCTTTGATATCTTCTTTACTTCTGATTACCCCTTTGATATCTTCTTTACTTCTGATTACCCCTTTGATATCTTCTTTACTTCTGATTACCCCTTTGATATCTTCTTTACTTCTGATTACCCCTGTGATATTTTCTTTACTTCTGATTACCCCTGTGATATCTTCTTTACTTCTGATTACCCCTGTGATATCTTCTTTACTTCTGATTACCCCTTTGATATCCTCTTTACTTCTGATTACCCCTTTGATATCTTCTTTACTTCTGATTACCCCTGTGATATCTTCTTTACTTCTGATTACCCCTGTGATATCTTCAAACCTTTCTTGAACTGAGCGGCCACTCATATTTCTGTACCTGATGTATTACCACGCTCTATTTTATATTTCTGTACCTGATGTATTACCACGCTCTATTTTAAAAGTGGACAGTAATTTTTTTTCTAATTTCATTTCTTTCTTTATATTTTTTATCAAGACAACTAAATCAGACATGGCAACATATATGACACACTATTAGTTAAACAACGTTAACCAGGGTGACATATGTTCTTCGTGCTGATGTTGACTAGAAGGCCATAGCTGATTATATTGGGATGTAGGATATTTGGGAAAATACATATT
Organism: Bathymodiolus septemdierum; assembly: GCA_963383655.1. Classification (NCBI taxonomy): domain Eukaryota; kingdom Metazoa; phylum Mollusca; class Bivalvia; order Mytilida; family Modiolidae; genus Bathymodiolus; species Bathymodiolus septemdierum. The sequence continues at coordinate 9,028,498 of OY726526.1, read as the reverse complement.
ACAAGAAATAGTCCCAAAACCAAACACAACATGGATTGACAAAACAATACACAATTAAAATAAGTATCCTAGTTTTCCCTTACCTGACATACTGTAAAGATGCATAATATACAGAGGAATGTTTGCATATATATTCTCATTTTTGACGCAAGCATGTCGTAGCATCCAGGTCTTTCACCTGATACATTTCTACAAATTTGGTGATCAGTTGATCCACAGCATGTAAACTATATATAATAAGTAAAAATGGCATGTTATCAAATTGTATTCATTATTTACAAAAATGTGTAACACAATGGAATTATAATGTAGTTATGGCTGTTTTCCTTTCTTTTGTCGAAATCATTATTCCGGTCTGTCCTTATTTATGATCTATAACCGGATTTTTGACAATAGTTATACTACGGGTGCCTTTAGAGGACAATAGTTATACTACGGGTGCCTTTAGAGGACAATAGTTATACTACGGGTGCCTTTAGAGGACAATAGTTATACTACGGGTGCCTTTAGAGGACAATAGTTATACTACGGGTGCCTTTAGAGGACAATAGTTATACTACGGGTGTCTTTAGAGGACAATAGTTATACTACGGGTGCCTTTAGAGGACAATAGTTATACTACGGGTGTCTTTAGAGGACAATAGTTATACTACGGGTGCCTTTAGAGGACAATAGTTATACTACGGGTGCCTTTAGAGGACAATAGTTATACTACGGGTGCCTTTAGAGGACAATAGTTATACTACGGGTGCCTTTAGAGGACAATAGTTATACTACGGGTGCCTTTAGAGGACAATAGTTATACTACGGGTGTCTTTAGAGGACAATAGTTATACTACGGGTGCCTTTAGAGGACAATAGTTATACTACGGGTGCCTTTAGAGGACAATAGTTATACTACGGGTGCCTTTAGAGGACAATAGTTATACTACGGGTGCCTTTAGAGGACAATAGTTATACTACGGGTGCCTTTAGAGGACAATAGTTATACTACGGGTGCCTTTAGAGGACAATAGTTATACTACGGGTGCCTTTAGAGGACAATAGTTATACTACGGATGTCTTTAGAGGACAATAGTTATACTACGGTTGCCTATAGAGGACAATAGTTATACTACGGGTGCCTTTAGAGGACAATAGTTATACTACGGGTGTCTTTAGAGGACAATAGTTATACTACGGGTGTCTTTAGAGGACAATAGTTATACTACGGGTGTCTTTAGAGGACAATAGTTATACTACGGGTGTCTTTAGAGGACAATAGTTATACTACGGGTGTCTTTAGAGGACAATAGTTATACTACGGGTGTCTTTAGAGGACAATAGTTATACTACGGGTGCCTTTAGAGGACAATAGTTATACTACGGGTGCCTTTAGAGGACACTAGTTATACTACGGGTGCCTTTAGAGGACAATAGTTATACTACGGGTGTCTTTAGAGGACAATAGTTATACTACGGGTGCCTTTAGAGGACAATAGTTATACTACGGGTGCCTTTAGAGGACAATAGTTATACTACGGGTGCCTTTAGAGGACACTAGCTATACTACGGGTGCCTTTAGAGGACAATAGTTATACTACGGGTGCCTTTAGAGGACAATAGTTATACTACGGGTGCCTTTAGAGGACAATAGTTATACTACGGGTGTCTTTAGAGGACAATAGTTATACTACGGGTGCCTTTAGAGGACAATAGTTATACTACGGGTGTCTTTAGAGGACAATAGTTATACTACGGGTGCCTTTAGAGGACAATAGTTATACTACGGGTGTCTTTAGAGGACAATAGTTATACTACGGGTGTCTTTAGAGGAACATAAACAACTTACCTTTACATAGCATCTGAATTACCCCAATTTTATTTAGTGCCTTGTATTGGTTGGTTATATGGTGCTTTACGCCACTTTCAACAATATTTCAGTTATATCATGGTGGTCAGTTTTATAATTGGAGGAAACCGGACTACCTGGAGAATACCACCGACCTGCCGCAAGTCACTGACAAACTGTAGTATTTTGTGTAGTATTTTGTGTAGTATTTTGTGTAGTGTTTTGTGTAGTATTTTGTGTAGTGTTTTGTGTAGTGTTTTGTGTAGTATTTTGTGTAGTGTTTTGTGTAGTGTTTTGTGTAGTGTTTTGTGTAGTATTTTGTGTAGTGTTTTGTGTAGTGTTTTGTGTAGTATTTTGTGTAGTATTTTGTGTAGTATTTTGTGTAGTATTTTGTGTAGTGTTTTGTGTAGTATTTTGTGTAGTATTTTGTGTAGTATTTTGGTAGTGTTTTGTGTAGTGTTTTGTGTAGTATTTTGTGTAGTATTTTGTGTAGTGTTTTGTGTAGTATTTTGTGTAGTATTTTGTGTAGTATTTTGGTAGTGTTTTGTGTAGTGTTTTGTGTAGTATTTTGTGTAGTATTTTGTGTAGTATTTTGGTAGTGTTTTGTGTAGTGTTTTGTGTAGTATTTTGTGTAGTATTTTGTGTAGTATTTTGTGTAGTATTTTGTGTAGCGTTTTGTGTAGTATTTTGGTAGTGTTTTGTGTAGTGTTTTGTGTAGTATTTTGTGTAGTATTTTGTGTAGTATTTTGGTAGTGTTTTGTGTAGTGTTTTGTGTAGTATTTTGTGTAGTATTTTGTGTAGTGTTTTGTGTAGTATTTTGTGTAGTATTTTGTGTAGTATTTTGGTAGTGTTTTGTGTAGTGTTTTGTGTAGTATTTTGTGTAGTATTTTGTGTAGTATTTTGGTAGTGTTTTGTGTAGTGTTTTGTGTAGTATTTTGTGCAGTATTTTGTGTAGTATTTTGTGTAGTATTTAGGTAGTGTTTTGTGTAGTGTTTTGTGTAGTATTTTGTGTAGTATTTTGTGTAGTATTTTGGTAGTGTTTTGTGTAGTGTTTTGTGTAGTATTTTGTGTAGTATTTTGTGTAGTATTTTGTGTAGTATTTTGGTAGTGTTTTGTGTAGTATTTTGTGTAGTATTTTGTGTAGTATTTTGGTAGTATTTTGTGTAGTGTTTTGTGTAGTATTTTGTGTAGTATTTTGTGTAGTATTTTGGTAGTGTTTTGTGTAGTGTTTTGTGTAGTATTTTGTGTAGTATTTTGTGTAGTATTTTGTGTAGTATTTTGTAGATCGTTATTTGTCCTTTTAACCTTTTTCTTGTGACCATTGTGTTGTCTGTCCTACTTCGTTTTGTGGTTTCTGATTAACAATTGTGTATCTTCAATTGTTTTCTCTATAAATGAAGTACAAATGTAGTTCAATACATGAAATTTGACCTAAGCGAACATAAATAGCTTCGTTGTAGTATTACCACTGAGGCAATACCAAGTTTGATTAAAATTATATATTTGTTAGGACTTTTTTTTAATCCTTTTATTGTGATGAACTAGCATATGACATCCAATCTGGGGGGGGGGGGGGGATAACCAACCACACCAGCCACTTTTAAAGACTCCAAGCTACAAAGTTATGGCTCTTGACAGCCGCAAGAGCGTAGTGGGATTAAACCATTTAATGGAATCTTATTAAACTTACCATTAAATTCAATGACCAGTTTGTTATTTTTGCTTGAATTATTTGCGTACAAGTTTATCCAAGCTTGCACTAGAAATGACATGTCATTAAATGTCATGAGTAATGTCTGTGAAATGCTATGTGTTATTGCACATAATATAATTTCTCACACTTGGAACTGGCTCGTGAACTTTGATTATGATACTAATAAAAAAAAAAGTTTAAACAGTGAGTGTTAACAATTCCACCAATATCAACGAAACCGAACAATCACCTCTCTCCTCAAATCATTGAACACACAAAATAAGATTACGACATATATCATGAATTTTTTAAACATTTCAAATCATTGAACATTAAAACAGACAACAACACATGACGTTTGAAATTCAGGTCCTGGCTTTGGGACAGGCACAAAAATGTGCGGGGTTTTACCGATTAATTGGATCCCCAACCCTCCCTTCTTGAGAATTGCATCTCTAACGGCAATGCATAAATAAACAAACGATAAAAAAAAAAACCTGTGCAGTTTCATTTCCGTATAATATCACAAAAATGAGTTATCATGTTCTATTTATAATATTACAAACATATGGACATTTTGAAAACAAAGAGATTTTGTTTTAAATAAAGAATACAATTAAACTTTAAATAAAAATAAAAATATGTAACTTGCATTTGTGTAATAACTGTGCCAATTAGTCTCATATTCGGCCATCAGCTGGCGTGCTTGGTATCGGTCATAAAATATTTGGAAACTATTCTGTACTCTTCCATTTACCTAAACAAATAGAATGTCCTATTAAAGTTTTTATTTGGTAGATGTGTAATAGACTGAACAATGTTTATCTGTTTGCTTGGTGGTGTTTAACGTCACTTTCAACAATATTTCAGCTATATCGTGGCGGTCAGTTTTATTGGTAGAGGAAACCGGAGTACCTGTCGCAAGTCACGGACAAACGTTATCACATAATGTTGTACACCTCTCCCTGATCGAGATTCGAACTCACAACATAGCTAGTTGTCAATTCAACTACATTACGATCACGACCACGACGGCCCCTGAAAACTGTAACACCCTGTGTTTATAGTAATACAACATACTTATTACTCTATTCGTGTAACACCCTGTGTTTATAGTAATACAACATACTTATTACTCTATTCGTGTAACACCCTGTGTTTATAGTAATACAACATACTTATTACTCTATTCGTGTAACACCCTGTGTTTATAGTAATACACCATACTTATTACTCTATTCGTGTAACACCCTGTGTTTATAGTAATACAACATACTTATTACTCTATTCGTGTAACACCCTGTGTTTATGGTAATACAACATACTTATTACTCTATTCGTGTAACACCCTGTGTTTATAGTAATACAACATACTTATTACTCTATTCGTGTAACACCCTGTGTTTATAGTAATACAACATACTTATTACTCTATTTGTGTAACACCCTGTGTTTATGGTAATACAACATACTTATTACTCTATTCGTGTAACACCCTGTGTTTATAGTAATACAACATACGTATTACTCTATTCGTGTAACACCCTGTGTTTATGGTAATACAACATACTTATTACTCTATTCGTGTAACACCCTGTGTTTATGGTAATACAACATACTTATTACTCTATTCGTGTAACACCCTGTGTTTATAGTAATACAACATACTTATTACTCTATTCGTGTAACACCCTGTGTTTATAGTAATACAACATACTTATTACTCTATTCGTGTAACACCCTGTGTTTATGGTAATACAACATACTTATTACTCTATTCGTGTAACACCCTGTGTTTATAGTAATACAACATACGTATTACTCTATTCGTGTAACACCCTGTGTTTATAGTAATACAACATACTTATTACTCTATTCGTGATAGGCGTACTTTCTTAATAAATATAATCCGATTTCTAATATACTTGTAGTACTAGTAATATTACCATTAAGAATGAGTACATAACATATGAAAATGCTGTATTTTGATTGGATGGTTGGTGTATGCTATTTTTTAACAATTTATGATTAATGTTTGCAACGGGTGACTATGCAAAGCGACGGAAACTATAACAGTTTGGAACGATTTCTCTCGCAGATTCTACATGTTGAATATATTTTCCCGCGTTTTTTTTTTTTTTGTGTTTTTTTTTGACAAGATAAATGACAGGATAAATGACAGGATAAATGACAGGATAAATGAGATTGTTAATCTCCCTTAAAATAGATAGTGGTAATAAGTAGTCTGTTTATCGTTTGCTGTCAACAAGGCGAGGTTTGGCAATTTTGTAATTATTATTATAATGTTGAATTTTACTGTGTTTTTTTCCCTTTTATGTCCAGAATGAGATGCTATGTTTAAACATGTCATTGTCTTGTCCTTTTGGGAACATTTTTTTCTATAGGGTTGTCTGGTGAGGTATAAACATCAGACAATACTATAGGGATACAGTTCCCTCAATAATAGAATATTAGGGTCCGTCGTCGTCGTGATCGTATGGTAGTTTGATTTACAACTACCGCGGCAGTTAGCGCTTATCAACACGAAAGTTCGAACCCCATTCATGGCGAGGTGTACACGATACAACATTATAAGATAAAGTTTGTCGGTGACTTGCGGCAGGTCGGTTGTTTTCCTCGGGTACTCCGGTTTCCTCCACCAATAAAACTGACCTCCACGATATAACTGAAATATTGTTGAAAGTGATGTTAAACACCATAGCTTTAAGCCTATATATAAGCAATATAAGTTACAGTAAATAGTAAATGTTGTATGTAGGTTTTACAGGTAGTTTATAAGAGTATACAGATATCATGAATATAAATGAGATTGTCACATTTTGTTCATCACGTGACCTCAGCTACATCAACAAACTTTGAGATGATGCAGGTATAATTTGGGGTAAGCGTTTTGATATAATTTAACACAAGGGTCATTCTTTTAGTAATTAGATTTGTCTTAATTTAACTAACTACTAGATTACGATCTGTGGTTAATCGACACGAAATGCACTTATTATCCAACAACTGTTCTTTTTTTTAAATTTAGGAATTTTTGTTTGTCTGTTTGTTTATTTTTTCGTTTTTTGTATTTTGTTTTTGTTTTTTGTATTTGTCTTGTTTGTTTTTGGTTTTTTTCTTGTTTTCCTCTCTCTCTCTCTCTCTCTCTCTCTCTCTCTCTCTCTCTCTCTCTCTCTCTTTTGAATAAATTTGACAGAAACTGTCATCTTATTTTTGGCAGAAACGGTAATCTGATTCCTTGGCAGAAATGGTATTCTTATGTTATGGAAGAAACGGTATTCTTATTTTTGGCAGAAACGGTAATCTTATTTTGGTAGAAACGGTAATCTTATTTTGGTAGAAACGGTAATTTTATTTTGGTAGAAGCGGTAACCTTATTTTGGTAGAAACGGGAACCTTATTTTGGTAGAAACGGTAATCTTGTTTTGGTAAAAACGGTAAACTTATTTTGGTGGAAACGGTAACCTTATTTTGGTAGAAACGTTAACCTTATTTTGGTAGAAACGGTAATCTTGTTTTGGTAGAAACGGTAAACTTATTTTGGTGGAAACGGTAACCTTATTTTGGTAGAAACGGTAACCTTATTTTGGTAGAAACGGTAACCTTATTTTGGTGGAAACGGTAACCTTATTTTGGTAGAAACGGTAACCTTATTTTGGTAGAAACGGTAATCTTGTTTTGGTAGAAACGGTAAACTTATTTTGGTGGAAACGGTAACCTTATTTTGGTAGAAACGGTAACCTTATTTTGGTAGAAGCGGTAACCTTATTTTGGTAGAAACGGGAACCTTATTTTGGTAGAAACGGTAATCTTGTTTTGGTAGAAACGGTAAACTTATTTTGGTGGAAACGGTAACCTTATTTTGGTAGAAACGGTAACCTTATTTTGGTAGAAACGGTAACCTTATTTTGGTAGAAGCGGTAACCTTATTTTGGTAGAAACGGGAACCTTATTTTGGTAGAAACGGTAATCTTGTTTTGGTAGAAACGGTAAACTTATTTTGGTGGAAACGGTAACCTTATTTTGGTAGAAACGTTAACCTTATTTTGGTAGAAACGGTAACCTTATTTTGGTAGAAACGGTAACGGTAATAACAACGGAAGATAAAATAATGAGTAACTAAATAGTACTTACACCGTCGTAAAGTATATTCCATAGAATAATGAGTAACTAAATATACTTACACCGTCGTAAAGTATACTCCATAGAATAATGTGTAACTAAATAGTACTTACACCGTCGTAAAGTATACTCCATAGAATAATGAGTAACTAAATAGCACTTACACCGTCGTAAAGTATACTCCATAGAGTAATGAGTAACTAAATAGTACTTACACCGTCGTAAAGTATACTCCATAGAATAATGTGTAACTAAATAGTACTTACACCGTCGTAAAGTATACTCCATAGAATAATGAGTAACTAAATAGTACTTACACCGTCGTAAAGTATACTCCATAGAGTAATGTGTAACTAAATAGTACTTACACCGTCGTAAAGTATACTCCATAGAGTAATGTGTAACTGAATAGTATTTACACCGTCGTAAAGTATACTCCATAGAATAATGTGTAACTAAATAGTACTTACACCGTCGTAAAGTATACTCCATAGAATAATGTGTAACTAAATAGTACTTACACCGTCGTAAAGTATACTCCATAGAATAATGAGTAACTAAATAGTACTTACACCGTCGTAAGGTATACTCCATAGAATAATGAGTAACTAAATATACTTACACCGTCGTAAAGTATACTCCATAGAATAATGTGTAACTAAATAGTACTTACACCGTCGTAAAGTATACTCCATAGAATAATGAGTAACTAAATATACTTACACCGTCGTAAAGTATACTCCATAGAATAATGTGTAACTAAATATGTAACTAAATAGTACTTACACCGTCGTAAGGTATACTCCATAGAATAATGAGTAACTAAATATGCTTACACCGTCGTAAAGTATACTCCATAGAATAATGTGTAACTAAATAGTACTTACACCGTCGTAAAGTATACTCCATAGAATAATGAGTAACTAAATAGTACTTACACCGTCGTAAAGTATACTCCATAGAATAATGAGTAACTAAATAGTACTTACACCGTCGTAAAGTATACTCCATAGAATAATGTGTAACTAAATAGTACTTACACCGTCGTAAGGTATACTCCATAGAATAATGTGTAACTAAATAGTACTTACACCGTCGTAAAGTATACTCCATAGAATAATGAGTAACTAAATAGTACTTACACCGTCGTAAAGTATACTCCATAGAGTAATGAGTAACTAAATAGTACTTACACCGTCGTAAAGTATACTCCATAGAATAATGAGTAACTAAATATACTTACACCGTCGTAAAGTATACTCCATAGAATAATGTGTAACTAAATAGTACTTACACCGTCGTAAGGTATACTCCATAGAGTAATGAGTAACTAAATAGTACTTACACCGTCGTAAAGTATACTCCATAGAATAATGAGTAACTAAATATACTTACACCGTCGTAAAGTATACTCCATAGAATAATGTGTAACTAAATAGTACTTACACCGTCGTAAAGTATACTCCATAGAATAATGTGTAACTAAATAGTACTTACACCGTCGTAAAGTATACTCCATAGAATAATGAGTAACTAAATAGTACTTACACCGTCGTAAAGTATACTCCATAGAATAATGAGTAACTAAATAGTACTTACACCGTCGTAAGGTATACTCCATAGAATAATGAGTAACTAAATAGTACTTACACCGTCGTAAAGTATACTCCATAGAGTAATGTGTAACTAAATAGTACTTACACCGTCGTAAAGTATACTCCATAGAATAATGAGTAACTAAATAGTACTTACACCGTCGTAAGGTATACTCCATAGAATAATGAGTAACTAAATATACTTACACCGTCGTAAAATATACTCCATAGAATAATGTGTAACTAAATAGTACTTACACCGTCGTAAAGTATACTCCATAGAATAATGAGTAACTAAATAGTACTTACACCGTCGTAAAGTATACTCCATAGAATAATGAGTAACTAAATAGTACTTACACCGTCGTAAGGTATACTCCATAGAATAATGAGTAACTAAATATACTTACACCGTCGTAAAGTATACTCCATAGAGTAATGTGTAACTAAATAGTACTTACACCGTCGTAAAGTATACTCCATAGAGTAATGAGTAACTAAATAGTACTTACACCGTCGTAAAGTATACTCCATAGAATAATGTGTAACTAAATAGTACTTACACCGTCGTAAAGTATACTCCATAGAATAATGAGTAACTAAATAGTACTTACACCGTCGTAAGGTATACTCCATAGAATAATGAGTAACTAAATATACTTACACCTTCGTAAAGTATACTCCATAGAATAATGTGTAACTAAATAGTACTTACACCGTCGTAAAGTATACTCCATAGAATAATGTGTAACTAAATAGTACTTACACCGTCGTAAGGTATACTCCATAGAATAATGAGTAACTAAATATACTTACACCGTCGTAAAGTATACTCCATAGAATAATGTGTAACTAAATAGTACTTACACCGTCGTAAAGTATACTCCATAGAATAATGAGTAACTAAATAGTACTTACACCGTCGTAAGGTATACTCCATAGAATAATGTGTAACTAAATATACTTACACCGTCGTAAAGTATACTCCATAGAGTAATGTGTAACTAAATAGTACTTACACCGTCGTAAAGTATACTCCATAGAGTAATGAGTAACTAAATAGTACTTACACCGTCGTAAGGTATACTCCATAGAATAATGAGTAACTAAATATACTTACACCGTCGTAAAGTATACTCCATAGAATAATGTGTAACTAAATAGTACTTACACCGTCGTAAGGTATACTCCATAGAATAATGAGTAACTAAATATACTTACACCGTCGTAAAGTATACTCCATAGAGTAATGAGTAACTAAATAGTACTTACACCGTCGTAAAGTATACTCCATAGAATAATGAGTAACTAAATAGTACTTACACCGTCGTAATGTATATTCCATAGAATAATGAGTAACTAAATATACTTACACCGTCGTAAAGTATACTCCATAGAGTAATGAGTAACTAAATAGTACTTACACCGTCGTAAAGTATACTCCATAGAATAATGAGTAACTAAATAGTACTTACACCGTCGTAAAGTATACTCCATAGAATAATGAGTAACTAAATATACTTACACCGTCGTAAAGTATACTCCATAGAGTAATGAGTAACTAAATAGTACTTACACCGTCGTAAAGTATACTCCATAGAATAATGTGTAACTAAATAGTACTTACACCGTCGTAAAGTATACTCCATAGAATAATGAGTAACTAAATATACTTACACCGTCGTAAAGTATATTCCATAGAATAATGAGTAACTAAATATACTTACACCGTCGTAAAGTATACTCCATAGAGTAATGAGTAACTAAATAGTACTTACACCGTCGTAAAGTATACTCCATAGAATAATGTGTAACTAAATAGTACTTACACCGTCGTAAAGTATACTCCATAGAATAATGAGTAACTAAATATACTTACACCGTCGTAAAGTATACTCCATAGAGTAATGAGTAACTAAATAGTACTTACACCGTCGTAAAGTATACTCCATAGAATAATGAGTAACTAAATAGTACTTACACCGTCGTAAAGTATACTCCATAGAATAATGTGTAACTAAATATACTTACACCGTCGTAAAGTATACTCCATAGAATAATGTGTAACTAAATAGTACTTACACCATCGTAAAGTATACTCCATAGAGTAATGAGTAACTAAATATACTTACACCGTCGTAAAGTATACTCCATAGAATAATGAGTAACTAAATATACTTACACCGTCGTAAAGTATACTCCATAGAATAATGTGTAACTAAATAGTACTTACACCGTCGTAAAGTATACTCCATAGAGTAATGAGTAACTAAATATACTTACACCGTCGTAAAGTATACTCCATAGAATAATGAGTAACTAAATATACTTACGCCGTCGTAAAGTATACTCCATAGAATAATGTGTAACTAAATAGTACTTACACCGTCGTAAAGTATACTCCATAGAGTAATGAGTAACTAAATATACTTACACCGTCGTAAAGTATACTCCATAGAGTAATGAGTAACTAAATATACTTACACCGTCGTAAAGTATACTCCATAGAATAATGAGTAACTAAATATACTTACACCGTCGTAAAGTATACTCCATAGAATAATGAGTAACTAAATAGTACTTACACCGTCGTAAAGTATACTCCATAGAATAATGAGTAACTAAATATACTTACACCGTCGTAAAGTATACTCCATAGAATAATGTGTAACTAAATAGTACTTACACCGTCGTAAAGTATACTCCATAGAATAATGTGTAACTAAATAGTACTTACACCGTCGTAAAGTATACTCCATAGAATAATGAGTAACTAAATAGTACTTACACCGTCGTAAAGTATACTCCATAGAATAATGAGTAACTAAATAGTACTTACACCGTCGTAAGGTATACTCCATAGAATAATGAGTAACTAAATAGTACTTACACCGTCGTAAAGTATACTCCATAGAGTAATGTGTAACTAAATAGTACTTACACCGTCGTAAAGTATACTCCATAGAATAATGAGTAACTAAATAGTACTTACACCGTCGTAAGGTATACTCCATAGAATAATGAGTAACTAAATATACTTACACCGTCGTAAAATATACTCCATAGAATAATGTGTAACTAAATAGTACTTACACCGTCGTAAAGTATACTCCATAGAATAATGAGTAACTAAATAGTACTTACACCGTCGTAAAGTATACTCCATAGAATAATGAGTAACTAAATAGTACTTACACCGTCGTAAGGTATACTCCATAGAATAATGAGTAACTAAATATACTTACACCGTCGTAAAGTATACTCCATAGAGTAATGTGTAACTAAATAGTACTTACACCGTCGTAAAGTATACTCCATAGAGTAATGAGTAACTAAATAGTACTTACACCGTCGTAAAGTATACTCCATAGAATAATGTGTAACTAAATAGTACTTACACCGTCGTAAAGTATACTCCATAGAATAATGAGTAACTAAATAGTACTTACACCGTCGTAAGGTATACTCCATAGAATAATGAGTAACTAAATATACTTACACCGTCGTAAAGTATACTCCATAGAATAATGTGTAACTAAATAGTACTTACACCGTCGTAAAGTATACTCCATAGAATAATGTGTAACTAAATAGTACTTACACCGTCGTAAGGTATACTCCATAGAATAATGAGTAACTAAATATACTTACACCGTCGTAAAGTATACTCCATAGAATAATGTGTAACTAAATAGTACTTACACCGTCGTAAAGTATACTCCATAGAATAATGAGTAACTAAATAGTACTTACACCGTCGTAAGGTATACTCCATAGAATAATGTGTAACTAAATATACTTACACCGTCGTAAAGTATACTCCATAGAGTAATGTGTAACTAAATAGTACTTACACCGTCGTAAAGTATACTCCATAGAGTAATGAGTAACTAAATAGTACTTACACCGTCGTAAGGTATACTCCATAGAATAATGAGTAACTAAATATACTTACACCGTCGTAAAGTATACTCCATAGAATAATGTGTAACTAAATAGTACTTACACCGTCGTAAGGTATACTCCATAGAATAATGAGTAACTAAATATACTTACACCGTCGTAAAGTATACTCCATAGAATAATGAGTAACTAAATAGTACTTACACCGTCGTAATGTATATTCCATAGAATAATGAGTAACTAAATATACTTACACCGTCGTAAAGTATACTCCATAGAGTAATGAGTAACTAAATAGTACTTACACCGTCGTAAAGTATACTCCATAGAATAATGAGTAACTAAATAGTACTTACACCGTCGTAATGTATACTCCATAGAATAATGAGTAACTAAATATACTTACACCGTCGTAAAGTATACTCCATAGAGTAATGAGTAACTAAATAGTACTTACACCGTCGTAAAGTATACTCCATAGAATAATGTGTAACTAAATAGTACTTACACCGTCGTAAAGTATACTCCATAGAATAATGAGTAACTAAATATACTTACACCGTCGTAAAGTATATTCCATAGAATAATGAGTAACTAAATATACTTACACCGTCGTAAAGTATACTCCATAGAGTAATGAGTAACTAAATAGTACTTACACCGTCGTAAAGTATACTCCATAGAATAATGTGTAACTAAATAGTACTTACACCGTCGTAAAGTATACTCCATAGAATAATGAGTAACTAAATATACTTACACCGTCGTAAAGTATACTCCATAGAGTAATGAGTAACTAAATAGTACTTACACCGTCGTAAAGTATACTCCATAGAATAATGAGTAACTAAATAGTACTTACACCGTCGTAAAGTATACTCCATAGAATAATGTGTAACTAAATATACTTACACCGTCGTAAAGTATACTCCATAGAATAATGTGTAACTAAATAGTACTTACACCATCGTAAAGTATACTCCATAGAGTAATGAGTAACTAAATATACTTACACCGTCGTAAAGTATACTCCATAGAATAATGAGTAACTAAATATACTTACACCGTCGTAAAGTATACTCCATAGAATAATGTGTAACTAAATAGTACTTACACCGTCGTAAAGTATACTCCATAGAGTAATGAGTAACTAAATATACTTACACCGTCGTAAAGTATACTCCATAGAATAATGAGTAACTAAATATACTTACACCGTCGTAAAGTATACTCCATAGAATAATGTGTAACTAAATAGTACTTACACCGTCGTAAAGTATACTCCATAGAGTAATGAGTAACTAAATATACTTACACCGTCGTAAAGTATACTCCATAGAGTAATGAGTAACTAAATATACTTACACCGTCGTAAAGTATACTCCATAGAATAATGAGTAACTAAATATACTTACACCGTCGTAAAGTATACTCCATAGAATAATGAGTAACTAAATAGTACTTACACCGTCGTAAAGTATACTCCATAGAATAATGAGTAACTAAATATACTTACACCGTCGTAAAGTATACTCCATAGAGTAATGAGTAACTAAATATACTTACACCATCGTAAAGTATACTCCATAGAATAATGAGTAACTAAATAGTACTTACACCGTCGTAAAGTATACTCCATAGAATAATGAGTAACTAAATAGTACTTACACCGTCGTAAAGTATACTCCATAGAATAATGAGTAACTAAATATACTTACACCGTCGTAAAGTATACTCCATAGAGTAATGAGTAACTAAATATACTTACACCATCGTAAAGTATACTCCATAGAATAATGAGTAACTAAATAGTACTTACACCGTCGTAAAGTATACTCCATAGAATAATGAGTAACTAAATAGTACTTACACCGTCGTAAAGTATACTCCATAGAGTAATGTGTAACTAAATAGTACTTACACCGTCGTAAAGTATACTCCATAGAGTAATGAGTAACTAAATATACTTACACCGTCGTAAAGTATACTCCATAGAGTAATGAGTAACTAAATATACTTACACCGTCGTAAAGTATACTCCATAGAATAATGAGTAACTAAATATACTTACACCGTCGTAAAGTATACTCCATAGAATAATGAGTAACTAAATAGTACTTACACCGTCGTAAAGTATACTCCATAGAATAATGAGTAACTAAATATACTTACACCGTCGTAAAGTATACTCCATAGAATAATGAGTAACTAAATAGTACTTACACCGTCGTAAAGTATACTCCATAGAGTAATGAGCACTACATATATAGCAATTACTGTCATACATAAACACATGTACTGAAATGAAAGAATTTATATAATTATTTAGCAAATTCTACCAACTTCCAACCATTATGTTAAATAAAAGATTCAAGCAGATAATTCACAAATTGAAAGTAGAAAATTAACAAAACGAAAGTAGGTACATTCAAACCTGCCTTACAGGGCAGCTTTATATGACAAATCACTGTCTATAAAAGGAAGTCTCGTTTTCCCCATTTATTAATCGTGCATATTATTTTAACCTGTATATTAAGGAAAACTGCGCATAAATGCCACATTTTCATGTGCCCTTGGGTGGCCTATATATACAGGTTTGACTATTCTTAAGATGTGGTTGAATATAGCATGTGTAACTATTCAAATACTGATGTTGGTATTAATAATATTTAATATTTAATATTTTCATTGTTTCTTTGTGAACATTTTTGTCTATATCTGGACCATCTCTTTACTAAAAAGTCTTCTTTCATTTTTTTCATTTTTTTTTTTTGACTTTGGTATCGTGCTTCGTCTTCCAAGAGATCTTAATATCTCATTAAATGATTAAAATAAAATTAGATGTTTATTGAATTTGTTGTTGCTGTTGTTTTGATTTAAACATATGCTATGGATAAATAACATATAGTGATGTCCAACACATATTGTGTTGTGTTTTTCTTCGTATTGTGCACCATGTGTTGCCAGTTGCTCTGGATCGTCTATATTTGATTGCCCCTTCGGTATTCTCAAACGTTTATAAATATAAAGTTTCATTTCATGATATAATACCAATATATTCTTATCTTGCCATTAAGTAGCATTTACAGATAGTCCTTATCAGATCATATTTGATATCATCCTTGAAAAACAACCAATCATCGACGAGTACGTAAACAACTTAAGATTTGACCAGTTTATCAGCATGATGAATGGAGAGATTCCCATTACGGATGAATGGATATGTTACATGGCGTGGCCTTATACATACACAATGTACATATTAGTTTGCATATAAAAAGCCTACTAATTCACATTTGACTAACATAGAGAAAAACGAGTTTTAAATTAACATTTTGTTCCAAAACTTATTTAGTAATATACTATTAAGGAAATTGTCTTTCAATTTTGCCCTTTAAAGATCACCTCAAAGTATTTTAAAATAAGACTGTTTTCTTTGTTGTAAAAGTCATAATTATGTGTGATGAAACAGGAAGTCTGGCAACCCAGAACGTTTTAAATATTTGAGAAAAAATAATAAATCGACCCCGGCTTTACTGTATTAATTATCATATACTATTTTAACATACTACAAACAGAATGCTCTTCTTCTTCTGCAAATTTGCAAAAATTCCTAAAATACCAAGCAAGAACTCCAACGGGAAAAGCATGCATGATGAATATACCATGCGCTTTATGAAGGAACCAAGTGGCATGCTATACAATGTAATAGTATTCAGGGCAGGTAACTCTTCATCGTCAACGATACTTTCTCCGTACAGGAAGTAGATAGCCAATCCAATGCATCCCATCGCCATAAACTGAAACAAATCATCAATACAAGGTTATCTATATTTCTGGGTTAGGGTTAGGGTTATTGTGTTTAACGCAACTTTCAACAATATTTCAGTTATATCGTAGCGATCAGTTTTATTGGTGGAAGAAACCGAAGAACCCGGAGAAAACCACCGACATGTCGAGAGTCACTGACAAACTTTATCACATAATGTTGCATCAAGTACATCTCGCCATGTGCGAGATTCGAACTCACAACGTTGGTGATGATATACATTATTTGCATAGGTAGTTGTAAATCCAATGAACATGCGATCACGACCACGACGGCCCCTCTTTCTTTCTAATCTTTGTTGAAATATGAAAAGTTTGAAGATGCTGAAGGTTTAACCAGAAACCGTAAATCGAAGAAGGGCAGATAATACATTGCTCAAAAGGAAAGTGATCTCCAAAATACTACACAAAAAACTAAAGATTAAGCAACACGGACTGCTCTAAATACGAGTGGTGATATCAAGTGCTTCTACAGGATTAGCAGTTCATATTCCACCAGTGTCACCCGTCTGACAACTTTTAAATACAAAGCAATATTTCTAATTGTTGTATGTTGTAAATTCTTTATTCACAGCATGAAGACCAGTTATCACGAAGAACTGCATGCATCACATGTATTGTCTTTTGAAGGACACCAACTATCTAAAATTATCTCTCGTCGTGAATTGGTTGGCCATTATAGAATATGTATTTCCCAATTGTGAACATGTTTCCGAAGTAGGTATTATAACTCGGATGTAGGCTTAATAACCTTTCTTTCCCTGACACAATTTTTACTATACATTAACTTGGTAAATGGGTATATTACAACGTGTGTAGCTTACCATTTACAAACACTCGGTTTCGATTCGATCTTTTGTTATTCTATTTTTTATTCAAGTGCTTTTGTTTTTTTTGTGTTTTTTTTCGTATTATGATTTTCATTACATTACTGATAGATGTAAATAGTAGTACGTAGCCGCTACGGAATATCTGTGTTACAAAGTACCACGGATATGTTAAATTTGTCGTAATCATAATCTGGTCCTTTCCTCATTCATAACATCGGGTTTGTAACAAGAGTAAAACAGCGGCTGCCACATTTGGAGCAGGAACTTCCGGAGCACCTGAGTTCACCCACAGGCACTCGAATTCCGGTGTCGTAAAATGTTTAGCTACCCATGAAAATTAGCTACCTCAAACATCCGGTAGCTAATTTTCATACGGCGGAGCATAATAATTAGCTACCTATGAAAATTAGCTACTTGTAGCATAAACTTATAGGATTTGTCTCCCTTATTATGTTTACCAAAATACAGATTGTGTATTTCCAATGGAGAGACAAAATGAAAAACTGCATGTACATAAGCAGGAAAAGAGTTACTGATTGACAAAGAGAGACATATAGATCTCAG
The DNA here is from genome assembly GCA_963383655.1 of Bathymodiolus septemdierum. NCBI lineage: Eukaryota > Metazoa > Mollusca > Bivalvia > Mytilida > Modiolidae > Bathymodiolus > Bathymodiolus septemdierum. Next base: position 9,010,111 of record OY726526.1, on the reverse strand, counting down.
GGGCGGATCCAGGGGGGGGGGGCCCTAAAATTGGAAAAAATATTATTTTTTTTGGCGTAAAATCGTGATTTTTCACACGGAATACCCCAAAAATGTTCGCGCCTCCGTCCGCTCGGCGCATTTTTTCTAAGCGCGCCCCCCCCCCCCCCCCCCCCCTAACTTGAAATCCTGGATCCGCCCCCTGGATCTGTACACAATAAACAATAGATATTAGTGGTGTTCATAGTTGAAAAACAAAATGCTACCTATATGGCTGTATAGCATGTGATTAAGTTACAAACTATCTTTTTTCAATTTACCATCGCGATGTATAATTTTTACAGCTATTAAAAAATAGATTGGTGGACTATATATGGTAGAATTTAATATTTATGTGATGTTCAAACTATGCAAATTATTCTTTAACTTAATAAGATCATATATGATAATTATTAATCACACTTTTATTATTGCTAACCGTGTTACCCTCTTGAAATAAAGAAATTAACTCATTTACTTACTTATTGACACTATCTTCTGAATTCAAGAAATAAATAAAATTATGTTCCATATATATTTAATAATGAAAGTTGGGAACTTTATTTATTACAATATTAAAGAACTGGTAGCTATTAGATTAATTTCAATTCGAAACTGAAACTATTTGCACACTCTTGATGACAATTTCTTATTTGGATTTTGTAAAAATAGAACCCTAAATCATAAATTTCCTACAGAATGTGGAAGATGGCAAAATATGTGTACAGAACATGGTTTGACCCGATCGGGACTCGAACCCACGATCTACCGCATTCGAGGCGAGCACGCTAACGATTACACTACCGATGAGAATCTTTGGTGAGCATTTCTGGTCTGTTTCTCAGCGAATACATATATTTCACTTTGTTGTCGACTGTCCTTTATATGAAAATATTAGAGTAAAATTTTTTGATAAAGTTATTGACTTATGTCCAAATATTAGATACATGGACACATCATCAAAATTTGTCTGGCTATTTACTAATGAACATAAACAAGTTTTGAAAAAATTAGGTAGTTTTATAGAGGAATGTTTTTTGCTGCGAGGACACAATTGATCCTATAGATATCATTAGGTTAGGTGAATTATTATAGTTATTATACATGTTATATTTTATTAAATATGAATTGATTTATGGTGGTATTTGATAGGCTCTGATCTGGCCGTGCAGTCACTGAACATAAATATGTTTTCCAGTTTTTTGTGTGTGTTTACATGTATGTCTCCAATCATTTCAATCATTGTATTAAATTGTTTGCCCCTTGTGGGCCCTTAATTGGCAATAAAAAATTCTTATTCTTATTCTTATATTGTCCAGGGGCGGATCCAGGATTTCAAGTTAGGTGGGGGGCAAATTTTAAAAAATTCCGCCGAGTGGAGGGGGGCGCGAAAAATTTTGGGGTATTTCGTGTGAAAAATCACTATTTTATGCCAAAAAATCTTATTTTTTCAAATTTTAGGAGGGGGGAGGGGCGCGCGCCGAATGCGCGTCCCCCTAGATCCGCCCAGTTGTCTACATAAATGACAATAGATAACGTAACAATACAAAATACATTGCGCAACGCACGGTCAACTTTTCGCGCTTTCACAATCCTTCGGCAGAAGACACTTAAAAAGCGACTTTTGAGTACATGTATATAAACAAATTCATATTTCAAACCAAAGATTATCAACTGGTATTTGTTGCTTATAATGCAAAGCACGCAGAATTAAGGAGAAAGAGCAAAGACTGGTTGCTTCGGAATCAGGATAATGTGTCAGAGTGGAGCGACATGTATATCCGCGGACTGTTGTTTCCGTTAGCTAACACTATGAAAAAAAACTAAGCGTGTTGGTCTAGAAAAAAGCGGACATCATCATCATCTCATTAAATTGGTCTCGCCATGATATAGCTATAAAATTGCTGAGTTGGCGTTAAAAAACAATCGCTCACTCACTAAAGCTGTTACGTACAGTTTTTATATTTCCCCGACAATGTACGTATATTGTGTTTATTCTGCAATGTCTTATAGTTAAAAAAAAACAACTGGCAAATTGTCTAAAAAGAGCAGAAACAGACATCGTTCTAAGCGTTTTAGACGTCCGCGCTTATAGTGTAAGTTTCTCGGCGTCGCTCGACATGAATCAGTTACCAGAAAAACTATATCTTAAGCAATATGTGATGAAAGAAGCTGTTATATATAAAATCCTTAGGTACAGACAAAACAGATGTCACACCAATGAGGAGCGATGGACAGATCACAGCTGACACAAAGCAAAAATCCAACATCCCCAACAGTGTCAGTCCGTATTCACCGTAGAATCACAAGACAACATCCCCGACTGCACCAAAACCCACATCATAAAAACAGCACTCCCAATATCTCTACCAGGTGTAAAAGAAACTCCTACATAACATCAATACCCATAGATTGTGTGCTCCCAAAACTATTAAATTATTTGGCTTTCCAATCTTTTGATCTTGAGCTACCTGATGAAGGTTATTCCAGAAACGTTCATGTGCACTAAATTTGATATCTACGTTTTTATTACCTCTTTTTAGCAATGTAGCTATCTGAATGTTTTCTTTGAAAACAAGATACACTCATTGTTTAATATGATAGATACAAAATGTATGTAAAATTTCCAGGTAAATTAGTTACCTGTATCTCTTATGAAAATTATGTGTACAGAACTAAGTCAGATTGATAAAAGGTGCATTCATGTTGGGTTTTTGAAATTCTTTTTGATATTTTTGATTGGTTTGTTTTGTTTTGTATTTGTTTGTTTTTGATAACAGATTAATATCTAATTTTATTTCTGTTTTTTTTTCTGTTTTGAGGATATAACTTCAGAAGGGCCTACAAATTTATACATCTTGGAATAACAGTAGTACTTTAGGGTACCTGCATCCTAATTTCTTATGTACATGTATCTCTATTCTTTATCAATAAATGTTTAGAGGTTTGCGTTTGTATTGAATCGGGGCCTTGATGGGAGAGAGGTTTAAAGAGCTGCCTACACCTCATTTATCTTTCATTGCACTGTTCATCACTTGGATGATGTACTCAACCTTTAGAAAGTATATTGCCAGACGCTGGTACAACATATGAAAATGTCTGTAATGTCATTGAATATAGCTCAAATAAATATTTTGCATCATGCTGGTATGTTTTTTGTTTTTTTTTTAGCTTAAGCATATTTTTATTTGCTAAATATAACAAATAGGGATCGGACACAAGTTTTTCCAACTTATGAAGTCTTCTCCCGAATACAATAATTTACAATATGGATTAGCATGCGCAATGAAATGATATAATATGTATATAATAGCATAGAGTTAAATATACAAAGAATGACTATGTACAAAAACATAATTATAGACAATATACGAAAAAAGAAAAAAAAAAGAAAGAAAAAAGAAAAGAGAATAAATACTTTTGGCGATGTGTGTTGGTTCTTTAGATCATTTAGACAATTGTAAATCTTTTGGAGTCTTTAATATATTTAAAAGCATGTTTAAAAATGGTTATATTTTCTTGATATCTTAGGAGATCACTTCCTTTTGTCAGTAGATTTACATCAATATTAATGTTAGAAGGTAGCCAGTTAAGACTATTAAATATTATTTCCCTATTATCTGTATATTTATCACTGGTATGTTTTGTAAGTACATATACTTGTATCACACATACTTGCCAATTTAATAATTAAATAACAGCCATATATACATGATAATATCTCACACACAAAGTATCTTAACACAAGTTATTTCTTAAAGATTTTATTGAAAAACTCGGACAAGCATGGTGGAACATTAGCATACATATAATACAATACAATATATAGACTAGAGGCTCAGTAGGTTGAGAATATTTTTTAGAAATCAACCAATCAGCAACAAGAATTGCCTGTGGTGGACATGTTTGTTAACGGATCGGGACGAAATGAGCAATCTTTATAGAGGGCCTTCCATAGATGCTACCTACCACGGTTCGGTTCATTTGACCAAACAGTTTCAGAGTAGAAGATGTGTTAGGAATCGACCAATCAGCAACAAGAATTGCCTGTGCCGACCATGTTTGCTAAGGGATCAGGACTAAATGAGCAATCTTTACAGAGGGCCTTCCATAGATGCTTCCTACCAAATTAGGTTCATTTGGTCAAGCGATTTCAGAGGAGAAGATTTTTTTAGGAATCGACCAATCAGCATCAAAAACTGCCTGTGGCGGCCATGTTTGCTACGAATTGAGCCGAAATGAACAATCTTTATAGAGGACCTTCCATATATGCTTCCTACCAAGTTTCAATTCATTTGGCCAAGCGGTTTCAGAGATTTTTAGAAATTGACCAACCAGAAACAATAACTGCCTATGGCTATTCGATTTCAGAGGTGAAGATTTTTTATAAATCAACCAATCAGCAATAAGAATTGCCTATGGTGGCCATGTTTGTTAATGGATCATGACGAAATGAAAAATCTTTATAGAGAACCTTGCATAGATGCTTCCTACTAAGCTTCAGTTCATTTAGCTAAGGGGTTTCAGAGCAGAAGATTAAAATGTGAAAAGTTTACAGACGGACGACGGATCAAATGATCGCAATAGCTCACGTTCCCTTTGACAACGTCTGCTCAAAAGCTTTGATGAATACCAGAGTACAACACAAATTCTAACACGACGTCCTTCTTACGCTTTGTAGACAAACGAGCGATTTATCGATGGTATAATCTCGTTCACACATGTGCCGGTGAATGAGACTGACTTTTCCATTGGCAGCATAAATGGTGTGTGACACTTTCCGCAAACGTAAATATGAATTACCGTCTTCCAATCAAAGTATACTACCGTATTTGTAATCTTAGACATATCAGAATCGAAATAAATCATGGAAGCATGAATGTGTTTTGAGTTTTAACATGGGCTGGCGGATATTAGTAAATTTTATCCCTCTGGCTCGGGATAAAATACTAATATCCAACAATCCATGTTAAAACTCAAAACACATTCTGGCTTCCATGATTTATTTCTTAATTAGCGGTTCATTTTAACTGAGCCTGAATTACTCACCTGGTCACTTATACAGTTTATGTTCAATAAAGTATAGATTTTGTTAAAAAAATATTTTATAAATTTCGAATTTAACAAATAAATATATGATTTTTGATTCTGTCACATCTCTCCAACAGTAAAAGTTACAACAAATCAGCGGGGAACCTCCAATGTAACGAAGGAATGCGAGGTAGCTAATTTTCATGGGCAAACTTCTATTGCTTATGCTTATGTTTGAATGGTGCCAGGTAGTTTATTTTCATGGATAACACTTTGACACCTGTGTCATACATTGAACAGATGTAAGGTAGCTTATTTTCATGGAAAACGTCATGACTCCTATCCAATGTAACGAAGGAATGCGAGGTAGTTAATTTTCATGGGCAAACTTCTCATGTTTATGCTTATGTTTGAATGGTGCCAGGTAGTTTATTTTTATGGATAATACTTTGACACCTGTGTCATACATTGAACAGATGTAAGGTAGCTTATTTTCATTGAACACTTCGTGACTCCTATTCCATGCAATGAAGAAAGGTCAGGTAGCTAATTTTCATGGACCATGAAACGAAGGAATGAGAGGTAGCTAATTTTCATGGGCAAACTTCTGATGCGTATGCTTATGTTTGAATGGTGCCAGGTAGTTTATTTTCATGGATAACACTTTGACACCTGTGTCATACATTGAACAGATGTAAGGTAGTTTATTTTCATGGAAAACGTCATGACTCCTATCCAATGTAACGAAGGAATGCGAGGTAGCTAATTTTCATGAGCAAACTTCTGATGGTTATGCTTATGTTTGAATGGTGCCAGGTAGTTTATTTTCATGGATAACACTTTGAAACCTGTGTCATACAATGAACAGATGTAAGGTAGCATATTTTCATGGAACACGTCATGACTCCTATTCCATGCAATGAACTTGAGAAAGGTCGAGTAGCTAATTTGCATGGACAAGCTTTAGATGCTTATGCTCATGTTTGAACGGTGCAAGGTAGTTTATTTTCATGGATAACACTTTGAAACCCATGTCATACACTGGACAGATGCAAGGTAGCTTATATTCATGGAAAACTTCATGACTTCTATCCCATGTAATGAAGAAATTATGCTGACTAGTCTTTGCCTTTATTCTTTTACGCCATGTGCCAATATAAATTGTATAGTTTTTGGTTTGATCAGATCATTGATCGAAACCACGATCTACCGCACATGATGCGAGTACTCCAACTATTTCACCACAGGAGCGTTATTGCTTGTTATAACTAAGCGTCTTATTTCTTTGAATAGGTATAGTATAAACATATTTTATTAATTAATTCAATATTACACATTATGATAATACACATATAAATGGAATAGATATACACATTTTTGTATATATGCAAAGCAGAAAATGCATTATGTACAGATAAATAATATGGTGATTGATATATAGAAACTTGTTCATGTCATTATAAATATATAATTTTTTAAAAATATTATTAGACTTGAATTTATTTATATTATATATATACATATATATACAACCCCGCGGGAACCCCGGTGTATAGAAATGGGACCGATAGCTTCTTCGGCTTGAAGGGGCGTCCGTCGGTTGTGCGGGATGTATAAATTCACAACCAACCCGTCCTTCGGACGAGACGTAAATAATACCGAGGTCCCGTGTTGAGAGATTGCCATCCTCTTCGCACGTTAAAGAACCCAGTGTATTGTAACAGCTCATTATGAGCATATGAGACCTGTTGCACTGGCTAAATTATCCGTCCCTACCCATACACCCTTCCTTGTTTCGAGTCCCGTGGCGTTTAAATTTTTTAATGTTCTCGTCCTGAATATAGCTGAAAAAATGCTCGCTGGACGTTAAACACCAACCAATCAATCAATCAATCAATCAATCAATCATATATTTTATATCGAAATAACTTATTTTCATCCAGATTTTGCTCCATGTAAACAAGGATTTATATATATATATAGTCGAGGGAAGAACAAAAATTTGACAGATCAAAAATCTAATTCTAATACTGTTTGGTTTAATTTTCAGACGTATATATATATATAAATATATAAATCCTTGGTGTAAATGAATGAATAGGAGTTTGCTATCCATTTCTGGGATAAATCTATTTAATTAAATAGATTTCCTCGCCTACATCCACCCCCCTTTTTTCGTTCAAAAATACTAATTACCAAGAATCTATCAAAACATGGTAAAAGGGGAATAACTGGCATAGTACTTTTAATGTATTATTAAGGTAGCTAATTTTCATGGCTATCATTTGGAACACCTTAGTGGTTTACGAAAATCTAGTTCCGAACGTCAAAAAGTAGCTAATAATTATAGGACACCGGAACTCCCTTTTTCCTTATTTGGTCCCTCCCGCGATTATGGTATGGATCTTTGTCTGGAAGTATATCATTGAACCATTTATCCATATTTTACAACATTTCGTGTTACAACTCTCTCGTTCTACTAACGTTTGTTTCTATGTCCAGCTGCCGTATTACTTATATATACATAAAGGTATGAAACAATCGTCAAAATACAAAGAGGGAATCCTCGCTTCGACTCGATATTTTACAATAACGCGCCAGTTTTTAAAAGGACCTTCGCTTGTCCTCGTCTAAAAAATGATTTCCCTTCGTTCCTATCTAGTTTATACGTACGAACAACAAATATGTATTGACGAAATTCAAGTTTATTCTCGACGACACATCCAACTTTCCTCCACTCGTGCCCATTCAGGAGGTCAGCCGAACATATTTTGTTTCGCGCTATTTCATTGGTCGGAAAGATTTTCTGAACCTTTTTAGCTTGTTCTTCGTTATGCACGGCCAATCCATTTCGTATCAAGAGGTCTATTAAGCGGGAGTTTTAAATAAGAATAAAAGTGGAAAGTAAACCTTTTCAGCCAATGTGTTATATAGGCACCAGAAAAAAAATGACGAACCTAGTGACATGGTAAGAATATTGTCTGAAATTGAAAAATGCACTTCAAACATAAATTTTGACGGATGACCATTTGATCACTGAAAAGATCAGAGAGAAAGGGACACTAGTTATCATAAAGCAAAAAAACCTCCTTTTTAGGCTTGTCAAAAATAAAAATGAGGTAACGCTCCTCAACCCCTATCCCAGCAACAACAAAAAGACAGTGTACATAAGTAAACCCCTTGTAAATTGTAGCTTTCATAATTCTCCTCTTCTGCCTTAGAAACAGGTATATGTAAATATGCCTCAAAAGAAATGTTTGCAATAAAGGGATTAGAACTACTCTATGTATTTCTTTTCTGTTTAGGGAGATACGTGGAGATACGTGTAAAATTCCAACTGTAATGGCCTTTGCAAAAAACATAGGAAAGAACAAAATATTCTTTAATTTACATGGGGGGGGGGGGGGGGGGGGGGGGTCAACATTTTTGTACCTAGGCTCATCAAAAATAATTAATGACCCCCCAAAAAAATATTAAAAAAAAAACAAGAAAAAAACCCCCTCTTAATGCAATTTCTGATGCCCAGTTTTGATTTAAACAGCTGAACTAAGTAAAACATGAAGGTGTGCATTTTTAGTACTTCATGTTTCAATAAACCAATAAAAAAATACAACACAAATTTTGTCCCCCCCCCCCCCCCAAAAAGAGTACATTAGACCCAAAAATAATACGTGTCTAGGTACAAAAACATTTTTGTGAGTAATTACCCCCCCTCCCCCCTTTTTTTTTACATCCACAATTTTAGGTGTGTATTGTTCAAACCAGAATTTTTATAATATTTCTTTCAGCTACAGAAAGAATTAAAGATCAAACTTTGTTGCGATACTCATGAAAAGTTCTAATTATGTTATTTACCTGAAAAAAAGAATGGCTATGGGTAAATGTACATCATGTATATTGTACATAAAACAAAATCCAACAACATACAAGGAAACAACCAGCTTCGCTTTTCTGCTTGAATCTTCAACAACAAACCAATATATACCTAAAAACATCATCTATTCTCCCCACCCCACCCCCATCCCTTTTCCAAAAAAAAAAGAAGAAAAAAAATGGTCATCAACAGAGTCCTAGATTTAATCTGCCGTGTACTTCTCGTACTTGTTCTTTGAAATTTTGCCAAAATAACAGTATTTTTGTTGAAACTTGTATTCTTTTATTCTTATTTAAAACTCCCGCATAATAGGCCTCTCGATACGAAATGGATTGACCGTACATAGCGAAGAACAAGCTAAAGAAGTTCCGAAAATCTTTCCGACCAATGAAATAGCGCGAAACAAAATATGTTCGGCTGACCTCCTGAATGGGCACGAGTGGAAGAAAGTTGGATGTGTCGTCGAGAATAAACTTGAATTTCGTCAATAAATATTTGTTGTTCGTACGTATAAACTAGATAGGAATGAAGGGAAATCATTTTTGAGACGAGGACAAGCGAAGGTCCTTTTTAAAACTGGCGCGTTATTGTAAAATATCGAGTCGAAGCGAGGATTCTCTCTTTGTATTTTGACGATTGTTTCATACCTTTATGTATATATAAGTAATACGGCAGCTGGACATATAACAACAGTTAATAGACCGAGAGAGTTGTAACACGAAATGTGTAAAATATGGATAAATGGTTCAAAGATATACTTTCAGACAAAGATCCATACCATAATCGCGGGAGAGACCAAATGAGGAAAAAGGGGAATCCGGAATTCGAGTGCCTGTGAGTTCACCCCCAGTCTTTAGTGCTGCTCGATCTTTAGTTTCTATCTAATGTATCGTTGTTTGTCTGAGGCAAAGTCGATACAACTATCTATACATATACATGATCTCTCTCTCTCTCTCTCTCTCTCTCTCTCTCTCTCTCTCTCCCTCCCCCTCTCTCTCTCTCTCCCTCCCTCCCTCCCTCTCTCTCTCTCTCTCTCTCTCTCTCTCTCCCTCTCTCTCTCTCTCTCTCTCTCTCTCCCCCTCCCTCCCTCCCTCCCTCTCTCTCTCCCTCCCTCCCTCTCTCCTCTCTCTCTCTCTCTCTCTCTCTCTCTTCTCTAGTCTGAATACCCTAGTGGTATTCATTTTTCCATTGGATTGTGGATCTGTTTCGACGGTGTGACATCATAGGTGGTTTGGTTTGGTTTATGGTGTTTAGCGTCACTGACAAACTTTATCACGTAATGTTGTATCGAGTACAGCTCGCCATGAACGGGGTGTGGTATTATATGTTTTCATTTCACTGCTAAGATACAATACCACAAAAAGAATTAAATATATTAGCTTTTAATGTTTCATATGTTAACATTATATACGTCTACTGCATTAAATATTGATATAGTCAAAATTCAACGGTTGTATTGTTAAAAATGATACTCATGGCTAATTGACAATTTAAATGACTTTTTTATTATGAACTTACAAGTTACGACATATTCATTGATTTCATTGTAATAAAAAAAAAATTATGAAAAGAATAAAAAATATACCCCTTAAGCTTGATGCTCACCAGAGCTTGTATCGCTCACCTGGACAGATTAAGATTGTAGGGTAGTTTAAAAAAAGGGGGGTTGAAAAAGCCCATGCTACGAACACTTGTGATTCAACTAATAAAAATAAAACACGTACAATTGTTGTAGATTATCGGATTTGGTGCGCACGACGCGTTTAGGTCAGGTGAACTAAAAACTTGAGCACGCACCTATAAGTACATGGCTATAATCATTGGAGATATAATAGTACCTCCATGGATTAACGTACAATCGGAATGTTCTAAAACGATAAATCAGTGACATAAAGATACAATGTAGTATCACTTTTCAACCTTTTTTAATTTAATTTTCTTTAAAATATGATGAAATTTAAACTGGCGAAAAATCGCCATAATATTACTGAAAAATAGTTTACTTGGCATTAAACAACAATCAATCACTCACTTTGCTAAGAATTGGAATTATTGTTAGTGAGTTATTAACTGAGTGATAGTTGTTGAACAACAATTAAGCATTTTGTTCAGCTTTATCATGACAAAACACAAGTACATATTGATTAGATAATGATGATGATGATGTCTGCTTTGTACTAGACCGTCGTCAACACGCTTAGATGGATATTTACAGTACCAACGCAGTAAAAACAAAGTCTGTGGGTAGATACGTCGCTCCACTCGTACACGACACGACACATTATTCTGACTCCAGTCTTTGTTATTTCTCCTTAATGTTCCCGTGCTAAGTGGAGAAACAACTCATGCCAATTTTAAAATCTTTCATTTGACCCAAACGACGACGACATTGTTAGACAATCACACTAACCATAATACCACCGCGGTGGTATTTAAATATGTAAAAAGGGGAATTTTAAACATTTATTAACCAATCAAATTACGCATTTGTACCTACTAGTTAAATAGCAACAGGAAATGTTTTGCTTACTCAACAATAAGATCTAAAAATAAACAAAATGTACTAAAAAATATGTGTAATCTTATAATAAGATAGCCCTTATTGTTATCTTTATGTTTCACGTGTGTGTTGTTTTGTATCTTAAAAACTGAAATATTGTTGAAAGTGACGTTAAACACCATCACTCCTAAAAGTGTGATATTGTTGTATTTTCAACAAATCAAATGGAGCAAGAACAGTACAACATCGGTTTAAAAATCATATGTTTAATAATTAACAGAAGCTAAAGGGGGCATATTTTTTAGCTTGCGTAGGGATAGATGAATGTACATTACTCATAGCAAGCCAAGTACCGGGACCCAGGGGCGTCTTAAAAGCATTATAGACCCCAGGGCCCATACCTACACAACCACTCACAGGAAATAAACTGTAAATTTCGATAAAATTAAACATTTATTCATTGTATTGATACTTCCAACAAAATCAGTGTTTAAACATTAAAAAAACATGCTATGCACAACATAAATAGATAAGCAAGGGGCCCTATGCTTATGGAACCCCCTGGCAACTGCCCAGCGTGACCAAGTGTTTAGACGGCACTTGCCGCTACCCATTTTGCACGATCAAACGTGCACATATTATTGGATAACTATGCAATCATTCCCACCTCATCTTTATATGGTATAAGCTGATCGAATATACTTACCCGGATAAAGACAGAGGAAATCAAAATGAACGTTGATGAAACGGACAATTTTTCCAGACATAATGTCTTATATATTGCGTTTTTTAAAGATGATAATCCCGGGTGCATATTTGTGTATTTTACATATCCTATAGCTAACAAAACTTCACATGTCCAACCACTTCGTCTTCGATAAATACAACAAATGATTTGCCTTTAAACAAAACTTCATTGAATATGTTCATAAAACGGTTCATGATTACCAATTGGATAGCATCATTTTTCGGATACAAATATTGACAAGTGAAGCATTTTAAAGATTTTAAATCAGATCCATAGGTATTTAAATATACAGATAAAATATATACTGCAGTATGTATAACGAATAATCGATCACCTATGGATCTATTTATTCAACTATGTGGAAACATAAATCAATTTAAATCGTTAAAATTACATGCTATTTATAGGATTAAGCAAAATTATCTATACTCCCTTCCTATGGTACTGCGGGTTCTATGATACCGCGGTATTTATTTTGTCTGTTCCTATGCACTGCAGTGCCACCCGCCGGTTTTTCTATTTATATATTCATAAACACAACAGTCACATTTATCGGAACGTCTGGTCATTCTGTCCAAATGTCTTGAATTTTTGTAAGTACACGCATTTTTATCTTTTCCTTAGAAATAGCGGACATTTTTATTTTACCCTGATACCATGCTTTGTTAAATGTCCAATAATTAAACCATAGTTGTCATAATTCGTCTGCTATTTCTTTAGAAATGTCGTCCGTTTGTTTACGTTTCATTTCAACCCGATTTGGGATTTTTGGTGCTATTTTTAGTTACTTTCTAGACCGACAAAGTTGATGGAAAAATTCAACTATGAAAACATATTAACCAACATAACGTTACATCAAATTGACTCAACTTCGTTACATTTGTTATTTCAAAGAAACTTTACTTTATTAATGTGATAAATTATCAAGATTTTCTTTATGGTATAAGTTTGCCAGATATTCACCTTGATTTAGTATTTATAAACGATGTCTTGATATATCAAACATTGTGTCCCATAACATTAATTTTGCAATTACCGCGATATCATAGGAAACCATTTCTGGGAGGTACATCGGCGTTGTCATAGAGAAAAGTGGCGACGTATTTTTAAACAAATTCAAAGAATAAAATGAATTGTGGGGGAAAATAGGTTTCTATATCGGGGAATAAAATATAACATTTTTGGATTCATTCCGAAAACTAGTTACGTTACACAGACGTTAAACATTAAGTACCGCGGTACCATAGAGCCCCGGGCTACATAGGTACATATGAGGTTGTACAGTGTAACTACATCGGTCTTGTTATCGTCCTCTTCCTCCTCGAGTGTGTAGTGGGTTCGAGCCCAGGTCGGGTAAAACGAAAGACTATAAAATTGATATTTGCTGCTTCTCAGCCTAAGCACAGGGTAAGAGCAAAGACTAATGGGCGCGGCATTAGGATAATGGGTCAGAGAGGAGTGACATGTCTACTTGCGGACTGTTTCAGTGAGCTAGGACTTTAAAGATCCAATTCAGTGTGTTGGATTATAGGATGATCACCGAGTGCATCAGTCAGATGATTTTTTTTTTTGGTAATCTGGCAATCATACCGATACAAAATTGAACACTAGATACAAAAGTAAAAACAACAGAAACAACGACTCGGACAGCACAAACTGCTAATAATAAAGCGGTGATGTCCACTACGACTTCCCCTTAAAACGATGTTCGGTTCGTCTTTACATCCGTTTGTTTTACAAGGGGTTCATGTTTTATTTACATGTATGTTAGTTGTGTTTGCTTAAGCTTACAGGTGTCCAACACGAATACCAAATCAAAGAATATTCGTGTTGTTTAACAGTAATATGACGCATGTCACTAGATGCAGTAGAGAAGGAACTAAACCCTTCCGGAGCACCTGAGTTCATTTCCGGTTTCTATGGAATTTGTGTTGATAAATACTTAGTTTTTTATGTATTGTTTGTCATATTGTTATTTTTCTGTTGGCCATTGCATTGTCTGCTCTTTCTCGATTTACGTTTCCGGAGTCAAGTCAAGTCTCGTCTCCTACGTGGCTAGGCAGTCAACTCAAGTCTCGTCTCCTACGTGGCTAGGCAGTCAAGTCAAGTTTCGTCTCCTACGTGGCTAGGCAGTCAAGTTTCGTCTCCTACGTGGCTAGGCAGTCAAGTCTCGTCTCCTACGTGGCTAGGCAGTCAAGTCAAGTTTCGTCTCCTACGCGGCTAGGCAGTCAAGTCAAGTCAAGTCTCCTACGTGGCTAGGCAGTCAAGTCAAGTCAAGTCTCCTACGTGGCTAGGCAGTCAAGTCAAGTCTCGTCCCCTACGCGGCTAAGCAGTCAACTCAAGTCTCGTCTCCTACGTGGCTAGGCAGTCAAGTCAAGTCTCGTCTCCTACGCGGCTTGGCAGTCAAGTCAAGTCTTGTCTCCTACGCGGCTAGGCAGTCAAGTCTCGTCTCGTCTCCTACGCGGCTTGGCAGTCAAGCCAAGTCTCCTACGTGGCTAGGCAGTCAAGTCAAGTCTCGTCTCCTACGCGGCTAGGCAGTCAACTCAAGTCTCGTCTACTACGTGGCTAGGCAGTCAAGTCAAGTCTCGTTTCCTACGTGGCTAGGCAGTCAAGTCAAGTCAAGTCTCCTACGTGGCTAGGCAGTCAAGTCAAGTCTCGTCCCCTACGCGGCTAAGCAGTCAACTCAAGTCTCGTCTCCTACGTGGCTAGGCAGTCAAGTCTCGTCTCGTCTCCTACGTGGCTTGGCAGTCAAGCCAAGTCTCCGACGTGGCTAGGCAGTCAAGTCAAGTCAAGTCTCCTACGTGGCTAGGCAGTCAAGTCAAGTCAAGTCTCCTACGTGGCTAGGCAGTCAAGTCTCGTCTCGTCTCCTACGCGGCTTGGCAGTCAAGCCAAATCTCCTACGTGGCTAGGCAGTCAAGTCAAATCAAGTCTCCTACGTGGCTAGGCAGTCAAGTCAAGTCTCGTCTCCTACGTGGCTAGGCAGTCAAGTCTCGTCTCTTCTCCTACGCGGCTTGGCAGTCAAGCCAAGTCTCCTACGTGGCTAGGCAGTCAAGTCAAGTCAAGTCTCCTACGTGGCTAGGCAGTCAAGTCAAGTCTCGTCTCCTACGTGGCTAGGCAGTCAAGTCAAGTTTCGTCTCCTACGCGGCTAGGCAGTCAACTCAAGTCATGGTACTCCTCTGGTATCTTCTAACTTTACTTGTCCATGTCTATAATGTTTTTAAGATTATGATGTAACGTAGGTTTATGTGCTAAGTTAAGCAATATTGTTCATAAAGACTGAAAATATAACCTGACACTACACAAGCTTTTAGTGGTTCAAATCTAGAGGTAATTTTCGAAGGACGAAACTTGGCATTGTTTTTTTTATTTTAAGGACCCTTTTTCGGTTCTATTCTAAACCTTGGAAGGGGGCTGTAGCAAAACTCAAGAAACGGTAATAGCGTAGCGCGGACATGAAACTGAAAGAAAACACCCTTCATAAGGATTGAAACGACGTCTGTTTCTGCTCTTTTCGAAAATGTCTGCACTTTTTCCTTTTCTATCTGTTTCTAAAGCTCATGAAAATAACTTTTATTTTCCTGACAATATATATCTATGTTGTTTTTATATATTTGATAGACAGATTTGTAGTTCTTTGAGAAATTGTTTTTATATTGTTGCTGTTTGGTTGTTTACAAAATATGATCAGACATCACTGTAGTAATGATTTTTTGGGGGGTATGTTTACTTCTACGGCAAGATTTGTCTTTCTCTATGTCTTGTCTGATTGCTAGGTATGATAAGACAATTTCTACCATCTTCAGAGGTGGACATCATTTATTGCTCACCAAATAAGGGTTGCTTTCCCTCGGGTTGAAGTCATCATTATGCTATTTATTCTTAATGCCATGTATTACCGATGTTGTTTTGTTTATTTGGGTTGTGATTTTATGAGCTGTGCCATACTACTGATTGTTTGCCTTTATCTTACGCCAATAACTTTCTTTGGTATGTAAATAAGCGAAAAATGTATACGCAAAATATTATAATAAATCTAATATCGTCTAAATATAGTAATATGTTATCTAGACTATTTGTTCAAAGTCTAGATAATCATTTAATAATAACTTAATACAACAGTTGATAGTCAGTAAATAACAACTTGAGATATTATTACATAATGATTTTATTTAAACAATTTTATTGGCTATCATGCTGTCACCTGACATTCGGTAAAATTTGATATTGTTTGATTAAAACCGTATTGACTCGCTTTCACTTTCACTTTCCATTGCATTATGTATGACGTCATAATGAAGTGATTAATTTCATATTGACTTGGTTTCACTTTCACTTTTCATGTTAATGTAATAAAACAATTACAGTCTTTTGTATCGGTCAATATGAGTTTTTATGGACCTTAGAAACAATATTCACCTCAGCCTAAAGGCTTCGGTGAATATCGATTTTAAGGTCCATAAAAACTCGTATTGACCTCAACAAAAGACTATAATTATATATTATCATGGACTCTCTACATTTCATTGTATGTTCAGTCTGCAGTTCAAGGTATGCTAAGAATACTATTTTTGTCTGTTATATTACACACAAGCTTTCTCTAACTTCATAATGACTTGTAGTTTGTCAGTGACTTTTGACAGGTCGGTGGTTTTCTTCGGGGACTCCGGTTTCCTCCACCAATAATACTGACCGCTACAATATATTTGAACTAATGTTGAAAGTGGCGTTAAACACACCATAAGTATAACCAATCATAATGACGTGCCCATATTTATTACGATTTTCGTGTAATGAAAAATATGAAATACGGCACTGTCAGAATAATTCCAAAATCTAATTAAAAAATCTGACAATTTGAAATCTTTATCACAAATACATGATCGCTCGCTTCAATTAGAAGTGGCGAGGTTAAATTTAAGTTTGCGATAGTGATTCCTACCATTGGTGAGATGTAATCGATTCAACTTTATATGAAAAATCTTGTCAGTTTCTTCAGGCAGGTCGGTGATTTTCTCTAGGTACTCTGGTCTCCACCTATACAAAACTGATCTATCGATATATTTTTGATTGTTGACAGTGTCGTTAAACACCAATATTTCTAATTCGCATACCATTAAGGAAAGGAGGTTGAAACAGCGATGGTCATAAATTCCACCAATATCAACAAAACGAACAATCAGTTCTCATCTTAACTGAACTCGATGACCACACAAAACACCACAACATATGACCTTGAAAATCCAAACAAACACACAAAAAAAACTCTCCCCTCGTGATAACTAGATATCCAATGCCAATAAATATATAAACAAACGATAACAAAAGCCTACAGAGACTTGCTTCTACTCTAAAAATACCACATACTATCACAAAGACGGTATGACAACATAATAGCAAGGTCAATGAATGTTCATGGTTAGCTAACGACTAGCTAAAAATGTATAATCTGGTGGTTAAATACCATTTCTCGTTAGACAAAAAAAAAATCATAACTGATACTTCTAACAGATTTAATATTACCATGAATATTTTAAGTTTGTATTTAAAGTATTTTCTTATTGTGGTATGAATTGATTCTATAATAATGTATATATACAAGACCTGGCAATCTTACCCTTGCATAACAGGTATGATCTGAGAAAAGAAAAAAATACGGAATGGAATTGTTGCTACAAACTGTAAGCCATTTTATCAAATTTCGTGTCAAATCCAGCATCAATTGACAAATTACAATAACTATCAATGGACACAAGTATTCAGGTATGCTGTTTATTAAGAAGCTTTTTCGTGGATTTTGCTTTTACTTTATAATGATTTTATTGTCAATATATATATTGGATTGGGAACAAGTTTTTACAACTTACTAGTCCCTCTCCATACAAATACATTAATAGCATATACAAAACAAATCAAATGACAGCAAATGTATAGGCTATATCAATTATAATTAGTAAATTAAGCAAAATCATGTCAAACTTAGCATGCATAATAAATATTGTTTTAATATTTAACAGAAAAAGGGGGGGGGGGAGTTAAGCTAATTGTGTTGAGATAATATCACGGTTGGGGATAATTAATTATTAAATCTAAAAGTTTGTCGAATAAATGTATGCACTGATTTGAACAATAAAGTATTCAATTCTTCACTAATTACGTTACATCCAAAGAGTATATATTGTATAGAGATGGGAACAATGTTATTAAAACAGTTAAACAGAGAAGTTCTATCGTGTTGATAAAGTGGACATTCAAGAAAAAAATTAATAGCATCCTCAAATAAATGACCACATATACAACGTGGATCATTCTTCAAATTTACTCTATATAAATCGCAGTAAGGCCACTACATCTATGTCTGAGCTTAGTATGTATTATGTTAGTTTTCCTATCGCCAATATTGTAAAATTAAGCCACCGGAATTTGGACAGGCTGAATGGGTTTTTTTAAATTTGGAAAATGTGGGTAGAGATTTTACACTATCAGATAAGGAATTCCACAACGTTATAGTGGAAGGAAAGAAAGACTTGGAACTAGTTTGCAGACGACACCTCTGAGTGCGATAGTCATCATTATTATGGAGATTATGTGTTACTGTTTCTCCAATAGTAGTTGGCAAACAGTCAGATAAGTATGTGGGAGTCATATTATATTTTTTTTTTTTTCCTTCTCTTTTTTTTTATTTTTTTTTTAAAAGAATCGAAAAAAAATTTCTATCACTGCATAGATTTGGAGCATATATATTAAAAATATGAAACACTGCATTTTCTGTGTTTATCTCACATGTTAATAGTCTACCAGTCTTGTTAGAAAAATTAAAATTAATATCAAAAGCACAATGTTTACTTAAAAGGATAGCCACACCCTTTGATTCGCTAGACCCACATAACCATGCACTAGCACCGCCCCCTTGTGTTTTCCATTCACTTTTCTACCGGTTAATATCAACTCCCGTACAGTGCGTCTCCTGTAAACAAATACAGTCATATGTCTTTGATACGAGCCAATTAAACACTAACTCACGTTTTCTATTATCTCGTAGTCAATTAACATTAATTGTGACAAGTTTCAAGGACATTATCTAAACTATTGTCAGGGTATTTATTCACTTGTAACGGATTTATTTTAACTTGACAATAAAGATGCCAAAGGGTTCATCAGAAGTCGTAAATCTAAGATGCCAAAGGGTTCATCAGAAGTCGTCAATTTAAGATGCCAAAGGGTTCATCAGAAGTCACAAATCTAAGATGCCAAAGGGTTCATCAGATGTCGTAAATCTAAGATGCCAAATGGTTCATCAGAAGTCGTAAATCTAAGATGCCAAAGGGTTCATCAGAAGTCGCAAATCTAAGATGCCAAAGGGTTCATCAGAAGTCGTAAATCTAAGATGCCAAGGGGTTCATCAGAAGTCGTAAATCTAAGATGCTAAAGGGTTCATCAGAAGTCGTAAATCTAAGATGCCAAAGGGTTCATCAGAAGTCGTAAATCTAAGATGCCAAAGGGTTCATCAGAAGTCGTAAATCTAAGATGCCAAAGTGTTCATCAGAAATCGTACATCGAAGGACAGATAATACATTGCCCAAAAGAAGAAGGACAAATAATGATGTGCATAGCACTACACAGAAATCTAAAGATCAAGTGACACGACCCTCACTAAAACCGGGATGGACTCAGGTGCTCCGCAAGGGTAAGCAGCTCCTGCTCCAAATGTGGAACTTGTCGCGTTTCTCTTGTTAGAAACCCGGTGATAAATCATGAATGAGGATAGGACCAGGCTGTGATTAGAACAAACGGAATATCCGTAGTCAATTGTGACGCAGATCTAACGTAACAGTTAATCAGGTCCTGATGGCGACCATACAACTTTCAAAGTCATGACTTCAACTTAACCACCAGGAACCCTTGGTTTTCTAGGTTGCTTGTTCGCAGCAACCCTCTTTCGAAGAAATCATGATAGGAACCACAAGCTCTGGAGTATTGGATCAACTGAGAGATATATACTCCATATGTAGGTGCTGCTGGAATTTTGGTTCATGTAAATGGAAAGTTCACAAATAGGAAAATTGAAAATCGGCTTCTTTGTTGAAAAATCTCGTTCTAATCAAGCAGACCTAGCTGTTTCTGTGGTATCCTTTATTGCAAGTTCATTGAGAGTGCCTCGTACGTATAACGGAACAAGTAGGTGAGAAGAGGAGTACAGTTAGGACCCATATGAATGCCGACTGTCTGTTGGAAAATGCGTCCACCAAGCAGCATGACAAATATGTTGTTAATCACAAACTCAAGCATTTTGATGATATCAGTTTCAGAGAACTCTTTGATAGAATCAGATTGTTTTTTTCTTTTTCTTACAGAATAAGATTTGTCTCTTTCCAAGTCTGTGTATTTGTATCTACGTTGGCCATTCTTTTTCTGAATCACAGTTTGACTAATACCTTTAATCTGTCTTTTAATATTGAGTGGTGAATAGTTGTGTAGAGGGTAGAGAAATCAAATGTTTTAATGCTATTGCATTGGGAGAGGATTTCTGATTGTATGCAATCTAACAGATCTTTAGAATTTTTCAGAATCTTTCTAAGTTCCACTTGATCATTGGGAAACATCCCTCCTTATTTGCATATTTAGCTATCCTGTTGTATACTATTAAGTATTGACATATATAACTTTATTATTTAAGAAAGTAAAGTTATACCTCTATATGAATCTAAATTAAACGGGTACTTCATATTTTTGTAATGAGTTTATATAATACATAAAGTACAAACATCTGATATACCTCCATTATCTAAAATGTATTCAATAAGGTGAGATCTGCATGAAAGTCTGGTGCTACTCTATTTTTGAAAATATATCACGATGAAAAGAATTTCATTTCCGTAAGTTTGCCATTAAAAATGTCATACATTTCCGCGTTTTCACAGTCCAGAATTTCAAAACCAATACCATCATCATCAATATTTAGCATTTGATATTATTTCAAAAATCAAGATTTTGAAAATTTAAAAACATTTATAAGGTTCCAGATTGGATACACACAACATGTAACAACATACATTATGGAAATAAAATACTACTTTGAAATATGAATAATCTTAAACATTGAATGTTCATATTTGAACGTCTA
Source organism: Bathymodiolus septemdierum (assembly GCA_963383655.1). Classification (NCBI taxonomy): domain Eukaryota; kingdom Metazoa; phylum Mollusca; class Bivalvia; order Mytilida; family Modiolidae; genus Bathymodiolus; species Bathymodiolus septemdierum. Next base: position 8,988,819 of record OY726526.1, on the reverse strand, counting down.
AAGATCAATAAAATTATATTATCAACACTAATTATTAATCATTGATTTGGATGAGCCACGTTGTTTTTATATGCTGATTTGTTGTATTATTTTCATATAGTTCTGTGGAACATTCCAGTCTCAATTACCAATAATGGATGAATGATCAATAGCTCCAATATTGACTTGTTGTGCTTTGTTAAAAAGAACGGTCATCGTTGTTTCGTGATAAAGACAGGTGTATCAACAATACAATAGATAAACAGACGGCAACTGGAAAAACAACATGACATAATGGACAGAGTCGGAACCCAGTGCAACCTATTTTGCCTACAATATAGGAACTTGTTCTCATAGTGAATATTGCACTATGGGTGTTAGTTAAGGAATCGTCAACCAATCAATCAAGACCAACAGAACGTTAGTGAAGGAAGGTTATACCCCGTATCTGAAGAAACTATGGTCTATAATAATTTATTTGTAGACCTCGTTTTTCCCTCAAGGTTCGTCCATATACAAATTTCAATGTACAAGATCAAATATTATGTAGGTCATTCAGTGCCCTTTTCTCAGTATTTGATCAAATATCACATAATTGTAGAATATGGATATGATTCAAATTTTCATAACAATATCAATAATGTCTCTAGTAGACTAATCTCTTACATACTAAGTATAATACATTATCAGAGGAACAAAGTTAAAATGCTGTCTAATGTTGATGGATAATACCGATTCACTCGTTTATGTGTATTCAATGTGCATTTAGAATGTGTCCTAATAACCCATTTATGCGTAATATACTTAATTGATTGTGTTATTCAGTAACCTCATGTGTGTGGCTGTGCTTGCTGTATACCTTATGTTTGGCTTCGCTATAATGTTGTGTCCTTTTAGATCACCTGACCCAGGTATCTGGAAGATCATATCAACCGATAGACAAATACTCCATAAGCAGGTGCTGCTGTATTGTTGCTTCGTCAGTCGTCGCTATAAGCCTTGCATATATGAATAAATTCTGATGACATTACATAACCATTTTGAATCAAAGTTGATGACATGATTCTTTAGTGATTCCTTTAGAATTTGTGTCCGACAGATCCACCCACCTTCAACAATGGCCACCGTTACTGAAAATAGAAATGTCTACTTGTGACGTCTCCTCTGAAATCATTTATCCAGTTTAAACAGACTTAGCTTATGTTTCGGGGTCGTTCGATTTCCTTTCTATTAAAACTTTATACAAGGTTGTATTGTTGATATATTGGGGTGAATGAAAAAACTGTGGTACAAAATCTAATTTATTGGGAAATTTAAAATAATGTTAATTGTAAATGGAAATATATTTTTATGTTATTTCAATATTTTAATTTAATAACGTGGAAGCCTGTACCAAGGTAATATTTGTTAACAGGCAGAATAAGACAATAAAGAAATAGAAAAAAAAATATCCTTCGTTTTCCGAGTACATGTAATGGATTCGATTATTGACGGCAAAATACCGGTTTTCGAAAATTGATACCTGTCAATTCATATTACAAATCATTTAATTTTACGGTTCGCGTCAAACTCGGAAAACCGTGACATAAATATTACATTGACCATGCAAATCATTTAAGAGAGAGAGAGAGAGAGATTCAGAACAATTTGTTACCGGTATATATGATTCACAGGAGAGAAGTACGTGTTTACTAAAAACACAATGTTTATCCTACTCTATATTGTAATTAATTACTTATCAATTATTAATATACATTTAAATTAACGGATTATCTCGTATCTAAAGCGTAATAACCATGAGCCTATCAGTTTTGCTCGTAATTTGTTTTACCTGAATCGACATGTTATTATTTACTTGTACATGAAAACAGTATTTATCTGCATTACTGATTTATTTCCAAATGGATACCACTGATAAATACTTTATTAAACAGCACTATTTCAGTTATGATTGAAAGTCTTAGTAGTCAAGGTAACATTCATATAAACGCTTAATAAGGCATCTTTTGTTACCAGTTCATTAAAAGATTGCGTAGTGATATTGAAAACTCTTCCAAAGATATGTGTGAAAAGTTCGCAGACGCGTGACATAATATGCGGAGTGGTCGAATGTTGCAATACAATAAACGTTAGAAAACACCGAAGGTGTATTCACAAAATGGGCAATCCAGACTTTAGCAAAATATCTAGCTTCGAGCCTCTATGGTCATCACAGAAAAATATGTTTTGTTAGATAATGGTATTATATTATCTAAGTCAAGAACCGAAATTCAAGAAAAATAGTCCTCGGGGAACTCGGATATAGAAAAAGGGGGTTAATGTTGGGGTCGAATTAAGAATATAACTCGTCTTTCAGAACGAAAGTATATGTTTCACTAACGTTGATTTGTCTCTCGGCATTTCATTGTGATTTTTTTGTACCGATCCTTCTACATGTATTGTAAAGTCAAATAATTGTATAATGTTCGGGAGCATTAAACCAATGGGCCTAAACAAGATAGCCAAGATCTGTGAAGGTCAGCTATGGCTGATGGAGGAGAACCTTAGGGCCTAAACAGGATAGCCAAAATCTATGAAGGTCACCTATGACTGAGGGAAGAGGACCTTAGGACCTAAACAGGATAGCCAAAATCTATGAAGGTCACCTATGACTGTGGGAGGAGAACCTTAGGACCTAAACAGGATAGCCAAAATCTATGAAGGTCACCTATGACTGAGGGAGGAGAACCTTAGGACCTAAACAGGATAGCCAAAATCTATGAAGGTCACCTATGACTGAGGGAGGAGAACCTTAGGACCTAAACAGGATAGCCAAAATCTATGAAGGTCACCTATGACTGAGGGAGGAGAACCTTAGGACCTAAACAGGATAGCCAAAATCTATGAAGGTCACCTATGACTGAGGGAGGAGAACCTTAGGACCTAAACAGGATAGCCAAAATCTGTGAAGGTCACTTATGGCTGAGGGAGGAGAACCTTAAGGCCTAAACAGGATAGCCAAAATCTGTGAAGGTCACCTATGACTGAGTGAGGAGAACCTTAGGACCTAAACAGGATAGCCAAAATATGTGAAGGTCACCTATGACTGAGTGAGGAGAACCTTAGGACCTAAACAGGATAGCCAAAATCTGTGAAGGTCAGATATGACTGAGGGAAGAGGACCTTAGGACCTAAACAGGATAGCCAAAAATATATATACAAGTGATTAAATATTTCTAAATTTAGCTTAAAGTAAGTCATAAGATTTTTGTTAATTATTGAAAGTTACTGCCACTTCTTGAATGTTAAATAAATTCAAACCAAGAATATTATTACATGTACATTGTACTTAATTTCATTTTATTAACATACTCATTATATCTACGACATGCCACTTGTATCCTATTTATTCCTGGTACATTTCAAGTGACATGTTACTTCACTTTTAAACATTTGCAGCTCAATAATGGATTTGATGAAATGGTGTAAAGAATTTCATTGATTCTCATTTGCATTATATTAAAATGTTGTTGATTGGATGTCGTGATCGTGTATTGTGTGTCTCTATGGTGTTCATTAAAGTGAACAACATTATTTTAGAAAAGATCTGGTGAGTATACTTCACTGAGTTTGGTGCTGTTATGACAACTGTTTTACCTGTTTTGTTCAAGTATTGTTATAAATACTGTTATAGTGACAGCCAGAAACTTTGAGCCGTAATGAAAGGGGGGGGGGGGGTTGGCGCTTTAAAATCTGATTCAACCCACCATTTCTTGAGAAATGCCTGTACCAAGTAAGGGTCATTACGGTTTTCACAGTTTTCCGGTTGTTGACTGATTTTGTCTGTTTATATACTTATGAGTTTTGACTTTCCCTTTGTAAGATTGTTCGGAGTTCGATAATTTTGTTATTACCCTTAATTATGGATTAACTGAAGTTGTTCCTCTTTATTTGCAATAATCTAGAAATCTTAAACTAGATAGTTCCGTTTGTGTAATACTAGTTCAGAGACTCATGCTTTTAATTAAAATATCTGTTTTGTTTTGCGTAACTTACAATTTGTCTGTCAAGGTTTGAGATATACTAGCATAGAAAGAGGAGCAGGAATAATCAAAATGACATTCTGGTTTGTTGCCCACAAGCAGTATGGCATGGTGGTGTGTTGCCAATTAGAACAGTGTTTGTGGGTTTCTTTTTAAAGATGTGTGTTCTTATATAAAAACAACTGGATGAGAGACATCAATTATATTCAATAATTTCGTTGTGGTCTAGCTTAATAATATAAAAAGATATTTTCGTCCAATTTGCATCTGTTCGTCAACAAGCTACAAATATATATAAAAACAAACACGACTAAAAATATTACAATTAAATTCATATTCAAATTTTGTTCCGGTTTCTAGCATGTTTTCAACAATTCGCAATGGGACAATATTTCCATCTCAGATTAGGATTTATTGAATAGCACCATGGTGTCCCAACTGTCATCGGGGTCCCTACAATAGATAGATGCTAAATCATCTGGGTCAGACGGTCGTTCCAATGCTATATGTGGCGTTACGTCCCAGCGCTGACATGGTACACCAGACCGTGTACATGTCATTTTTCCTCTTTAAGCTGAGCTTACAGAATAACAATCTTTAGTTGGAAGTAAAAAATATCTAAATTGAGTGACAAACATATGCAAAGATCAATGTCCTGAATATGTAATGCATCTAAAATGATTTAATTGTTGAAGTTTTGAACTTGAAACCAACAAAGAAAGTTCAACAAAACTGTATAACACTCGTACATGTATATCTAATTTATGAAGTATAATCTGATATCAATAAAACTTTAACAGCATCGATGGTGTAATGGTTAGCGTGCTCGCATTGAGTGCGGTAGATCACGAGTTCCATTCCCGGTCGGGTCAAATCAAAGACTATGAAAATAATATTTGTTGCTCCACTACGCACTAAGAAGTAAGGAGTAAGGGCTAAGCTGGTTGGCTCGGAATCAGTATAATGTCTCCGAGTGGAGCGACATGTCTACCCATGGACTGTTGTTTCAGTGATCTAGCACTATATAAATCCACCTCTGTGTGTTGGTCTATGTTATGAGTGTTATGAATCTATTAATTCATGTTTATTAACTTTATAATCCAATATCAGCCGTGAAATTGCCAAAACATAAGTTTCCTTTTATTTACTAAAAGTTCGCGAAAGTATGTCATCGAATAATTTTCATGTTTTCTGACGTATCTTGTTTTCTTCAATGTTTCCAACTGTCAGACCATTAGCAACATGTTCTTACCTGTTTATATAATTAGTAATTCCGTTCTATGACAGTAATTTATGTTTAAACACTTGAAATTGCTGCTGTTTATAATTCCTTTCATTTCGTTGATGTCAATGAGCTTGATTTGGACAAGAAGTACTTTTATGCGCATGAATTTCCTGCTGATTTCACTGTATGAAACGTGCCGGTATATAAATAGTTTTTCTGGAGTAATTTGTCAGTTCGTATTTGAATCAGCTGATTGCAGGTAAACAAACATTGTCTAATCATACACATTGACACTTTTCCCGTATATTGTATCCATTAATATATTATTTAATATAACTATTGCATTTACAACTACTGCTTCTCATTTACTACCATTTGAGACCATATGTTTGTGATTGAGTGAGATTTCCAAGAATTGGATATTTATACCTGAGACTAACAACTATTTCACTGGTGGCACTGGTAAATGTTCCTAGTTCAGTCAATACCACAATTTCAATGAATCAGAATAGGCAGGAGAGTACAACTCAAGGGGAGATAACTCAGAATGTGATTAATATTCCTAGTTCAGTTGAGACTCCTTAATCAGTGGAAACAAGTAGGAATCCATTTTTAGATCATATTCATCTAGCCCCTACTCAGTCCATTAGTGACAGTGCACTATATACCCACAAACAGAAGTCAAGTGAAGATGAGAACGAATTGATATTGAGGTTAAAACAAGAGAATAATGCACTCAAAGATGAGAACCAGTCATTGAGGTACAGTTCTTCATATGTTACCAATAGTGACAGAGATCAGAAATCAGAGAGACTGAGGCTAGAATTAAACCAGTTAGAAGGCGATAAATCACCCAGGAACACAACAAACTCGACCATAAATTGTACACCATCATCTGTAATGGCTCATCCCATTTTTTTTCAGCAAAGCTTACCAGTAGTTCCACCAAGAATGAACTTAACTTCAATTCCACAGAATAGCAGAGACGTTTTTCAAACTTCAAGACCAAATGTATCCTTCGACTCATCAAGAAATGATGGACGACGAACTAGAGTACCATGCTACAATGGTAAAGAACCTTGGTCAGCATATCAGATGCAGTTTGAACTTATATCAGAACACAATAACTGGACTGCATCGGTGAAAGCCATCGAATTATTGACAGCACTAAAAGATGACGCAATGGTATACGCATCATTCCTACCGTCAGATGTGAAATCTTCCTTTTCATCATTATGCGCAGCAATGGTAAGTAGATTTGGGGACCAAGGTTATCCTGAAACTACACACAAGAACTCCATACACTAAAGAAGTTATCAAGAGAGACGATCCAAGAGTATGCATTCAGAGTAGAGATGTTAGTACGAAAATCTTTTCCAACAATAGATACAGCTACACATGGTACACTCAGCGTGGAGTATATGCTCAGGGGACTTCCTGACCAGAGTATATCCTTAGAACTGTTGACAAAGAGAATAAGCAGTATGACAGAAGCCATTCGCCAGATAGTGCTCTACGAGACGTACAAAAGGGGGACAAGAGAGAGACACAACATCAGACAACTCAATACTGAAGAACCACCCTTTGTAACAGGCAACGACACAGAAGATGTGGAAATTAGAAAAGTGGGTGGTAAACGGTTCGTAACCGAAGAACAACTTGTTCAATTTCAAAGAGACATTCAAGATTCCATAACAAAGTCTGTGGGAGAGGCAATCCAGACAGAAATGAAGAAAAGCAACCGCAGATCAGATGATAATGGATCAAGGCAAAATAGGACTCCATTTACAGCTGGCAGGGATAATAGGCAGAAAATGAAGAGTTATAGATGTTTTATTTGTAATTCTGAAGATCATTACAGAAAAGACTACCCAAATGCCAAGATGTTTCCAAGAACACATACCCATAATGATAGCCAGGCCAGAAACACCTACAATGCCAAGGAAACACAGTCGTTAAACTAGACCGGGCTGAGACTGTCGGCCAAGTGTCAGCCCCCAACAGAATTTTGAGAAATGATATTAAAGCGAATAATATAGAGATTTTTGGAGATGCAGAAGTAAACAAACCATGTGAAGTTTATCGTCAAGGCGCCAAAGATATTAATGACGAATACAGCCTGAATATACTATTCCAAGAGGGTAATGTCGAAAAGATGCGTCAGAATGTACCTGAAAACATAGAGGAGAAAGTCGTACCGAGTCAAGTATTGAAACAGGATATCATTATTGATCGGGTGAAGGCGGCTACTATGAAAGTTCCTTTGGTCATCAGCGAGCTGAATACAAAAGCTGTGATAGACACCGGAGCAGAGGTTACAGTTCTGAGCGAGGCATTTTATTTTAGCATACCAGAGAATAGGAGACCAAAATTGAAGGCAGCAATAAGGAACTTGGTGGTTGCCGAGACTGGAAAACAGATGTCTACCATAGGCATAGTAGAAATTGACATAAAACTTGGTAATGAGAAGTTCACATGGCCTGTTTACGTGGCACCCATTGGTGATAGTGTTCTTTTGGGGTGTGATATCATCGATGAGAAAGATATAACCATAAACTCCAAAAGAGGACTACAACTAGGTGGACAGTGGATTTGTTGTGAAACCGAAAGATGCACAGACGGAGTAGCAAGGGTCATAATTAAACATCCAGTAACAATACCAGCTAACTCAGAAATGGTAATCCAATGAAAGGGAGAGAACAGTGACAGGTTTGATACCAGATATTCAGTTTTAGAGCCAGTGGTAGAAGATAATAGAAAACTGATGATAGCTCGTACCTTGGTGGACCCCTTTGAGCAGAGAATACCAGAGCGTTTAATCAATATGGATGACCGTCCAATCAAGCTAAGACGTAACTATCTTTTAGGAGAGCTACATCCGATAGATTATGCTACCGAGGTAACCAGTACAGAGGAACATAGAGAGAAACAGAGATATAGCTCATCAGGTGACATTGGTCAATGTAAGATACATCGAGTAGGAACATCAGAATGTCCTGAATTCCAATCCAGCCCTGATGGCGTCAGAATTCCTGATTCCTGGTTACAAGGTCCAGAGATAAGATTGACAAGATATGCGAAAGAAGGAAAACAGACGAATAAGGCTGATATTCAAAAGTTACCCGACTTTTTGCAAGACTTTGTATGACAGAAGTAGTAAGAATCTGACTTCAAAGGAACACAAAAAGAAACTGAAAGAGTTACTAAGCACCAATAAAGATGCTTTTGCTAGCAGTAAATCAGAACTTGGATCCTGCTCTGTAGTGAAACACAGAATAGATATAGCTGGAGCAGCTCCAATACGAGAACCACTGAGACGTACACCCCTTGTATTTGAACAGGAGGAAGAAAAGTACCTTAGAGAGATGATAGACACAGGCGTTATCAAACCATAAAGCTCAGCTTGGGCTTCTAACGTAGTTCTAGTAAGGAAGCGTGATCAAACAGTCCGTTGGTGCTTGGATTATAAATCTTTGAATGATTTAACCCTAAAGGATGCATATCCAATTCCTAGGATTGATATGTGCATAGATTGTCTTGCCACAGCCTCCATATTTTCCTGTTTAGACCTCCAAAGTGGCTATTGACAACTAGAAATGGACGAAAGGGATAGACACAAGACAGCCTTCATAACCAAGTATGGATTATTTGAGCACACCAAAATGCCCTTTGGTCTATGTAATGCGCCATCAACCTTCCAACGCTGCATGGAGTTCATCTTTAGAGAGATGCAATGGCAGACCATACTGATTTACTTGGATGATATAATAATATTCAGCTCTGACCTTGATGAACATTTTGAACACCTCAACGAAGTTCTTAAACGACTTAAGAACGCTGATCTCAAGCTCAAACCATCCAAGTGCGACCTTATAAAAGATGAAATTTTATACCTAGGACATATTGTTGGAAAGACTGGAGTAAAGCCAAATCCCAGAATAATAGAAACAGTTAAGAACTGGGAAACACCAAACACAGTCAAAGAAGTTCAACAGTTTTTGGGCCTTTGCAACTATTACAGACAGTTTATCAAAGGATTTAGTGGAGTTACAGCTCCACTTACTCATCTGACTCGGAAAGATGTTGATTTCCAATGGTCGGATTCAGTCCAGCAATGTTTTGAGAAGTTGAAGTTAGCCCTGTGCACCGCTCCAATCCTGGCATATCCAAAACCAGATGAAATATTCATTCTAGACACAAATGCCTCTAATATTGGAATTTGGGGTATACTTCAACAGGTGCAAGATGGTAAAGAACAGGTTATAGCCTATGCATCGAACAAATTGGATAAATCACAGCAGAGATATAGCGTTACCCGGAGAGAACTGTTGGCCATGGTGACGTTCATACATCAGTTTAAGCACTACCTCTTAGGAAGAAAAGTTATCCTCAGAACAGATCATGGAGCTCTAAAATGGCTTTACAGTTTTTAAAGATACTCAGGGACAGCTCGCAAGATGGATTGAAACACTAGCCCAGTACAACTTCGAGATTCATCTTCGAGCAGGAATCAAATATAATAATGCTGATGCCTTATCCAGAGTCGACTACACCATGAAACTTTGTACCCATCAGCAGAATGAGGAATTTGATGCTAGCTGTGAATCTTGCAAAAATATTGTATATCAATGGAAAGACTTCAAGCTAGAAATAGATAATGTGCAGAACCTAAGTAAAACAGATAAGAACAATAAACCATCCAAACATATAGTCAGAGTTGTGACTAGACAACAAGAGAGGAATACGACAGCATGTAATTGGCTAGGAAAGTACACCAATGGTGAAATATCAACATTTCAGAAAGAGGACCCAGACCTTCTCATTCTTCACAAGTGGCTGGATCATGGTCATAAACCAGATAGAGATGCTGCTGCTAGCCTAAGTCCTGCAGTACGTAGATATTGGCTAAACTGGGAAAACATTGTCCGCCATAACGGAGTCATATACCAGAAATGGTTGAAGAATTCAACAGACCAACACCATTTGCAGCAATACTAAAGAAGGAAGTTTTATTCAGCTGTCATGATACGATTTACTCTGGTCATCTAGGAGTTCAGAAGACGAAAGACAGAATAAAGCAAGAATTCACGTGGTACCTGCTTGACAAAGATGTTAGTATGGTTGAATATAAACAGTTATTTTAAATCGCTCAAAGTGTCATGGGTCAAAAGACTGCTTAGTTCAAAAACATCAAATTGGAAAGTTATACCAAGAAAATATTTAGATAAATTTGGAAAAAACTGGCTAATTTTTAAAATGAATATGGACAATGGTAAATCAATAGAAAATTTTAATGATATCCCAGAGTTCTATAAAGAAATAATAAACTGTTGGGTAGAATTTGGAGGTGGACAAACAAAAACACCAACTAATTTTAGAGAGATAAGAAACCAAAATATTTGGGGAAATAAATATATAAAATTTAATAATAAAAGTTTAATTTATAAAAACTGGATTGATAGCAACCTGTTGTATGTGAACGACATAATTGACGAAAATGGAAGGGTATCACAAGACTATTTGATAGAGAAAATAAAAAATAAAATTAATTTTTTTAGTGAATTTAGTCGACTAAAAATTCCTAAAGAGTGGTATGTGCAATTATCAGAAGAAAAATCTGTGAAAACTACTATTAATATAAAAAAAGAAAATATTATTTCTGCTGGTAGGGTGATTGATATGGATAAATTAGTTAACAAAGATTTTTACAATATTATCAAAAACAAAGTTTTTATCAAACCTATAGGTATACATTTTTGGACAACTTACTTGGATATCCAAGATTTTCAAAATATAACAGACTTATATGAATTTATTTTTAAAATTTTGTTAGAAAACAAATTGAAAATATTTAGATGGAAACTATTGCAATTTATTATTCCAACCAAATCACATCTGTTCAAATGGAAAATATCAACTGACAATTTATGTAATGTTTGTAAAGTAGAAGAAGATTATGATCACTTTTTTATGTCGTGTAAATATTTAGACATATTTTGGAATAAAATAAATGAAATGTTAAAAAAGGTCCAATTTGAAAACAATATCAGACTTCAACATTTAGTATTTGGGTACAAAATTTTCGACAAAGAATATTTTCACCTAAATTATTTTTTAACTATACTGGCATTTACAATTTACAAATCCTATTATGTATCCGAACAAAAGACAAAGACAATTGATGTTTATCTGTTATTTAAAAATGAATTTCAAAGAAAAATGAAGGAAAATAAATTACTAGGAATGAATTCATTGTTCAATCATATATTAAATAAACTGTGATCATAACTTATGCAAAAGAATATATTAGAATAAAATAGTTTTATATGTAATTATAGTTTTGAGTAATTCCCTGGATATTCAAAACAGAATTTCACAGGGATACTTCAGAGGAACTTGGACTCTGAAGTAAAAATGTAACAAGACATTTACTAAATAAAATCTGTGATAGTGAAAAAAAAAAAAAAAGATGTTAGTATGCACATTAAAACATGCCCAGTCTGCAATAAAAAGAAAGATCCAACGAAGAAACAGACAGCCTCATTGATGGATTTCAGGAGCGGTTATCCATTAGATCGTATAGGCCTAGACATCATTGGACCACTTCTTCAAACGAAAAGAAGGAATAAGTACTTACTAGTTGTCGGGAATTACTTCACCCGCTGGATGGAGGCATACCCCTTTCCACAACAAAATGCAGAAATGATAGCAGACAAACTAGTCAATGAATTTATATCCAGGTTTGGTGTGCCATTAGAAGTACACACAGACCAAGGCAGAAATATTTATGACAAACTTTTTGCAGAAATTTGCAAGTTGTTAGAAACGACGAAAACCAGGACAACTGCATATCACCCCGCATCAAACGGGATGGTAGAGAGATTCAACAGAACACTTGGCAGTATGATAAAGAGTTTCGTAAATGCAAATGCCAGCAACTGGGATCACTATGTAAATCTTTTACTAGCAGCCTATCGAAGCAACCCACATCCTGCGACAGGATTCACTCCAAATCTCATGATGCTAGGGAGGGAAATCAACATTCCCAAGAATATCCTGCTTTCAGAATGCAGCACCAAAGAACCAGAAGACACAGATGATTATGTTAAGAATTTAGGAACCAAGATGAACGAAGTCTTTAATCCTACTCGCGATAACCTGAAAGTTTATGGAGAAAGACAGAAACGGGACCATGATACCAGAGTTTCCGAACACAAATATCAAGTTAGCTCTCTCGTCTTCAAATTTGACAAAGCTATAAATAAGAAGTTTCGGTCACCTTGGGTTGGGCCCTACACCATCACTAAAATTATTACTCCGGTTGTCTATGAAATAACAAAAAGGAACATTAAAGAAATAATTCATTTTGATAGGCTTAAGCCGTGCAATTCTGATGACACCGAGAATTAAGGGTTTTATTAAAAATGTATACATACAAATGTATGCATGTACTGTACTATATGTTATCAATTGCATCATTATTATTGAATCATTTCGCTTACATGTATATCCCCTTAATTTGTCTTTCCAGATATGATTTTTGTAAAATGTACAAAATGCTCCTATAAAGGGAAAAAGAAAAATGCCATTGACCATTTTTTGAAAAAAAACATACCCAAGATAAGGACGTACCATATTTTTGCCTCCTATGTAATGTCAAAGCTCCGACGCAAGCCAAGTAGAAGAAATACATATTTACTTACGTCAAACACATAAGTGCTAGTAACGCATGTAAAACCAAATTATCCGACAGTGCTCACTGCCATGTTTCAAACAGAAAGTACGAGTTAGATATTAGTCCGTCAGGCCAGCTCGTACCAAGCGATCAACATAAGAACATTCCAATAGACGAGCATGTACCGGATTTCACAGAGGAAATAACCATAGAGCAAGTAATTGTACCCTAAAATGAAGATGTGTTTTCTCTAGAAGCGGGGGTAAACACGTTGAAGGAACATTTGCTCAAAGAACGTACTGAATTTGAAAGATATATAACCAAAATGGAGAAGAAAAAATCAACACTTAATCAGGAGCTAGAGAAGGTTAAACAAGCTTTGAAGGAAAACGAAAAGAAGACCGAAAAGTCAAGACAACCAAGGAGATCAGAAGACAGACAGGAGCGCGAACCGAAAAGAAGGCACGAGGAATCTACATCCCGGGTGAGAAGTGTGGTAGTCCAAGTACCAAAAAGGAGACGATAAACAATTTGTGATGGAACGTTTCATTATGTCGACCAATCATAAAATGCATAAATTGTAAAATTCGAAAAATGGATTTGTGCCGCTTAACGACGAAGAGAACACTCAATTATAGTGACATTTCAATGATCATCAACATTCAGCACGTGACATTTTATTTTTCGAGATGATAACTGAAAAACATTTGTTGAATCTATTGAAATTGTTCATTTTTTAAATGTGTCTCCAATGAATAAGTATTATGAAAATGTTTCCAAATTTCGAGAAGACATTTTACAAAACGGAGGGAAGTGTTATGAGTGTTATGAATCTATTAATTCATGTTTATTAACTTTATAATCCAATTTCAGTCGTGAAATTGCCAAAACATAAGTTTCCTTTTATTTACTAAAAGTTCGCGAAAGTATGTCATTGAATAACTTTCATGTTTTCTGACGTATCTTGTTTTCTTCAATGTTTCCAACTGTCAGACCATTAGCAACATGTTCTTACCTGTTTATATGATTAGTAATTCCGTTCTATGACAGTAATTTATGTTTAAACACTTGAAATTGTCGCTGTTTATAATTCCTTTCATTTCGTTGATGTCAATGACCTTGCTTTGGACAAGAGTATTTTTATGCGCATGAATTTCCTGCTGATTCCAATGTATGAAACGTGCCGGTATATAAATAGGTTTTGTGGAGTAATTTGTCAGTTCGTATTTGAATCAGCTGATTGCAGGTAAACAAACACTGTCTAATCATACACATTGACACTTGTCCTCTATATTGTATCCATTAATATATTATTTAATATAACTATTGCATTTACAACTACTGCTTCTCATTTACTACCATTTGAGACCATATGTTTGTGATTGAGTGAGATTTCCAAGAATTGGATATTTATACCTGAGACTAACAACTATTTCAGTCTAGTATAAAGCGGATATTATCACCATAATCTCATGAAATTGTAAATTGTTTTACTTGGTGACTTAGAATATGGTCTGACAATTAGGAAAATAAAATGCCGCGGAATCTTGTTGATGACTTTCGCACATAAACGTCATACAATAAAACTATGAATTTGTTTAATGGTTTTATATGATAAACCACGTAAGATTATTGTATCGACCAACAGATTGTGGAGTGAATGAACAATTACCCGAGGTTATCCATAGAAGAAGACAGGCGCTTGTTCCAAAAATGCACGAAGAGAGACAATCACGCTTTTATTAATTATGGTAAGCTATACATAAATGGTGTTGAGTACAGACCACCCCCTGACGGACCCATGATGCGCTTTCGTCAACCTGGAAACCCGGAACCTCATATGCGCTTCGCTTTCCCCCTTCTAGAAACCCGGGAAACCACTATCAATAGGACAGGCAAGCAAGAGGAGCGACTGATGAAAATGCACCAAGGTATAAAAAACAGAAACTTATTTTTTCAGAAATAAAATGTATTTGTTTAAATGTTTGTGGTATCAAGTCAAAACTTTTGCTACCTGAATTGATACAGTTAATTACAACACATGATATATGTATTTTTATAGAGACAAAAACTGACAAATAAGACATTTTAAATATCCCAGATGGTTTTAGTTAAGCAACATTATTAAGAATTAAGTGGTAGAACGTGCTAAAGTGGGTCACGGGTCACTGTGAGATCCTGAATGATTATTCTAAACTGTGACACGTGGACGACCTGTGGACTCCTGTTAGGCAACTGTGAACGGACTTGCAATAACAAAAAATCTTTCACATTTAATTGAAAGACGTCTATGTTTATGTTTCACTGACGACTTTCTATCATGCTGTTTCAAGACAAGAATTTACCCTTTGGGGCACCTCAAGCGCTGGAATTTCGGAATTTCCCATATGTGTTTCAGTGAGGTGAAAGAGGCTGTTATATGTTGCTGAAATCCATCGATTAATGTAAAATACACACTTTTTTCACTTCTTGCACATATTTTTCACATGTTTTGTTTTAACCTATGCATGGTTTATTCCTAATAAACTATACCGAATATAGAATACTATTTTTATTTGAGGGCTTAGACTCTACTTCAAATAAACTAATCCATTTTTCGCGGGAAAACTGATGGAGATCGATGAATGTTGATTTATGTGTACACAGTAGATAATCAAGATTTTCAAGGTATTTTGAAAGTGTACTACGTGGGATTAGAGGCTTACAATAGGAATTAAAGTAGGAATTACTACTGGTAAGTTCAAATGCACAAGTTAAAGGGGCGATATTGAATAAATTGAAGAAGAAGAAGAAAATAAGCTCCGCCTCTCCGAAATTATGTAAACATTTATCACGTTACACCATGTTTACTTGAAATCAAGGTCGAGTTTTTCAGATAGAACACATAGAACGCTGTGCGACATACGATACAGGAGCTAATTAAATATTTTTCTTCAAATACATGTGGCTGACAGTTGAAATACTGTTTGGGAATAGGCATCATTGGAAAGTTTGTACTCCTTTGACATTGTACATATAAAGCATTTTTATTTTAGCGTACGATATTATATGTGTTTGAATCTGCAACACTTCCATTTGCATTTGGGACTCGTCAGTAGGCAATGCAAGTGGAATGTGCAGGAGTTAATAATAAAAAATAACAACCATAAATACCTACTTTGGAATATAATCACAGACTTAACATATTTATAAGCCTAGACTCCAAAGGCCCTGTTGACAAAATAAAAAAATTGTAAATATTTAATGGAAAAAGTTGATAGACTATTTAAATAGAAATCATTGTTGGAAAATATAACATGAACAAATATTTAAAAGAATAAAAGTTTTGAATTTAGAAGTCAGTTTGGCCTTGTGAGTTTCGTCCCCTTTAAATTAGAGTGGTAAAAGTAAAAGAGTAGGAAGAACTAATTGTATGTAGCATAAAAATTTAATTTATGAATATTTTCATAGATCTTATTTTACTTGAAGGGTATTGTATGTGTATAGGCAGGTATACATAACACAGCTCTTGACTAATGGGGCGCAAAAATTATCCTCCCACCCCCGTTGATTGTGTTCTACATGTAATTTGGAAGAAAATTACATGAAAATGTTGGTTGGTATTTTTTTTAATGCATTGTATACATATGCGCCGAGGTGTAGAAAATTTCCCCAAAAAGACGGGTGGGGATGGGTGTATAAGAGTAACAGAAGTCATTTAAGAGTTTAATTGTGAAGCACACAAATATAATGTACATTGATTTTTTTTATTTTAAAAGCCATTTTAACTGAAATATGTTGATAGGTTGCTTTTAAATTGACATTGCAAGATTGATTGAAAAATGAGTGAAAATCATTACTGAAATTGGGGTGTTTATTAGAGGAGAAAAGTTGCAACTGGTCAATTTTGAAATGTGACTATTAAGTAGAAAGAGAAAGAGAGGGAGAGAAAAAAAAGAGGGTGTACATGGAATTGTAAGTTATATGGATATGAAATCGTAATTTTATATGGGTATTTATCTGAATAAATTGTCAGGAGAGCTACAACTTGAAATAAAAGAAGGATGTGTCCATGGGATATGGATTCCCCCGCTTCTAACAAATTCCTGGATTTTTTTCTACTTAATGACCTCAAGTTATGTTTATTCTGACTATTTCTGTAGAAATTCACACTTTTGTTCAATTAATTTGCTCCTGTATCGTATGTCGCACAGCGTTCTATGTGTTCTATCTGAACAACTCGACCTTGATTTCAAGTAAACATGGTGTAACGTGATAAATGTTTACATAATTTCGGAGAGACGGAGCTTATTTTCTCCCTCTTCTTCTTCTTCTTCTTCTTCTTCTTCTTCTTCTTCTTCTTCTTCTTCAATTTATTCAATATCGCCCCTTTAACTTGTGCATTTGAACTTACCAGTAGTAATTCCTACTTTAATTCCTATTGTAAGCCTCTAATCCCACGTAGTACACTTTCAAAAAATACCTTGAAAATCTTGATTATCTACTGTGTACACATAAATCAACATTCATCGATCTCCATCAGTTTTCCCGCGAAAAATGGATTAGTTTATTTGAAGTAGGGTCTAAGCCCTCAAATAAAAATAGTGTTCTATATTCGGTATAGTTTATTAGGAATAAATCATGCATAGGTTAAAACAAAACATGTGAAAAATATGTGCAAGAAGTGAAAAAAGTGTGTATTTTACATTAATCGATGGATTTCAGCAACATATAACAGCCTCTTTCACCCCACTGAAACACATATGGGAAATTCCGAAATTCCAGCGTTTGAGGTGCC
Organism: Bathymodiolus septemdierum; assembly: GCA_963383655.1. NCBI lineage: Eukaryota > Metazoa > Mollusca > Bivalvia > Mytilida > Modiolidae > Bathymodiolus > Bathymodiolus septemdierum. Next base: position 8,971,141 of record OY726526.1, on the reverse strand, counting down.
CCAAATGGTAAATTCTTGTCTTGAAAAAGCATGATAGAAAGTCGTCAGTGAAACATAAACATAGGCATCTTTCAATTAAATGTGAAAGATTTTTTGTTATTGCAAGTCCGTTCACAGTTGCCTAACAGGAGTCCACAGGTCGTCCACGTGTCACAGTTTAGAATAATCCTTCAGGATCTCACAGTAACCCGTGACCCACTTTAGCACATTCTACCAGTTAATTCTTAATAATGTTGCTTAACTAAAACCATCTGGGATATTTAAAATGTCTTATTTGTCAGTTTTTGTCTCTATAAAAATACATATATCATGTGTTGTAATTAACTGTATCAATTCAGGTAGCAAAAGTTTTGACTTGATACCAGAAACATTTAAACAAATACATTTTATTTCTGAAAAAAATAAGTTTCTGTTTTTTATACCTTGGTGCATTTTCATCAGTCGCTCCTCTTGCTTGCCTGTCCTATTGATAGTGGTTTCCCGGGTTTCTAGAAGGGGGAAAGCGAAGCGCATATGAGGTTCCGGGTTTCCAGGTTGACGAAAGCGCATCATGGGTCCGTCAGGGGGTGGTCTGTACTCAACACCATTTATGTATAGCTTACCATAATTAATAAAAGCGTGCATTTTTGGAACAAGCGCCTCTCTTCTTCTATGGATAACTTCGGGTAATTGTTCATTCACTCCACAATCTGTTGGTCGATACAATAATCTTACGTGGTTTATCATATAAAACCATTAAAAAAATTCACAGTTTTATTGTATGACGTTTATGTGCGAAAGTCATCAACAAGATTCCGCGGCATTTTATTTTCCTAATTGTCAGACCATATTATAAGTCGCCAAGTAAAACAATTTACAATTTCATGAGATTATGGTGATAATATCCGCTTTATACTAGACTGAAATAGTTGTTAGTCTCAGGTATAAATATCCAATTCTTGGAAATCTCACTCAATCACAAAAATATGGTCTCAAATGGTAGTAAATGAGAAGCAGTAGTTGTAAATGAAATAGTTATATTAAATAATATATTAATGGATACAATATACAGGACCATTGTCAGTGTGTATGATTAGACAGTGCTTGTTTACCTGCAATCAGCTGATTCAAATACGAACTGACAAATTACTCCACAAAACCTATTTATATACCGGCACGTTTCATACAGTGAAATCAGCAGGAATTTCATGCGCATAAAAATACTTCTTGTCCAAAGCAAGGTCATTGACATCAACGAAATGAAAGGAATTATAAACAGCGGCAATTTCAAGTGTTTAAGCATAAATGACTGTCATAGAACGGAATTACTAATCATATAAACAGGTAAGAACATGTTACTAATGGTCTGACAGTTGGAAACATTGGAGAAAACAAGATACGTCAGAAAACATGAAAGTTATTCAATGACATACTTTCGCGAACTTTTAGTAAATAAAAGGAAACTGATGTATTGGCAATTTCACGGCTGAAATTGGATTAAAAAGTTAATAAACATGAATTAATAGATTAATAACACTCATAACACTTCCCTCCGTTTTGTAAAGTTTCTTCTCGAAATTTGAAAACATTTTCATAATACTTATTCATTGGAGACACATTTAAAAAATGAACATTTTCAATAGATTCAGCAAATGTATTTTCAGTTATCATCTCGAAAAATAAAATGTCACGTGCTGAATGTTGATGATCATTGAAATGTCACTATAATTGAGTGTTCTCTTCGTCGTTAAGCGGCACAAATCCATTTTTCGAATTTTACAATTTATGCATTTTATGATTGGTCGACATAATGAAACGTTCCATCACAAATTGTTTATCGTCTCCTTTTTGGTACTTGGACTACCACACTTCTCACCCGGGATGTATATTCCTCGTGCCTTCTTTTCTGTTCGCGCTCCTGTCTGTCTTCTGATCTCCTTGGTTGTCTTGACATTTCGGTCTTCTTTTCGTTTTCCTTCAAAGCTTTTCTAACCTTCTCTAGTTCCTGATTAAGTGTTGATTTTTTATTCTCCATTTTGGATATAGATCTTTAAAATTCAGTACGTTCTTTGAGCAAAGTTTCCTTCAACGTGTTTACCTCCGCTTCTAGAGAAAACACATCTTCATTTTAGGGTACAATTACTTGCTCTATGGTTATTTCCTCTGTGAAATCCGGTACATGCTCGTCTATTGGAATGTTCTTATGTTGATCGCTTGGTACGAGCTGGCCTGACGGACTAATATCTAACTCGTACTTTCTGTTTGAAACATGGCAGTGAGCACTGTCGGATAATTTGGTTTTACATGCGTTACTAGCACTTATGTGTTTGACGTAAGTAAATATGTATTTCTTCTACTTGGCTTGCGTCGGAGCTTTGACATTACATAGGAGGCAAAAATATGGTACGTCCTTATCTTGGGTATGTTTTTTTCAAAAAATGGTCAATGGCAGTTTTCTTTTTCCCTTTATAGGAGCATTTTGTACATTTTACAAAAATCATATCTGGAAAGACAAATTAAGGGGATATACATGTAAGCGAAATGATTCAATAATAATGATGCAATTGATAACATATAGTACAGTACATGCATACATTTGTATGTATACATTTTTGATAAAACCCTTAATTCTCTGTGTCATCAGAATTGCACGGCTTAAGCCTATCAAAATGAATTATTTCTTTAATGTTCCTTTTTGTTATTTCATAGACAACCGGAGTAATAATTTTAGTGATGTTGTAGGGCTCAACCCAAGGTGACCGAAACTTCTTATTTATAGCTTTGTCAAATTTGAAGACGAGAGAGCTAGCTTGATATTTGTGTTCGGAAACTCTGGTATCATGGTCCCGTTTCTGTCTTTCTCCATAAACTTTCAGGTTATCGCGAGTAGGATTAAAGACTTCGTTCATCTTGGTTCCTAAATTCTTAACATAATCATCTGTGTCTTCTGGTTCTTTGGTGCTGCATTCTGAAAGCAGGATATTCTTGGGAATGTTGATTTCCCTCCCTAGCATCATGAGATTTGGAGTGAATCCTGTCGCAGGATGTGGGTTGCTTCGATAGGCTGCTAGTAAAAGATTTACATAGTGATCCCAGTTGCTGGCATTTGCATTTACGAAACTCTTTATCATACTGCCAAGTGTTCTGTTGAATCTCTCTATCATCCCGTTTGATGCGGGGTGATATGCAGTTGTCCTGGTTTTCGTCGTTTCTAACAACTTGCAAATTTCTGCAAAAAGTTTGCCATAAATATTTCTGCCTTGGTCTGTGTGTACTTCTAATGGCACACCAAACCTGGATATAAATTCATTGACTAGTTTGTCTGCTATCATTTCTGCATTTTGTTGTGGAAAGGGATATGCCTCCATCCAGCGGGTGAAGTAATCCCCGACAACTAGTAAGTACTTATTCCTTCTTTTCGTTTGAAGAAGTGGTCCAATGATGTCTAGGCCTTTAAGATCTAATAGATAACCGCTTCTGTAATCCATCAATGGGGCTGTCTGTTTCTTCGTTGGATCTTTCTTTTTATTGCAGACTGGGCATGTCTTAATGTGCATACTAACATCTTTGTCAAGCAGGTACCATGTGAATTCTTGCTTTATTCTGTGTTTCGTCTTCTGAACTCCTAGATGACCAGAGTAAACAGTATCATGACAGCTGAATAAAACTTCCTTCTTTAGTATTGCTGGTACTAGTAGCTGCAAATGGTGTTGGTCTGTTGAATTCTTCAACCATTTCTGGTATATGACTCCATTATGGCGGACAATGTTTTCCCAGTTTAGCCAATATCTACGTACTGCAGGACTTAGGCTAGCAGCAGCATCTCTATCTGGTTTATGACCATGATCCAGCCACTTGTGAAGAATGAGAAGGTCTGGGTCCTCTTTCTGAAATGTTGTTATTATTCACCATTGGTGTACTTTCCTAGCCAATTACATGCTGTCGTATTCCTCTCTTGTTGTCTAGTCACAACTCTGACTATATGTTTGGATGGTTTATTGTTCTTATCTGTTTTACTTAGGTTCTGCACATTATCTATTTCTAGCTTGAAGTCTTTCCATTGATATACAATATTTTTGCAAGATTCACAGCTAGCATCAAATTCCTCATTCTGCTGATGGGTACAAAGTTTCATGGTGTAGTCGACTCTGGATAAGGCATCAGCATTATTATGTTTGATTCCTGCTTGAAGATGAATCTCGAAGTTGTACTGGGCTAGTGTTTCAATCCATCTTGCGAGCTGTCCCTGGGTGTCTTTAAAATTGTAAAGCCATTTTAGAGCTCCATGATCTGTTCTGAGGATAACTTTTCTTCCTAAGAGGTAGTTCTTAAACGTGTATGAACGTCACCATGGCCAACAGTTCTCTCCGGGTAACGCTATATCTCTGCTGTGATTTATTCAATTTGTTCGATGCATAGGCTATAACCTGTTCTTTACCATCTTGCACCTGTCGAAGTATACCCCCAATTCCAATATTAGAGGCATCTGTATCTAGAATGAATATTCCATCTGGTTTTGGATATGCCAGGATTGGAGCGGTGCACAGGGCTAACTTCAACTTCTCAAAACATTGATGGACTGAATCCGACCATTGGAAGTCAACATCTTTCCGAGTCAGATGAGTAAGTGGAGCTGCAACTTCACTAAATCCTTTGATAAACTGTCTGTAATAGTTGCAAAGGCCCAAAAACTGTTGAACTTCTTTGCCTGTGTTTGGTGTTTTCCAGTTCTTAACTGTTTCTATTATTCTGGGAATTGGCTTTACTCCAGTCTTTCCAACAAGATGTCCTAGGTATAAAATTTCATCTTTTATAAGGTCGCACTTGGATGGTTTGAGCTTGAGACCAGCGTTCTTAAGTCGTTTAAGAACTTCATCGAGGTGTTCAAAATGTTCATCAAGGTCAGAGCTGAATATTATTATATCATCCAAGTAAATCAGTATGGTCTGCCATTGCATCCCTCTAAAGATGAACTCCATGCAGCGTTAGAAGGTTGATGGCGCATTACATAGACCAAAGGGCAATTTGGTGTGCTCAAATAATCCATACTTGGTTATGAAGGCTGTTTTGTGTCTATCCCTTTCGTCCATTTCCAGTTGTCAATAGCCACTTTGGAGGTTTAAACAGGAAAATATTGAGGCTGTGGCAAGACAATCTATGCACATATCAATCCTAGGAATTGGATATGCATCCTTTAGGGTTAAATCATTCAAAGATCTATAATCCAAGCACCAACGGACTGTTTGATCACGCTTCCTTACTAGAACTACGCTAGAAGCCCAAGCGGAGCTTGATGGTTTAATAACGCCTGTGTCTATCATCTCTCTAAGGTACTTTTCTTCCTCCTGTTCAAATCCAAGGGGTGTACGTCTCAGTGGTTGTCGTATTGGAGCTGCTCCAGCTATATCTATTCTGTGTTTCACTACAGAGCAGGATCCAAGGTCTGATTTACTGCTAGCAAAAGCATCTTTATTGGTGCTTAGTAACTCTTTCAGTTTCTTTTTGTGTTCCTTTGAAGTCAGATTCTTACTACTTCTGTCATACAAGTCTTGCAAAAAGTCGGGTAACTTTTGAATATCAGCCTTATTCGTCTATTTTCCTTCTTTCGCATATCTTGTCAATCTTATCTCTGGACCTTGTAACCAGGAATCAGGAATTCTGACGCCATCAGGGCTGGATTGGAATTCAGGACATTCTGATGTTCCTACTCGATGTATCTTACATTGACCAATGTCACCTGATGAGCTATATCTCTGTTTCTCTCTATGTTCCTCTGTACTGGTTACCTCGGTAGCATAATCTATCGGATGTAGCTCTCCTAAAAGATAGTTACGTCTTAGCTTGATTGGACGGTCATCCATATTGATTAAACGCTCTGGTATTCTCTGCTCAAAGGGGTCCACCAAGGTACGAGCTATCATCAGTTTTCTATTATCTTCTACCACTGGCTCTAAAACTGAATATCTGGTATCAAACCTGTCACTGTTCTCTCCCTTTCATTGGATTACCATTTCTGAGTTAGCTGGTATTGTTACTGGATCTTTAATTCTGACCCTTGCTACTCCGTCTGTACATCTTTCGGTTTCACAACAAATCCACTGTCCACCTAGTTGTAGTCCTCTTTTGGAGTTTATGGTTATATCTTTCTCATCGATGATATCACACCCCAAAAGTATACTATCACCAATGGGTGCCACGTAAACAGGCCATGTGAACTTCTCATTACCAAGTTTTATGTCAATTTCTACTATGCCTATGGTAGACATCTGTTTTCCAGTCTCGGCAATCACCAAGTTCCTTGTTGCTGCCTTCAGTTTTGGTCTCCTATTCTCTGGTATGCTAAAATAAAATGCCTCGCTCAGAACTGTAACCTCTGCTCCGGTGTCTATCACAGCTTTTGTATTCAGCTCGCTGATGACCAAAAGAACTTTCATAGTAGCTGCCTTTACCCGATCAATAATGATATCCTGTTTCAATACTTGACTCGGTACGACTTTCTCCTCTATGTTTTCAGGTACATTCTGACGCATCTTTTCGACATTACCCTCTTGGAATAATATATTCAGGCTGTATTCGTCATTAACATCTTTGGCGTCTTTACGATAAACTTCACATGGTTTGTTTACTTCTGCATCTCCAAAAATCTCTATATTATTCGCTTTAATATCATTTCTCAAAATTCTGTTGGGGGCTGACACTTGGCCGACAGTCTCAGCCCGGTCTAGTTTAACGACTGTGTTTCCTTGGCATTGTAGGTGTTTCTGGCCTGGCTATCATTATGGGTATGTGTTCTTGGAAACATCTTGGCATTTGGGCAGTCTTTTCTGTAATGATCTTCAGAATTACAGATAAAACATCTATAGCTCTTCATTTTCTGCCTATTATCCCTGCCAGCTGTAAATGGAGTCCTACATCTGCGGTTGCTTTTCTTCATTTCTGTCTGGATTGCCTCTCCCACAGACTTTGTTATGGAATCTTGAATGTCTCTTTGAAATTGAACAAGTTGTTCTTCGCTTACGAACCGTTTACCACCCACTTTTCTAATTTCTACATCTTCTGTGTCGTTGCCTGTTACAAAGGGTGGTTCTTCAGTATTGAGTTGTCTGATGTTGTGTCTCTCTCTTGTCCCCCTTTTGTACGTCTCGTAGAGCACTATCTGGCGAATGGCTTCTGTCATACTGCTTATTCTCTTTGTCAACAGTTCTAAGGATATACTCTGGTCAGGAAGTCCCCTGAGCATATACTCCACGCTGAGTGTACCATGTGTAGCTGTATCTATGGTTGGAAAAGATTTTCGTACTAACATCTCTACTCTGAATGCATACTCTTGGATCGTCTCTCTTGATAACTTCTTTAGTGTATGGAGTTCTTGTGTGTAGTTTCAGGATAACCATGGTCCCCAAATCTACTTACCATTGCTGCGCATAATGATGAAAAGGAAGATTTCACATCTGACGGTAGGAATGATGCGTATACCATTGCGTCATCTTTTAGTGCTGTCAATAATTCGATGGCTTTCACCGATGCAGTCCAGTTATTGTGCTCTGATATAAGTTCAAACTGCATCTGATAGGCTGACCAAGGTTCTTTACCATTGTAGCATGGTACTCTAATTCGTCGTCCATCATTTCTTGAAGGATACATTTGGTCTTGAAGTTTGAAAAATGTCTCTGTTATTCTGTGGAATTGAAGTTAAGTTCATTCTTAGTGGAACTACTGGTAAGCTTTGTTGAAAAGAAACGGGATGAGCCATTACAGATGGTGGTGTACAATTTATTGTCGAGTTTGTTGTGTTCCTGGGTGATTTATCGCCTTCTAACTGGTTTAATTCTAGCCTCAGTCTCTCTAATCTCTGATCTCTGTCATTATTGGTAGCATATGAAGAACTGTACCTCAATGACTGGTTCTCATCTTTGAGTGCATTATTCTCTTGTTTTAACCTCAATATCAATTCGTTCTCATCTTCACTTGACTTCTGTTTGTGGGTATATAGTGCGCTGTCACTAATGGACTGAGTAGGGGCTAGATGAATATGATCTAAAAATAGATTCCTACTTGTTTCCACTGAATAAGGAGTCTCAACTGAACTAGGAATATTAATCACATTTTGAGTTATCTCCCCTTGAGTTGTACTATCCTGCCTATCTTGATTCATTGAAATTGGGGTATTGACTGAACTAGGAACATTTACCAGTGCCACCAGTGAAATAGTTGTTAGTCTCAGGTATAAATATCCAATTCTTGGAAATCTCACTCAATCACAAAAATATGGTCTCAAATGGTAGTAAATGAGAAGCAGTAGTTGTAAATGCAATAGTTATATTAAATAATATATTAATGGATACAATATACAGGAAAAGTGTCAATGTGTATGATTAGACAGTGTTTGTTTACCTGCAATCAGCTGATTCAAATACGAACTAACAAATTACTCCACAAAACCTATTTATATACCGGCACGTTTCATACAGTGAAATCAGCAGGAAATTCATGCGCATAAAAATACTTCTTGTCCAAATCAAGGTCATTGACATCAACGAAATGAAAGGAATTATAAACAGCGGCAATTTCAAGTGTTTAAACATAAATTACTATCATAGAACGGAATTACTAATTGTATTAACAGGTAAGAACATGTTGCTAATGGTCTGACAGTTGGAAATATTGGAGAAAACAAGATACGTCAGTAAACATGAAAATTATTCAATGACATACTTTCGCGAACTTTTAGTAAATAAAAGGAAACTTATGTTTTGGCAATTTCACGGCTGAAATTGGATTATAAAGTTAATAAACATGAATTAATAGATTCATAACACTCATAAAACTCATAACATAGACCAACACACAGAGTTGGATTTATATAGTGCTAGATCACTGAAACAACAGTCCATGGGTAGACATGTCGCTCCACTCGGAGACATTATACTGATTCCGAACCAACCAGCTTAACTCTTACTCCTTACTCCTTAGTGCGTAGTGGAGGAGCAACAAATACTATTTACATAGTCTTTGATTTGACCCGACCGGGAATGGAACTCGTGATCTACCGCACTCAAGGCGAGCACGCTAACCATTACACCATCGATGCTGTTAAAGTTTTATTGATATCAGATTATACTTCATAAATTAGATATACATGTACGAGTGTTATACAGTTTTGTTGAACTTTCTTTGTTGGTTTCAAGTTCAAAACTTCAACAATTAAATCATTTCAGACGCATTACATATTCAGGAAATTGATTTTTGCATATGTTTGTCACTCAATTTAGATATTATTTACTTCCAACTGAAGATTGTTATTCTGTAAGCTCAACTTACAGAGGAAAAATGACATGTACACGGTCTGGTGTACCATGTCAGCGCTGGGACGTAACGCCACATATAGCATTGGAACGACCGTCTGATCCAGCTGATTTAGCATCTAACTATTGTAGGAACCCCGATGGTAGTGGGACACCATGGTGCTATTCAATAAATCCTAATCTGAGATGAGAATATTGTCCCATTGCGAATTGTTGAAAACGTGCTAGAAACCGGAACAAAATTATAATATGAATTTAATTGCAATATTTTTAGTCGTGTTTGTTTTTATATATATTTGTAGCTTGTTGACGAACAGATGCATATTGGACGAAAATATCTTTTTATATTATTAAGCTAGACCACAACGAAATTATTGAATATAATTGATGTCTCTCATCCAGTTGTTTTTTATATAAGAACACGCATCTTTAAGAAAAAACCACAAACACTGTTCTAATTGGTAACACACCATCATGCCATAATGCTTGTGTGCAACAAATCAGAATGTCATTTTGATTATTCCTGCTCCTCTTTCTATGCTAGTATATCTCAAGCCTTGACAGACAAATTGTAAGTTACGCAAAACAAAACAGATAGTTTAATTAAAAGCATGAGCCTCTGAACTAGTATTACACAAACGGAACTATCTAGTTTAGGATTTCTAGAATATTGAAAATAAAGAGGAACAACTTCAGTTAATCCATAATTAAGGGTAATAACAAAATTACCGAACTCCGAGCAATCTTACAAAGGGAAAGTCAAAACTCATAAGTATATAAACAGACAAAATCAGTCAACAACCGGAAAACTGTGAAAACCGTAATGACCCTTACTTGGTACAGGCATTTCTCAAGAAATGGTGGGTTGAATCAGATTTTAAAGCGCCAAACCTCCCCCTTTCATTACTGCTCAAAGTTTCCGCCTGTCACTATAACAGTATTTATAACAATACTTGAACAAAACAGGTAAAACAGTTGTCATAACAGCACCAAACTCAGTGAAGTATACTCACCAGATCTTTTCTAAAATAATGTTGTTCACTTTAATGAACACCATAGAGACACACAATACACGATCACGACATCCAATCAACAACATTTTAATATAATGCAAATGAGAATCAATGAAATTCTTTACACCATTTCATCAAATCCATTATTGAGCTGCAAATGTTTAAAAGTGAAGTAACATGTCACTTGAAATGTACCATGAATAAATAGGATACAAGTGGCATGTCGTAGATATAATGATTATGTTAATAAAATGAAATTAAGTACAATGTACATGTAATAATATTCTTGGTTTGAATTTATTTAACATTCAAGAAGTGGCAGTAACTTTCAATAATTAACAAAAATCTTATGACTTACTTTAAGCTAAATTTAGAAATTTTTAATCACTTGTATATATATTTTTGACATTATTGAATAAAATATATTTGACCGTTTTACCTGTATTGTGTCTTAACATTTATGTGCAAACAAGTATCATGAACTATTTATCATTCATAAATTTGCCAAATAGCTTATATGAATTCCAATACATTTGACATATAAACCAGCCATTTCATATTGTATACAATAACCATAGCAGTCGATCAAGAAATATCAAGAATCTAATGATCATTGATATTGATTGATTGTTGTTTGAACTCGAGTGTTTAATATTTCACCGACAACATATCTTACAAGCAATATAAACAACAGTTAGATAATAAGGGTAATAACAAAATTACCGAACACCGAGCAATCTTCCAAAGGGAAAGGCAAAACTCATAAGTCAACAAACAGACAAAATCAGTCAACAACCGGAAAACTGGGAAAACCGCAATGGCTTTGACTTGGTACAGGCATGTCCAAAGAAATGGTGGATCGAATAAGAAGGTAGCATTATGATGGTCATTTGGGTGGAAATTTATATTTCCACACGAAAGAGAGGTTATTGTGTTGTCAGCTTACGTGTGCCTTATGAATGGACTATGGGATATTTCAATTGCTAAAAGTAAAAGGGAAGATAATAGTAGTGAATAGGGCAATATCACTTTGTCTTTCATCGCGGTACACACGTCCATTCATAACAAGCTATTATACTTAAGGAGATACCATGAATTTTAGATTACATGCAAGGATCGTACACACATTCCTAAGAGCGACTTTCAGGGGACTCGTCTCACTTATGCACACTGACAATTACCCTGTAAATTTGTGCATTCGATTCACGTCCGTATGTAGGTGTTCTCGATTCAACTTTATATAATAATTGCGGCTGGTCGGTGGCATTTTTAGCCAACTGATAAACACTATATAACTGAAATGTAAAGGACCATTCCGTCTATAAACCTTTATGACAGCTGTAAATAGTGTCACTCACCAATAATTTAACAGATGGTTAAATTGTAGAAAATGTCCAGTGAGAAATTTATGCACAGTAGTGTGTTTCTGGTCCATCTCGATTTCCCCCACACATTATCCATGGATTCGACCAGACGAGCAGACGATTCGACCAGTATTTTCAGGGAAGGACTGGTTTACCTGAAGCTTATGTAATTATATTATTTCAATCGATTAAAGTGTCAATTTCATTTGAAGGTGTATTTGTCTATTGTCATCCTTGTTTACCTGTAAGACGAGTATGAAGATACCAAAAGGGTAATCAGAATCCGTAAATCGAAGAAGGCAGACAACACAATGGCCAACAGAAGAAGGCAGACAACACAATGACCAACAGAAGAAGGCAGACAACACAATGACCAACAGAAGAAGGCAGACAACACAATGGCCAACAGAAGAAGGCAGACAACACAATGGCCAACAGAAGAAGGCAGACAACACAATGGCCAACAGAAGAAGGCAGACAACACAATGGCCAACAGAAGAAGGCAGACAACACAATGACCAACAGAAGAAGGCAGACAACACAATGACCAACAAAAGAAGGCAGACAACACAATGGCCAACAGAAGAAGGCAGACAACACAATGGCCAACAGAAGAAGGCAGACAACACAATGGCCAACAGAAGAAAGCAGACAACACAATGGCCAACAGAAGAAGGCAAACAACACAATGACCAACAGAAGAAGGCAGACAACACAATGGCCAACAGAAGAAGGCAGACAACACAATGGCCAACAGAAGAAGGCAGACAACACAATGGCCAACAGAAGAAGGCAGACAACACAATGGCCAACAGAAGAAGGCAGACAACACAATGACCAACAGAAGAAGGCAGACAACACAATGGCCAACAGAAGAAGGCAGACAACACAATGGCCAACAGAAGAAGGCAGACAACACAATGGTCAACAGAAGAAGGCAGACAACACAATGGCCAACAGAAGAAGGCAGACAACACAATGGCCAACAGAAGAAGGCAAACAACACAATGACCAACAGAAGAAGGCAGACAACACAATGGCCAACAGAAGAATGCAGACAACACAATGGCCAACAGAAGAAGGCAGACAACACAATGGCCAACAGAAGAAGGCAGACAACACAATGGCCAACAGAAGAAGGCAGACAACACAATGACCAACAGAAGAAGGCAGACAACACAATGGCCAACAGAAGAAGGCAGACAACACAATGGCCAACAGAAGAAGGCAGACAACACAATGGCCAACAGAAGAAGGCAGACAACACAATGACCAACAGAAGAAGGCAGACAACACAATGGCCAACAGAAGAAGGCAGACACCACAATGACCAACAGAAGAAGGCAGACAACACAATGGCCAACAGAAGAAGGCAGACAACACAATGGTCAACAGAAGAAGGCAGACAACACAATGGCCAACAGAAGAAGGCAGACAACACAATGACCAACAGAAGAAGGCAGACAACACAATGGCCAACAGAAGAAGGCAAACAACACAATGGCCCACAGAAGAAGGCAGACAACACAATGACCAACAGAAGAAGGCAGAAAACACAATGGTCAACAGAAGAAGGCAGACAACACAATGACCAACAGAAGAAGGCAGACAAACACAATGGCCAACAGAAGAAGGCAGACACCACAATGACCAACAGAAGAAGGCAGACAACACAATGGCCAACAGAAGAAGGCAGACAATACAATGGTCAACAGAAGAAGGCAGACAACACAATGGCCAACAGAAGAATGCAGACAACACAATGACCAACAGAAGAAGGCAGACAACACAATGGCCAACAGAAGAAGGCAGACAACACAATGGCCAACAGAAGAAGGCAGACAACACAATGGCCAACAGAAGAAGGTAGACAACACAATGGCCAACAGAAGAAGGCAGACACCACAATGACCAACAGAAGAAGGCAGACAACACAATGGCCAACAGAAGAAGGCAGACAACACAATGGCCAACAGAAGAAGGCAGACAACACAATGGCCAACAGAAGAAGGCAGACAACACAATAGCCAACAGAAGAAGGCAGACAACACAATGACCAACAGAAGAAGGCAGACAACACAATGGTCAACAGAAGAAGGCAGACAACACAATGGCCAACAGAAAAAGGCAGACAACACAATGACCAACAGAAGAAGGTAGACAACACAATGGCCAACAGAAGAAGGCAGACAACACAATGGCCAACCGAAGAAGGCAGACAACACAATGACCAACAGAAGAAGGCAGACAACACAATGGCCAACAGAAGAAGGCAGACAACACAATGACCAACAGAAGAAGGCAGACAACACAATGGCCAACAGAAGAAGGCAGACAACACAATGGCCAACAGAAGAAGGCAGACACCACAATGACCAACAGAAGAAGGCAGACACCACAATGACCAACAGAAGAAGGCAGACAACACAATGGCCAACAGAAGAAGGCAGACAACACAATGGCCAACAGAAGAAGGCAGACAATACAATGACCAACAGAAGAAGGCAGACAACACAATGACCAACAGAAGAAGGCAGACAACACAATGGTCAACAGAAGAAGGCAGACAACACAATGACCAACAGAAGAAGGCAGACAACACAATGGCCAACCGAAGAAGGCAGACAACACAATGACCAACAGAAGAAGGCAGACAACACAATGGCCAATAGAAGAAGGCAGACACCACAATGACCAACAGAAGAAGGCAGACAACATAATGGCCAAAATAATAAAAGGACAAAGCAATGATCTACAAAATATTACACATAAAACTAGATATCGAGCAATGTGAACCCCAATTAAAAACCGGGATGATCTCAGGTGCTCCGTAAGGGTTAGGAGTTCCTGCTCCACTAGTTGCACTCTTTGAGTTACTCTAGTTAAAACCCCGTAATAAGTCATGAATGAGGAAATGATCTGAAAGTGTTTATGACAAGTTGAGCAGATGTTACATAACGGTTAACCAAGTCATGGTGGTATCCATAAAACGTTTGAAGTGATGACTTCAACTTATTCAATAGGAACCCGGTGATAAATCATGAATGCGGAAACGACAGGATTGTGATAACAACAAAAGGAATATTCGTAGTAGTCAAGTGCGATACAGACACACCGTAGCAGTTAATCAGGTCGTGGTGGCGACCATACAGCCTTCGATGTTGTGATTAGTTGAGAGATATATACTCCATATGCTGGCTCTGCTGGTGTTTTGCTACATATAAATGGAAAGTTTACAATGGGAAAATTGAAAGTATATATTTTGTCGTAAAGTTTCGTTCTTAACCGCCCCTCACTGTCAATGCCGAGGTGTAGGTCAATGTATGAAGCAGACATATCTGTGTCTGTGGTATCCTTTATCTTAGGCCCAACTGGGATAGATGTGATCAACAAAATCACCAACCTAGAATTATTTAGTCTCTAGTTGTGCAGGAACTGCTTTCCCTTCCGGAGCACCTGAGTTCACCCCAAGTTTATAGTGGGGTTCGTGTTATTCGATCTTTAGTTTTATATGTAAGTTTTGTAGATCGTTGTTTGTCCTTTTGTATTTTTTCTTTTGGCCATTGTTGTGTCTGTTCTTCGATTTACGGATTATGATTACCTCTTTGGTATCTTTAAACTCTTCCTAGTGAAAGGACTAGCAGAGTAAGGAATAGTTGTGTTGAGGGTAGAGAGGTCAATGTTTAATATTATTGCATAAAATCAATGGAAGTTCATGTTTATTTTATTTGCCAGGATAAATAAGAATATCAGCATTGAATTGATATTCAGTGGAGCATAGACACATTCAATGAATAAATAATTATGACATAAGGTGCATTTGTCTCTAATATATATATAAATAAGTTGGGTTTTAGCACTCCTTGCACAAAACCCTACTTGACGTACATTTAGTCTGCTTGGTGCACAGTCGATAAGCTGACAATACAAACTAACCAGACTGCATTCCTAATTAAGTCAAATATAAGTGGCAATACACATTTAAGTCAATCTATTAATTTATCTTGGTTCAGCACCGAGCAATTCCGTTTAGTATTAGGTAGAAATTCTTGCACCAATCATTTCCGCTTGGTTCAGCAGCAGACGAATGTAAACTGACGGTAATCACTTTTACCGGAATTAAAATATTTTAGGATAGTGAATGTATCGCCGATTACCACTTTCTTATAAAAGATTGTTGTTCGGCCTTGATGTACTTTTTTCTACTTGCTTTCCGTGTAAAACGAACCTCTCGATGTTACGTCGGAGTCGGTGGTCGGTCACCAAGGTGTGTGTCCGTGTTATGTCTAGGGTAGCGGTCTATTAGTGTATGATCATCTGGATCGAAAGCTGCGGAGTATGACTCCGTTCGGTCTCTGAATTCGGTCTTGTAGCAGAGGAGTTCTGGCATGGGTTCTTCTTCATTTCGATACTTGGTAGGCGTCAGCGGCCTGCCTTTGATATGATATATGCTCTCTTTGGACTGATCCCTCTTTTGCAATACACTGGGTGATGTGTTGTGATCAAGGTCGTGACTGTTTTGCTGGGCGTCTGTGTTGTATCGTTTATCTGTGTAGGATTATCAGTCTGTACATCTGCGTGTACTTGCATTATGGCGCCTTATAGTGAAAGTACAAGTAAACAGAGACGAAAATGGACAAATGTACCTTCAAATGAAGTTGACACTTCAATCAAATGGAATAATTTGATTGCATAAGCTTCAGATAAACCAATCATTTCATGAAATTACTGACCGTATTAGCTGACATCTGTATGGATAAAGGGTGAAACAGAAATCGCGATGAAAAATACACGACTGTACATACATTTCTCACCAGACTTTACTGCAATTTAACAATCGTTTGAAACAGTTGAACAGACGAAGCATCCCTGTATATTTCAGTGGTATAGTGGTAATCAACAAACGGAACATCACTTTATATTTCAGTTTTAATAATGGTTATTACTTGGCTTAGAATGCCACAAACCAGTCGGAAATCACTGACAAACTTTATGCGACTGGTCGATGGTTTTCTTTGGGTACTCCGGCTTCCTCCACCAATAACACTGACCGCCACGATATACCTGTACTATTGTTGAATGTGGCATTAAACACCATAACTCCTAATCTTTATTACATAAAGTTGCATCAATTATACCTACATATGGACGTGAATCGAACGCCCAAATTTGCAGGCTAACTGCCAGTATAATAAGTCAAGATGAATCCAACTTGCATGTGAACGAACATTCGTCGACCCCTCAAAGTGGCTCTAAGAATATGTTTACAAACCTTGTATGTGAACGAACATTCGTCGACCCCTCAAAGTGGCTCTAAGAATATTTTTACAAACCTTGCATGCGAACGAACATTCGTCGACCCCTCAAAGTGGCTCTAAGAATATGTTTACAAACCTTGCATGCGAACGAACATTCGTCGACCCCTCAAAGTGGCTCTAAGAATATGTTTACAAACCTTGCATGCGAACGAACATTCGTCGACCCCTCAAAGTGGCTCTAAGAATATGTTTACAAACCTTGCATGTGAACGAACATTCGTCGACCCCTCAAAGTGGCTCTAAGAATATGTTTACAAACCTTGCATGCGAACGAACATTCGTCGACCCCTCAAAGTGGCTCTAAGAATATGTTTACAAACCTTGCATGCGAACGAACATTCGTCGACCCCTCAAAGTGGCTCTAAGAATATGTTTACAAACCTTGCATGCGAACGAACATTCGTCGACCCCTCAAAGTGGCTCTAAGAATATGTTTACAAACCTTGCATGTGAACGAACATTCGTCGACCCCTCAAAGTGGCTCTAAGAATATTTTTACAAACCTTGCATGCGAACGAACATTCGTCGACCCCTCAAAGTGGCTCTAAGAATATGTTTACAAACCTTGCATGCGAACGAACATTCGTCGACCCCTCAAAGTGGCTCTAAGAATATGTTTACAAACCTTGCATGCGAACGAACATTCGTCGACCCCTCAAAGTGGCTCTAAGAATATGTTTACAAACCTTGCATGTGAACGAACATTCGTCGACCCCTCAAAGTGGCTCTAAGAATATGTTTACAAACCTTGCATGCGAACGAACATTCGTCGACCCCTCAAAGTGGCTCTAAGAATATGTTTACAAACCTTGCATGCGAACGAACATTCGTCGACCCCTCAAAGTGGCTCTAAGAATATGTTTACAAACCTTGCATGCGAACGAACATTCGTCGACCCCTCAAAGTGGCTCTAAGAATATGTTTACAAACCTTGCATGCGAACGAACATTCGTCGACCCCTCAAAGTGGCTCTAAGAATATTTTTACAAACCTTGCATGCGAACGAACATTCGTCGACCCCTCAAAGTGGCTCTAAGAATATTTTTACAAACCTTGCATGCGAACGAACATTCGTCGACCCCTCAAAGTGGCTCTAAGAATATTTTTACAAACCTTGCATGCGAACGAACATTCGTCGACCCCTCAAAGTGGCTCTAAGAATATTTTTACAAACCTTGCATGCGAACGAACATTCGTCGACCCCTCAAAGTGGCTCTAAGAATATTTTTACAAACCTTGCATGCGAACGAACATTCGTCGACCCCTCAAAGTGGCTCTAAGAATATTTTTACAAACCTTGCATGCGAACGAACATTCGTCGACCCCTCAAAGTGGCTCTAAGAATATTTTTACAAACCTTGCATGCGAACGAACATTCGTCGACCCCTCAAAGTGGCTCTAAGAATATGCTTACAAACCTTGCATGTGAACGAACATTCGTCGACCCCTCAAAGTGGCTCTAAGAATATTTTTACAAACCTTGCATGCGAACAACATTCGTCGACCCCTCAAAGTGGCTCTAAGAATATGTTTACAAACTTTGCATGTGAACGAACATTCGTCGACCCCTCAAAGTGGCTCTAAGAATATGTTTACAAACTTTGCATGTGAACGAACATTCGTCGACCCCTCAAAGTGGCTCTAAGAATATGTTTACAAACCTTGCATGTGAACGAACATTCGTCGACCCCTCAAAGTGGCTCTAAGAATATGTTTACAAACCTTGCATGTGAACGAACATTCGTCGATCCCTCAAAGTGGCTCTAAGAATATGTTTACAAACCTTGCATGTGAACGAACATTCGTCGATCCCTCAAAGTGGCTCTAAGAATATGTTTACAAACCTTGCATGTGAACGAACATTCGTCGATCCCTCAAAGTGGCTCTAAGAATATGTTTACAAACCTTGCATGCGAACGAACATTCGTCGACCCCTCAAAGTGGCTCTAAGAATATGTTTACAAACCTTGCATGCGAACGAACATTCGTCGACCCCTCAAAGTGGCTCTAAGAATATGTTTACAAACCTTGCATGCGAACGAACATTCGTCGACCCCTCAAAGTGGCTCTAAGAATATTTTTACAAACCTTGCATGCGAACGAACATTCGTCGACCCCTCAAAGTGGCTCTAAGAATATTTTTACAAACCTTGCATGCGAACGAACATTCGTCGACCCCTCAAAGTGGCTCTAAGAATATTTTTACAAACCTTGCATGCGAACGAACATTCGTCGACCCCTCAAAGTGGCTCTAAGAATATTTTTACAAACCTTGCATGCGAACGAACATTCGTCGACCCCTCAAAGTGGCTCTAAGAATATTTTTACAAACCTTGCATGCGAACGAACATTCGTCGACCCCTCAAAGTGGCTCTAAGAATATTTTTACAAACCTTGCATGCGAACGAACATTCGTCGACCCCTCAAAGTGGCTCTAAGAATATTTTTACAAACCTTGCATGCGAACGAACATTCGTCGACCCCTCAAAGTGGCTCTAAGAATATGCTTACAAACCTTGCATGTGAACGAACATTCGTCGACCCCTCAAAGTGGCTCTAAGAATATTTTTACAAACCTTGCATGCGAACAACATTCGTCGACCCCTCAAAGTGGCTCTAAGAATATGTTTACAAACCTTGCATGTGAACGAACATTCGTCGACCCCTCAAAGTGGCTCTAAGAATATTTTTACAAACCTTGCATGCGAACAAACATTCGTCGACCCCTCAAAGTGGCTCTAAGAATATGTTTACAAACCTTGCATGTGAACGAACATTCGTCGATCCCTCAAAGTGGCTCTTAGAATATGTTTGCAAACCTTGTATGTGAACGAACATTCGTCGACCCCTCAAAGTGGCTCTAAGAATATGCTTGCAAACCTTGCATGTGAACGAACATTCTTCGACCCCTCAAAGTGGCTCTAAGAATATGTTTACAAACCTTGCATGTGAACGAACATTCGTCGACCCCTCAAAGTGGCTCTAAGAATATTTTTACAAACCTTGCATGCGAACGAACATTCGTCGACCCCTCAAAGTGGCTCTAAGAATATTTTTACAAACCTTGCATGCGAACGAACATTCGTCGACCCCTCAAAGTGGCTCTAAGAATATGCTTACAAACCTTGCATGCGAACGAACATTCGTCGACCCCTCAAAGTGGCTCTAAGAATATGTTTACAAACTTTGCATGTGAACGAACATTCGTCGACCCCTCAAAGTGGCTCTAAGAATATGTTTACAAACTTTGCATGTGAACGAACATTCGTCGACCCCTCAAAGTGGCTCTAAGAATATGTTTACAAACCTTGCATGTGAACGAACATTCGTCGACCCCTCAAAGTGGCTCTAAGAATATGTTTACAAACCTTGCATGTGAACGAACATTCGTCGATCCCTCAAAGTGGCTCTAAGAATATGTTTACAAACCTTGCATGTGAACGAACATTCGTCGATCCCTCAAAGTGGCTCTAAGAATATGTTTACAAACCTTGCATGTGAACGAACATTCGTCGATCCCTCAAAGTGGCTCTAAGAATATGTTTACAAACCTTGCATGCGAACGAACATTCGTCGACCCCTCAAAGTGGCTCTAAGAATATGTTTACAAACCTTGCATGCGAACGAACATTCGTCGACCCCTCAAAGTGGCTCTAAGAATATGTTTACAAACCTTGCATGCGAACGAACATTCGTCGACCCCTCAAAGTGGCTCTAAGAATATTTTTACAAACCTTGCATGCGAACGAACATTCGTCGACCCCTCAAAGTGGCTCTAAGAATATTTTTACAAACCTTGCATGCGAACGAACATTCGTCGACCCCTCAAAGTGGCTCTAAGAATATTTTTACAAACCTTGCATGCGAACGAACATTCGTCGACCCCTCAAAGTGGCTCTAAGAATATTTTTACAAACCTTGCATGCGAACGAACATTCGTCGACCCCTCAAAGTGGCTCTAAGAATATTTTTACAAACCTTGCATGCGAACGAACATTCGTCGACCCCTCAAAGTGGCTCTAAGAATATTTTTACAAACCTTGCATGCGAACGAACATTCGTCGACCCCTCAAAGTGGCTCTAAGAATATTTTTACAAACCTTGCATGCGAACGAACATTCGTCGACCCCTCAAAGTGGCTCTAAGAATATGCTTACAAACCTTGCATGTGAACGAACATTCGTCGACCCCTCAAAGTGGCTCTAAGAATATTTTTACAAACCTTGCATGCGAACAACATTCGTCGACCCCTCAAAGTGGCTCTAAGAATATGTTTACAAACTTTGCATGTGAACGAACATTCGTCGACCCCTCAAAGTGGCTCTAAGAATATGTTTACAAACTTTGCATGTGAACGAACATTCGTCGACCCCTCAAAGTGGCTCTAAGAATATGTTTACAAACCTTGCATGTGAACGAACATTCGTCGACCCCTCAAAGTGGCTCTAAGAATATGTTTACAAACCTTGCATGTGAACGAACATTCGTCGATCCCTCAAAGTGGCTCTAAGAATATGTTTACAAACCTTGCATGTGAACGAACATTCGTCGATCCCTCAAAGTGGCTCTAAGAATATGTTTACAAACCTTGCATGTGAACGAACATTCGTCGATCCCTCAAAGTGGCTCTAAGAATATGTTTACAAACCTTGCATGCGAACGAACATTCGTCGACCCCTCAAAGTGGCTCTAAGAATATGTTTACAAACCTTGCATGCGAACGAACATTCGTCGACCCCTCAAAGTGGCTCTAAGAATATGTTTACAAACCTTGCATGCGAACGAACATTCGTCGACCCCTCAAAGTGGCTCTAAGAATATTTTTACAAACCTTGCATGCGAACGAACATTCGTCGACCCCTCAAAGTGGCTCTAAGAATATTTTTACAAACCTTGCATGCGAACGAACATTCGTCGACCCCTCAAAGTGGCTCTAAGAATATTTTTACAAACCTTGCATGCGAACGAACATTCGTCGACCCCTCAAAGTGGCTCTAAGAATATTTTTACAAACCTTGCATGCGAACGAACATTCGTCGACCCCTCAAAGTGGCTCTAAGAATATTTTTACAAACCTTGCATGCGAACGAACATTCGTCGACCCCTCAAAGTGGCTCTAAGAATATTTTTACAAACCTTGCATGCGAACGAACATTCGTCGACCCCTCAAAGTGGCTCTAAGAATATTTTTACAAACCTTGCATGCGAACGAACATTCGTCGACCCCTCAAAGTGGCTCTAAGAATATGCTTACAAACCTTGCATGTGAACGAACATTCGTCGACCCCTCAAAGTGGCTCTAAGAATATTTTTACAAACCTTGCATGCGAACAACATTCGTCGACCCCTCAAAGTGGCTCTAAGAATATGTTTACAAACCTTGCATGTGAACGAACATTCGTCGACCCCTCAAAGTGGCTCTAAGAATATTTTTACAAACCTTGCATGCGAACAAACATTCGTCGACCCCTCAAAGTGGCTCTAAGAATATGTTTACAAACCTTGCATGTGAACGAACATTCGTCGATCCCTCAAAGTGGCTCTTAGAATATGTTTGCAAACCTTGTATGTGAACGAACATTCGTCGACCCCTCAAAGTGGCTCTAAGAATATGCTTGCAAACCTTGCATGTGAACGAACATTCTTCGACCCCTCAAAGTGGCTCTAAGAATATGTTTACAAACCTTGCATGTGAACGAACATTCGTCGACCCCTCAAAGTGGCTCTAAGAATATTTTTACAAACCTTGCATGCGAACGAACATTCGTCGACCCCTCAAAGTGGCTCTAAGAATATTTTTACAAACCTTGCATGCGAACGAACATTCGTCGACCCCTCAAAGTGGCTCTAAGAATATGCTTACAAACCTTGCATGTGAACGAACATTCGTCGACCCCTCAAAGTGGCTCTAAGAATATTTTTACAAACCTTGCATGCGAACAACATTCGTCGACCCCTCAAAGTGGCTCTAAGAATATGTTTACAAACCTTGCATGTGAACGAACATTCGTCGACCCCTCAAAGTGGCTCTAAGAATATTTTTACAAACCTTGCATGCGAACAAACATTCGTCGACCCCTCAAAGTGGCTCTAAGAATATGTTTACAAACCTTGCATGTGAACGAACATTCGTCGATCCCTCAAAGTGGCTCTTAGAATATGTTTGCAAACCTTGTATGTGAACGAACATTCGTCGACCCCTCAAAGTGGCTCTAAGAATATGCTTGCAAACCTTGCATGTGAACGAACATTCTTCGACCCCTCAAAGTGGCTCTAAGAATATGTTTACAAACCTTGCATGTGAACGAACATTCGTCGACCCCTCAAAGTGGCTCTAAGAATATGTTTACAAACTTTGCATGTGAACGAACATTCGTCGACCCCTCACAGTGGCTCTAAGAATATGTTTACAAACCTTGTATGTGAACGAACATTCGTCAACCCCTCAAAGTGGCTCTAAGAATATGCTTACAAACCTTGCATGTGAACGAACATTCGTCGACCCCTCAAAGTGGCTCTAAGAATATATTTACTAACCTTGCATGTGAACGAACATTCGTCGACCCCTCAAAGTGGCTCTAAGAATATGCTTACAAACCTTGCATGTGAACGAACATTCGTCGACCCCTCAAAGTGGCTCTAAGAATATGTTTACAAACCTTGCATGCGAACGAACATTCGTCGACCCCTCAAAGTGGCTCTAAGAATATGTTTACAAACCTTGCATGCGAACGAACATTCGTCGACCCCTCAAAGTGGCTCTAAGAATATGTTTACAAACCTTGCATGTGAACGAACATTCGTCGACCCCTCAAAGTGGCTCTAAGAATATTTTTACAAACCTTGCATGCGAACGAACATTCGTCGACCCCTCAAAGTGGCTCTAAGAATATTTTTACAAACCTTGCATGCGAACGAACATTCGTCGACCCCTCAAAGTGGCTCTAAGAATATTTTTACAAACCTTGCATGCGAACGAACATTCGTCGACCCCTCAAAGTGGCTCTAAGAATATTTTTACAAACCTTGCATGCGAACGAACATTCGTCGACCCCTCAAAGTGGCTCTAAGAATATTTTTACAAACCTTGCATGCGAACGAACATTCGTCGACCCCTCAAAGTGGCTCTAAGAATATGCTTACAAACCTTGCATGTGAACGAACATTCGTCGACCCCTCAAAGTGGCTCTAAGAATATTTTTACAAACCTTGCATGCGAACAACATTCGTCGACCCCTCAAAGTGGCTCTAAGAATATGTTTACAAACCTTGCATGTGAACGAACATTCGTCGACCCCTAAAAGTGGCTCTAAGAATATTTTTACAAACCTTGCATGCGAACAAACATTCGTCGACCCCTCAAAGTGGCTCTAAGAATATGTTTACAAACCTTGCATGTGAACGAACATTCGTCGATCCCTCAAAGTGGCTCTTAGAATATGTTTGCAAACCTTGTATGTGAACGAACATTCGTCGACCCCTCAAAGTGGCTCTAAGAATATGCTTGCAAACCTTGCATGTGAACGAACATTCTTCGACCCCTCAAAGTGGCTCTAAGAATATGTTTACAAACCTTGCATGTGAACGAACATTCGTCGACCCCTCAAAGTGGCTCTAAGAATATTTTTACAAACCTTGCATGCGAACGAACATTCGTCGACCCCTCAAAGTGGCTCTAAGAATATTTTTACAAACCTTGCATGCGAACGAACATTCGTCGACCCCTCAAAGTGGCTCTAAGAATATGCTTACAAACCTTGCATGTGAACGAACATTCGTCGACCCCTCAAAGTGGCTCTAAGAATATTTTTACAAACCTTGCATGCGAACAACATTCGTCGACCCCTCAAAGTGGCTCTAAGAATATGTTTACAAACCTTGCATGTGAACGAACATTCGTCGACCCCTCAAAGTGGCTCTAAGAATATTTTTACAAACCTTGCATGCGAACAAACATTCGTCGACCCCTCAAAGTGGCTCTAAGAATATGTTTACAAACCTTGCATGTGAACGAACATTCGTCGATCCCTCAAAGTGGCTCTTAGAATATGTTTGCAAACCTTGTATGTGAACGAACATTCGTCGACCCCTCAAAGTGGCTCTAAGAATATGCTTGCAAACCTTGCATGTGAACGAACATTCTTCGACCCCTCAAAGTGGCTCTAAGAATATGTTTACAAACCTTGCATGTGAACGAACATTCGTCGACCCCTCAAAGTGGCTCTAAGAATATGTTTACAAACTTTGCATGTGAACGAACATTCGTCGACCCCTCACAGTGGCTCTAAGAATATGTTTACAAACCTTGTATGTGAACGAACATTCGTCAACCCCTCAAAGTGGCTCTAAGAATATGCTTACAAACCTTGCATGTGAACGAACATTCGTCGACCCCTCAAAGTGGCTCTAAGAATATATTTACTAACCTTGCATGTGAACGAACATTCGTCGACCCCTCAAAGTGGCTCTAAGAATATGCTTACAAACCTTGCATGTGAACGAACATTCGTCGACCCCTCAAAGTGGCTCTAAGAATATGTTTACAAACCTTGCATGTGAACGAACATTCGTCGACCCCTCAAAGTGGCTCTAAGAATATTTTTACAAACCTTGCATGCGAACAAACATTCGTCGACCCCTCAAAGTGGCTCTAAGAATATGTTTACAAACCTTGCATGTGAACGAACATTCGTCGATCCCTCAAAGTGGCTCTTAGAATATGTTTGCAAACCTTGTATGTGAACGAACATTCGTCGACCCCTCAAAGTGGCTCTAAGAATATGCTTGCAAACCTTGCATGTGAACGAACATTCTTCGACCCCTCAAAGTGGCTCTAAGAATATGTTTACAAACCTTGCATGTGAACGAACATTCGTCGACCCCTCAAAGTGGCTCTAAGAATATTTTTACAAACCTTGCATGCGAACGAACATTCGTCGACCCCTCAAAGTGGCTCTAAGAATATTTTTACAAACCTTGCATGCGAACGAACATTCGTCGACCCCTCAAAGTGGCTCTAAGAATATGCTTACAAACCTTGCATGTGAACGAACATTCGTCGACCCCTCAAAGTGGCTCTAAGAATATTTTTACAAACCTTGCATGCGAACAACATTCGTCGACCCCTCAAAGTGGCTCTAAGAATATGTTTACAAACCTTGCATGTGAACGAACATTCGTCGACCCCTCAAAGTGGCTCTAAGAATATGTTTACAAACTTTGCATGTGAACGAACATTCGTCGACCCCTCACAGTGGCTCTAAGAATATGTTTACAAACCTTGTATGTGAACGAACATTCGTCAACCCCTCAAAGTGGCTCTAAGAATATGCTTACAAACCTTGCATGTGAACGAACATTCGTCGACCCCTCAAAGTGGCTCTAAGAATATATTTACTAACCTTGCATGTGAACGAACATTCGTCGACCCCTCAAAGTGGCTCTAAGAATATGCTTACAAACCTTGCATGTGAACGAACATTCGTCGACCCCTGAAAGTGGTTCTAAGAATATGTTTACAAACCTTGCATGTGAACGAACATTCGTCGATCCCTCAAAGTGGCTCTAAGAATATGTTTACAAACCTTGAATGTGAACGAACATTCGTGGTATCTCCTTATGAGTAATAGCTTGTTATGAATGGGCATGTGTACCGCGGTGAAAGACAAAGTAACATGTGACCTTGCCCTATTCACTACTATAATCTTCCCTTTTACTTTTATCAATTACAATAGTCCATTGTCCGTTCCCAAGGCTCATTTAAGCTATATTCTGATTTATTGTTCTCAATGCCTCCGCGGTAACCCCGGGATATATTCATAGGAACTGTTTTCGTTGCTGTACAACACCCCTGAAAGAGGTTAATCTACTTGTTATGTTGGACAAATCAAATACACACCTCCTCCTCCTCCTAACATCAAGAATACAACGAACAGTAGTCGTTGGTGTTCAGGTCATATCCACAATAACTCTCTTTCGTGTGGAAATCTAAATTTCCGTCCAAATGACCATCCTATTGCTACCTTATCTAGCTGTTGTGTATATTACTTGTAAAATATGCTGTTGGTGAAATACTAAACACTAGATGTCAAACAACAATCAATCAATATTAATGATCATTAGATTCTTGATATTTCTTGATCGACTTCTATGGTTATTGTATACAATATGAAATGGCTGGTTTATATGTCAAATGTATTGGAATTCATATAAGCTATTTGGCAAATTTATGAATGATAAATAGTTCATGATACTTGTTTGCACATAAATGTTAAGACACAATACAGGTAAAACGGTCAAATATATTTTATTCAATAATGTCAAAAATATATATATATAAGTGATTAAAAATTTCTAAATTTAGCTTAAAGTAAGTCATAAGATTTTTGTTAATTATTGAAAGTTACTGCCACTTCTTGAATGTTAAATAAATTCAAACCAAGAATATTATTACATGTACATTGTACTTAATTTCATTTTATTAACATACTCATTATATCTACGACATGCCACTTGTATCGTATTTATTCCTGGTACATTTCAAGTGACATGTTACTTCACTTTTAAACATTTGCAGCTCAATAATGGATTCGATGGAATGGTGTAAATAATTTCTTCAATTCTGATTTGCATTATAATAAAATGTTGTTGATTGGATGTCTGTACTTGTAGGCGTTATACTTGATCATCTAGTGTTTGTCTTTGGTGTTCAGTAACATGAACAACAATATTTTATAAAGATCTTGCGAATATGAATTAACTGAAGTTGTTTCCCTTTAGTTTTAACAGTTAAATTATAAACTAGATAGGTCCGTTTGATTTATGCTAGTTCATAGGCGCATGCTTTTAGTAAAACGCATTGCTTTGTTTTGTGTCGCTTGCAGTTTGTCTGTCAAAGCTTGAGAAATAACAGCATACCAAAGAGGAACAAGAATAATCAAAATGATATTTTGGTTTGATGCCTATAAGCATATATATATATATATATATATATATATATATATATATATATATATATATGTGTGTGTGTGTGGATGTGGTCTAGGGCGCTGGACGTAAGGCTAAGCGAATGGTTCTGCAGTGTATCAATGGTTTGGGTTCAAATCCCGTCAAGGGAAGAACAAAAATTTGACAGCTCTAAAATCTAATTCTAACACTGTTTGGTTTAATTTTCAGACGTGCTTCAATAATCGTAGTGTTGCCTTTTCTCGTAAGGCAAATCTAGGGATAGACGTAAGACATGTGTATAAGCGTGTGTAGATGGTACATATATACTTAATATTATAATTTGACAGCAATCTAACTCAGCAATTTTTAATATATTGTATAGGATAATGAAGAATTCATTATACAGTCACAGGAAATAAAGTATATTATACAAACGTCTAGAAGCAAGTGACAACCATACAATATATATATATATATATATATATATATAGTCTAAGGGAATCTACCAACCAGAGAACTTAATGAGTATCGGATCGTCGAGACATGACGATGCAGCACAAACAAAATTAATTATAGACTTCTACATATATATAGGGAGTGGATGTGATCGAGTGGTCTAGGGCGTTGGACGTAAGGCTAAGCGAATGGTGCTGCAGTGTATCAATGGTGTGGGTTCAAATCCCGTCGAGGGAAGAAAAAAAATTTGACAGGCTCTAAAATCTAATTCTAACACTGTTTGGTTTACTTTTCAGACGTATATATATATATGTACATGTTTTATGTCATGAAGATTTTGATGTCAATAAATAAATGAAATTATCAAATTTATTTCCATTCTTCTGACGTAAATATATTCATATACTTCAATATATTTGCTTTTAGGTCTATACAATACATAAAGATAAACGGGAACATAATCATTGCCATGTTTACTACCTTATTGCAATAAACGTATATAATAAAATCAAAGTGCTCGCGTTTTGATATACAATTAACCCTTCACAAAAAGGTGACTCCTTTGGGCTTGAAATCTAACTAATTGTTATTTAAGAAAAGTTTTATTATACCAAATAGGTTATCAGAAGTCGTAAATCTGATGGGGACAGAGAATACAATAGCCAGAAGTTAAAGAAGTAAAAGAAACACGAACACCACTAAAAATTCGGTGCGGGCGTCGCGTTTCTGGAATGACCTTCATCAGGTACGCTTATAATCGAAAGATTGAAAAACCAACTATTTTAATGTCTTGGAAGCAATAAAACCAAAGTGCCTAAACAGGATAGCCAACATAGTTATTGTGTTTTGAAGAATACACCCCAACTATAGATTCCTAAAAAGAAGTAATGGGCTGCCTGATTTGGAATTACAGGAAGTCAGTTCGGTTTTTGTTGGTTCTATTGAGAGAATAATTTTAAAGAGTGTACGTACTCGTCAGTTCAGAACATAAATTAGGTCGGAATTGAAATACTTGTATCCTGCTTTACAGAGTGAGTGAGTGAGTGAGTGAGTGAGCGATTGTTGTTTAACCCCAACTCATCAATGTTTAAGCTACTTCATGGCGAGAACAAGTTAATTTTCAATGAGATGATGATGATGAGGTCTGCTTTGTACTAGACCAAGACGTTTAGTTAGATTTTTATAGTGCAAACTCACTGAAACAAGTCCACGGATAGACATATCGTCTACTCGGACACATTATCCCGATCCCGAGCCAACCATTATTTGCTATTTCTCCTTAATGATGCGTGCTTATCGGAGAAGCAACAAATACCGATTTCATAATCTTTGGTTTGACCCGAGCGGGGCTCGAACCCACAATCTACCGCACTTGAGGCGAGCACACTAACCATTACACCACCGGTGCGGTTGCTCTGTAGAAAATTATGTATTATATTTTGGTCAATACCGTGGCTTTGTTGTAAGACGGTTGTTTTGTAATTTAAAATAGGCTTGGGAAGCTCGCTACCAGAAAGTACCAAAATATTACAACAAAATTCGTTTTAAGGCTAAACTAGTAAAAGATTGAAATTCAAATACGCAAGAACAAAAGAAAAGAAACTACAGATTCTTATTAATTAATCTATTGTTTGAACAATAGTGTGACGTCAGATAAATGTATCAAATCATACATACACCCACGCCGAGTGATATATTTAGTATATTGACTACATTTAATGGCTGACGTTAAAATTATTTCCCAGTAGTAAACATGTAAAATAATAGTTTATTATTAAATCAATGTCGATTCGTTTGTCATTTTTCATATATCTTTGTCGACCATGGATTTATATATAAATTACAAATTAATTATATGATATGTATATCTCACATAGTTATGTTTAATAGAGCCTAGATAACAACTCTACATTATAAAGGTTATTCCAGATTTGCTTCGGCACTGATATGGTTAATTATATGGTTTGGTTTAGTGTTTAATGACACTTTCAACAATATTTCAGATATAACGTGGCGATCAGTTTTATTGGTGGAGGATCGCGGAAATCGGAGAAAACCACCAACATGTCGCAAGTCACTGACAAACGTTATCACCTAATGTCATATTGACTACACCTCTCCTGAGTGGGATGCAAAATCACAATGTTAGTAGTGATGGCACTGATTGCATATGTATTTGTTAACCCAACTACCATACGATCACGACCACGACGGTATATTTGCAGTTCTACATATTTTAATTTATTACAACTTCTGGCATCTGTATCCTTAATTAGCTGATTTTGCTATCATCATGTTGAGGCTCTTTAAGCTAACTTGCTACTAAAGATATTTACTTATTTGACTTTCCAATCTTTTGAATATCATTGAGCGTACCTGATGAAGGTCATTCCAGATACGCGTCGTGTGCACTAAATTAGATATCTACGTTTTTATATTTACCCGAATTGAGATCAATGGTTTTAAGATTTCAACATCATAATGAACAATATATCAGTTATATCGTTACCATGGTGGATAATATCAGAGTACTCGGAAAAAGCCACCGATATGTCGTAAGTCGGTTACATATTTTAGCCCATGAAGTTGTACCGAGTATACCTTAATTGGAGTGGGAATCACAATTTAGATTAAAATCCAACTACACACACCATACTATCACGGCAACGACAGTCAAATATTAAAGTTAGAATTTAACACCAAGAATTGGCAAGCCTACTTGAAGTCATTACTTCGAAAGTTTTACGGTCGCCACCATGACTGGGTTAAACCGGTATCGTGTGTATAGATAATTGCGGGCGGAGCAAACATTCAGATTATTCATTATTTTGACCACGGTTATCTCGAGGAGGAAAAATCAATGATACATAGTTTCACGGTTACTTTTGGAGCAAAATATTTGACAGGCATAGTCACTAGTGTTCCTCCCTACGAAACTTTCAGTCTTATTAAAAATAATACTCTTCATCAGTATAAAAACTACAAAAATCAATTCGAAAATTCAAATTTCTTAGGTTCACGTTGGTCATGTGACATACAGTTTCATAAATATGCTGTTCATATCAACGGGGATTTTTTATGATAAGCTCCGCCCAAACATTTTGTCGGTAGGCATTAACGCAAATACCCCTTTAATCGCTACGGAATATCTGTATCACAAATCACCACGGATATGTTCCGTTTGTCGTAATTACAATCCATTCCTTTTTTTATTCATGACTTATTTCCTGGGTTGTAGCAAAAATAGCACGACGGCTGCCACCTGTGGAGCAGGAATTGCTTACCTTTCCCGAGCACCTGAGTTGACCACCGGTTCTTTGTAGCGTTCGTTTTGCTCAATCGTTAGTTTTCTGTGTAGTGTTTTGTAGATAGATGTAGATGTTTGTCTTTTTGTCTCATTTCTTTTATCAATTGTATTGCTTATCCACCTTCAAATTACGACTTCTGATTAACCCTTTGGTATCTTCAAGCTTTTCTTAATCGTAATGACCGAAGATAAACATGATGAACATAACAACATTTATCTAAAATGGAAATAATTTTGCTGCATTTAGACACATAATGATAAATAATGATACATTATATACACCAGGCTGATACGGAATACATTTTACAATAAATAGTGTACATGCAGCATCTTAATAGTTAGCACTATATAAGAGACGAACCGCCATCTTTTTTTTAATGTTTATCGTCACTGTATCTTTTACAGAAACACTAACATCATTTTGAGGTTCCATTTCATTGTTATTGCTGATCATGTCGCTACACATCCATTCCTCCATCTTTCATTTGAGTTCAATAAGATGAAGAATTAAAGTTCGTGGTTTGTTTCTTCGAAAACAATGGTGTTTTTGTTATTGGTCAGTGGTCAATTGTTCATTACGTTTTTGACCAATTGATGTTATTGGTTCATAGATGCCTACATATTTCCCAGAATACAGTAGTCGAAATCTGGAATCAATTTTCACGACTAAAGGCATTGTTTATCCTTGATGGATTTCTGGTTTTCATACTCTGTGAAAACTTTATTCTTTGGGTACCAGTTTTTTTTCTTATAATTTAGATAATTATTATTTCTATCATATCTTCGTTCAAGGTATAGATTTTCAAACATTAAGATGTAGCCCCAAGAAATTGCGTTATTTCACAGTCAGGACCAGTTTTCATCGTGCTGGGTCCGGTGCAACCTTGCGTGTAGGTAGTACTGTAGTTGTTACAACTTTGGCTGTTGTTGGTGGAACGCTTGTTGCACTCTTTGTAGTAGCCGATACTGTTGTTGATGAAACATTAGTGGTACTCGTTGTAGTAGCCGATACTGTTGTTGATGGAACATTAGTGGTACTCTTTGTAGTAGCCGATACTGTTGTTGATGGAACATTAGTGGTACTCGTTGTAGTAGCCGATACTGTTGTTGATGGAACATTAGTGGTACTCGTTGTAGTAGCCGATACTGTTGTTGATGGAACATTAGTGGTACTCGTTGTAGTAGCCGATACTGTTGTTGATGGAACATTAGTGGTACTCGTTGTAGTAGCCGATACTGTTGTTGATGGAACATTAGTGGTACTCTTTGTAGTAGCCGATACTGTTGTTGATGGAACATTAGTGGTACTCGTTGTAGTAGCCGATACTGTTGTTGATGGAACATTAGTGGTACTCGTTGTAGTAGCCGATACTGTTGTTGATGAAACATTAGTGGTACTCGTTGTAGTAGCCGATACTGTTGTTGATGGAACATTAGTGGTACTCTTTGTAGTAGCCGATACTGTTGTTGATGGAACATTAGTGGTACTCGTTGTAGTAGCCGATACTGTTGTTGATGAAACATTAGTGGTACTCGTTGTAGTAGCCGATACTGTTGTTGATGGAACATTAGTGGTACTCGTTGTAGTAGCCGATACTGTTGTTGATGGAACATTAGTGGTACTCGTTGTAGTAGCCGATACTGTTGCTGATGGAACATTAGTGGTACTCTTTGTAATAGCCGATACTGTTGTTGATGGAACATTAGTGGTACTCTTTGTAGTAGCCGATACTGTTGTTGATGGAACATTAGTGGTACTCTTTGTAGTAGCTGCCTTATCTGTTGTCGTTTGCGTTGGAGGAAGTGTTTCTGTTTGTGTAGGCCGGAGAGTTGATGTTTGTGTAGGTGGGAGGGTTATTGTTTCTGTAGGCAGAAATGTTGCACTTTGTGTAGGAGGGGGAATTGTTGGTGTTG
This sequence comes from Bathymodiolus septemdierum, assembly GCA_963383655.1. Classification (NCBI taxonomy): domain Eukaryota; kingdom Metazoa; phylum Mollusca; class Bivalvia; order Mytilida; family Modiolidae; genus Bathymodiolus; species Bathymodiolus septemdierum. The sequence continues at coordinate 8,937,538 of OY726526.1, read as the reverse complement.
GCATGGAACTTGTTATTTTTGGAAGAGGTGTTGTTGGCTTAGGTGGAGGACTTGTTGTTTCTGTACGTGGAAATGCTGTTTCTATAGGTGGGAGTACCGTTGTTGGTGTTGTTGTTTGCTTAGTCGAAAGTGTTGTTGTGAACAGTACGATTGGGGTTAGATCTGGCAATGGAAAAAATGTAGCTGGCTTGATAGGAGGCATGGTTCTCCAATAATCAACCGTTGTCGATGTTGGTTGTGATGATGTTGTCTCCATTGGTGTCCACAATGTTGAAGTAACTGGAAACGTAATAGGATGTAGAGTCTGTGGAATTATAGGTGGAAGGGTGGCAACTGTAGGTATTTGTTTATGTGTTGTTTTCGGAGGCGTCGTAGTGGTATGTTCATATCTTGGCGTTATTGAAATAGAAACGTCATTATTAAATACAGTACTGAACGTGGGTGATCGTGTAGTTGTTGCCATTTCAGTTGGCATGGTAATAAACACTCCACCATGCGATGCGGTTGTTCCTTGTTCTGGTTGTATTGCAGTTATTGTTCTTGTTGGTTGAGGTAATGGCAATGTTAAGCCTTGTTGGGGTAACTCTGAGGTTTTATGATTCCAAACACCTGTATCACATCTGAACAATTCCACCTAAAACAGTAATAAAATAATATAATAATCAATCGAATAATAGCCCCAAGTGGTTAATTATATTTTCATTATATTTTATCTAATTACACATATAGTTACCACCTTCGTGATCGTGGTCGTGTGGTAGTTGGATTTACAACTACCAATGCAATCAGTGCCTATCATCACTAAAGTTGTGAGTTTGAATCCCGCTCAAGCGATGCGTAATCGATACAACATTATGTGATAAACTTTGTCAGTGACTTGAGACAGGTCTGTGCTTTATCCATGTACTCCGGTTTTATCCAGCAATAAAACTGACCACCACGATATAACTGAAATATTGTTGAAAGTGGCATTAAACACCATAAAACAACCAACCAACATAATAACCATAACTGATTAACTATATTTTCTTTTGAATGAGTGAGTGAATGAGTGAGTGAGTGAGTGAGTGAGTGAGTGAGTGAGTGAGTGAGTGAGTGAGTGAGTGAGTGAGTGAGTGAGTGAGTGAGTGAGTGAGTGAGTGAGTGAGTGAGTGAGTGAGTGAGTGAGTGAGTGAGTGAGTGAGTGAGTGAGTGAGTGAGTGAGTGAGTGAGTGAGTGAGTGAGTGAGTGAGTGAGTGAGTGAGTGAGTGAGTGAGTGAGTGAGTGAGTGAGTCAGTCAGTCAGTCAGTCAGTCAGTCAGTCAGTCAGTCAGTGCGTGCGTGCGTGCGTGCGTGAGTGCGTGCGTGCGTGCGTGCGTGCGTGCGTGCGTGCGTCAGTCAGTCAGTCAGTCAGTCAGTTCCTGCAACATCATGGCAAGACCAAGAATAATTTGATAAGATGATGATGTCAGTTTGTACTTGATCAGTGATTTGTTTGATATGCATAGTCCTAGTGCCTGATAACTGAAACAACAGTCCACGGGTATATATGTAGCTCCACTCGGGCTCATTATAGTATTGTGCTTTCAGACCACCTAGTCTTTGTACTTACTCCTAAATAATGTGTTGATACCAGAGAAGTAACAAATACCAATTTCATAGTCGTTGCTTTGACCCGACTGGGACTGAAACTCACGATCTACTCATACATACGAAGCGAGCACGCTAACCATTACACCAACCGATGCAGTCTCAATAAAAATGATCATCATGGTATTTCTACAAGATGATTAAACGTGACGTTAAATAATCAATTACTATCCATTGATATATTCCGATGACGTCATCAATTCAGACGCGGAATCTAACAATATTACATCAATAAGTCCAGCTTACCTCATCAATAATGCCGAAGAAGTTACTGAATCCTTCGCCATGTCCGATCTGAAGTGCACATTTTCTCTTCTCAATTGGACCTAAAATGAAAAAAAGATTGGGTACTTCAAAAAAATTAATTATCTTTCTTGTTGATGTACTTATATAAAAAAATAGAGAATATCGAAGGTGCAATGAAAATAAGGACAAACAAGTGAAACTGGCAACATAGAGTACAAAAACAAAAACACAATATGTGTTGGACATCACTGTACCGAACTAACACACATAACGTAAATAAGACATACTCCCTCCTTCAAACAACTGGAGGTGAAGACGAACCGAACATCGTATATACTGAGATGTCATTCACGGATTACACCTAAAACAATGTCATTGTCATTACATCTGGTGGGTCTCATGAATAGAGCAAGACATATTGACCCTTTAGATGTTCTCCTCATCTGTTATTGTTTTGTCTCGCTCTGTATTATTCACTGTTTAACCCAGTAATTATTTCTATTGAAGTGCCTGACCCCAGGAAAGTGAGCGGTTATGTACATGTGTACTAAGGGTATCAATTTTATCTCCGTTTCTACGATATTTCAATTATTTATTTAACTGTTTTGACGGTGTGCTATGTTTTTTTCTTCATTTTTGTATATCTTGGTTATGGCTGTTGCACTGTTATCTGTCCTTGGTATTTTTTCCTATATATCAATGGCGAGCACCCGAGTTCACCCCGGTTTTTTGTGGGGTCCGTGTTGCTCATCATTTCAGTTTTTGTGTTGTCCTATTATGTGTCTATACGTTCTGAGTTCAGTGTTGTGAGGTCCGTTACGAATTGCGGTTAAAAGTGATGTTCGGTTCGTCTTTATCTCCAGTTGTTTGTAGGAGGGCTCGCGTCTTACTTACGTTATTTGTGCTTGTTTGCGTATAGTGGTTTCCAACACATATTATATTATGTTGTGTTTTTTTATTTTGTTTGTCTTCGTCGTGTGTCTTGTGTACCCAATGTTGCCAGTTTTTTTCTGGATTGCTTGCCCCTTCAGTTTTCTCTACTGTTAAATCAATATGCACACAATAAGCAAATCTGAAATATTTTTATTTTCAATAACTTACCAGTAGCTCCCCTTGAATTAGTGTCCCCGTTGACCCATCCATCTAACATGTTATCAGATACGTAATACACAACTTCTGTCCATTCAGCCAACTGTAAAAATTATAGAAAAGACGTGTTTTTAAACCACATTTTAGTTTAATGTGTAAAATTACATACGAGAAATGTTTTTAAATCACATTTTAGTTTTATGCATAAAATTACATACAAGAAATGTTTTTAAATCATATTTTAGTTTTATGTGATTATATTCAAGAAATGCATTTAAATCACATTTTAGTATTTTTTTCGGCATATATCAGTGTGCCCATATCATGTGAAGTATAAACCTAGCCCTGTAAAAACCGAGGATCTGTAGCTATATATAGTTTCCAGAAACAACAAAATCTAGCTATATACATATAAAGCTTATAGATGAAATTTAAAGGACACTATTTGTCGGTTGATTGGCTTATGCCCATTTCTGCCATTTAAGCTATAACATGAGAAACATGTTCAGTGTTAGATATAATCGAAGATACCAGAGCGAATGAGCATGCCTAGTACACATTGAAAACCGAAACAATCGAAGATACCAGAGCGAATGAGCATGCCTAGTACACATTGAAAACCGAAACAATCGAAGATACCAGAGCGAATCAGCATGCCTAGTACACATTGAAAACCGAAACAATCGAAGATACCAGAGCGAATCAGCATTCCTAGTACACATTGAAAACCGAAACAATCGAAGATACTAGAGCGAATCAGCATGCCTAGTACACATTGAAAACCGAAACAATCGAAGATACCAGAGCGAATGAACATGCCTAGAACACATTGGAAACCGAAACAATCGAAGATACCAGAGCGAATCAGCATGCCTAGTACACATTGAAAACCGAAACAATCGAAGATACCAGAGCGAATCAGCATGCCTAGTACACATTGAAAACCGAAGCAATCGAAGATACCAGAGCGAATCAGCATGCCTAGTACACATTGAAAACCGAAACAATCGAAGATACCAGAGCGAATCAGCATTCCTAGTACACATTGAAAACCGAAACAATCGAAGATACCAGAGCGAATCAGCATGCCTAGTACACATTGAAAACCGAAACAATCGAAGATACCAGAGCGAATCAGCATTCCTAGTACACATTGAAAACCGAAACAATCGAAGATACCAGAGCGAATCAGCATGCCTAGTACACATTGAAAACCGAAACAATCGAAGATACCAGAGCGAATGAACATGCCTAGTACACATTGGAAACCGAAACAATCGAAGATACCAGAGCGAATCAGCATGCCTAGTACACATTGAAAACCGAAACAATCGAAGATACCAGAGCGAATCAGCATGCCTAGTACACATTGAAAACCGAAACAATCGAAGATACCAGAGCGAATCAGCATTCCTAGTACACATTGAAAACCGAAACAATCGAAGATACTAGAGCGAATCAGCATGCCTAGTACACATTGAAAACCGAAACAATCGAAGATACCAGAGCGAATGAACATGCCTAGAACACATTGGAAACCGAAACAATCGAAGATACCAGAGCGAATCAGCATGCCTAGTACACATTGAAAACCGAAACAATCGAAGATACCAGAGCGAATCAGCATGCCTAGTACACATTGAAAACCGAAACAATCGAAGATACCAGAGCGAATCAGCATTCCTAGTACACATTGAAAACCGAAACAATCGAAGATACTAGAGCGAATCAGCATGCCTAGTACACATTGAAAACCGAAACAATCGAAGATACTAGAGCAAATCAGCATTCCTAGTACACATTGAAAACCGAAACAATCGAAGATACTAGAGCGAATCAGCATGCCTAGTACACATTGAAAACCGAAACAATCGAAGATACCAGAGCGAATGAACATGCCTAGTACACATTGGAAACCGAAACAATCGAAGATACCAGAGCGAATCAGCATGCCTAGTACACATTGAAAACCGAAACAATCGAAGATACCAGAGCGAATCAGCATGCCTAGTACACATTGAAAACCGAAACAATCGAAGATACCAGAGCGAATCAGCATTCCTAGTACACATTGAAAACCGAAACAATCGAAGATACTAGAGCAAATCAGCATGCCTAGTACACATTGAAAACCGAAACAATCGAAGATACCAGAGCGAATGAACATGCCTAGTACACATTGGAAACCGAAACAATCGAAGATACCAGAGCTAATGAGCATGCCTAGTACACATTGAAAACCGAAACAATCGAAGATACCAGAGCGAATGAACATGCCTAGTACACATTGAAAACCCGGATAACTAAAAAAACATATTTTTGGAGTAGGAATACCGAATAGTCAAAATCGGACATGTCCATCTATGCCTGTGGGAGGAGAACCTTAGTTTTAATAATAATTACATTATTTAGGAACTGTATATTTCAATAATAAATATTTCTAATAAACCATGTCAGTGCCGAAACACTGACAACATGGCGGATGACATAAACGAGTAATAGACATTATGATAATAATAGACTACATGTGAGTGGGAACAGGTGTTCCTGGAAATAATAACACTCAACATCGCTACAGGGATATGGTAGATATTTTCTCACAAAGTGCATCTCAAACATACCTCGATGTGGGGTTGACTATCACTGCAAAGGGTTTGTGTAGTGGGAAATTCTGCATACACTATCGAGTAACAGTGTGTGCGAATAAGCATACCGTACCCAGATTACTTCGATCGGATATAAACTTTACTGGGGAAATAAAATTAAAAACAAAACATATCAAACTTTCGTAACAGTTCCAACATCTACTCGGAAAATCGTAGAAACAGAGATGAAATCGACATTCCTAACGCACGTGACCGCTCACTTTTCTGACTTACAGGAACTTCAATAAAATATGGTGGAATTAAACTAGTCTTATTGGTCCCAGGGTTGGTTATTGGTTGCCTTTCCATCCATTATACAACGATATTATTTGTGCACATTAAAATATCCATTTTACGACTACAAGAATAAATCTTAAGAAGAGTTTGAAGATACCAAAGGGGTAATCAGAATCCGTATATCGAAGAAGAATAGACAACCCAATGGCCAAAAGAAAAAGATCAAAAGGACAAACAACGATCTACAAAACATACACATTATTTAAATCGTGTTCTATGAAGATAGAATAAGTTATATACAAAAGTTTATGTATATATTATCTAGGTGAAGATGTTTTTTGTTTCATTTCTTATTTTGGATACTGTGTCCGTTTTAGGTTAAAATTACGTTTGGAAAAATAAAATGTTTTAAAATAGAAATAGTATTTATATAAAGAAACAGAAGATAATATCTGTGAATGTCATAACGTGTCAGTTGTCATTTTCTCTACTCTACATTTGAATAATAAACAGATAAATGTGTCATAAAATTTGTATAAATGTCATGAAACAAGACAACTGAAAAACAGGTTTTTTTTTGTAAATATCTAACATGTTTTGAAAATCTTCATTGTTTAAACTTACGACGATGATTTCATATATGAAAAGTGCATTGACCTTCAATTACTTAGTTGAAGAACCGTAGCTTTTTTTCTTTTTCTTTTTTTTTTTTTCTTTTTTTTGGCTGAATAAAAGACAATAAGACCGAAGGGACAATAACAACTGGACAACTTAGTGAAACTGGAAACATAGGGTACACAAGACGAAGAAAAATACAGTAAAAACACAACACAATATGTGTTAGACACCACTAATGCTATATGCAAACAAACACAAATAACGTAAGAAAAAAAAAAGACATGAGCACTTTTACAAACAACTGGAGGTAAAGACGAACCGAACATCTTTTTTTTTGCAGAAATCGTAATGGACATCACAACACTATGTCAGGTTTTGGTTATAACGAGTTTCAAAAAAACAATTTCGGGTAATATTGATGGTTTCGTGGCCTATGCCACATAACTCACAAGGCATGTTTCACAAGTGCGGGATAGGGGTGACCATTCGATGAGAGATGGTCAGGATATAATTAGAAAACTAATAGTATCTAACGTGTTGGGAGAGTGCAACGTTCCTTGCACGTTAAAGACTTATTTTTATAAGGAGTAGATGTACAAAAGCCGCCATAAAAAGCATTTTTTTTTCATCTCTACCAAACTTCCCATATTTTCTTGTGGCAGTAAAAAGCATTGTCTCTGTTGTCACGTTCTTACCATCGTAATAATTGTTATTGTTGAACTTGCTCTCGTACATAATATACATAATGCCAGACGTTTAGCAACAAGCCAACTTTAATACTGTTTTGGTTGGGTTATGGTTATGGTGTTTAACGCCACTTTCAACAATATTTCAGTTCTATTGTGGCGGTCAGTTTTATTGGTGGATGAAACCGGAGTACCCGGAGAAAACCACCGACCTGCCGTAAGTCATTGACAAACTTTATCACATAATGTTGTATCGAGTACATCTCGCCATAAACGGGGTTCAAACTCACAACTTTAGTGGTGATAGGCACTGACTGCACAGGTAGTTGTAAATTCAACTATCATCCGATCACGATTGCGACGGCCCTGGGTCCAGTGAGGACGATATACATTGTACAGTTGTCACTAGCTGGAGACGAATATATATATATATATACTGTTCAATCTCTTTACATCGAACTCAAGTAAGAAAAAAAAAATCTAATTTAGTGAGCACGATGGATATCTGAAAAAATACCTTTATAAGGTACGCTCATAGTCAAAATATTGGAGCAACACGAACCCCGCTAAGAAGAATTTGCAAATACCAAAGGGGTAATCAGAATCTGCAAATCGAAGAAGGGCAGACAACACAATTGTCAAAAGAAAAAAAAGACAAAAACGACAAACAACGACATACAAAACATTACGCCGAAATTTGCATATATATTTAAAACGTGTGATTCTAGCTACCTTATTTGACACCTGCTAATTACAAATATGTGCGAACTTACTCTCATTAATTTCCACCAATGAAATTAAAACATCTGTTGATGTCATGTACTGACTTTCTTGACAAAAATGAATAATGAAATTTACTTCAGGAATTTGACTTATCATATCAACCCTATTTGTAACAAATTATCGTGTACTTTTCTAACAAATTTAAACCGTCATAAACATGTCACTCCGACGTCAAGTAAACACAAGATAATTATATGGTAAGACGTATTATCGTCATTATGGGTTGCAGGTCGATTCCTCAGGAATACAAGTTGGGCGGTTTATATTTATTACACTCGTGTTACATTGGTGTTACACGTACACGTTGTGATCATGTCATTCGCTGACCTCTTCGTCATCCATTAGTCATAGAAAGCAAAGTGCAAATATTAAACTGAAAGTAGGACTGTGATACAAAAGTTAAGATATTCATTATAATGATTTTCTGGTAGAAATGGCTATTTTCCCGAGTAGCAACATTTACACCACAGTCACTTGAAGTTTCAAAAATAAGGGAAAAAAATAAGAAAAATTTCGATCATCTATAATAAATAAGGGATGACCAAAGATTTTCTTATTTTTCCCCTTAGTTTTGAAACTTCAAGTGACTGTGATTACATTCCAGCAGAAACTTTTAAGTTAATTCATACGGCATTTAAATACGCAACATGGTGAATTGGTATCCGTGTATACACTGGGTAAGGACTAAGTGTGTGTTATTTAACGTCAAGGGAGCCACATCGGTGGTTTCGCTTCTAGTGTCACTGTGGTAGATCGCTGGTTCAAGCCCCGATCGAATCAAACTAAGGTCTATATGTGTTGCTTCACCTCCAAGTACCTATAATTAACGTGTAAAGACAAAGACTGGTTGTCTAGGGATTTAGGATAATGTGTCCGAGTGAAGAGACATATAGATATAAGGTCTAAGTTCTCTAACACCGGGAGAGGTGCAAGATAGTAAAATCTGTGACATCCGAGCGTAAGATTTAAATCTTACCCGATGGTGTCTCAGATTTAACAATCTTGCACCTTTCACGGTGTTTTTCTAACCCCTTTCTATCTTGTCAATGCTTGCTTACTTTAAGACAATAGAGAGTTCTCTCCCTTGTTAGTAACTAACGTAAATAAAAAAAATAACTTCCCTTTGACCAACGTCAAATAACTTCTTATATAAGTATATATCATATCACTGTTGTGGTAGCATTTACAGATACTGTCTATATATTCTATTATTAAATAAATTAATTTTAGAGTCACATGTCATATTATACGTGTTTTGATTGGTTTAAAAAGTTGAGGTTATTTTCCAATGTACGGAATCTGAAAATAGACGTCGTTCTCAATGCGTCGCGTTCCGTTGTCATCAGGTCATGAGGCACCTTTGGGGTTATTTAAATTTATTTCCGATTATTTGCCTTATTTTGAAAAAATAAATATATTTTTCAATATCATAGCAAAAAAAGTTTGAATTAATTTATAAGGATTGATCGAAATTATTTGTTCGGTTAATTCGAAATAACCTGAAGCAGATTGTACACACCGTTGCGTAGCCCGCTACTTGTGTTACATGTTGTGTACAAGCTGATTGAGGTTATTTCTTCATGAACGGAACAAAAATTGCGATCAATCCTTAAATATATTCAAAATACTGCCAAGACACGGATGTATATCGATAAATCGACAATTTACTTCCATAATGGAGTACAATGTTGCGCTTAGCTTGTCTTATCCAGGCTCCTGGGTAAGATATAAAAATCTTTTTCACATAAATTGACGGACTTCTTTGTCCAAGGGGTGAGACATATTTATCCATGAACGTTTCAGTGAGCTAGCACTATAAAAAAAAAATCCAACTCGGCGTGTTTGTCTAGTGCAAAGCGGACATCATCATAATCTCATCAACTTATAATTTGTTCTCGCCATGGTATGGCTGCAAATTACGCAACCAACCGCCAAATACCCTAATTGTTTGTTAAATTTATGCTTTGTAAGACGAGACATTATAGAATACATTAACAGCCACTATATAGTTGAAATATTGCTAAAGTTGGCGCTAAACACCAATCAATCAATCAATTAAAATAAATTAACACTTACTGGTTTTTGTATTGGAAATGCTATAGCTTCCTCCTCTCCTTCTGTCTTAAGACCAAAATTTACGTTGTGTTCATCAAGTGTCAATCTAACAGACCCAAGATCTCCACAATCTCCATTGTTTATCAAGCTCTGCCTGCTCATATATCTAGGATAATCCTTTGTCTCTTTAAATCTTATTCGAAACCCGAAGTTGCTACCTAGTTCAGCATTAGTAAATTGAGGAATAACTAATCGAGCACTTCCATTGAAGTAAGCGAGTCCACCTTTAATATCAACCTTTTCGTTTTGCACAAAAACTTCGTTACCGGATATGTCACGTACACCTTCATCAAATGTTAGATACATCAGGGAACTACATTCTATAATAAAAGAGTGATTAATTAAGACAATTAGACAATTTCATTAAACACATTTGTATTTAACAAAGAACTATGTCCCTCTTTGGCCGTCATGGCAAGAAATTAGATTTAACTCTATGGGCGATCCACAAATGTGGGGTTTTTTTTGCATCAGTTTGACTCCAGATAATGATGAGATGTACTCAAACTATTATCATGTAATAAAGTTTGTCATGCGTGAACGGGACATCGATGACTAACTCTTGATATTACTGTTCTTATATCCAACTACTATCGACATCGTCTATTATTATTAAAGGAGCCGTCGTGGTCGTGATCGTATGGTAGTTAGATTTATATCTACCTATGGAATCAGTGCCCATCACCATTAAAGTTGTGAGTTCGAATCCCGCTCAGTTGAGGTGTAAGTTTAATACAACATTATGTGATAAGGTTTGTCAGTGACGGTTGGTAGTTTTCACCGGGTACTCCGGTTTTCCCCACCATTAAAACTGACCGCGCCACGATATAACTGAAATATTGTTAAAAGTGGTGTTAAACACCATAACTCTAACCCTAGGATATTATTGAAATAGACGAAAAGTATATCTATACATCAATTATTTTTTTCATATGAAAATGTACATGTATGTTAAAGGTAATGCTTCTTCGGTCATTTGGATTGCCTCGTATAGATAGGGTGCCTCGCCCCTTGCACATAGAAGATAACCTGAATCAGCTCCTAATTACTAATAGTTTGTTACACGTGCCTGTATCAAACCTGGAAAGTGTGCAGTCATGTATTTATGTGTTAGGGTGTCGAGTTTTCCTCTTCTACGGATTTTTAGAGCTGTTCCGAAAGTGTGTGTGTTTTTCTTTTTATCATTTTGTCACCATCTGAAAGTGTATTGTTTTGACTGCTATGATTTATTGAGAATAACTTTCGATTTCTAATTTTTATGTTGTCTTTACATGCAAATTTGCCTCTAAAAATCTCCAAAAGTAGAAACAGCAACGATAAGTTGACCTATTACCCTATATATATAAATGAGTGTTTAATAAGTTAGTATACAAGTATTATATACCCATTTCTTCTACATATGTATATTGTGATCACGAAAAAGTTTGAGTGAGTGATTGTTGTTTAACACCAACTCAGCAATTTTTTAGCTATATCATGGCGAGATAAAGGAATTTTTAATGAAATGATGACGAGGTCCGCTTTGTACTAGACCAACACGCTTAGTTTAATTTTTATAGTGCTAGCTCACTGACACAAAAGTCCGCGGGTAGACATGTCGCTCCACTCGGACACATTATCCTGAATCAAGCCAACCAGTCAAGTTTCAAGTTTTTCAAGTTTTTATTAATAAAGGAAAATCAATCAAACATTGATATCTTCCCCACATTAAAATGATATTAAATCAGTAAACATAGACAATTATGAATGCATTTTTAAATGACAAAATATCTTATTACAGACAAATAAACTTTGATCTTTCTCCTTAATGCAGCGTACTTAGTGGAGAAGCAACACATACCAATTCTATAGTCTTTGGTTTGATCCGATCGGGGATGGAACACATGATCTAACGCACACGAGGCGAGCATTCTAGCCATTACACCACCGATGCGGTTCCAAAACAGTTTTGAATTTCCATGCAGCTTCCATGCTTTATTTACAATTGTGTTCAAAAACCGAACTACAAGAACAAAATGTTTATACTGACTGTTAGGTAATTCCTTTTTGTGTGCTACCAAGGAACATGAACATTCAGCAGAACTGTATCTTGTTCCGGAAGCACATTCCATATGTACCCATCCGTAGCCTGGGACGTACTGCTCAAAGGAGGATGGACGACTTGGTATTCCTCGTTTGTCACACGCTATATAAAAGAAAATGTTTTGAAGATACCAAATGGGTAAATAAAAGCCGTACATCAAGACGGACAGACAATACAATGGATAAAGAGTACAAAAAGAGTAAAAAAGACAAACAAATGTCGACTAAAACTACACAAAAAATAAAAACTGATTGTGCAACACGAAGCCCTCTAATGTAGAACTTGATTTTCTAATTATATAAATTAACAGCCTTATATTTAGTGCAAATCAGTCCATGAGCCCATCCCATGCTTTACGGTCTTAAATCCTACCGTATTTCATATCAAACTACAATTTGTCAAATTGTTATACTGAAGTCAATCTATAGTCCCATTTTAATATTTATATCAAGAAAATGAGAAATAAATGTAGGATAGTAGGGGCTTGTGGTATTTAATGTCACTTTCAACCCCCTGGATAGTAGGTGTCTAATATATAAAATTTGTTCATGCCACGTTATAGCTGAAATACTGCAAAAGTTGGCGTTAAACACCAATCAATCAATCATGGATAATTGGATATAGCTAACATACTTCTCATATATATAGCGTTAAATAAAAACCCGACAAATAAGAAACAATATTGCACTTTATTTATAATCAAATACATTGTCTGTACCAAGCCATGAAAGTGAGAGGTCAGGTATTTGTGTGTTTACAGGTATCGATTTTTCTATGGAATTTTGGAACTGTTCCGACAGTATAGTATTTTGGAACTGTTCCGACAGTATAGTATTTTGGAACTGTTCCGACAGTGTAGTATTTTTTGTTTTTCATTTCCACCGTCACGATATAACTGAAATATTGTTGAAAGTGGCGTTAAACACCATTACCTCTCCTTACCCTATTCCTTTTTCTACTTATTGTTTGATTAGTATAGGTTATTCAATACCTCTTATAGATAGAATATGAAAAATAGTGCATCGATTTTTATGCAAGGGCTTAACGTAAGTTTTTGTCGGGATTATTTACTAATATGTAAAGGTTATATTTGAACTCAGTAGGTACAAATGCATTACACCTTTACATTGTATGTCATTACAGTATGTCAACCAAGTTCATCGTCGTAATTAAGACATCGTTAATTTGGATATCTTTCTGGCGTAATGTTTTTAATTACGACATGCAGGTGTCCACTCCTATAGATCTATGTGTAATAACTGCGGTCAGAAAGTCACGAGATTTAATTGGTGATCATCGTGATCATGGTCAGACGTCGTCTGCTCTGACACACATAATGTAAAAATGAAAGGAAACTTTGTTGGAGATACCAAAGTAGAAATAAGAATTTAAGTTGTTGGAGATACCAAAGTAGAAATAAGAAGCCGTAATTCTTACGAGAACTGACAATGCAAAAAGACAACTAATTATCTACTAAACACAATGGGGGCTGAATTTATATTCAAACTAGGATCATATTTCATCAGTTTATTTTTTTTCTAAAAACATCATCTGAACCACTTTCAGAACCCTCCTTTTAAAACAGTTCACCAGGGGTTCCTTTTATTGTAACTTTTTTAAACAGCTGCAACAAATTGAAGGCAAAGGTAAATAAAATAACTCCTCCATTCCCAATATATGAGAGAATTTTTCTATGAAGTTACACGATGACTAGCGACCGGCCGGTGGTTTTCTCCTTGCACTCCGGTTTCCTCCACCAATACAGCTGACCGTCACAATATGGCTGAAATATTGTTGAAAGTGGCGTTAAACATCATAACCCAAACCCCTTATACATATATGGTGATGTTTTTTCGTATAATACAATACCTGAATTAGTAACTACTTTTTCAAGCAGACAGTCATCAAAACACGTGTTATCTGGTACACAGCCCACGTTAGAGATAAATCTGCTTCCTTTGGGACAACACATTGGAGTAGAATATCCCTGGCAAGTCCAATAACTCCTACATGACGATTTGTCACCATATGACTTAACACCTTTACCCAAGCACTTATCTAAAAAAAATGTTTATTTGGTAATTTATGTAGATTTTGTTGATCACGTGTTTTGATAGTAAATATATCTAGTAAAAGTATGTGTCTTTAAAACGTATATATCTAATTTACTACACAACGACGAAGTTCTAAGATAGCCTTTATCAGGTACACTCATAGTAAAAAGATTGGAAATCCTAAGCAGGATAGCCAAAATTCGCTAAGGTTACACATGCCTGAGGGAGGTAGGCTTTAGTTTTCATAAATTACATTACTTAGGAGCTGTAAATTTCAATCATGAATACATCTGATATGGGTCATTATCAAAATACACGCACTGTAATTTCCTGTTCATATTTTGGTGACATCAAATATTTTCGTTCCCATTTTGCTTTAGCCTATTAGTTTTTCCTACATTACAATGACATATTTACATAATATACAGTCGGGAAAACCACCATGAAAAAAAATATTTCTAGATATGTAGCACCCCCTAATACCTTTCAGTCCGTGGTGTTACCAACATAAAATTATTCTTTTTAGGAAAATGAAAAATAATTTTTATGTAAAAAGTGGTTATATACATAATATACAGGGAAATTATGCATAAGGTTGGATATTTTCTTTGGAGCACTATTTTTTTCACAATATTTGGATATGTAGTTGTGAAATTCTATTTAAGCTGCATTATGAAACAAACAAGTTTTCATAACTGTATTTTGTTTCACTTTATATAAAGAAATGATGACTTATACATAGTTATCAAAGTCAACTTTATTCAACTATAATATAATTTACTTCAATTATGTCATTTATCCTTTCTATGAAACAATTTACATGAGGTAACACCATTGACAAGAGGTAACACCACAGATGACAAAAGTAACACCAGGGACATCTTCATGAATGTAAACATTTAATTCAAGAAAAAAACACAACTATCAACCTATATTTGTTGTTTTCTTAATGTTTTCAGTACAATATTCAGTTTTTCAACATATTGGTTTAATGCATGAGCAATATCAGTTTTGTCCATGGTGTTATGAAGATATGTCCCTGATGTTACCAGATCTAAAAAGTATACTACCATCAGCTTGTTAAACTATATCTTACACGTAAATGACGATGTTTGAGCAATTTTTCTGCATAGGTTAAAGAGCAATATTTTGTTCTGTATATTACTGTTTATGGAATAATGTGTTTATTCACAATTTTAATGCTAAATGTCTGTGGTGTTACACAATCTTTATGGTAACACCATTGACAGTAACACCACAGAAAACAGGTAAATATTTTCAGGATAAAAGGAAAATAATTTCTCCCTGACTATATTTTATATGTATATCCTGTGAAAAATACCAAATGTAATGTATTGTATATTTTTACATTTTGTTCAATTCTAACAAAAAGAAGTAGTGAGAAGTACACCACAGACATAAAATTTATATACTATACCAATCGCACGTACCTTTTCGGCTCTATATTAATTTATGGGTTACTTTTGTTTTTGTCGTCTGCACATGTCATGAAACAGGAAATAAGCAAAGGGAGAAACTATTTTTGCTTCAAATATGACAAGACAGATAACTCTTACCAGCCTTAATAGGAAGGATAACACCACAGACATGAAAATCTATAACAGCAGGTTTTTGCTAATTTTCTTTTTGAATTTTATTATATATCAAGCTAAAATAATGTTGTGCTATTAGAGTTTTAGGAATAGTTCAAAAATAATATAAAGATCGAATAAAATCATAACATCTGAATAGTACAAATGACCAAAAGTAAGTAATTCTGGAAAAATAACACGTAACACCAAGGAAAAAACATGTCTTCGTGTAGCTAGTATAAATTCGCAATTGAACCAATTTGGATTTAGATGGTAAAACTATAGAAAGCTGATGTGCCTTCATGCAAAACATGTTTTCTCCAATCAGTTTGGTTGATATTTGTCTTTTAATTGCGTAATAACAGAAAAGTGCGTGTTTTTGATAATGACCCATATACTCTACCGAAGCACCGACTACAGTACGGATGATATATTTAGTCCACCAGCAAAGGTATCGACACAGTGTATGTCTTTCATATCACAATAGTACGACTCAACTAAAAGAATCTGGTTATAATTGGTTCCGTATTAGCTGGTTCCCCGTTCTAGTGTAGTTTTTTCCCCATTTTGAATCATGGGGATCTCTTTCCGAAACATATGAAATAAAAGTTTAAAGATACCAAAGATGTAATCAGAAGCCGTATATCTAAGATACCAAAGATGTAATCAGAAGCCGTAAATCTAAGATACCAAAGATGTAATCAGAAGCCGTATATCTAAGATACCAAAGATGTAATCAGAAGCCGTATATCTAAGATACCAAAGATGTAATCAGAAGCCTATATCGAAGATACCAAAGATGTAATCAGAAGCCGTATATCTAAGATACCAAAGATGTAATCAGAAGCCGTATATCTAAGATATCAAAGATGTAATCAGAAGCCGTATATCTAAGATATCAAAGATGTAATCAGAAGCGGTATATCTAAGATACCAAAGATGTAGTCAGAAGCTGTATATCTAAGATACCAAAGATGTAATCAGAAGCCGTATATCTAAGATATCAAAGATGTAATCAGAAGCCGTATATCTAAGATATCAAAGATGTAATCAGAAGCCGTATATCTAAGATACCAAATATGTAATCAGAAGCCGTATATCTAAGATACCAAATATGTAATCAGAAGCTGTATATCTAAGATACCAAAAATGTAATCAGAAGCCGTATATCTAAGATATCAAAGATGTAATCAGAAGCGGTATATCTAAGATATCAAAGATGTAATCAGAAGCTGTATATCTAAGATATCAAAGATGTAATCAGAAGCCGTATATCTAAGATATCAAAGATGTAATCAGAAGCTGTATATCTAAGATATCAAAGATGTAATCAGAAGCCGTATATCTAAGATATCAAAGATGTAATCAGAAGCGGTATATCTAAGATACCAAAGATATAATCAGAAGCTGTATATCTAAGATACCAAAGATGTAATCAGAAGCCGTATATCTAAGATATCAAAGATGTAATCAGAAGCTGTATATCTAAGATATCAAAGATGTAATCAGAAGCCGTATATCTAAGATATCAAAGGTGTAATCAGAAGCGGTATATCTAAGATATCAAAGATGTAATCAGAAGCTGTATATCGAAGATACCAAAGATGTAATCAGAAGCCGTATATCTAAGATACCAAAGATGTAATCAGAAGCTATATATCTAAGATATCAAAGATGTAATCAGAAGCCGTATATCTAAGATATCAAAGATGTAATCAGAAGCGGTATATCTAAGATACCAAAGATGTAATTAGAAGCTGTATATCTAAGATACCAAAGATGTAATCAGAAGCCGTATATCTAAGATATCAAAGATGTAATCAGAAGCCGTATATCTAAGATATCAAAGATGTAATCAGAAGCTGTATATCTAAGATACCAAAGATGTAATCAGAAGCCGTATATCTAAGATATCAAAGATGTAATCAGAAGCCGTATATCTAAGATATCAAAGATGTAATCAGAAGCGGTATATCTAAGATACCAAAGATGTAATCAGAAGCTATATATCTAAGATACCAAAGATGTAATCAGAAGCTGTATATCTAAGATACCAAAGATGTAATCAGAAGCTGTATATCTAAGATACCAAAGATGTAATCAGAAGCTGTATATCTAAGATACTAAAGATGTAATCAGAAGCTGTATATCTAAGATACCAAAGATGTAATCAGAAGCCGTATATTTAAGATACCAAAGATGTAATCAGAAGCCGTATATCTAAGATATCAAAGATGTAATCAGAAGCGGTATATCTAAGATACCAAAGATGTAATCAGAAGCTGTATATCTAAGATACCAAAGATGTAATCAGAAGCCGTATATCTAAGATATCAAAGATGTAATCAGAAGCGGTATATCTAAGATACCAAAGATGTAATCAGAAGCTATATATCTAAGATACCAAAGATGTAATCAGAAGCCGTATATCTAAGATACCAAAGATGTAATCAGAAGCTGTATATCTAAGATACCAAAGATGTAATCAGAAGTTGTATATCTAAGATACTAAAGATGTAATCAGAAGCTGTATATCTAAGATACCAAAGAAGTAATCAGAAGCCGTATATCTAAGATACCAAAGATGTAATCAGAAGCCGTATATCTAAGATATCAAAGATGTAATCAGAAGCGGTATATCTAAGATACCAAAGATGTAATCAGAAGCTGTATATCTAAGATATCAAAGATGTAATCAGAAGCTGTATATCTAAGATACCAAAGATGTAATCAGAAGCTGTATATTTAAGATACCAAAGATGTAATCAGAAGCCGTATATCTAAGATACCAAAGATGTAATCAGAAGCCGTATATCTAAGATACCAAAGATGTAATCAGAAGCCGTATATCTAAGATATCAAAGATGTAATCAGAAGCTGTATATCTAAGATATCAAAGATGTAATCAGAAGCCGTATATCGAAGAAGGTCAGACAATATAACCTTATGGCGAATAGAAAAGGAAAATATGTCAAATAGTGATCTACAAAACACTACACACGAAAGGAAGGATTGAGTAAGACGAATCCAACAAAATCTGGTGTGAACTCCGGAACGGTAAGTAGTACCTGTTCCACTTGAAGCACCCGCCGTGTTACTGTTAAACGACGCGAACATCATTTGGAAATCGCGCTGCTCTTTAAAAAAAAAATTCCTTATACACTAGTATCTTAAGTAATTAGATCTTTGAAAAACAAAACGTAACTGGTTCGGGAATGTATTTGAATTATCATGGTAAAACTTTATGATTTGTCCTTTTTTCGAGGACGGAAGTTGAATTTTTTAGTAGATCCAATGATACATATTGTTAGTATATTATACTTACCATTTTCACATTTCACATTTTTTGGTGGCTGACACGACAAAATCTCCTGATTCCAGAACTGACCCCATGGACAGTTTCTGTAGAAAGCTGTAACCTCACCATTCTTGTCAAAATAACACTGAATATACTTATCGCATTCTCCTGGGTAGCGGTTATATCCAGCTCCATTCTCCATTTTACAGCCATTACAGGCTCCTATAAAAAGGAGGGAATTAATTTTAACTGAATAGAAAGGGAAGTCATTCTAACAGAAGTAATAAGCAAATGGTTCAAATGTATGAAGACATGAAATATTCAATATTTCATTTTGATTGATTGATTGATTGATTGATTGATTGATTGATTGATTGATTGATTGATTGATTGATTGATTGATTGATTGATTGATTGATTGATTGATTGATTGATTGATTGATTGATTGATTGATTGATTGATTGATGCTGGCGTTAAACACTAATCAATCAATATTTGTATCAGTTATACCTTGATTACCAGACTTACTGGAGGAGGGGATGATGGTCTTGACAGATCAAAGGAACTGAAATTTCCGGGTTTGGGTAGGTGTCTGGAAACCTTAACATTTAGGGTCAGTAACGGGCTTGAACCCAGGTCAGTGGTGTTAGGTCTGTGGTCAGAAATCAATGATCCTAACCACCCGGGCACACAGTCCCCGGCGAGTATGATATGAAAAGGAACCGATATAAAAGCGTTGTTTTAATAAATTTACCTGAACTTTAGATATTTTTTCGTTATTGTTCATTACATCCAAACCATTTCGTATCCTCATCATCCTCTAACAAGGTGCTTGACATGATATGTATGGTGGAAGGGCAATTTACCTCATATTATACTCAACTGCCGCTAGCAAGGTGCTTTACATGATTGTATCTCAATGGTGGAAGGACAATTTATCTCATCTTATACTCGACTTCTGTTCACAATGTGCCTTACTTGATAATAACTGAATAATGGAAGACTATGGTAGCTAAGCCTGGGAAATCATAAGTGTATCCAAATATATGATACCGGATGCAGAACTGAATGTATATGTACATGGTAGATAATTATTGTATCCCTCCTCCCCTGAGGGATACCGAGAGTATATAAATTGGACAAAGTTTATCCGTTGCAAAATATAGTGTGTATTATATATAAAACTAACTCACCTTTTGCAGATGTTGCTGGTAAGAGCGTATTGACATGTCCGTGAAGCAGGGATATATCGGCCTTTTTCTGCACAGGTACGCTGTCAGGTGAAATAAAGGAGAGATTTATTGGAATTCCAGACGATTCTGAAGAAGACGGTTTGAATACAGTAGGGTGTGACCCAAACGATTTCCTCAGTGGAATTGAAACTGCTGATTTGACAAACATGTCACGTGGTTTTGAGGTGACGCCAACATAATATGGCCACTGAGTTGTCGCATGACTTGCAAACGAATCTTGGTTAATATTTTGGCTATTATAGTTTATCCCACCTAATAAAAATGTGTCAGAAGGAGAATTCTTTTCAATATTTAGAATCTTTCCACCATTTTGAGCTCCTACCATAGAACGTGTTTTATCTGAATTAGTTCCATCCAATAGGTCACCAAAACTTGTGGTCACAGTCTTGTAAATATCAGTCAATGGCCTAAATTCAACGGTAGCTGGACGATACTCTTTTGTTCTCTTTGAAATTGGTCTTTTAACCTGTCCAGGGTTTTGAGTAGTTGTCGAAACCTGTTCGAAAATTATTTTCATATCATCCCTGAATTTTTTTACGGGTTTAGGACGAGTTGAAGTAGTCGATGTGGTTTTCGTAGCGTCAGAAACAGAGGTGGACTCTGTCACAATGGGTTGATATATTATTGGTAATCCACTCTTATTTGAATCAAATTTAGAAATTGTATCTGTTGAATTAGTCAGCTTTATTACTGATGAAATGTTTCTATTTCGACTGAATGCAGAAACTGTTTCTATTTTTGTAATGGGGAGTTTTTTCACTGGTGAAATGCTCTCACTTCGATTTAAATTAGAAGAAAAATTCTCTGTTGCACTTGTATAATTTAATACGGTTGATACATCTGTTTTTCGATTTGTCTCTTGTGAAATTGACAGCTTTGGCACTGGAACAACAACACTCTGTCGATCAGAATTTGTCTCTGATGAAACTAACAGCTTTGACAATGGAACAACAACACTCTGTCGACCAGAATTTGTCTCTGATGAAATTGACAGCCTTGACACTGGAACAACAACACTCTGTCGATCAAAATGTGTCTCTGATGAAATTGACAGCTTTGACACTGGAACAACAACACTCTGTCGATCATAATTAATATTTTCTATACTCGGATTTGTAGCTATATTATGATTACTTATTGTGGTAGGCAAAAATTGCTGCGAATTAATCATGTCTTTTAGAATTGACACTGACTGAAATTTATTTTCATTCCTCCCAGTTAATAAACTGTGATGAATATTGTCATTATTAAAATGATCTATTGGATTTGAATTTGACGATTTTCTTGTTCTTTTAACTATATCCCTTGTTGAATAATCACTATTTGTGTTTAAAAGAGTATTAAGAAAATTGCTCTCTGTAGTAGAAATGGATTTGTGTATTGTCTGTGGTGTTGTTGTATCTACAGGGAGACTGTGTGCTTGGATTTGATTGGTAGTCAATTCTTGTAGCCATTGATCTAAAACTGATAGTCTCTGTTTATAATTAGCAGGCTTGTTTTTATTGATTCCAAAATTATCCGTCTGCCAATGAATTTCTTGTGCTGAAAACAAACAATATAAGGGACATATTATGTATTATTACATAATGATTTTATTTAAGTAATTTTATTGGCTATCATGCTGTCACCTGACATTCCGTAAAATTTGATATTGTTTGATTAAAACTCGTATGGACTTGGTTTCACTTTCGTTTCCGTTTAATGTAATAAAACAATTACAGTCTTTTGTATCAGTCAATACGAGTTTTTATGGACCTTAGAAATCATATTCACCTCAGCCTAAAGGCTTCGGTGAATATCGTTTTTAAGGTCCATAGAAACTCGTATTGACCTCAACAAAAGACTATAATTGTATAATATTAATAGCACGGTTTTCCGAGTTAAGCGTTAAACTCGGAAAACCGTGGTGTATTCGATTGTTTAACCGTTTATCTCGGAAAACCGTGGTATAAATGATTTGTAACATGAAGTCATGCATGCAATATCACATCTAGGCCGTTGATTATTGCACGGCTCTCTGAGAGTAATAAAACTATAGCCAAGATTTAAAGTATGCAATATCTCTATCTATATTTTATTTCATAGTTCTAAGCTGTTGCATACATTTTGGTATATAAACCATAAAAAGATCAAAGGAAAAGAATGCATTAATGTTCCAGCTTCTTATATTAATATTATTGTTTGTAGATGGATCAAGTCGACTTCTGATTGGATAAACAACCGGAAATTTTAAGTACATGTAATACTGTGAAAGTATTTTTTATTTGTGGAATATCAATATTCGTGATTTTCGTGTTTCAATAAAAGCACGAAATGTAATACCCAACGAAATATAGAAATTTAATATTATTATTATTTTAACAAAGATGAAAACACGAATTTCATAACACACGAAAATTGGCATCAACGAATATAAGTGCTTTCACAGTATGTGAATCGGACCTGGCGACACTTTCCCGTCAGTGTTTTTCATGTAATACGCAGATATTTTTAACTAAATTCTACCTTGATTTGCATATTGTAGAGAAATCAAGGATGTTGTCATTATGCGATTCGCTTAAAGAATTTTCAATACCGAAAAGTGTTCCGCAATAATGTTCTTCCAAAATAATGTAAAGTCCTTGACAGAAAAACTGGTACTGCTGACCGTCATTTAAAGTTAATCAGGTTTTGCTCAGGGAACTCGTGCGGTGTCCTATTATATCTAAGCATACATATACAATATACGTACATTGTCGGTAAATATAAAATTTATTTGTACGAGCTTTAGAAACAGGCAGAATAGCGAGCATTCGGCGAGCTTTTCAGGCCTGTTTCGCAGCGAGTACAAATGAATTTTATATTTAACGACAATGTACGTATATTGTGTTTATCCTACAATGTCAAAAAAGTCGGAAAACTTGTCAGATTTAAACAAAAATGACAGAAACAAGCGTCATTCCTCGCCTTTCATAAATGTTGTCAAAGGTGTCTTCTTCGTGGTCCGCATTACATTAGTACCAGTTTCATACTTGTCTGCGCCCTCCGCTGTACATAGCTACAGGGTCCCAGGAAAGTTTATTCGTAGGTTGAAAAATTTATTCGTATAGTACGAAAAGTTTATTCGTCTAGCATATTTGTACAGCAAATGTACTGATTGCAGGATAAATGATATTTCACATGATATTATATTTTTTTACGGGGCTGAGGATTCTGTCATGCTCGTGTGATAACACATATTTGATAACAATCGACATGTCAGAATGTCTGGTCAATTTTATTAACATAAAGTAACAGGCGTCGCTCGGCTGATAAAATAAATCACCGTCACATCTTAAACACGATTCTACCCTGCTACGTCCTCGTCGTGTTTACTGATATATGTGTTCATTTTACATGTTAAATATAATAATGTGAATTGAAGAATAAAAATTATATTGAAAAAAGAAATTAATATATTTTTAAAACAATTTCATACTTAAGATTTGAACCAGCACGGCACGTGCAACGATTGAAATTATATAAAAAAAAAACATGCATAAGTATTAATATATATATCTAATGTAATGAAACATCCGTAACCAATGGAAACAGTTTGGGACAAAGTATAATTTTATATTCTTTTTAATATACATTGGTTACGATAAATTTGTAAATAGATGTGTAAGTAATGTCTAAGCCAGGTTAAAATGACACTAAATGTAAGTTTTATTATCTATCATTGTTACATTTATGTTTTATTTATGAATGAAGAGATAGATAAAGTTTTCCTATCTAGACTTTATTTAATAAACATCAACGTAAACCATGATAACTTGTTTGATTCTTTAATTTTATGCATTTTTGTGGTCAAATTTACTATGAAGTTCTTTAAATTATCAAAAGAAATATTTAGTTGTCAAAATAAAACAACAAAAAAACATGCATATAGAAATTTTTTCCTTAGACAACATATTTATGAATAGTTAATCATGTTTTTGTCTTTTTACAATTAAATAAATGGAAATATATGGCAATTATAAAATTTTGAAAGTCAACAATGCTTTTGTATGGAATTTGTGGGTTCAGAGACCTGGGTAGAGCGTGAGATAAATGGTAGAGGATCAGTAACATGGACACAGAGAGAGAGAAAGAGAGAGAGAGAGAGAGAGAGAGAGAGAGAGAGAGAGAGAGTTCATAGGCCTGGTCAGAGAGGGAGACGTGGGATAAGTGGTGGGGGATCGGAAACATGGAGAGAGAGAGAGAGAGAGAGAGAGAGAGAGAGAGAGAGAGAGAGAGAGAGAGAGATTGGAGGTGGAGCTAACATATGATACCTAGAAAAATGAGGATGCCATCAATTTGATATGATATCTGCTTCAAGTAACAGATATCATATTTCATTATCGAGTTTAAACCCACCACATTTGTGTGCCTGACCACAGCCAGAACCTTGATTTCCAACGTATTACATATGTCATGGTCTGTTTTTATGTTCTATGATTTGAGGTGCGAGATGAATGTTCGTTTTATTGATATTGGTGTAATTGTTAACCGTAACTGTTTAAACTTTCTGTTTAAAAACATGTTTAAATGTTACTAATCACATGTCAATGTGACGTCGCCCGTTGTTCTTTCATAATTATTTGTGTTTGTTATTTTTATGAATCTAGATAATTAAAATAAACTTTATTGGTGATTAATATAAGTGAGTGAGTGAGTGAGTGCTCTTTAACGTCAAGTGAGCAGTTTTTCAGCTATATCATGGCGATGATGTCCGCTTTGTACTAGATCAACACACTTTTTATGATTTTTATAGTGCTTGTCCACTGACACAACAGTTTGCGGCCGCAGATAGATCGGACAAATCACCCTGATTCCGAAACAATCAGTTTTTGCTCTAGCGAAGAAGTTGCAAATATCAAATTGATGGCATTTGGTTTGACCAGACCGGGACACGAACACACGATCTACCACACTGGAGGCGAGCACGCTTACAACACTATGACAACACCAAGATGCGTTTGATATAAAAGGGTTGTCATGGGGTACGATGTTCAAGTGCTTGAAATTGTATATAGGCCTCTGCAAAACTAAACATAACTTTGTTCATGCTTTAAAATCATCATCTTCCAACAATTATTATAGTTGTTAGTTTATGTTGTAGCTATTTTAAATGTAATTGTATTGTTCGGACCTCGTTTTCATCTCACAGATTTCAGAAATTGGCAGTTTATTTATATTGATGTGTTTTCGTATACTAAAAGCTTTTCTTTTTTTAACAAAAAGTCATGATTTATGTCGACAAGAATGGCGTGACATATAGAAAGTGTTAATTTCGTGATGAAATATGACATCTTAAGTGTGTATTAATATATATATAATATAGCAACGGTTTAAACCGTTAGCTTTTCATTATCTCAGCAACAGCAGAAACACCACAAAAAAAACCGAATCGTGGTCACGGTTCATATTAAATACAGGTGCACTTTTCTTGTTCGTCTGCACTCGGCAGACGTAATTTAAGTCTTAACAACATGTCAGTCAATTTTAAACGAGGCATAATTCATAATAAAGTTGAGATCCTGTTAACCGGTTTAACTCCGCCTCATGTTTTCCCCTTTCCCAAACCAGGACCAGGATATCCAACATCATATGTACGTTAAGAGAGTTAAAATGAGAAGTGATTTGTGGTTTTGTTGATAGTGGAATTGTTGATCATCACTGTTTAAACTTCATAAGATTATTTATAGTTTTGCATAATGAATTTAAATACATAATCATATTGGTTTAGATCTTGACAGGTTACATCCTGTTAATTCTGATATTGTTTAATTAATAATCATATATGTAATTTGGTTTTAGGGGCCGTCGTGATCGTATCACTATGGTACATATAGTTGAATTTACAACTATCTATGCAATCAGTGCATATCACCGTTAACGTCGTGTACTCGATACAACATTATGTGATAAAGTTTGTCAGTGACTTGCGACAGGTCGGTGGTTTTCTCCGGGTACTCAGGTTTCTTCCACCAATAAAACTGACCACCATGATATAACTGAAATATTGTTGAAAGTGGCGTTAAACACCATAACCCTAACCCCTGTATTCGGTTTTACTTTCTCTTTAGCCGTTTTTACTTCCAATATTTTGCATTGATTAAACTCATATTAACTCCTAATACATATGGTGCAAAAAATATAGTTACATTCTTTTACATTGGTCAATACGAGTAATTGTGTCATCTCAGGAACAAATATTGACCTCCACCAACGGCCTCGGTCAATATTGATTTCTTAGTTTCATAAAAAGTCATGCAAATATCTTTAAAAACAAATCGTAAATGCTACAATGAAGGGTGTCATATAATGACTTTTAATACATAATTATGCTGTTTGAGATCATGTCCGTAAATTCTGATATTTTTTTTTTTTTTTTAAAGATCATATTAACTCGGTTTCACTTTCACATTAGCAATTTCTACTAATAGTTTCTGTGTAGATTAAAACCCATATTGTTTCCTATTCATTTGCATAAGTCTGATACGTAATAAAAACAATTTCAGTCTTTTGCATTAGTCAAGATCAGCTTATATGGACCAAGAAACCAATATTGACCTCGGCCTATAGCCTCGTTTAATACTGATTTCTTAAACATTCTTCATTATTATGCAGATTTTTCTTGCATTATATTACATTTCGATATTACTTAACAAAAATGTAAGTTAAGTGTTAAGGATTGTGAAAATAGTTTAAATTTAGTACTGATCCTTGATCAAAGAAAAATGACAATAGAAAAATCCAACTAAGCGTGTTGGACTAAAGGTACTAAGCGAACCTCATCATCATCTCATTCAAAATTAATTTGATCTCACCACATGATATAGCTGACCAATTGCTGAGTTGACGCTAAACAACAACAATCACTCACTCATTCGTCAAAGAAAACATTGAACGTAAAACATGAAGATATTTAAATATAGGGGGAAATTATACCTTTCAAGAAACGTTTAATTAAAAATTAACACGTAAAACGGACAAAACATTTTCTGAAGGATTTTACACAGTGTAAGTTTTAATTGGTGTTGAAAATCATGTTTGAAGATTTACATTTAAACAATCTAATTGGTTTAATATTAGAAATAAATGGCATCTTACCGTGATTTGTGGGTTCAAATCTATGTCCAAGTGCGAAAAGGAAATCTTCTTCCATTTCAAACGGGAAAAAAGAATTTAAATCAGGAAATCCACTCAAAAAGTCTATGTTTAACAATAAAAGTAATATATGTGCTATCCAGTTATCCATTATTTTTCCTGAAAAAGATAAATAAATATTTAACAATTCATTAAAAACGTCTTATGTATAATTACATTTTTTTTTTATTTCTCATACGTTATTAGTATTCGATTTAGATACTTATAGCAATACATCTGTTCTCAAGTTAGATTTTGTGGTTATCATATGGTTATGTGTAAAAATAACCATATAATAAAAAAAAACCATATAGGTGGTGTAATGATCATCAAACCAAAAACTATCAAATCTGTTGCTTCTCTGCTAAGTACACAGCAGTAAGGTTTTGTTTTGTTTATGGCATTTAACGCCAGTTTCAACATTATTTCAGTAAGCAGTAAGATCTGAGACTTGTTGGCTCGGAATCAGGATAATGTGTCCGAGTGGTGCGACATGTCTGCCCGTAAACGACTGTTGTTTCTGTGAGCTAGTGCTATAACAATCCAACAAGGTGTGTTGGTCTAGTACAAAGTGGACATCGTCATTTCGTCCAATATAACTTGAGCTGAAAATTAAATTGCTCATTTGGCGTTAGACAACGTTCGCTAACTATAATAATTAAAAAAAAAAGTAACGTCGAGCCCTGTGTAAAAATGCAAAACGAAAGCGACATAAAATATTTTTATAATCATGATATTTTTTTCTGTATACTATTGAAAAAAGCTTACCTGCTAATCATTTGATGAAAAGTTGTCATTTAAAATTATTAGTTTGAATATTTACTTTTTTAATTTATAATACATTTTTACAATCCTTTTCTCCCACAAACACCAAAACTGACGTTGTCACATCAGCGTTGTCTCTTGTATAAGTAATATAAATTAATCACAACATTAAATTACGAATATCAACCCTTCATTAACCACAGGTGTGCTCCAATACGTATTCAGGTAACAAAAAAAGGAAAGTTTTATGATGTACATAGCGTGTAATTGACAAATCATCTGATAAAAAAATAATTAAATTGATTTAATATTATTTTGTAATACTATGCAGCTAATGCACTATACATGGACAGTGGTGGGTTCATTGGTGTGTGTGTGTAGGGGGGGGGGGGGGGGGGGGGGGGGGGGTTAATGAGCGTGAGGGGTGTACACTCCTCCCATCTATAAAAAAAAAGAGAAAGGAGAAGGGAGAAAGAAAAAGAGAGAAAAACCAGTAGCCTGTAAGAAAGCAGTTTAATCTGATGTATTTTACATGAACAGTGGTGGATTCAATTGAGGGAGGAGGGTACACTCCCTCCTCTAAAAAATGAGATATGATCATGGAGAAAGAAACAGAGAGAGCAACCAGTAGCTTTTGAAGAAATCAGTATATTTATCTAATACATGTATACTATATATAAACAGTGGTGGAATCAAGGGGTGTACACTCCTCCCTCTAAAAAGAGAGAAATGATAAGAGAGAAAGAAAAGAGAGAGAGAGGGGGGTGGGGACAGAGCAACTGGTAGCCTTTGATGAAATCAGTATAATCTAATGCACAGTTGTGGATTAAATGGGGGGAGGTATGGGGTGTGTAAGTGGCGTACACTCATCCCTCTAAAAAGAGAGAAAGGATAAGAGAGAAAGAAAAGAGAGAGAGAGGAAGGGGGTGGGGACAGAGCAACTGGTAGCCTTTGATGAAATCAGTATAATCTAATGCACTTTACATGAAGAATTGTGGATTAAATGGGGGAGGTATGGGGTGTGTAAGTGGCGTACACTCATCCCTCTAAAAAGAGAGAAAGGATAAGAGAGAAAGAAAAGAGAGAGAGAGGGGGGGGTGGGGACAGAGCAACTGGTAGCCTTTGATGAAATCAGTATAATCTAATGCACTTTACATGAAGAGTTGTGAATTAAATGGGGGGAGGTATGGGGTGTGTAAGTGGCGTACACTCATCCCTCTAAAAAGAGAGAAAGGATAAAGGAGAAAGATAGAGAGAGAGCAATCAGTAATATTGAGTCCGACGGGTGCATAAAAGATAAATATACAAGATATAAAAAATATACTTTTCTCGTAGTACAGATAGCACAGCAAAGGGGTGGAGTTAATAACAATAAATATGTATTGAGCCGAATGAGATTATAGTACCCGAAAGACCCGACCTCAGTTGGAGTCGGAATTCCACAAGTTTACAAACGCGTGAAACCCGTAGCTCTATGGTCACAAAAGGGGACCATAAGAATTATACGACTCCGCAGCTAAGTCCGACGGGTGTGTGCAAGATTAAAACTACATCTAAAATACCTATTAATCAAAGACGTTATATTTCTTTTCTTTTTTTAGCAGTTTATCATAAACATATTTGAATTCAAATACATGTAAATACAAATGATTTTCAATATTGAGTCCAAAGGATCAATCAAGGATTTGACTTCTTCAAAAATACCTATTTATCACAGACATTATCGTTTAGCTTATAAACTAAGCAAATAAATACATAATAATTTCAATATTGACCTAAATACGGCTAAAGTTGACGTTAAAAACCAATCAACCAATCCACCTTAAGTCCTGGAAGGGTGTTTCAAAGATTAAGATTACACCAAAATTCAAAATACATATTTATCGGAAACGTTGATTTATGAGTTAAACATATTTTTATATAAATATGTTTTTAGCGGTACATATCGCCTTCTTGGTCACTAGCTATTGGTCACTAGCCTGAGCCTGGTATAGTAAATATAAATGTACATTTTAATTTTCTGAAAGCATCATCACATTTCTAATAGAATATACACAGCAGATTACAATTGTACGATCTCCATCGATTTAGGATTGCGCTGCAATCTTGAAATCATATTAAAATATGCTTAAAAACAGATCTCTCACTTGTTTCCCTTTACTGATATGTAACAAAAAGTGTGAGCTCCGCAACATCAGTAAAAGGTGGGGGATGTGAGATGAGTTTAATCAGATGGTGTCACAATCTGAACACAAGCAGTCTAAAAAAGAAAGAAAGATCTAAGAAAAAAAAAGATCTAATCATTTTTTTCTAATGTAAATAAACGTTAGAGAAGGCCGAAGGGGCAATCAAGAATGAACAATCCAGAGAAACTGGCAACATTGAGACACAAGACAAAGACAAACAAAACCATAACAAACACAACACAATTGTGTTGGACATCACTAAGCGCAAACAAACACAAATAATGTAATTAAGACATGAGCCCTCCTACACACAACTGGAGGTAAAGACGAACCGAACATCGTTTTTATTCGGAAATCGTAACGGACATTACAACGCGGAACTAAGAACGTAAGGACACATAATAGGACAACACAAATAAAACTAAAAAGATGAGCGACACGGACCCTATAAAAACCGGGGGTGAACTCAGGTGCTCACGAAGGGTATGCAGTTCATGTATCTTATAAGACACCCGCCATGTTGCTCATATATTCAAGACGTTTGAACACCACTAAAGGGAAACAGACACATAAATAAGACATAGGCCTACAAACAAGGCTTAAAAGACATGTAGGATAGGTCAAGACATGCTCTATTGCCCTATTGTCTAGTGATGTCAATTTAACTAACCAATCAGTCATAATCATATATCATCTGTCATACTGTGTACAGCCATTACCAGTTTAACATGTTGAAGTTATAGTACCGAATATGAAACTCTAAACGTGGTTCTAAACGTGATATACTCACTGAATTCCGATGACTAATTGCTGTTTTCTTTATTTTATTATTTTTTATTTTTTTTTGCTGTGGACTCCTTTTAGAAACTAATTTAAGAACTAATTTGCTTCTTGATTCTGAGTACTCCAAGAAACTAGTCGGTATTTGTCATTTTTATTATCTTTTTAATGAAAATTGTTATATTAATATTTTGATACTTGCTGTTATCGAACACGTTTCCAAGAAGTCTACTTTGAGTTTCAAAACTTCATCCTTACCACCAAGCCATAGTGATCATACTAGTATATTATATAGGGTAAAGGTTAGGATTATGGTGTTTAACGCCACTTTGAACAATATTTCAGTTAAATCGTGGTCTGTTTTATTGGTGGAGGAAATCGGAGCACCCGGAGAAAACCACTGACCTGTCACAAGTCACTGACAAACTTTATCTCATAATTTTCGAATGTATCGAGTACACTTCGCCATAAGCGGAATTCGAACTCACAGCGTTAGTGGTGATAGACACTCATTGCATAGGTAGTTGTAAATCTAACTACGATACGATTACGACGACGACCCCTTGGTATACTATATAATCAATACAGTAAACTTGTATTCTAACATAAAATAGCAACAACTCATTTATAAGAGTAACTGGTTAAGTTTTAGGAAGCATGATATAAATATTTTAATTCTGGCAATTCCTCCACCAATAAAACTGACCGCTATTATATATCTGAAATGGCAAATTTATCTTTATATTTTTGTCAGTTATTATGCAAATAGTTTCAATGACTGAAAAGTAGGCGAAGCGACTTTTGCTGAATATTCTTGTCCAATTCGTCTGAGTAGGTATATTTAAATGTGGCAGTCGAAAAGAGAAATATCTCGGGAGTGTAACGATATAATTGGGTCAGCGAAAGGATAACAAATAAGCGAAAAATATTGAGGCGAAGTGGGGAAGGGGAAAAGGGCAGATATTTACCTTGAAGTAAGGAAGAGGAGGGGGCATATATTTTTTGAATGAAACAAGTGCCTGTGGCCATATGGCAGTTTATGGACCGGTCTGTCACCCACAAAATAGTATATGGACCGGAGCTACCCAATTTTTTTTAACAGAATGTTAGCGGATATACAGGATTTTCTTTTCTTCCTTTGTCTAACACCTAACGCCATTTGGTATGAGGTCATGTCAGTATTCACAGCTCAATTGACCAATCAGTGACAAGTCTATGAAATTTAGAGTTATTATCTTTTATTAAAACATTTAGAAACTTTCTGCATGCGAATGCATGGTTACCTTATCTGATGAGATACTGAATGTTGGTAAGATATGACGACAGTTTATCACCAGACAAAAACATGATGCAATTAAACCACAGGACCCGTTAAGATTAAACTGGGTAGGAATGTTCATTGGATGGTGCCCTATAAACATTTTTTTTTATTGGAAATCCACAAGATAACCAACAGGCCCAAAGTGTCAAAAAGAGATTTTTCTGTTTTTCAAACCAATTTATGAGGGCCCGGGTGGCTCAATGAGTTAGGTAGTTGGATGACCTAACAACTCATACAAGCCTATCACCAATACGACGTGGATTCGCGCCCGGCTTTGTATAAAAGGGTACACTCGACTAGCAGCCGCAAGTGATAAAGTTTACCAGTTACTTGCCCATGATCGGTGGTTCTCTCCGGGTATTCCGGCTTCTTCCACCACTAAAACTGGTCGCCATGATATAGCTGAAATACTGCTGAAAGTGGCGCTAAGCACCAAAAATGAAATCAAAATGTAAAATCGGAAATTTGGACTCTGAAATTTAATGGCGAAAAGTGACGGAGGTGGATTAAACAGGGATGGTATAGTATATGTATGGGTACACTGTATAATAATTGGTAAATAGAACATAAAATGTATTATTGTATTACCAGGGTATTTTACTCACCTAAGTGCCTGTGTGCGATTCCACAGCAAGTTGTCAAATATCAACTTTGGTATTTTGTATGTGTGTGTAGCTATTGGTCGGTAGCCTGAGTCCAGTTCGTCCCTTTCGTTGTAATTCAAGTTCTGATAAAAAGACTGTGACCTCTGATTAAAAAAAGTGTACTTTTTAAACCAGTTGGTAACAATATATATGTTATGTTCCAGTCGTTACTTGTGTTGTAATAAACAATTGTAGCTTGTCGAATTGATGGTTTGGGTTATGGTGTTTAACGCCACTTTCAACAATATTTCAGTTATATTGTGGTGATCAGTTTTATTGGTGGAGGAAACCGGAGTACTCGGAGAAAACCACCGACCTGTCCCAAGTCACTGCCAAACTTTATCACATAGTACACCTCGCTATGAACGGGTTTCGAACTCACAACATTAGTGGTGATATGCACTGATTGCATAGGTAATTCATAGCCAGAAATGATAGGTGATTTGCTCATTTGCATATTCAAAATGACGGCTCAAAGATAATTTAGATTTTAACATATAGCTGAACAGGAAACTTTCTGTTAGCTTGGACCGGACAATTTTCCGGGATAAAAAATCAAACTATGCACCGGTTTGAACAATATCTCAAAATATTACAGCTGTACCATGAAAACTCAAGGTTCCCACCCAGTTTCAAATTTTGAAGCGTAAGCGCCATTCAAAAGCATTGAGAAGAAGTGAAAAATCCATCCTGCACGGTTTTCAAGACCTAAAAGCACGTTTCTTACAATCCCCATTCTAATTGCCGGGACAAATTCCGTCAGCTCCGGTAACATTGTTGAGGAATCTTTCTTCGATAAATATTTTTCTGAAAAATTAAAGGTTCCCACGATAATTTAAAAGAGGGCTTCACAAGTTTTTTTTTTTACCTTTCTAGTAGAGATTCAATAGTAGTTCACGCAAAAAAATCTACTATTTCGTAAAATTGCTTCTGCTAGACATAGCAATATTTGAGTAAGCACCGCATTCCATTGTAAATGTAAATAAACAATTAAAAAAAGGCTCCACAAGGGTATTTTTTTATTTCGACAAAACAACAGAACAAGTAACAATACTGCTGATATATAAAGTTCAAAAATTATAACAATATATATCCTATACTAAACGATTTCAATAACATACTAATACTTATAAATGTGGGGCAGAAATTGAAAAAAAAATGCACAATATATTTTTTATTTACATATTTTTATTTCGTGGAAAAAGGGGGAGGGGGACAGTGCATTAAATATATTTTCGATCTTTAACTCACATCATCGGATTCCTAATGAACATATGATGACAATTAATTTTGATACGATCACAAATAATTATGAAGTTATTTATGTGATCATAACTGTGATGAAATATTATTTAAGAAAAAAAAGATACGAGTTTTCATCAGCGTTTTCCAAATATGGTTCAACGTTTATTTGCCGACGTCATACATGACGCAATTTGATTTATGAATATTCATGAGCAAAATCACTCATGATTTTTGGCTATGTGTAAATCCAACTACCATACGATCACGACAATTACAGCCCCTCAATATATATATGTGTTATTCCAGTCGCACTGTAATAAACAGTTGTAGCTTGTACTTGAGACTTTCATGACAGTTATACAATTAGTATAAACATATAATAATTATAACAAACTTTTCATTAATTTAAAACATACTTTTATTATAATAAATTTTGTGAACATAGTTTAGTCTAAGTGGTCTCAATCTGTTCTCAATTTCTAAAAAGCAAATGTTCCTTAACATAAATAATTAATACTAGTTCTATTACCAATGTCCTTGATACATGTATTCTAATCATTTTAACATGTAACTGATCAGTTTCCCCCTCCTGCCTTTTTGGGTTTTTTTTTATTTTTTATTTTTTTTTGGCACTGACAACTTGATCATGACAATGCTGAAATGTGTACGACACTGGTTTTATGTACATGTTTCTGTTTCTGCCATGTAATTGCCTCCTTCATCATGTTGAAGATTATGCAATGACTTTGGACTGCGCATTTTAGTTGAACTAATCAAGTGTGTGGGATAATGATTTAATGGGGCTTATTTAAAATTAAAAGTTAACTACAAATGTATATACATGTTGGGACTGCCTGGCGACTAAAGGGACTCAATGTCTGGTGGCAGCAGATTCCAATCCCTCACTGTTCTTGGGAAAAAGGACATTTTCTGGTGTCAATACGACAGGATTCTAGTTGATAAATATTGAATCTGTTTTTTAATAATTAATCCATATATTAACATTATTTAAATGGACACACCGCATGGCTGTATATCAACGTGTGCTCAATGTAATTGGAGAAAAATACGTGTAAGATGAATTCAGAACAAGGAACGAATTATCTCCCCTTTGTTAAAAAAAAAAACAAGGTGTACAAATTATCTCCCTTTAATTGTAAAACAAGAAGAGGAACTAGAATTCACAGTCGACACAGATGTCAAA
Organism: Bathymodiolus septemdierum; assembly: GCA_963383655.1. Lineage (NCBI taxonomy): Eukaryota > Metazoa > Mollusca > Bivalvia > Mytilida > Modiolidae > Bathymodiolus > Bathymodiolus septemdierum. Next base: position 8,901,913 of record OY726526.1, on the reverse strand, counting down.
AATACAAATTTGACAAATACAGAGATGTGACAACAGATAAGAATGTGCACTTCTACTGCACATGTGCACCTGCTACAGTTTCTTATTTATTTTATAGCATCTTGTAATGCTATTGGTAAGTTTGAAAGCCGAGGAAGAGGTTACAAATACTGAAATAGCAATAGTGTACGGGAACACAGTGCCTGAAATGAGGGCGTAAAAATAGAGTCACTGGTCCAAATGGCATAATGGTGGCCCAAACATTTTGTGACATTTTTTTTATGAGGGGCTCTTCAAGGTAATTTTGGTAGGTACAGGTGTGCAGCTGAAATTGCGAAAACACCCCAATGCATATATTGCTATCAAATGAAACCTTAGTCCGAGATTCCTCTGTCGTTTAACGGCTTTTATGAACGGCTACAGCAACTTTATAAAAGCCGTTAAACGACAGAGGAATCTCGGACTAATGAAACCTGAATTTACATGTTATAACCTTTTTGACAACCTTGACGCCATTGGCTAGGGTGCATGGTCATAAGAAACGATGCTAGTCCATCGGATGGGGACAATAAAAGGCTGGTTTGTGTAAGGGGAGATCAATGCCATGATCACATTAAAGACATCCGGAAAAGAGTAGACTGATGCCACTACAAGGACCGCTCTTGCACCCCCCAGAGTGAAGAGTGACATCACTTGTTTCAATACACAATGAAGAAGTGATTTTAAAGTAAAATAACTTCTCAGTTCGGGGTAATGTCAGTTGGTTATTCATTGCAAACAAGTATCTCACTTTGTTGAAATAACAAACGGTGCTGTCATTTTCTGTTATATAAACAACTGTTATTTTTTGATTTAATATAAACAAAAATTCTGGTTCCAAAAAAGAAAACCACTCCCAATTGTCATTAAAATGTAGCCATGTACATGAACTATGAAAAGGTGGAAGATACCGGATAGCAAACATTACAAGTTGACAGAATTCTCTTTATTGTTCACAACTTTCCACTTCGTCCGTGATTTTTAACAATTTTAATAATTAAATCGTAAAGAAACAAACAAAAATTGTTTCTTTTCTAATATTTAGTGAATACTTGTGTATTACATGAAAACGTGTAGGAAACGTGTATTGATTGCCTCGATAAAAATACATAATAGGAGAGAACAGTAAATTACATTAGCTGTGTATTCATTGGCTACAAAAATGTATTTGGACCAATCACTGTGCTCGTAGCAAACCGTTTTCGACTAGAACAGAAGAGTTATCTACCGTTGAAGTTACAGTTTATGTCCGGTTTTGGTAAAACAACAATTTTTAACGGTCTTTTAGGCAATCGCTCAAACATTTTTTGTTGGGCTAGTGACTACCTAATTTGGAGCAGCTTTTGGTCACCTGAATAAGATATTAGTCGCATTTGGCGACTGGGCGACCGTCCATTTCAGGCACTGGAACATGGTGTAGTTCGTACGTTGAGATTAGACTTCCGAAGAAATTTTCTGATCTCTTTCTCCAAGTAGGAGATATAGAGCAGAAAAAGCCTGAAGACTCCAGTAATAAAATTTCTTCGGAAATCTAATTTCAACAAGCTTAGGTCTAGGAGTCGTCAAAGTTTATGCCCTACTTGATTTATACTATAATATAGCTAATATAGGCCTAGGCTATACATTTTTGTATCTGTCATATATATTTAAATGGGGTTTTAATATAATATATATATAGATCAATCAGAACATTGTATGCAATGTATCTGATATATACAAATGAAACCCAGTTGAATTTGAATACAACTATTGTCACATCTTAGAAAATGTCAATTTGGAATTACACTTCATTCAGACCTAAAATGGACAAACAACATGTAACATCAAAAGCAAACCAATCTTTTTCTGCACAGAAACCTAAAAGTAAACTCTAAAGCAGTAAAAGAAAAGACATACCAAGTACTAGTAAGTCAGAAATTAGATTACTGTAGCACTGTCTGGGATCCAAACACAAAAGAGCACACACACTTTGTACACTCTCTAGAGAAAAGATCCAACAGAGAGCTGCCAAATACACCTGCAACAACTATCACGACATGAGCAGTGTCACTAACATACGTTGTACTATCTGGTCTAACAACCATTACAGCACAGACTGCAAAGAACTGGCATCACATTCTACAAAATAACAAAGAAAGTTGCAATTCCATATACTGATGAAATATTATTGGAAGTGGCTTTAAACACCATAAACCCAAACCCATATACTGACATTCTCCATCATACCAACACAAGAACCAGACAATCTCAACCTCATATATACTGCCACATATCCTGCAAAAAAATCATACAAATACTCCTTCAGCAGAACTACATTTGTATCCCTGAATGGAATACACTACCCACACACATTGCTCAAAGCCATACTGTAGACATCCTCAGGAGGTATCTCGCTCAAGATTTTGTCGACAACAATTTTCAAATAAATCGGGGGTTAGAGTGTTTACCTCCACTTTCAACAATATAGTAGTTATACCATGGCAGTCAGTTTTATTGGTGGAGGACACTGAAGAAAACACCAACCCGTCACTGACAAATATATCATATAATGTTGTGTCAAGTACTAGTGGTGCACCGATCATCAGAAACATTGACCCATCAGTCAGACGTCAGTGTCCAAGCCAATGATTGATTCTTAGACCTTGTGGTCATTTCTAATTCCTAATGTTGAAAAAATATATATGTTTAACTTTATTATTTGTTTTTGTCCTCATACTGACAAATATCATAGAGTACTTCTGACACTCAACACGCATATATGGACTAGAGTAGTCTATTATTTATCTACTGCCCTGACTAGTCAATTTTATGTCAGGTGCTACACATCTGGAAACCGATGTTTTGCTTTTAATATTTACAAATTGTAACAGTCCATTCTGATGACAATCCCCGGTAATAAATTTTATATTCTTAAATAAAATATAAAAAGATATTACATATTCTATTTAACGGAAATGTTTTAACAACCACGTTTTCTAACATTTGTAGTGTTCTGATCAGTATATTTTAAAATCACCAGCAACCACAGCAATTTTATTAAACTCTACTTTTGTTAAGCTTCCTATCGAAATAAGACTGATTAATTATAGTTAGTAAATGCATTTAGTAGGTAATTGTCACTGATGATCGATTCTCATCACTATCGAGTACACCTTGCCATGAGTGAGATTCGAACTCACAACTTTAATGGTGATAGCCACTGATTACACAGGTAGTTGTAAATTCAACTACTATACGATCATGATCACGACGGCTCCTCAAATAAATCAGTGTTTGTTTTTATCTTAAATTGAAAAATTAAAATGAAGACTTTTTTTTTTTTAATTTAATGTAGATACAATGTATGTTTAATACTTAAGAACATGTCCACGCAGGCCAGCAAGTAATTTTGAATGTTTGCCATAACCAGCAGCAGAAGAAGAAGAAAACAATTGTGTATAATGTTTTTTCCTTATTTGAGCACTGATTTGTGTATTGTATATATGTCCCACTTTGGGATTGGTTTGCATTAATAAAGTTATAAGTTATTGAAAATTCAGGACAACCATTAACGGTAAATTATTATTATTTTTTAGCACTGAGACCGAACACACCTGAATTGATTAACCTTTCACCAAGAAGTCATACAACACTTTCTGTTTCCAATATTACAAGTACCACCAGCTATGGAATTTTCCAGGCTCACTCGCAATTCAAAAATATCACCCTGTCATTATCTCGTAATATCACCAGTGAAACGTCAGAAACAGGACATAGTGTTGGAGTCCTGATTGTTGTGAAAGAACAGACAACTCTTAATGTCTTCATAGCATCACACCACAGCGTGACGCTGGTAGTTCTGGTGGTCGTCACATTTGCCGAAAATGGTAAATATTATTTTATCGATGTTTTACCTTCAAACGTAAAGGCAGTAAATATGTTGATACATTGTATCTATCAAAAGAAATATTCTGAGTATTTGTTATTGCTACAAGAACATGATTGAATATATAGAAAATAGTAGTGAAGTGTCTTAAAATATAAAGTAAATGTGTATGAGGCTTAGAAACTGGAATAAAGGTGATGTTCACTGACAAACTCCATCACATAAAGATGAATCAAGTACACCTCCAACCTGCCACAATTCACTGACAAATACTATCATATCAAATTGTATCAAGTATACCTCGGACCTGCCACCATTCACTGACAAATTCTTATCACATCAAATTGAATCAAGTACACCTCTTACCTGCCACAATTCACTGATAAATTCTATCACATAAAGATGTATCGAGTACACTGCTGACCTGCCACAATTCACTGACAAACTCTTATCACATCAAATTGAATCAAGAACACCTCTTATTTGCCACAATTCACTGACAAATTATATCACATAAAGATGTATCAACTACACCTCTGACCTGCAACAATTCACCGACAAACTCTTATTACATACAGATGTATCAACTAATCCTCTGACCTGCCACAATTCACTGACAAATTCTTTCACATAAAGATGTATCAAGTACACTGCTGACCTGCAACAATTCACTGACAAACTCTATCACATAAAGATGTATCAAGTACACCTCTGACCTGCAACAATTTACTGACAATTCTATCATATCAAACTGTATCAAGTACTCCTCTGACCTGCCACAATTCACTGACAAATTCTATCATATCAAACTGTATCAAGTACACATCTGACCTTCCACAATTAACTTACAAACTCCAAAGATGTATCAAGTACACCTCTCACCTGCCACAATTCACTGACAAATTCTATCACATAAAGATGTATCAAGTACACAGCTGACCTGCAACAATTCACTGACAAATTATATTATATCAAACTGTATCAAGTACACCTCTGACCTGCAACAATTCACTGACAAACTCTATCACATAAAGATGTATCAAGAACACCTCTGACCTGCCACAATTCACTGACAAACTCCATCACATAAAGATGTGTCAAGTACACCTCTGACCTGCCACAATTCACTGACAAACTCCATCACATAAAGATGTATCAAGTACACCTGACCTGCCACAATTCACTGACAAACTCCATCACATAAAGATGTATCAAGTACACCTCTGACCTGCCACAATTCACTGACAACTCCATCACATAAAGATGTGTCAGGTACACCTCTGACCTGCCACAATTCACTGACAAACTCTATCACATAAAGATGTATCAAGTACACCTCTGACCTGCCACAATTCACTGACAAACTCCATCACATAAAGATGTATCAAGTACACCTCTGACCTGCCACAATTCACTGACAAACTCTATCACATAAAGATGTATCAAGTACACCTCTGACCTGCCACAATTCACTGACAAACTCCATCACATAAAGATGTATCAAGTACACCTCTGACCTGCCACAATTCACTGACAAACTCTATCACATAAAGATGTATCAAGTACACCTCTGACCTGCCACAATTCACTGACAAATACTATCATATCAAACTATCAAGTACACTTCTGACCTGCCACAATTCACTAACAAATACTATCATATCAAACTGTATCAAGTACACCTCTGACCTGCCTCAATTCACTGACATACTCTAAGAAGAGTGATAATTTTTCAGTTATATCATAACAAGATCAAGTTAATTCAATGAAATGTCAATGATGATTTCCATTTTTGTACTAAAGCAACATGCATAATTGGATTTTTATAGTGCTAGCTCATTGAAACAACAGTCTGTGGGTAGACATGCCACTGCTTCTGATTCCAAGCCAATTAGTGCTCTTATTCCGTAATGCTGCATGCTTAGTGGAGAAGCAGCAAATGTCAATTTGATAGTCTTTGTTCTGACCAAGTAGGGGCTTGAACACATGATAGACTTCATTCGAGACAAGCACGCTTACCATTACATCCGACATTACACCACTGATGTGATCACATGTTTTCATATGACAACTTGGTATTTTTTTTAATTGTAGCAAAATGTAGGTTGGTTTATGGTGTTTTAACGACATTTTCAACAATATTTCAGTTATATCGCGGCTGTCAGTTTTACTGGTGGAGAAAACCATCGACCCGTCACAAGTCACTGACAAACTTTTATCAAATAATGTTGTATCGATAAAGTTTGTCAGTGACTTGCGACAGGTCGTGGTTTCCTCCGGGCAAAATGTACATTTCCCGAATACATTACTTATTGTCTGTTATTAATAAATTAAAAGGAAATATATGATTGAATCAAGATTTTATGTAAATGATAGCTAAATATTTGTTGATTATTTAATGTTTTCTGTCTTATGTTGTTGTTAGCTTTGACTCCTGTACCAGGGGGTTGTAATCTAGAGTTTAACATGGAGAATGATCCTAACTTCCACCTCTCATACCAGAGTGATATCACTGATGTCAAGTTCCAATGGGGGAGTAGCTCTACAAAAGATGATAGCTGTGAAAAGTCAGCTGCCTTGACCCAGATGTCATATCATTTATACGTTTATTACATTGGGGATAATGACTTGTCACAACAAGCTCTTTTTGATGGAGTTTCAAAGATGACAACTGTTGAAAATATTCAGGAGAATGGTAAAAAAGTCAGTGTTCATAATTCTTTTTTATGTTTAAATAGAGACGGTTCAATTAGGATGCATTCTGGGATTCTAACTCATTTTTGAAAATCCAATGAGAATTTTATATAGTATCTTGTTATGTAAGTCGTGGAATTATATATAGAATTACAAACATTGTCTCTGAAACAAGTAAAACCTGTATTAAGAGGTCACCTTTGAGACAAAGAAAAAGTGGCCTTATAAAACAGGTAACACCTTAATAGAGGTTTCATTCATATGAAATTTTCTATGACAGGACAAGAAAATGGTGACCTTTTAATAGAGGTGACCACATAGGCAGATTTAACTATTAGATTTGTTTGTGTGAGGCTTAGGAACAGGTATTTGAGGCTTGCAGAGCATTTCTACTCTGTTCCAACCCTGAAGTTTGATAAAACAAATATGTTATTTCAATCGCCACTAATCATTAAAGTCGACATTAACAGTGATCTTTGAAATAAAAAAAAACATAGCATCATTCTACACCAACTTAATTCATGATCAATGTTTTATAGCATTGGAGGGCCCGGGTGGCTCAATGAGTTAGGTAGTTGGATTACCTAACAACTCAATCAAGCCTATCACCAATACGGCGTGGTTTCGTGCCCGGCTTTGTAAATTACAAAAAAGGGTGCACTCAACTCACAGCCGCAAGTGATAAAGTTTACCAGTTGCTTGTCCATGGTCAGTGGTTCTCTCCGGGTACTCCGGCTTCTTCCACCACTAAAACTTGTCGCCATGATATAGCTGAAATATTGCTGAAAGTGGCGTTAAGCACGATAAATCAAATCAAATCATTTATAGCATTGTAGAAAATGTGAATTTACCATAACTTCAGTATTAGTTACAATGTCATTTATTGAAAATATAGAAACATTATCTTGTCATGAATGATAAAAAATAATATAAAAAAATCATTTATATGACCATATCAACAAAATAGAAATCTGATGTTTGTTTTGTGTGAAAATACATTTCTGGCTTGGGGGAACTAACATAGTTTTACAAAAAAAGCTACCTATGCAATCCGTGGCTATCATCACTGATGTGAGTTCGAATCTCGATCAGGACGAGGTATACAACATTATGTGATAAACTTTGTCAGTGACTTGAGACAGATCGGTGGTACTCCGGTTTCCTCCACCAATAAAAGTGACATAGTGTTGAAAGCTGCATCAAACACCAACAAACAAACAAACGAAAAACAAAAAAAGCTATTCTTCAGGGAAAAGAACTTTTTAGAGACAAGAAATATGATCTTATTTTATCCAACCTAACACGTAAATATCTGTTCCAGTTGAAAGAAATAAAATACTCACCATCCACTCTGCCATTGTTGAAGCTCTCAACCTACACAGCGCAAGGAACCATTTATAATCTTATTGTTCAACATGGTGACAAAATGGCTGCTTATGTCCCCATAACAACATATTCACGTAATCTTGGCAACTATGTTAGTAAGTATTGCTCATGTTGTTACCTCCCAGCGGTGAATTGTAATATGAACACTTAACAAGATAAACAATTAGGGGGCATGGGGAGTGCACTCATCCACAAATGACATTTATTTCAAGAAAAAGTTAAAAATGTTTCCCCTGTCCACTCCCACAATGTCTTGAAACCCTTTTGTCAAATATTTAAATCCTGACCTTAAAGACTGGCAATGCCTGAATCAAGTTGGAAGATTAATTCTGCCCTTCCAAATATTCCATTAAGATTCAAAGAAAACATTCATTTCTATTTTTATTACTTTAATTTTCTGGTTTATGTGATCAAATAGTGAAATACACTGAAAAACACTGATAGGACTTCATGCATGTGCTAAAAATAATTATGCTATTTAGAGAACAGTTTTGTTTACAAAGCGAAAGTAACATGCCATATTATATTCATTAAAATTATTTGTTTGCTGTAGAATTCAATAATTTGAAAAGATTCAATGCATAGACAAAAAACTGCCTTTTTTTTTCAGACACTGCTGGTAAGGTGATGCTTACAATATCTGGTATAGTGGGACTGCTTTTATGTTTTGCTGGGCATAGATATTTCCAAACGGGTAAGTTGAATGTGGTAGATCGTGGGTTCGAGCCCTGATCGGGTCAAACCAAAGACTATAACATTGGTACTTGTTGCTTCTCAGCTAAGAAAGTAAGTTCAATTTAATATCCAATACACCCTCGTTATATTGTCACCTTTTAGACTAACCTATATTTTGGCGATAACATAGTATGGCAATATATTGAGGGAGAAATTTACACATAAACTACATGTTTTTTTTTATATTTTCACTTTGAAATTTGATGGCGACAAGTGATGGTGGTGGAATAAAGAGGGGTGGTATGATGAGTACAGTCGTGGGGGATTGATGGTGGAAAAGGGAAAGTCTGGTTCAATACAATCATTAAGATATGCTCACGGTTACACAAAGATCACGTTCTCCTGACTACTGTCTGTTCTAGCATCTATGATTCACACAGGGACCAGTATCAAATTCCTCAGTTCATATGTTGTCTGTTCAAATACTGATTCATACAGAGACAAGGAGTGGCCTTATAAGGGAGAAACTACTGTTTGTGCTCTTTTTTATTTCAGGTATTTTTCTGATGTCTTTCTGTGGATTGTTTGTCGTGTTCTACTTAGTATTGTGTATTGTTACTACCCAATCACTAATTGGTAAGTGATGTCAAAGGTTAAAAGTCAAGCTAACTAAACTGTTGCATTATTTCTGACATGTCTGTTAAAGGTAATGGAGATCGTATGATTCCAACCACATCGGTGGTGAAATGGTTAATGTGCTCGCTTCGAATGCGGTAAATAGTGGGTTCGAGTTCCCATCAGGTCATACCAAGCACTATAAAATTGGTATTTGTTGCTTCTCCGCTAAGCACGTAGCATTCAGGAGAAAGAGCAAAGACTGGTTAGCTCGTAAATCAGGATAATGTATCTGAGTGGAGCGATATGTCTATCCACGGAGTATTGTTTCACTATAAAAATCCAAGCGTGTTCGTCTAGTACAATGCGGATTTCACCAACATCTCATTGAAAATGAACTTGTTCTCACCATGATATAGCTAAAAAATTGCTGAGTTGGGGTTAAACAACAATCACTCACTCACTCGTATGATTCCAGCCAAAAATGTTGAGGCATACAAATTCATGTGATAAAGTGCTTGTCTTTGGTTTCCTTCACAAATAAAACTAACCTCATCAATATAGACGGAATATTGGAAGTGGTGTTAAGCACCTGTAATTATGAAAAGTAAGCTTTAACATTGATGGCTAATAATTCTACCTTTAAGAAAAGTTTGAAGATGACAAAGGGGTAATCAGAAGATGTATATCGAAGAACGACAGACAATACAATGGCCAAAAGAACAAGCAATGATCTACAAAACATTACACAGAAAACTAAAGAGCGAGCAGCACAAACACCACTAAAAAACCGGGGGTGAACTCAGGTGCTGCTGAAGGGCTAGCAGTTCCTGCTAAACATGTGACAATCATGTTACTGTTGAATAACACGGACATCGTCTAATATGGAAATCATGTTGGACACCAGTATACGTTAATAAATACCAAAAACATAAATAAAACATGAACCCCCTACAAAACAATCTAGGAATGGTGGAAATTTTGGTGACTGACAAGTAAGCAAAATATAATGTCTTGAAATTTAAGCTGAAAACCAGAATCCTTGTAATGAGTAGGATTTCAAAATTTCCCATTCAGCAGTACATGCATTACACATAAAATACTATCTTTTCAGTGACAATAATTGTGTCCTGTATCTTAGCAACAGTTGCTGCTGTCCTGTGGTTGATGGTTTGGTGGTGTCTTGGCCAGTCAGTATTGTCTGTACTGGTTCCAGGTCTGACTGCTGGTTACCTATTTGCCTGCATCCTTTTCTACACTCCGTTCGGTAATATACACTGATTTCAAGTAATTTAGGGCGATACAAACATTAATTATATCCTAAAGTACCAATTATTCGTACACATAATAATGTTCATGTAAAAAAATCGTTTCAGAATTGCTTTTTATCAAACCAAATTCACTTTTCTATTAAGCAAATATTTGCCTTTTAATCCATAAATAATATGGGATTCAAATATATCTTCTGACATCTATGTACGTGTTTGCTTACATGTGACCTCATTTTTAGAACAGGTGACGTCATACCCTATTTTCGTACACCTTACCAAAATTAGGCTAAGACTATTGAAATAATAGTTTTTAGACCATGTATATGTTGAGATCGTTTCCAATAAATCTGGTAATTATTTAAAACGTTTTTATTTATGTTAATTTGTTTTACAGATTGTTTTTGTCATCATGAACATGTATCCCATATCAGTACAAATATTGACATGATATGTTGAAAATGTAATGGTTTTTGTTGTTTTTGTCATTAATTTGTTTCGGTTTAATTTAGATTTCTTGGTTTTTAAATTTTGTTATGTTTGTATGTTTTAATTTTTTTAAATTGTTTTTTTAAACAAACTGGAAGTGCAAGTTAATCATTTTATTAAATATTAATAAAGATAGCATGATTTCAGTACTAATCATTCTTGCAATAGGGGCATAAATATACATCTCCTTTCCTGATCACACGTTTTTCAATAGAGTAGATCAAGTAAGGGTAATAACAAAATTACCGAACTCCGAGCAATCTTACAAAGGGAAAGTCAAAACTCATAAGTATATAAACAGACAAAATCAGTCAACAACCGGAAAACTGTGAAAACCGTAATGACCCTGACTTGGTACAGGCATTTCTAAAGAAATGGTGGGTTGAATCAAATTTTAAAGCGTCAAATGAACCCAGTGTTTGCATTGGTCACATTGTAGCCATTTCGTGAATATTAAACATGGGCTCTCTCTGACTTCTTTTGAGGTGAATAATTTTCATGCACAGCACTTTTCATCATCTCTTATTTGATTTTCATCCTCAGAATCAGATTCAGAAGTGTTATTGGTATTTGTAAGTTGTTGTCTTTATATTTCAGATTTTGATTTTTATTGTTAATAACTTTTATTTTAACAATCATTGAATTTATGGTGCTTTAGAGGATTTTTTTCTTGTGTTGTCCATAACGTCAGTTAATGATTTTTCCCGATTTTTATGTCATTTTCGTAAATCCACCGTGTAGGATATAAGGAACAAGCAATTTTTAAACACAATTTATCATTTGTTTGGCTTATTTACACAATAAGCGCACTTGTGATTCGGATGCTGAATACAACAAAAGTGGCATATCAGGAGTGATATTTGAAGTGCGATGTGTTTGATGGAAAAACGATGGACATAAACTATTGATTTATTTGGGACTAAGGAAAACAGTAGGCTTTAAGATCTTTGATAAATATATAATCATAATACATGCTTGATATGCATTTTCTTCTTTTGAAATACACATTTAATTTCTTTCTTTTCAAGGCTATTTGAATTTCGGCGAAAGTGACGTAAAAATGTATTTTTGTAGCACGTACGTTGCACGTGAAAATTTGTACGAATTTAGGATAACTGACGATATGTTGAATTTCAGTTATTAATTTTGATTTTTTTTTTGAGAGCCGCTGAATATTCTAATGGCTTTTCCCCTCATTTAATTTGGTATAGAAAAAAATTTTGATTTTTTATTTTATTTCAAGTTTATTAATTAATCAGCAACATAAAACAAATGATAAATACAATAAAAATGACATTAATTTAGTAAAGCATTCTTTCTACAGAAGTAAAGAGTTCTAGCTGCTTAACTGAAGTCAAGGGGTTGTTTCACACTCATTATATGATATGAGTTAAGCGTGTAAGATTAGATAGTCTCTCATGTTCATTCTTTCTTATTGATTTACCAGACTATTTTTTGTAGGAAACATCAGTTATTGGTCAACAAGATATAATTATGGGATGTCATTTTGTGTTGCAGTGTTAATACTACCAGTTCTAATATTGTACTGGACAAAAGTGGTTGGTATGAAAAACTTAAGGGATATTAAAGGTTAGGGTTATGGTGTTTAACACCACTTTCAACAATATTTCAATTATATCGTAGCAGTTTTATTGTTGGAGGAAACCGGAGTACCCAGAGAAAAAGGGATATGAAAGTTCATTTAAAGAGAAAAGACGATGATTGTTTATTAAAATATGTTTCAGGGATCGACATCAAATTTTGAACCAACTTGTTCCATTGGACAAGAAACATTTAAATTTTACTTGTCCGAAAGTGAAAACTACTTGTCCGAAAGTGAACGCTAAGTGTCCGAAGTTTTACTTACTAGTAACATGTAAGACGAATTTCTAGCAAAGTACTAACTTGTATCGTTATTGAATGTGTTCAATTATCATTTACAAATTACAGAACAGAAAGTGTGGTGCCATGATTAATCACTGAGACAGTATTATCTCATTCTTAGAGTGACACTTATGATCACTTTTTTTCAAGTTTTAAGATGTTTTTCTTAGTTAATCATGGAACCACATTTTCTATATTTGTAACTATTGAATCACAAGTTGACTGTTTTAGAATAATTTTTAATTGATTTACAATCATGAGAAATTAACATGCAATTCATATAAATTTGGAAACATCTCTGTCGCCTAAGTCGGGGAAAAGAAGTTGTATTATCCAGGTGTCAGGTTGAATCAGATTTGTCTGTAAACCAAGTCCTGAGAAAAGGAGTTGGGCCACTAAGTGGTGTTTTTGGCCCTTACTTAAAAACATACAATCTTTGGTTTTTCTTCATAAAAGAACACTTCTTTTTTATGTTATGTATTTGTTTTTCACCCAGAGTTCACCTTTCATGGATTTTGGGGCAAAAACATGAAAATAACACAAAAAATGCTGATTTCTGGAAATTGTTTATAGAAGAAAAAGCAAATGCAGAACAAATCATCCAACTATCACATACAATGTGAAATAGCATATTTACTTACTTCTGAACATCAAAAATTATCCTATGGACTATGTGGGGTTATTTTGGGGTAAAATAATAAAAAAATAACAAAAAACTGAATATACAATGTACATGTATGCTAAACACTGATGGTTTGAAGCACAAATTCACATATTTTTCATAAAACATAGAGTTCACAGTTTCTTGCAAAACGTTATGTTTGTCTTCGACAAAGACGACATCATTCTTCAATTGTGCTACTCTCACTCTCGGAATCTGAATTGTCAACTTGTTGTGCGTCCTCAACAAATTCTCCCCAGTTTCTGACACCATATAACTGTTTTTCATTATGCCTGGCGAATCCTAGATACCACAGTACAGATGCTATATGGGAACAGACACCGACAACACGGGCACCGGTGTGACACTTACAGTACCATGCGCTGATCGTAGATTCTGTGAATTGGATCCATAGAATATATTGTTTGGAAGATATGTGCCTGCTGTGTATTTTAACTCGGATTAGTCCTGGGTCTTCCTTATGAATAAGGATCTGACTTTCACCATCTAAGTACTCCTGGATGTAACTAGGACTAAGTTTCAATTGATAAACCCCACAAGTAATGTTCCTCAATTCCTGTTCGCCTAGGAATGGAAAGTCTTTTATGTCTTCTGTTATTTCCCACTTAGCAGATTTCCGCTCTAGATTATTTTCTTCCACAAAGCTTTTAAGGGAGTTAATCTCCTTTGAAAGGAACTTCATCTTAGCAGCAAGAATGTCGTCCTCTTCTGCAGCACCAGATGAGAGTGGACGAAAAAACTTATTGCAAATGGCACAAATAATCTTGATATTTTCGGAAATATATGGCACTTGATTGGTTGGCAGTATGTTTGCAAAATATTTCCATCTTTTTATACGAGCATTAGCTGCTTCGACTACCCATCGGACCTGGAAGTTAAAAACAAGACAAAATAAACTATATATTATGCTAAAATGTCAAAGTCGATCAATCGTGAAAACAGGGGTATACACTTAAAATTATCATGGAGCTAAGCTCATACTTATAAAACTTCAAATGTTCTACCAAATATCATTGACTTATCAACTCAAGTTTTGTCCCTGACTAACTGAGATGAGCATGTGTGGTTCTTGCTTTATTGAGGTGAGCAGAAACTTTAATGTGGACGCCGCCGCCGGAAACACTATCCCTAAATCTCACCTCCCTCTCTAAATGAGGCGGGACAAAAATCATGAATCTAACAATATAACTTATTTTGAACTGACCCTTTTAAAACTTTTATTATTGATCTTGTTGTATTCACGGCTTTGTTTCAAATATATAAAAAAAAAAATCAACAGATATTTTCTTGGTCTGGTGTTGAATTACTTGCATTTTTTTGTTTGTCTTGTTTTGTCAGGTTTGGGGCCATTTACAGAACACTCTGCAGTGGACGTTTACTAAAGTCCTTTATTGGAGACTGCTGCATGTTCTCTATATGAGGTTTTGTATTTTGCTGTTTTGTTGGATCGTTGTCTCATGGACATTAATTCCACATCTCAGTATTTTCCATTCAGAGGAAAAAAGGGTGCACTCGACTCGCAGCCGCAAGTGATAAAGTTTACCAGTTGCTTGCCCATGGTCGGTGGTTCTCTCCGGGTACTCCGCTTCCTCCACCTTTAAAAACTGGTCGCCATGATATAGCTGAAATATTGTTGAAAGTGGCGTTAAGACACCAAAAATCAATAAATCAATCAATCAATCCATTCAGAGGTAAAAACAACTTGCCTTCGTAACTAGCCTACTAAGATTAGCATCCTCTGTTGACATTTGCTTTTCACCTTTCTTCAAAAACTTTGGCATCTCTCCTTTTATTCCAATCTCTTCAAGAAGTGGCAATGCATCACGGAAACCTCTGTCTACTATAAAAATGTCATTCTCATTAACCCAGTGTTTGATGTCATCTATGTTGTTCTTGATAATATGAGTAAGGATAGAGGCATCATTGTTTTTAGCATCAGCTAGGTATGGGCCATGTACTGCTAGAAAGTATCCTGTGGTTGTTACTATTACCATAGGTTTTACCAAAGGTCGTCCTTTATGCATTGAATATGACCGTTGCTGGAAAACAAAGTTGTTACTTTTTTCTATGAAAATATAAGTTCCATCAAGAACGATGATAGCCTGTGTGTTATCCCCAAAAAGCGACTGTGCTAGAGGTCTGGTGTGGTTCCGTATGACTTCTTCTCGTGTTATATGCGAAAACCCTAGTTTAGAAGGAACAAACTGATTCATAAGAGCCTTTCTCACTGAAGATATTGCCCGTCGCAGACTTGATTTTGAAATGTCGAAAAGAGTTGACAGGAATTGGTTTGACATACCAGATTTCATTTTACAAAGGTATATAGCAAGTGACATTCTAATACTTCTAGCTGGGGTGTTTTTAAGGTAAGGCTCCACTTCTTTGCTTAATTCGTCAAAAAACTGCTTACTAAGGCCTACTAAAGAGCAATAATCTGTTTCACTGAGACTGCCGGCGTTTTCAAAATCAAGTCTGCATGTTTCATTCTTCTTGCAGAGCTCTCTCATGCGTTGTAACATATCTAAAATATATTGACGAAAGAAGATTCTGTAAGTTGCAATTGTTTTGCTGCTTTCTCTGTCAAAATTCCATCTTGCAAGTGTTGCGAACAACATCTGTTGCCAGGAGGAAGTATTACATTCTGTTCAACAAAAGCAGTGGTTCTGCATAACTGTGAAATTACTACTAGTCTTGAACTTGATTTTTTGCATATATAGCAGTACGCGTGTGATTTTGAGGTTGATGGTATAGGCAGAGAGATAGATGGAGGACTAGACTGTGTCTTTGTGGATGATTCATTCTGATGAGGCTGATGTGTCCGTGCACATACTACTGGCTGGCCTGAATTTTTGTGGCATAAATGCCTACATCTATTACAAATAACAGCATTGTCCTTAAATGAATCAATTAAAAAAGTTTTCCTCAAGACTTTTTTAATGGCCCTGGAAACCTCCCTCCTTTCATTTGCTTTCGTCCGTTTTGAGCATAGAACACAGTTGAAATAGTTAGTCTTGTTCCCAGGCATCTCTGAAAATATAGTATTGTATGTAATAAACAAGACTTTAAATTATTATGTGTTTTTTTTTATATGTGCTGTATGTTGTATGCATGTTATGTCATGTATGTGTTGTTCAATGTATAGTCGAATTTAAAAGCTCGTTAGAGCTTGTGTTATGCTTGTTGTACATGTTTCGACTTTAGATAAAGCTTATTTATTTATTTATAGTCCTGCACAAAAAATCTACTTAGCATTAAAATATTCATGATCTCAAGATTTTTAATACATTTATGTAGCATATTGTGAAAATTGGCAATATTTTTTGTGGTGGAACCTGTCTAATCTGACACCCGTGAGAATTATTGATCCTGTATAATAATGGTAATAACAAACCAAGCGAAAGACACAATCTGATAAAGTCAAATATGCACCACAGGAATGCTGGGGAACTGTAATGGCCCCCATTGGCCTTGACTTGGTACAGGCATTTCAAAGGAAAAGGTGGGTTAAATCGGATTTTAAGGTGCCCCAATCCCCTCCCACCCCTCTTCCATTACGATTAAAATTGATTTATTAGATTGAGAGAAACAAAATCTGCTTCTTTTGTTAATCGTGAATGAAATTGGTACATTTTACTTTCATTGTTTTTCAACATGTGTATTCATACAGCCTGTCTCATCTGACACGATTTTCTAGTTATAATTTCGTTGAGTTAGAGAAGGGAAAATTGGAAATAAACATACTAAAAATATTCATATAGTAATACAGAGCTGTATGTACTCTTGCTTGAAGTTTGGTATTGAAATATCCATGTTTGAAGAAAAATCTCTCATGGTTTTAATTGTTCTTGGATATACAATAAAAAATCAACATTTAAATCAGACGTCTTCAGTTCACTCAAGAGTTGTTTCATAAGCAAAGGAAATAAATCGAAAAATAAAAAATAATTTTTTTTCACATAATATGTAATATGTAATTATGTTAAAAAAATGTTTACCTCCTCTTTTCGTTTGGGGGTAGGTGGGTGGGGGCAGGGAACATATTGTTGTCCCCCAACTTCAAATCCAGATAGAGGCTCAACTGCCTCCATGTTCAGCTGCCTAGCAATGCATACACCCAATATTGCAATAAGCAGTAAACCCAGGGGAGTGGACTGGCTTAACAGTCATGACAGTATGCCCCTCCCACTTTTGGAGAATAATGTGAGCGAGTGCTTGCCACTACCCTACCCCAGCCACCTATTTTATTTTATTCAATAACAGTTAATTTCAGCAGTGTAGGAACATTGTGAGAAGGGGGCAAACTTCTGAAAATTCCAAAAAGTGTGGTGGGGGGGGGGGGGGGGCAAACTTCAATTTTGAAACCAAGACTGTAAGAAGCCAAAAAAGGTCTCTGGACAGAGTTTTATTTTTCTGCAAATAAAAAATTTTCAGACAAAAAAGTGTGTGTGTGGGGGGGGGGGGGGGGGGACAAAAGTATATGGTTGCCCCTACCTCTGGCTCCTCCACTGAATGTGTACCATGTTTAAAAGAAGAATAAAGAAATTAAACTACAAGGTGTTTGAAACTTGTTTCGAAATGGATTATCTCCCCTGCAATTTTGTTATTTTTTATTTCTGTATAAGATTAATAAGAATGTTAAGTTTTTCTTCTTTATTTTATCCTAAGAACATTGAAAAAATAAATATGTCACAAGGCACTAAACAAATTATTTGCAAAAATAAGCAATAAATCATTTTTTTTTGCAGTTGAATTTCATAGTCAAGACCATAGCGCTATTGTTTATTCCAAAGAATAAAATAAAAAAACGTAAACCTTTAACATGTCGTCTGCTCAGTTGAAAAGTGCTCTTTTGAAACTGAACAATTGATTTGTTTGTAAAGGGTACATTGGGTTTGTGAATATCGAAAACAAAATCAATTGAGATATAACTAAAATACTCTTTCTAGAAGTCCTATAGTCTTTGAATTATGTGCACCCAAACTTGTTTACGTAAATTGACCATTGCCGGTAACAAAAACTGCACTTAGTTTTGTAAAACTGTTATATATTTCAAAAGATTTATTAAAAACATTAAAGGAGAGTACTACAGTCCAACAATTTCTCCATCGCTTTCATACATAACTCATCTTTAT
Organism: Bathymodiolus septemdierum; assembly: GCA_963383655.1. Taxonomy (NCBI): domain Eukaryota; kingdom Metazoa; phylum Mollusca; class Bivalvia; order Mytilida; family Modiolidae; genus Bathymodiolus; species Bathymodiolus septemdierum. The sequence goes on along the minus strand of OY726526.1, from coordinate 8,883,205 downwards.
TAACTTATTTCTTCAGAGATAAACACTCATTTGTAAGGAATGTATCTCGGGGATTAGGCATATCATGCAATACATTAATCACGGAAATGTACATTGTTTTTACCTACCTCATCCTATTTAAGTCATATTTAGAGCATTCAAAGTAAATTCTGATGTGATAAATGTTGTAAATACTCTCTTTCATAGGTCCGACTGATTCCGTTCTCTTCCATCAAACTTGCATTCCGAATCGTTTGTCTAGTATTCGGTTCCAAAATTACGTAATCCGGAAAGATAAACAAATCGAAAATCAACCGTTTTTTCTGTTGTTTAATGCGGCGCCAAGCCTCGCCCATGGATTTTTCGCCTGAAAATGTCTTTATTTAAAGAGCTTTTTATTTTAAAACAAAGATAATGACGGGCGAGGCCTGGCGCCCATAGGTAAAACTCTTTCAAAGGTAACTATTTCGAGGAATTTTTGGTCAAACCTGAAATGGAAGCTACTTTGGGCGCGCTATGCTTTAATATAGGTGGAATTAAAGAGCCTCATTTTTTCATTTACTATCGTATTTAGTCTTGAAATGGTGCACAAACCAAACATTTTCATGTATAAATCTACTTTAAAAATGACTGATTTACAGGGCCGTATACTGAGTTCCTGGCTCTTCTCCTTTATCTGTCCAGCAAAATTCATTCATAAAATTTATTCGTAAGATTTTTTTTTTTTTTAATGTAAGCAATATAATCCATTTGTGAAATTTCATTCATTTACAATGTCTTTGAACTAATAATAAAATAAATGATGCAATTCTCGAATCCGGAGTGGCATCGTAATAAGTAATTGACCACTCAATGATTAGCATTTCTACTGTAAAGAAAGTATTAGTCGGTGAATCCAAGCGAGGACCTCAGGATTCTACATAGACTTCAGTGTATATTTTTTAGCTTTTGTCATGGGTAAGCGTCCGTCGTCTGTCCGTTAGCTTTTCACATTTAAATCTTCTTCTCTGAAACCGTTGAAGAGATTTCAACCAAACTTACCAGAAATGTTCATTGGATGGTCCTCTACCATATTTGTGTTTTTGGTGCTGATTTGAAATCCAACATGGCTGCCAGGGTCCATGATGTGTTCTCATTGGCTGAAATTTTAAAAATCTTCTTGTCAGAAACCACTAAGCCAATTGAATTGTGACTTTGCAGGAACGATCATTGGGTGGTCCTGTACTAAACTTGTGAATCGTTTCCCGATCAGAAATTCAAGATGGCCACCATGACTCAACTTAGTTTAACATTGGACCCTATGGGAATTTCACATTTTCATCTTTTTTTCAGAAACCACAAAACAGATTTGAAACAATCTTGGCAGAAATGTTCATTGGATGGTCATATACAAGATTTTTGTTTCTGGCGCTGATCAGAAATCCAACATGGCTGCCAGGGCCCATGATGTGTTCTGATTGGTCAAAATTTTTTAAATCTTCTTGTTAGAGACCACTAAGCCAATTGAATTGTGACTTTGCAGGAATGATCATTGGGTGGTCCTGTACTAAACTTGTGAATCGTTTGCCGATCGGAAATTCAAGATGGCCACCATGACTCGACTTAGTTTAACACTGGACCCTATGGGAATTTCACATTTTCATCTTTTTTTCTGAAACCACAAAACAGATTTGAACCAAACTTGGCAGAAATGTTCATTGGATGGTCATATACAAGAAATTTGTTTTTGGCGCTGATTGGAAATCCAACATGGCTGCCAGGGCCCATAATGTGTTCTGATTGGTCGAAATTTTTAAAATCTTCTTGTTAGAAACTACTAAGCCAATTGAATTGTGACTTTGCAGGAATGATCATTGGGTGGTCCTGTACTAAACTTGTGAATCGTTTGCCGATCGGAAATTCGAGATGGCCACCATGACTCGACTTAATTTTAACATTGGACCCTATGGGAATTTCACATTTTCATCTTTTTTTTCTGAAACCACAAAACAGATATGAACCAAACTTGGCAGAAATGTTCATTGGATGATCATATACAAGATATTTGTTTTTGGCGCTGATCGGAAATCCAACATGGCTGCCAGGGCCCATAATGTGTTCTGATTGGTCGAAATTTTTAAAATCTTCTTGTTAGAAACCGCTTAGCCAATTGAATTGTGACTTTGCAGGAATGATCATTTGGTGATCCTGTACTAAATTTGTGAATTGTTTGCTGATCGAAAATTCAAGATGGCCACCATGACTCGACTTAATTTTAACATTGAACCCTATGGAAAAAATGATTAAAAGTCTTCTCCTCTGAAACCAGTTAGTCAATTTAAAGCAAACATGGCATGAATGGTCCTTAGGTGGTCAACTTTCAAAATTATGTCCTGTGACCCCGACCTCCATTCAAGATGGTCGCCATCAGCGGACATAGTTTTAACATAGGACCCTATGGGAAATATGTTTAAAAATCCTCTCCTCTGAAACCAGTAAGCCAATTTAAAGCAAACATGGCATGAATGGTCCTTAAGTGGTAGATTTTCAAAATTGTGTCTGGTGACCCTTACCTCCATCCAAGATGCCCACCTTCAGCGGACATAGTTTTAACATAGGACCTTTTGGGGGAAAATGTTTTAAAATCTTCTCCTCTGAAACCAGTAAGCCAATATAGCAAACATGTCATTGATGATCCTTAGGTGGTCAACTTCCAAAATTGTATTCAGTGATCCCGATCTCGGTTCAAAATGGCCGCCAGCAGCTGACATAGTTTTAACATAGGACCCTATGGGAAAATTGTTTAAAAGTTTTCTCCTCTGAAACCAGTCGGCCAATTTAAAGCAAACATAGCATGGATGGTCCTTGGGTAGTATACTTTCAAAATTGTGTCCGGTGATCACGACCTCCATCCAAGATGGCTGCCATGAGCAGACATAGTTTTAACATAGAACCCTATGGCAGTATAGGATTTGAATAGTAACTTAGATGTATTCGGCATGCAGACATTCTTAAGAGAACTTATTTATGTCAGGTGAGCGATACAGGCTCACCTGAGCCTCTAGTTATCTCTACCAACAGAAGTTAAATATTGTAATTAAAACCATCTCTTATCCTTGCTTACTATAGATCAGATATTTAGCTTGATTTTCTTCAATCTATATATGACAAGTTAATTTTATTTTAGAAAAATAAAATTCAAATTTTCCATTAAAATCAAGGTAAAATCCTGAGGATTCCTGCCGCTTCACTGTCTTCAATTAGTAAATGCCCGGATGTTAGATTGTGATGACTGGGTAATAACAACCTTGTCATACTGTACCTAAATAAAAATCAGCAACAATTTCCACAACAAAGTAAATCTAAAATATGTGTGTCTTGCTGAATGTAATATTCTGTTTAATCAAATTTTGTGAACAGTCATAAAAATGTTCTCAAAAATTTTTTTTCCCTAGAAGACCAGACAATATTGTATTATAAACACAAAATATGTTGTCAGATGGCTTAACAATATGTAATATAAAATCGCAGTAAATATCATTTGTTAAGCAATTATTAAAAGGTGAAAATATAAATATTATAAAAACTATGAATACATAAAACAATAAAGTAAGGATGGCACAATCTAAAAAGTCTTTGTCATATTATTGTATTGCTATGTTTCAGTTAAACATCATAAGCTGTGCATTTATTGGAAGTTTCCTTACAACTTTGACAGTGGATGTGTGGATAAATAGTGGATTGAAGTATATTGTTATCAACACATTCAGACATGCATACAATTCAGAATACCTGCATGTTATAGTAACTGGTCCTTTTAATTCAAAAGGTAACTTTTACAAGATTATGTCATGAAACATCTATTTTTAGACCAATTTCGTGTTAATGCACGCTGTAAAATCAACATAACCAGGGCTATATATGTATTTTTTGTTTTGATTGGTAATTCAAGATGGCCACCACCACATGACAAAGTTTAATGTAGAAACTTATGCAATATGAAAATTCAAGATGGCCACCACCACATGACAAAGTTTAATGTAGAAACTTATGCAATATGAAAATTCAAGATGGCCGCCACCACCACATGACAAAGTTTAATGTAGAACCTTATGCAATATGAAAATTCAAGATGACCACCACCACATGACAAAGATTAATGTAGAACCTTATGGAATATGAAAAAAACCTTTTCATGGAAAATTACAAACTAACAAATGTCACCAAACTGTGCAGAAATAACCAGATGAGCAATTAATAACTGTTTTTGTTAGAAGATTAGGTTTCTAAATCAAATAAACTTGATCATTTCCAAAATAAATAATATCTTACTTGTTGAATAGGCTCAACTGTTAAAAACAATATGGCAACATTCCACATAAAAGATAAGTGTCTTTATATAATGTCTGGCAGCATTAACAGAGCTGCATGGGAGTAACATGTGGAATCAAGCTTCTGTACATATAAAGACCTTTCACAGCAGTGCATATTAAATAAAGATACTGTGAGCTTACTATGACACCACCACATCTTATTGATCAAATTATTGTAAACAACAATGTTGGTACAACTTCACCTTAAGTTATCTGAAACAGGCTGTCGTGGTCGTATGGTAGTTGAATGTACAACTACCTGTCCAATCAGTACCTATCACCATTAACGTTGTGTGTTTGAACGTTGTTCATGGCGAGGTGTACTCGATATATCATTATGTGATCAAGTTTGTCAGGGACTTGCAACAGGTCAGTGGTTTTCTACGGGTACTCGGGTTTCCTCCACCAATAAAGCTGACCGCAACAATATAACTGAAATATTGTTGAAAGTGGCATTAAACACCATAAACCTAAACCAAAACTATCTGAAACGAGATATTTTTTTTCAAGTTTTTTTGTTGACACACATGTTATTATAACCTTAATACAAATTGTGATTGAAAAGTATGAATAAAATTCTCAGATTGAATATATACAAAAAAACGGATTACACGAAGTGTGCACCAAGACATGGTTGATTGGACAGTATGGCAATGATTTAGCTATGTACAGTCGAACCTGCCCATGCAGTCACCTGTATTAAAACCCCTTGAGGCTACCTTTTTCTTATCCTATCATAGAATATTTCATATGAATTGAACCTCTTTTAAGAGGTCACTTGTCTTGTAAGGCCCCTTTTCCTTTGTCCCAACCGTGACCTCTTATTTCAAGTTTGACTATTTGTTTTTCATATCTCAATTATCTTTTTTTTTAATTATAATGTTTTAAAAACTTCTTTGAGTATGGTACATTTTTGATGCAGCTCAGTATATTTGTTAGCATATGACGATTTGGAAAGTTGATGACTGGAATCATATAAAGGTAAAATAAATACCTTCATCTGTATCTCCGTCTAATCACTCTCCAATACTCTACACACTCATCACCCGTGGGTTATTTGAAAGATAATGTGTAGTACTCATGACGATTTTCCAATTCTGTATCATTAGCCAGAAAACTCTGAAATGAATGCAATTTTTTCAATTGACCCATTGATGATGAATGGAGAGTATCGCCGCGTGATCGGCCGAGGGTTACAGACGATGAAAAAAAAAACAATGTCAAATTTTTGTCATTATTTTTCAGAAATAATACTAACATGTGTTTGGGCAGTGCTTTTCATAGCTGGAGCAGTATTTCAATTTTACAGAGAAAAGGGCAGGCCTGACTTTCCACCATGTCCACGGAAAATACGCCAACTAAGGAGATTAGAAAATAATGGTCTTGATCCTCACAATAGTAGCCTGCAGAGACAAACAGAAGATGATAACGATGAAAGTTCACCGTTAATTAGGCCTGGCAATAGACATAATTATACTGTGATAGAAAGAGAACTTTCTGAACATCCCTAGAGATTACAGGGAATGTGGAAGTTTTATTATGATTTGTTTGGGGGGGTTTTTTATGGTGTTTAACGCCACTTTCAACAATATTTCAGTTATATCGTGACAGTCAGTTTTATTGGTGGAGAAAACCGGAGAATCCTGGGAAAACCACCGAACTGTCGCAAGTCACTGACAAACTTCATCACATAATGTTGTGCACATCACCCTGATCGAGATTTGAACTCACAACATCGGTGGTGATAGACTGTCAATTCAACTATGATATGATCACGACGGCCCCCTGTACTATAAAGAATATAAGCCTAAAAAATGTTTTTTCGTGCAATAATATTGAAAGCATGCACGGACAACAGTTATTTACTATCTGTGGTTATAATTTGTATGTTTTATTTTTATACATTGTATTAGTGTGTGATTGTTTTTTTTACTCCAAGAGAGCAATCTTTCAAGATATATCATGAGGTGAATAAGTTACTTTTTGATGGCATTATGATGATATCTGTTTCGTACTAGACAGATAACAGAGTTAAATTTTTTAAATTCCTAGCTCACTGAAACAACAGATAACAGATGGGAGGCATACTTGTAAACTGTCCATTTTTAGCAGAATTGTTAAGGTAGTAGTTATTTTATGTTCCCTATCCTGAAACCTTACAGGATATGTGATACAAGGTAATAGCTATTTTATGTTCCCTATCCTGAAACCTTACAGGATATGTGATACAAGGTAATAGCTATTTTATGTTCCCTATCCTGAAACCTTACAGGATATGTGATACAAGGTAATAGCTATTTTATGTTCGCTATCCTGAAACCTTACAGGATATGTGATACAAGGTAATAGCTATTTTATGTTCCCTATCCTGAAACCTTACAGGATATGTGATACAAGGTAATAGCTATTTTATGTTCCCTATCCTGAAACCTTACAGGATATGTGATACAAGGTAATAGCTATTTTATGTTCCCTATCCTGAAACCTTACAGGATATGTGATACAAGGTAATAGCTATTTTATGTTCCCTATCCTGAAACCTTACAGGATATGTGATACAAGGTAATAGCTATTTTATGTTCCCTATCCTGAAATCTTACTGGATATGTGATACAAGGTAATAGCTATTTTATGTTCCCTATCCAGAAACCTTACTGGATATGTGATACAAGGTAATAGCTATTTTATGTTCCCTATCCTGAAACCTTACAGGATATGTGATACAAGGTAATAGCTATTTCATGTTCCCTATCCTGAACCCTTAGAGGATATGTGATAAAAGGTAATAGCTATTTTATGTTCCCTATCCTGAAACCTTACATGATATGTGATACAAGGTAATAGCTATTTCATGTTCCCTATCCTGAACCCTTACAGGATATGTGATAAAAGGTAATAGCTATTTTATGTTCCCTATCCTGAAACCTTACATGATATGTGATACAAGGTACTAGCTATTTTATGTTCCCTATCCTGAAACCTTACTGGATATGTGATACAAGGTAATAGCTATTTCATGTTCCCTATCCTGAACCCTTACAGGATATGTGATAAAAGGTAATAGCTATTTTATGTTCCCTATCCTGAAACCTTACATGATATGTGATACAAGGTAATAGCTATTTTATTTTCCCTATCCTGAAACCTTACAGGATATGTGATACAAGGCACTAGATATTTTATTTTCCCTATCCTGAAACTGTATGGATCTGGTATCAAAATATTGCTATTTCTACCATAGTTGGGACTTCGTCCCATATTATTTGAAATTATGTATACGTATACTAGTTTCCTTCACCATTTCCATATTGGATGATATTTCTGTCGTTTAACGGCAACACGATGGGTGCAACTTGTGGAGCAGAAATTGCCTACCCTTCCGAAGCGCCGGTTTTCAGTGGGGTTCGTGTTGCTCAATCTTCAGGTTTCTGTAGTGTTTTGTGAAATAAACTCGAACGTAAAGACACATAATAGGACAACACAAACAACTAAAAATATGAACAACACGGACCCCACCATAAAACCGGGGGTAAACTCAAGTGCTCGTGAAAGGTAAGCAGTTCCTGTTTCTTAGAAAACACCCGCCGTGTTACTCATATATACTGTCAAGTCCGGTAAATGTCTTAGCAGTGATAGAGGAAATAAAACATCTACGTAAAAAGTAAAAGATCCATTGCCATTTGAGATATATATACAAATGTATTTCATAATGATCAACCAGATTGTGATGACGACCGTATAATTTTTGTAGCGATGACTTCAACCTAGGAGCAACGTATCCTTGTTTGAGTAGTTTTTGTGTCAGTAGGTGAGCTCTGTCCAGAAAATCACTGTACTGGACACATGCTCTAGAATAACCTATCAGTTGTGAAATGTAAACTCCAAATGCTGGTAATGCTGAAATATTGCTACTGATGAAGGGGAAGTTGACTATTGGAAAAGTGAAGTCATTGTGTTTGTCGTAGAGTTTTATTTTTAATCTTCCTCCGTTGTCGATTTCAAGGCGAAGGTCAAGGTAAGAATCAGACTTTAGAGTATTAATAGTATCCTTAACTTCCATCTCATTTGGATAGATGCGATGCAGATAATCACCAAATGGTTGTTCAGTGACGGAACATCATATATTTAGCGGAAGCTGAAATTAAAGGTCTGGGCTAATTTCCTACATGTATCTTTATTCTTGATAAGCTCTTGAAGGAAGTCTGCCTCATAAGCATGTAGAAACAAATTGACGAGTAGCGGAGCACAATTCGTACCCATTGGAATACCAATCGTTTGTGGAAACACCCGTCCACAAAAATATTGTCGATTTAAAAATTTAACATTTGAATGATCTCGTCTTGTTTATATCTATTATTAGATTTTGAATGGCTTTTGACAAAGTAAGATTTGTCTCTACCAATATCAATGTATTGATACCTTTGTTCTCCGTTCTTCTTTGAGAAGCAACGCCGAATCAATTTTTTAATTCTAGATTTTAGTAGCGTGTGTGAGATGGTGGTAGTGTTTGTCTTTCTTTTTCTTTTGGCCATTGTATTGTCTGTCCTTTGATTTACTGTTTCTGATTGCCCGTTTGCTATACGTATTTTCAAACTTGTGCTTTCTTCAATGGCTTTGGAATACATCACATCTCAGTAAATTAATATTGGTCAGATGCAAAGGGACAAATAGGATTAAATATTAATGACGAAGACAATTATGTCAGGAAAATACACCCCAACAGTATATTCTTAACACTAATCAACGTTACTAGCTATAGGGTCGAGTTAATTTTAGTTGTATTCTTTTACTTAATACATTATCATCTACAAAAGTGTTTTTATTTTAATATACATTTATATTTAGAAAGGTATATTAGATTATAATTGACAAAAATAAAAAGATAGATTTGCATTGGGTTAGAGGATAGGGTTATATGGTATTTAACGTCACTCACAATCATATTTCAGTTATATAGTAGCGGTCAGTTGTACTGGTGAATGAATTGCCAGAATTGGAATACGTGTATCGTGCTTCCCAAAAATTAACCAGTTACTCATAAATAAGTTGTTGCTACTTTTTTGTTCATGAATGTACGTATAGTTAACTGTATTAATTATATAGCCGGAACCGTTGTATGGTAGTTGGATTTACAACTACCTATGCAATCAATGTCTATCACCATTAAAGTTGTGAGTTCGAATTCCGCCTAATAAGGCGAGATGTATTCTATATATATACAACATTGTGTGATAAAGTTTGTCAGTGGCTTGTGGCGGGTCGGTGGTATCTCCGAGTAATTCGGTTTCCTCCACAAATATAACTGACCGCCACGATAGAACTGAAAAGATGCAGATAGTATATAGAAGGTCTACAGAACCAATGATAGGTTAGGGTTAGAGTTATGGTGTTTAACGCAACTTTCAACAATATTTCAGTTATATCGTGGCTGTCAGTTTTATTGGTATAGGAAATCGGAGTACCTGGAGAAAACTTGGGCGAATCCTAGACATTTCGGTACTGAATTGGACATCTCGGTACTTGGATGAGACAATTCGGTACTGACCACAATTGTTTGGTACTTATTAATTGTCAATATTTGTGTACTAGTAGTTCTTTAATATATGACCCAAGAGTGGATGAATATGTGTTTTTGATAGTTCCAGTGTAGATTGATCCCGGAGATAATTGTTTTTGTATTGATTTTTATTTTCATTATTTTAACATTTGCTTCAGATATCAGTGTCTCGTGAGTTTCTCATGATAAATTGATTTTTATTTTCTGTATTCACTAATATGTGATCCATATTAACCAAATGCAATTTTTTAAACCTAATTAACATAGCACAATAATTGTTTATTGTCATATATATATATAGACGCTAATCTAATTAACTTTATAGGGAAGTTAATCTAGTTAGTGACATGATTAGATTATTCAATCAGTACTAGCAGTCAGAAAAGGGTGTCATAACATGTCATTAATATGTTCTCGCCATGATATAGCTGAAAAATTGCTGAGCTGACGTTAAATAATATTCACTCAATATTAAGACCATAGAAAGAATGCACTGTGTAAGAATGAAAAGTTAGGCCTGGGAATTAAAAATAACAGGTACATTATAATTGTCTTTATTTCGTTTGCATCACATTCAATAAATAACATACATGTACATACATAACTTATAAATAACTGAACACATACATACATACATAACTTATAAATAACTGAACACATACATACATACATAACTTATAAATAACAGCACATAAATGGCATTTTATTGTCTTTATTTTGTTTGCATCATATTCAATAAATAACAATATAGCAACATTTCAATTTAAAAGACTGCGCACATACATACATAAATTATAAATAACTGAGCACACACATACATAAATTATAAATAACTGAGCACATGCATACATAAATTATATATAAAAGAGCACACACATACATAAATTATAAATAACTGAGCACACACATACATAAATTATAAATAACTGAGCACATACATACATACATAACTTATAAATAACTGAACACATACATACATACATAACTTATAAATAACTGAACACATACATACATACATAACTTATAAATAACTGAACACATACATAACTTATAAATAACTGAGCACATACATACGTACATACATAACTTATAAATAACTGAGCACATAAATGGCATTTTATTGTCTTTATTTTGTTTGCATCATATTCAATAAATAACAATATAGCAACATTTCAATTTAAAAGACTGCGCACATACATACATAAATTATAAATAACTGAGCACACACATACATAAATTATAAATAACTGAGCACATACATACATAAATTATAAATAACTGAGCACACATACATAAATTATAAATAACTGAGCACATACATACATAAATTATAAATAACTGAGCACATACATACATAAATTATAAATAACTGAGCACACACATACATAAATTATAAATAACTGAGCACACACATACATAAATTATAAATAACTGAGCACACACATACATAAATTATAAAAAAAACTGAGCACATACATACGTAACATATAAATAACTGAGCATACACATACATACGTAACATATAAATAACTGAGCACATACATACATACATAGCTTATAAATAAATGAGCACATACATACGTAACATATAAATAACTGAGCACATACATGCATAGCTTATAAATAACTGAGCACATACATACATAAATTATAAATAACTGAGCACACACATACATAAATTATAAAAAAAACTGAGCACATACATACGTAACATATAAATAACTGAGCATACACATACATACGTAACATATAAATAACTGAGCACATACATACATACATAGCTTATAAATAACTGAGCATACACATAAATAACTGAGCACATACATACGTAACATGTAAATAACTGAGCACATACATGCATAGCTTATAAATAGCTGAGCACATACATACATAAATTATAAATAACAGCACTTACATACATAAATTATAAAAAAATGAGCACATACATACATAACTTATAAATAACTGAGCACATACATACATAGCTTATAAATAACTGAGCACATACATACGTAACATATAAATAACTGAGCACATGCATACATACATAGCTTATAAATAACTGAGCACATACATACGTAACACATACGTAACATATAAATAACTGAGCACATACATACATAGCTTATAAATAACTGAGCATACACATAAATAACTGAGCACATACATACGTAACATATAAATAACTGAGCACATACATGCATAGCTTATAAATAACTGAGCACATACATACATAACTTATAAATAACTGAACACATACATACATAACTTATAAATAACTGAGCACATACATGCATAACTTATAAATAACTGAGCATACACATACATAGCTTATAAATAACTGAGCACATACATACGTAACATATAAATAACTGAGCACATACATGCATAGCTTATAAATAACTGAACACATACATACATAACTTATAAATAACTGAGCACATACATACATACATAACTTATAAATAACTGAGCATACACATACATAACTTATAAATAACTGAGCACATACATACATAGCTTATAAATAACTGAACACATACATACATAGCTTATAAATAACTGAACACATACATAACTTATAGATAACAGCACATACATACATAGCTTATGAATAACTGAACACATACATACATAACTTATAAATAACTGAGCACATACATACATAACTTATAATTAATTGAGCACATACATACGTAACATATAAATAACTGAGCACACACATATATAACTTATAAATAAATGAGCACACACATACATAACTTATAAATAACTGAGCACATACATACATAACTTATAAATAACTGAGCATATACATACATAACTTATAAATAACTGAGCACATACATACATAACATAAATAACTGAGCACATACATACATAACTTATAAATAGCTTAAAGCACTAGTCATTGAAGTTCATAATGTTTACTCTACTTGCGGTCCGTAAATGGCACCACAACTGGAAAGAAGATGGCTGGCAGAGATCTCGCGGTCACAATACCTCTTCCATAAATTAAGCAGTCTACCTTGAGTTTGTCTTGTCTTCTTTCTCTAATAACGGCGCCGTTTTCCCTCCGTTACCAACCTTAGGGTCATTGGCAGGTCACTCGCTTCCTTGAACAGCTCCGTTACAAGTAGACAAAACGGTACTGGACCCCTGATGCTGACTCTGGAGTTCAAGTAGTTATGTAATCAAAACAGAAATGAAAATAATCATGTTTATCTATGATTTATTGATAAAGGGACTTATAGTTATCAAAACAAAAGTTATTTACAAATATTAATGAATTGTCTCTTTGATGTCAATTTAATTAAAGGTGATTAAAAAAAAACACATGCAAATTTGTATAAACAACGCCTAAATGTAAAAAAAAATACAAAATAAGTTTTTAAATTTAATCAAATTATTACTTCCTGGAAGTACCGATTTGCCTTTCATTCAGTACTGATACGTCTAGTACCGAGTACCGAAATGTGGCATATGTTCAGTACCGAGATGTCCAGGTACCGAGTTGTCCTGATACCACTTGGGCCACGGACCTGTCGTAATAATACCTGAATTATCTGAAGAACAAACAAAGCAAAACAAAAACAAAAAAGGCCAAAAGGAAAAACAAAGAAAACCAGCAATTAGTAGGCGGGTATATCACGTTTAGAGTGTCTTATTCGGTACTACAAGTTCAACATGTTAAACTGGTAATGGCTGTACACAGTATGATTGGTTATGACTGATTAGTTAGTTAAATTGATATCAACGGGGCAGTAGAACATGTATTGACCAACCCTACATGCAATATTTTTTTGTCAAATGTCTTTTAAACCTTGTTTGTACGAGGGCTTATGTCTTATTTATGCTGTGTTTGTTTGTGTACAGTGGTATTCAAACGTCTAGAATATATAAGTGACATACATGGATGTGTCTGATAGGAGGCAGGAACTGTTTACCATTTGCGAGCACCCGAGTTCACCCCAGGTTTTTGGTTGGATCCGTGTTGCTCATCTTTTTGTTTGTGTGTGTGTTGTTCTGTTATGTGTCTTTACGATCCTAGTTTGGTGTTGTGATGTCCGTTATGATTTTCGTAAAAAAACGATATTATGTTCGTCTTTACCCTCAGTTGTGTTGTTGTTTGTAGGAAGGTTCATGTCTTATTGTGTGTGTGTGTGATGTCAAACATTATGTGCTATCAAATGTCTTGTGGGGTGTGCGTTGTTCAATATTTAGTTTTATGTGTACATGTAACACTTTGATTTTCATTGTTTGTCCTTTTCTTTACCATTGTATTATCTGTTCTTTCTCAACTTATGGCTTAAGCTTGCAATTGTCCCTTTAGTATGTTCAAACTTTTCTTCCATGTGTGTGTCCAATCATTGTGCAAAGTTTGAATAATGTTGAATAAAAACTGTACATAGCTATAGATTACACATACTGGATACCATATTAAAGAGTTTTCCACTGAGAAAGAGGCTCCTAGATATGTGCTCGACGCTGGCAATGCAGGTAATAACACCACGATGTTTCTAATAATAGTGAGCGAGTGATTGTTCTTTCACACCAATTGCAACTCAGCAATTTTCAAGCTATATCATGGCCAGAGCAAGTTAATTTTCAATGCGATAATGATGAGGTCTGCTTTGTACTAAACCAACACGCTTAATTGGATTTGTATAGTGCTAGCTCACTGAAACAACAGTCCGCGGATAGACATGTTGCCCCACACGTATATAACGCCAACCAGTCTTTGCTCTTTCTCCTTAATGCTGCATAGTTGAACCACTTTAATAGTCTTTGGTTTTGACTTTATTGGGGCTCTAACCCACAATCTACACACTAACTATTACACCTACGATGCTTTAAGGTCTGTCAAACCAATAGATTGATATATGGCAGAATTGTGAAAATGTTGGTTTGTGTGGCTAAATATAAAAAGTCCTAAAAATCAATGTAGTTTATTAAACTATAACAATCAATTCATAATAAAAATAATTAACAACTAAAACACATATATTGTACAAGCCCAGATATTTTAGGAAAACCGCTCGTTGACACTGCCTGTCGGCAATCCTCGTAAAATAAATAAAGAATTAAATTAAGTCCAGATTATATATTTATCTATAAAATACGGCTATAATGTACGAATTATTTCATACCACTTTTTATATTTTCCTTAAATTCAGTGTTTCTATACTATAAATATATGGTACAATGAAACCAGTCCGAAAATACCATATTTGCTGGCAGAATGGGTGGTCTTTCAAGATTGGTTTCGATCTTATATTCTTAAAAATTAGACCACATATATTCCATGGATTAATTTCTTTCATAATCAGCAACACTTCATTTCATGGTTTTAATATTGTATTTGGTACTTCCCATATTAAATGTGTACTAACTAAATGTTGTGGTTTTTAGTGGTAGCCATGAAAACAATGTAATTTCTGACCAAACACATAATCATGTTTTCATAGTAAATTATAACTATTTTTATTCTGTAATAAAAAAATGGAGAGTGTGTCCACATTGCCGTAATCGTATGGTCATTGTATCTATATATACCTATACATTCAGTGTCCAACACCAAAATTAACGAATTTGTAGTGAAATGAAATGAAATGAAATGAACACTTTACTGAAAGCGCTATTTTTTCCATTACGTCAATGTTGTATTTATAAAGTTGGAAATCCCATTGTAGAATTCTCGGGTGTTTACATAGAAGTGATCGATTAATTAGAGGATCCCGAGTAAATTTTAGAGTATAAAAGCGGTCAAAATGCCGCGGATCGTTGCATTCGGTTTGTGCCATTTGTGAAGTGCACGTCGAAAGAGTAGAAAGATTAAATAGGGATATTGAGCTGAACTGAGCTAAAACAAGACATCAGGGTTTAAAGAATAGCAGAAGTGACTGCATTTAATTAAGTCTTGCCTGTTATTCTGATAAACGATTGATCGTTGAATAGCTCAAAGCGAGCCAACATTCTATTTATAGTTATAGTTGTAGTTTACTGAGCAAAATTGAGATATACAATTTTCTACCATTTTAAAATAATACAATTAATTTGGATAGGTTCTTTTCATTTTACACAATAAATCTCGAACCATAAGAAGTAACTTATTTATTAGGTACGAACCCTTTCTTACAGTTTATTTTCCTATTTATTTTAATCTACTTTAACATATCATTTTCAATAGATACCCGGCCCGTTACAAAATTGGTGGCAGCGTTGCGGGATTCGAGTAGTGTAAATAAATTGTTTAAATTGTAAATACGTTTCTTGTTTGATTGTTTGATTATTGGTTGTACTTTAAACTTGCAATATGGCAGATTATGATGAAGAGTTATCTGAAATAGAATCAGAGGTTGATCGTCTCACAAGACAAGTGAGCGGGTATCTGATAAAACAAAAGATCAGACAGACATGATGAAATTAATGACTGATATGCAAAAAAGACTATCAGATTTACAAAGAGATGTCAACCAGCTTAAGAACGAAAAATTCAGACCACGCAAATTTGATAATACACCAAGATTTAATTATGGACGTGGTCAAGCTTACGGACAGAATTATGGTCGTGGACATGGGTATAGACCAAACTTTGGTCGCGGTCAAGATAATAGACAAAACGGGTACAGAGTGAATCCTCAGAAGGAAAATTCACAAACTGATAAGAAGAGTGAGAATGGTGGACGTGGTCGCGGAAGAGCAAGACCACTTAGGAGCGAAGTGACAACAAATCAAAGTAGTATACAGGGTAGTATTGGAGTGTCATCTGCCGCTCAAGAGGCAGGTATGTACGTAGAGGCTGATATTCATCAAGTCAAATGCAAGTTGTTAGTAGATACAGGAGCAACCGTGTCTATAGTATCAAACGATATATATCAAAAGATACCTGATGTAGCTAGGCCAACCCTGACTAGCACAAATCAAGAAGTGTTGACTGCTAGTGGCGACAAATTAAAGATTATAGGTCGTGGTAATTTTCTGATGAGACTTGATGATACAAAAGATATGGTAGTGCAGGCATTAGTTGCACAAATCACAGTAGACGGAATAATAGGTTTGGATTGCTTGAGATCAAATGTTGGTTTAATAGATTTACAGAATAGTATGTTAGAGGTAGATGGGAGGCGAGTAAGTCTCAAGTATGCAAGAAAACTAGGTTGTTTTCGGGTTGTTGCACATGGCAAAGTTGTCATGCATGCTCAGAGTGAAATGATAAGAGGAGCAGTAGATGATTCAGCGAATAAGCTAACATATGAAACCGATATGTCAGTAGAAGCAAGCGAAACATTTTTGAAAAAGGATAAAGCGCTTGTAAGCCGTTCACTAGTTCAAGCTAGTAAGAATGTCTTTGTTAGAGTTATGAATCCGTCAGCGGACACTCAAATTATTTATCCGGGAACTATTGTGGCACAGGTCAGTCCTGTTCAAGAGGTTGTTAATCCCAACAGTAAAATTGATGAAGAAGGAGAATTGAGAACAGATTTAATTAATCTACTGGAACGCTCCCAAGAACATTTAACACCCAAACAAAGTTCAGAAGTTAAGCGTTTACTAAAAGAATATGAAGGGTTGTTTGCAGCTTCAGATAGCGATTATGGAAGAACAAACGTAGTAAAGCATAAAATTGCTACAGGGTCTGCACATCCAATAAAACAACCACCTCGTAGACTCCCAGATGTCTTAGCAAAGGAAGTGGACAAACAAGTAAAAGGAATGTTGAACAATGAAGTAATTACTCCATCCTCAAGCCCTTGGTCATCGCCTGTTGTCTTGGTGAGAAAGAAGGATGGAACAACCCGCTTCTGTGTAGACTACAGACGTTTGAATGTGGTAACCATCAATGATGCCTACCCATTACCACGCATTGATGAATCATTTGATCATTTATCCGGTAGCTGCTGGTTTTCGACACTCGACCTATGTTCGGGGTACTGGCAAGTGGAATGTGAGGATAGTGATAGACACAAAACCGCTTTTGCGACAAGGTCTGGACTTTATGAATTTCGAGTCATGCCATTTGGACTAAAAGGAGCTCCAGCAACATTTGAGAGATTGATGGAAACAGTACTAGCAGGGTTGCAATGGGACATATGTCTGATTTATCTGGATGATGTTATTGTGTTGGGACGCTCATTTGAAGACATGGTTATAAACCTTAGAAAGGTTTACGATCGGCTGCTAGCCGCTGGACTTAAATTAAAAGCAAAGAAATGTCATCTCTTTTGTAAGAAAGTTGTTTATTTGGGACATGTAATATCGGAAGCAGGAATAGCTACCGATCCAGAAAAGACAAAAAATGTAGAATCATGGCCAGTACCAACGAATGTCAAAGAAATACGGTCATTTATGGGATTCTGTGGATATTGTAGAAAATTCATTCAAAACTTTTCAAAACTAGCGAAATGCTTGCACAAACTCACAGAGAAAGGGCGAAAATTTGAATGGACAAATGAATGTCAGTCAGCATTTGAAGAACTCAAAAATCGACTGGTATCATCGCCGATTCTGGCTCATCCAGATTTTTCGAAGACATTTATACTTGACACAGATGCAAGTAATGAAGCCATTGGAGCTGTCCTGTCTCAGGAAATTGATGGAAAAGAGAGACCCATCGCGTTTGCTAGTCGAACTTTGACAAAACCGGAATGACGCTACTGTGTAACACGAAAGGAGTTACTAGCGGTAGTTTTCTTTGTGAAACATTTTAAGCATTACTTGTATGGAAAACAATTTATCGTGCGAACAGATCATGGCTCACTCAGGTGGCTTTTAAACTTCAAAAATCCCGAAGGACAACTGGCAAGGTGGCTTCAAGTACTCAGCTCCTATGATATGACGATTGTACATCATCCAGGTAGACAGCATCGAAATGCCGATGCGCTCAGTCGCATCCCATGTAGACAATGTGGATTTGATCCATATTGGGAAAACACAGAAAATCTGGCACAACATGCTAGAAACATACAGGAACGAGAAACTCAGGAAGTAGATGAGAAGGAAGTATCCATCAGTGAGAAACAAAAATCTGATAAAGATTTAACACTGATCAGAAAATGGGTTGAGAAAGGAGAAAAACCAGAATTGAAGGAAATTACAGGAGTCAATAACAGTGAAGTCAATGTGGGCTCAATTTGACCAACTTACCATCATAGATGATGTACTTGTTAGGCGATTAGAAGGACTAAACACAAAGCTACAAGTGCTTGTACCTATGACAGAAAGAAGGATTATACTGTCACACTATCATGATAATCGAACATCTGCACATCTTGGGTTGCGAAAAACTCTGGCCAAAATTAGACAGGGGTATTATTGACCAGGTTTGCAAAAGGATGTAAAGTTATATATAGCAGGTTGTTCGTTCTGCTCACAAAAGAAGCCTCCAAATAAGAAGAAGAGAGCTCCTATGCAAATAGTTGAAACTGGGTTCCCAATGGAACGCATAGCTATGGATATTCTTTGTGAATTACCAGAAACCAGTGGAGGAAATAAGCATATTTTAGTAATCAGTGATTACTATACTAAATGGACAGAATGTTTTGCAATGCCTAACATGGAGGCAAAAACAGTGGCAAAACTTTTAGTTGAAGAGGTTATAGTAAGATTTGGAACTCCATATGTGATTCACAGATCAGGGGGTACAGTTCGAAAGCAATTTGTTTCAGGAGATGTGTAGATTACTGCAAATACAGAAAACTCGAACTACTCCCTACCATCCTCAGTCAGATGGGATGGTCGAGCGGAATAATAGAACAATACTTACGATGTTGTCCGTATTTGTCAATGAACATCAAAACGATTGGGATGAACACCTCCCTTACATTTCAATGGCTTATCGAGCCGCAGAGCATGAACAACGGGAAACACTCCGAATTATATGATGTTGGGAAGAGAGGTTACAACCCCGCTGGATATTCAATTTTGCATGCCACGTAGCATTGCACATATCCCTCAAAATCGTTGGGCATGGATACTCAAGGACAGAATGGAAGAAACTCATAAACATGTCAGGGAAAATGCTAAAGGTGCCATGCACCGACAGAAGAAATATTATGACCAGAAACTATCCTGGCAAAGTTTTCAGCCAGGCGATCAAGTATTTGTTTTCTTTCCAAATGTTAAACCAGGGTCAACAACCAATTACAAGCTAGCATGCTTGTGGAGAGGACCCTTCAAAGTGATAGCAAAAATCACAGATGTCACTTACAAAATTAACTGTGGTCGAAAAGGTAAATCACAAGTAATACATGTGGATAGGATAAGAAAGAAATATCCACAAAATCTTCCAGGAGAAGAAAGTGAGCAGATTGAGTCTCACGAGGAAACAGTGGCAAAAGATGACTTACCAAATGAAAGTATGAAAAAAGACAAAGCCATGGAGTTTAACTCCAACAAGGAAATCTCAGACAATGTAGGGATAGATAGCGAAGTTCAAAAGTTAGGTAGACAAAAACGAAAACCCGGTTGGTTAGCGGATTACGAAACATATTAAACAGATATGTTTTTTTTTTGTTTTTTGTTTTATGTCCGTCGGATGGGGACGTTAAATCCGAAGTCCTGTGTGCAGGAACTGCCACAACCTGTGCACGTTAACGATCCCTCCTGCAGAGTTCGCTAAGAGTAGGTCCTTGGGGCCGTTGCAGAGGCAAAATTTGTTAGGGAATACAAAATTTATTCTTTTGGCCATGGCACTCAAAATTGCAGACGTTAATTAGTAGGTACATTGTTGTTTAGGTTACTTTTTGTCAAAATAGGCTTAGGTGTTAGGGTCAAAGTTAATATTAGTTGGATCATTGATAAAAGTTAGGGTATAAGGATAATTTAATTTGGTTAAGAAAACAATCCTCGTACATGAGGAAAGCGAGGACGCTTTTTGTTCGGAGGCGTGGGTAAATGTAGTGAAATGAAATAAACACTTTACTGAAAGCGCTATTTTTCCATTACGTCAACGTTGTATTTATAAAGTTGGAAATCCCATTGTAGAATTCTCGGGTGTTTACATAGAAGTGATCGATTAATTAGAGGATCCCGAGTAAATTTTAGAGTATATAAGGCGGTCAAAATGCCGCGGATCGTTGCATTCGGTTTGTGCCATTTGTGAAGTGCACGTCGAAAGAGTAGAAAGATTAAATAGGGATATTGAGCTGAACTGAGCTAAAACAAGACATCAGGGTTTAAAGAATAGCAGAAGTGACTGCATTTAATTAAGTCTTGCCTGTTATTCTGATAAACGATTGATCGTTGAATAGCTCAAAGCGAGCCAACATTCTATTTATAGTTATAGTTGTAGTTTACTGAGCAAAATTGAGATATGAAATTTTCTACCATTTTAAAATAATACAATTAATTTGGATAGGTTCTTTTCATTTAACACAATAAATCTCGAACCATAAGAAGTAACTTAGGTACGAACCCTTTCTTACAGTTTATTTTCCCATACCTGTTAACCCTCCCCCTTTTCGCGGGAGTCTCCCGCGTAAGAGCCTTATCTCCCGCATGGACTGGGTCTCATACGCGGGAGACATTAATCTCCCGCACACACCTTTTCCTCCCGAACGATCTCCCCCAACAAAAAAATCAAGTACAATAAAATCTTGACCTACATTTTGCGACCAATATTTCTGGAAATTCCCCATTTGGAACTACCGCACTGATGAAAAACGCCGAGAGTAACAAATGGTAAAGTGTTTAAATGATATCCGGTTATTGATCTGTTTGACACCTTTACAGGTAAATTGGGTCATGGAGATTAATTAAGGTGTTGATGATTATACAACAATTATCCACTGATTGACAGTTAATTTGGGATAAGGAAGTGGGTTTGTGGCACACGCTTATATGATTAGAAGTGTGATAGCGGCAATTAAAAATAGTTATAAACCGTTGTGCAAACAGGAGTCGGACAACTTTTGATGCCGAGGAAAACTTCTTATTTCGATCAAACGTGCAATGAATTCATCTCGGATTGAGTTGTTATGGCTTGTTTGGGACCAAAGCCGATCAAAGTATTATTTAAGGACTAAGTTCCAGGATGGAATTGATAAACCACAAAAATGCCAAAGCGTATCGATGCTATCACCCAACGCACCAGCAGCAAAGTGACTTTTTAATTTTAGTGCTCTATGACTTTATTTTTCAGAGCATTATGTCTTCATTGTTATTGTTTTGATTATGAATAAATTATAAATACAGTTTTTATCCTTCATTCATCATATGAAACACTACTAATAAGACAGAAATGTAAACAATATATATTGAAATGGGATGCAGTTGGTTCAATACTGAAACAAACAAAAAAGAAAACATCAATTAACAATAAAAACATGCATCAAATACGTCGATAAAAAATCTCCAGCCAAAAATTTACAAATCTCCAGTTGTAGCATAGCAACTCTTACATGTATGCAACTACAAGGTACAATTTTGTGCGTTTAAAGGCGACGCACAAAATCTCCCCCTTAGAAGAGTTGGTAGGGGGGAGAACTCCCCCCTAGCAGTTCCCCGAGGTTAACATGTATGTTTTCCTATTTATTTTAATCTACTTTAACATATCATTTTCAATAGATACCCGGCCCGTTACAAATTTGATTCCTGCTTGTGGTGAGGGCAGCTTAATGTAAGCTCATTCATTTTCGACTGAAAAGACATTTTCTCTGGATACTCATGTTTCCACATGCCAATAAAACTTGCCACCATGAGATAACTGAAATATTGT
This sequence comes from Bathymodiolus septemdierum, assembly GCA_963383655.1. Taxonomy (NCBI): domain Eukaryota; kingdom Metazoa; phylum Mollusca; class Bivalvia; order Mytilida; family Modiolidae; genus Bathymodiolus; species Bathymodiolus septemdierum. The sequence continues at coordinate 8,860,599 of OY726526.1, read as the reverse complement.
CGAAAGTGGATTTAAGCAATTAGTTTTTCATAAATAACGTTTCATTTTGCTGTTTCATTGGGAGTATAAATTAGAAGGACGTAACACATTTTCTAAGGGGTTAGGATAATGGGTTTTTTAACACAACTTTTCAACAATAATTCAATTATTGCGGCAGTAAGTTTTAATTTATTGGTGGAGGAAACTGCAGAACCCAGGATAAACTACAGACCTGCTGCAAGTCAGCGACAAACTTTATAACATAAAGTTATATTGAGTAACGGTACACTCCACCATGGTCACTAATGAAACTTACAACTTTAGTGCTGATAGACATTGATTGTCTAGATAGATGTAAATAGAACTAGCATAGAATCACGGTGACGACGTTCCCACACATCGTGCATACACCAATTATGCATACGAAAAATATAATATAAAATACACTAAAGATTAACAATTATATTTTTGTTATTTAATCTTTAAAAGTCAAAAATTTTAAATAAATTGAATTGTATTTATTACCGCTGTTTTCACTTAAATATATATAGCAAGATCATTCTACAATCGACCAAGAGAATGGAATTAAGACAAAATTGGTAATGACTTTCAATAGGTAAACAAATTTAAAAAATAATTAAGACTCTTTGAGCCATCTATACAAATCACAATTTGGTATTTCTGTTCTGCCAAAACACAGGCTAAATATAATTATACATAAATAAATACTTTGGTATCATATCGGCTAACAATTAAATAACCATTAACAATGTAAAAATTATAATAAAAATACAGTTATCTCCTCTCTTAAGAGGTCACTACCATCAAAGATCACCTCTCTTATCTGGCAGGATTTCAAATGTAGGGGCATAGTAAAATACTACTAATTAATCCCCTCAAGAGAGGCCACCCCTATTATAAGGCCAGTTTTTCATTGCAGAAAGAGTGGCCTTATAAGAGAGGGAATACTGTAATGCTATGAATAGTAATGTCCAATGTTGACAAAGAGACTAGATAATATCTAGTAACATACAGCCAAACCTACTTTAGTGACCACCTCTATTAAGCAATCACTTGTATTTTATTACCTTAATTTTGAGTTCCCTTGCTTCACAGTGCATTTCACATTAATTAAACCTGTATTTAGCAACCACTTTTCTTATGTGGTTCTATTTCAATGTTCCATGTTCAATGTTGCACAAGACGGGTTTGACTGAAATTATTTGTGTATAAGATTTCCTTTTTTTCTGCAGTATAGGCGAGTATTACACACAAACATTTATATACCATAATACTGCTAATATCAAACAGTTATTGAAAAGTCAATAGGATGGGTGCATATTATATTTTAAAAAATGCACATTATATATGGTCATTTATGGTACTACCCATATGACCAATTTTAACAAATTTACAGTCACAGTGTTCTGATGTTTCTGGATTAAATGGTTTATGGTGTTTAAACGCCACTTTCAACACTATTTCAGCCATATCGTTACGGTAAGTTTTATTGGTGGAGGAAACAGAATTCCCTGGAGAAAACCATTTCTGGGTTAGAAGAAAGTTTTAAAACATTGACATCATATCATGTGACATTTCAAACAGAGGCTCATCTGAACTTGGATCGCTCACCTGGTTATAATACATGCACAGTTTCTGTACATTCAAATTTTTGAGAAAATTTATTTTATTTATTTTAACATAAGGTTCTATGTTTTACATTAATACATGAAAAATTGGACTTTTAACTAACAATTTGATAGGAATAAAAAGCCTAAATTAAAAAGAGAGCCTTCAAATGTATACCTACCAAGTTTGGTTTCAATTGGCCCAATGGTTTATGCATAGAAAATTGACATGTAAAAGTTTACAGACTATAATACATATACAGTAATGAAAATAGCCCACCTGACCCTTTAGGATAGGTGAGCCAAAAGCTAAAAAGAAAAAAAAAACAGGTCTGGTTTGTTGTGGAGCTATTACATCATATAAATATCAATATACAGTGATGAAAATAGCCCACCTGACCCTTTAGGATAGGTGAGCCAAAAACTAAAAAGAAAAAAAAAACAGGTCTGGTTTGTTGTGGAGCTATTACATCATATAAATATCAATATACAGTGATGAAAATAGCCCACCTGACCCTTTAGGATAGGTGAGCCAAAAGCTAAAAAGAAAAAAAAAACAGGTCTGGTTTGTTGTGGAGCTATTACATCATATAAATATCAATATACAGTGATGAAAATAGCCCACCTGACCCTTTAGGATAGGTGAGCCAAAAGCTAAAAAGAAAAAAAAAACAGGTCTGGTTTGTTGTGGAGCTATTACATCATATAAATATCAATATACAGTGATGAAAATAGCCCACCTGACCCTTTAGGATAGGTGAGCCAAAAGCTAAAAAGAAAAAAAAAACAGGTCTGGTTTGTTGTGGAGCTATTACATCATATAAATATCAAAAGCAGTTGTCCTGAGTGGAATACAAACATAGATACCAAATTAAGTGTGCATGACACGTTTCTGGAATAGCCTTCATCAGTAAAAAAAAAAGTATAAACAAGACAATACTGGTCAATATGAAAAACTCTTGTGATAGTAAAATTTAATAAAACAAGGTTAAGGCTACTGTTAACGTAGCGAAAGAATGTTTCTTTGTGGATTACCAATTTCTAAAGATTTGTGGACAATCCATGTATTTAATCATTCTTAATTTTTTATAACATGCTACTATTATTAACCAGGCCAAGATACTGGTACTTATATGTTTATTTTTCACTTAGAAATGTACAGTTTTCAATAAAGATTTTAAATTGAGGGGAGAAAAATTATTCTCAATTTTTTAAAACATGCTACAAATATTAACCAGGCCAAGATACTGGTACTTCGGTGTTTTTATTTCACTGAGAAATGTAGCTTTCAAAAAAGATTTTAAATTAGGGGATTCTCAAATTCATGGTTGTCCATTAAGGGCTCCTTGCAGAAGAAGCAGATTGGGTCTTAAAACCAGCCTGGGCATCAGTCACCCATCAGACAGGCCCAATTTGTTCATTAAAATGTTGCTTATCTGAGCGGCCCTCCAGGCGTTGCCCAAATGCCCAGTCAGCTTATGCATTTTATGTATCTACCTTTCATTGGTGTTTTTAATTCTTTGAATGATCAAATCACAATTTTTATGAAAACTGATATCCCACAAATATTTATTTCACACTATATATCTTATTTTCATATTTTTTAAATGTTTTCATTTAACTTCATATTGCACAGATTATATATAACAGCTTAAATATTTAACAAAGTTTTTCTATAAAAAAAAATTACATGTCTTAGTAAGAAGGAATTAAAATAAACATATCACTAAATTTAATTTGCTTAATTTTTTTTCATAATCTGTTTAACTACTGTGCACCATAAAGGTCAATAACTAGTCTGTCATTTCATATGATGAATTGTGTTGGATCAACCAAACAGAACTCTTGCAATTTATCTACACTGGATGGACAATCTGAAATAATAAATATACCAACTAATGAATATTCATGTCGAGTGTAATATCTGAATATATCAAACCTGAATATATCAATCAACTAATGAATATTCATGTAGAATGTAATAGAGAGTGGTAGATCATGGGTTCGGGTCAAACCAAAGACTATAAAATTGGTATTTGCTGCTCATCCGCCTAGCACACAGCATTAATGAGCAAGAGCAAAGACAGGCTGTGTTGGAATCAGGATAATGATGTCTACCTGCAGACTTGTGAGCTAGCACTATATAAATCCAACTATGCATGTTGACCTAGTACACACTTTTCCTCCCCATGATATAGCTGAAAAATTGCTCAATTGTCGTTAAACAACAATCACTCACTCACAAATTACGAAGGTCAATATTAAGGTCATTTGTAAGTAAGCCTTTAGTGAGAAGTAAGTTCACTATTGTACAGGTTTATTTAAATATTCATTACAAAAGTTCTTACCCAGTTGAAAATATGTATCTTTCTGTATGTCCTTCCTGGCGGCTTCAACACATCTCTTTAAAGCAAACAAAGCTGAACAACTCATACAAAGAGGTGGTTCTCCAACGGCTGTAAATGTTAAAACACAGGTGAACATCCCAAAATAGAGCAAATAATGTGTTTATTTTGTCCAAATTTGTGTGACCAATCTATTTTTTTGCAGAAAAAATTGTCACTAGTTATGTTCTGATGTATACTATACATACCACTCTACAAAATCATCTCCAAGGACAAAATAATGTGCATTATACACATCAAAAGAAGGTAACAGTTTTGTGCAGTGTTCAATTTCAAGGGGAATATATAACTCCATCAATTATTGGGTGAGAAAGGGAGTGTCTGACAGTTCCCTAAAAGAGCTTGTTAAGAATCTAGTTGAAAACATTATGCTACTATTAGGGTTATAAAGATTTTTTTTTAAATGTGCCCATAGGACATGGATACCCCTGCTTTCATCTAAAGTACCTGGTAAACATAACTCTAGAATGGAAAAAGTTGCAAGTTGAAAATCGAAATTGGCCTTCCTTTAATGGTTTCTGTCCTTGTGTATAAATTCAAATGATTTGTTGATGGGAAATTAAAGTTATTGAATGGAAACAAAATGCAGGGCACACAGACATGGGTAAAACTGAATGCCCCTGATGCCAACAATTGATGCATAAAAATTCAATGTTCATTTTTTGTAATATAGTTTCATGTATTTTCTACTGGCAAAATTGTTGTACCATCTAAATATCTATATACAGTATGAGTAAATTATAAAAATATCAAAGTAAACATGTTGCCATCACAATACAACAAACAAGGGCTGTCATGATCGTATGGTAGTTGGATTTACCACTTCCTATGCAATCAGTGCCTATCACCATTAACGTTAAGAGTTCAAATCCCGCTCAAGCGAGGTCTACTTGATACAACATTATGTGATTAAGTTTGTCAATGACTTGCGACAGGTTGTTGGTTTTCTCAAGGTACTCCGGCTTCCTCCACCAATAAAACTGATCACCACGATATAACTGAAATTTTGTTGAAAGTGGCGTGAAGCACCATAACCTATCCTATAAAATTGTTGTACCATCTAAATATCTACCGTATAACTGGTAATTTCTGCGGCAATCTAATTTCTGCGGTATTCTGCAGTCAACTCCGGACCGCAGAAATTAAAATTGCAGAATATTATGTAAAATAAATGTTTAATGTCCCGTACAAAATACGTTTTCAAACTCTAACTCAGATTCCGCCGTAAGTGTCAAATATTTAATTAGTCGTAATTACTATATCCAGATAAACAAAACCTGGTACTATATAAATGTTTACTCAACAATTAAAGGTTATTTAGCTGTGGCATGATGATTTTTACCTGTTAATCACAATTACTCCAGATCAAGAAATATGATTGTACCAAGCTGACACCGACAATATAATTGAAACAATCACCTGATTAAATGTTTACAATCATAATAAAGTTTATTAAAGCAATATTTAAAATTGTTATTTCATAAATTAACATTACAATTTTTTTTTTAATTGCTGTAGTAGCTTCGATTGAATAATATCAAACTGCGTGATCGCAGAATTCATCTAAAGACCAAACAAATAGAAATGTACTGGTAGTATAATTCCGGTTAACATGAGTTTTTATGTCTACATTATACTAAAAGAATTGAATACATTTGCTTCTAATCATAATTCTTTTAAAAAATTTGTTATATGATAAAGTATGAAAATTCGACATTAAAAATATACATCCGAAATATATCAAAGTTTATACCGATATCGATCCAACTGTTGACTTCGTATTTTCTGTCAACAAAATAGATCGCGAAAACAGTGAAAAAATAGTTTCTTAAGACAAATTTGAAGTTAACCAAATGCGTATTCAGAAGTTGTAACGTTTGAAAACTTTCTAAAGAACTAAATGATCACTGTAATGTGCACCAGTTGTTTATCGCAACATCGCTTCAGTTGTTGCTTCCTGTAATACAAACATTTTTTTTTTCGGTGCCGAGATTTTCAATCTGCAGAAATAAAAATCCGCAAAAATGAAATGTCATCTTTATAGACCAAAACCGCAGAAATTACCGGTTATACGGTATATATAATATGACTAAAACATATAAATATTAAATTCAATTTCCAGTATTATATCTTTATTAAACTTTCAACCTATAAAAACAGAATAGCAGTTTCTAAATGCCATTCTAGTTATTTTTTTATGTTTTAGATATGCAGTATATTTATTACATCAACTAGTTTCTCTTTTCATCAGAATACATAACACATAAAATAAATCTTATCCCCAGCTTGAAAATTATAATAACTTTTGATTGGTTAAAAAGTCATAAAAAAATCCATATTCCCAGGTGTTGCTAGGCCATATTACCGGGTGTAACTATCCTTTAACCAATCAAAATGTTGTTATAATTTTCAAAACGGGGATAATATGACGTCAAAGCTTGCGACGTTACGCTCCAAAATCAAACTTAGTTAATTTTGGTTATATATTGAATAGAAAACTGTTAATTTGATCAACTGTAGGGTTCTACCAAAGGTAGTACCCTACATCGGGTAAAAAACACTCGAAACTTTCATATTTTTTACTTATTCTTTCCAAAAACAAAGAAAACGTCACTTTTACGTTACGCTCCAAAATTATAACATTTGATTGGTTAAAGGCTAATTACACCCGGTAATATGGCCTGGCAACACCCGGGATATTCATAATCATATTATTGAAAACATGTGGTAAAAAAATTATCAATAAAACGTCTTTGTGAGAATGATCAGAACAAAGGTAAATAAAGCATTTTAGTGATACTGAATATCATTAATATAAAAAAAAAATCAGTGTGTATGCTGGTGCCAAGTCTTTGCTTCGACAAATTGTTGATGTTGACATGTTGTTCATTAATGTGGATGATTCAATATCTGAATCAAGATCAGAGAGGGCCAAGTCAATCGTGTGCATATCTAGCTTTCTGCTGATATGCTGCAGTGGTTTAGTGTGGCAGGTGCTTTCAGAGTGACACAGAAGTTTTGTTTATAACTATGTAATAGTATCATAAGTTTTAAATACCTTTTGATCTGAGGACTCCTACGGGGTTGGGGGCATTCTTCAACAATGCTACCCTGAAATCTATAGGAATGTCTTTGGCCATAGGTGGTTTGTATTCCTGAAAAACAGGCAATAATCTTATACACAAAATATATTCAATACGTCACTACAAAAAACACATAGTTTCTTTTGAAGTTGCTTAAAATCAACATATTTTTGTCGTCATTTTCAAAATCTGTAATAAACTAGCCTCACGGTCAGTTGATGTGATACCATTGTAAGAAGTAAGTTTCTACATTAGCCAAAACTGAATTCAGGATATCTTCCGCTTGTGTGAGAAATTCTGTCGTTTTTTCTCTGAACTCTCTGCAAGACGGAATTTCCTACTTTCCAGGAAGATAGTCCTGATCTTCGATATGGACTCGTGTAAAAACCTGTTAATGATAAAAAGTTGAAATTAACAGACAACAGATCCTGAGTAATTACAAAAAATTGCATATTTTGTCAGATATGACAAAGTTGCTGCTGTATGATCATGATCAAATCCCCATTTTGCAAAAAATTTAGTTTTTCTGCCTTTATATGCATTAGCAGGTGCATTAGACACAATGTTTTTCTGTACACATGTACCTTTTCTGCCAGGTATATACACACTTACCCATGTACTGTTGGTCAACAGCCGTCCAGTTGTACTGTCAAACTTGATCTGTTCCGTCAACCAGAAACCAAGACCCATCACAAAAGCACCTTCCACCTGTCCAACATCTATCATAGGATTCATACTGGTATAAAAATAAAGTTAACTGACTTTAAATTCAAGAAATTGTAACATTGTGACATACATCTTTACTAGACATAGTACATGGTGAATTATTGATGTTTATTTGCTGTTGCCCGTCTCTTGAACCTGGGGGCCGTCGTGATCGTGAAGGATTTATAACTATCTATGCAATCAGTGCCTATCACCACTAAAGTTGTGAGTTTGAACCCCATTCATGGTGTACTCGATACAACATTATGTGATAAAGTTTGTAAGTGACTTGCGACAGGTCAGTGGTTTTCTCTGGATACTCCGGTTTCATCCATCAATAAAACTGACCACCACGATATAACTGAAATGTTGTCGAAAGTGGCATTTAACACCATAACCCTAACCCGCTCATGGCTCAGTGTACTCAATACAACATTATGTGATCAAGTCTGTAAGTGACTTGCAAAAGGTATGTGGTTTTCTCCGGGTACTCCAGTTTCCTCCACCAATAAATCTGAGTGCCACAATATAGCCAAAATATTGTTGAAAGTGGCATTAAGCACCATAACCCAACCTTTCTCTTGAACCTTAATATTCATTGTATACTTGAGCTTTATTATGTTGTGTTGTATGCCATCAACTCCTTAGAAGGTAAAATTGTGCATCAATAAAGTTAATTAATGGAGGAAACCAGATGACACAGAAAAACAAATGATCACCAATATTTAACTGATTTAAATCAATAATCTCTTGTGACCTCGGTCAAATCATTTCTTGTCAATGGGTGGCATGATGAATATCTTTTAACGCATTCCTCCCCACTCATTGGAGATTAAACAATGTCTTGAATCCTTTTTTTTTTAATTAAGCAATATTTAATCAATACTTGATTAATTCAATTTTTTTTTTCATCATGACTGACACAAGTTTTACCTCCTATCACTTTAAAATCTCCTAGCTTTATGTCCAATAATACAATAAATTGATTGACTGGTGTTTAATGCCAACTTAAGTAGTATTTCAGCTATATCGTGGCCAATAACAAAATCAAGTAGTATAGAGACAATAAACATGAATTGAATACAATGAACAAAGATTACACACAGATGGCAGAACAGTTAGAGGCCACTCAACATACAAACTGTACAGGTTGTCATGACAATGATATCAATAATTCATTAGAAGCATGGCATACTATTCTATTTAGCGGTAAAATCATTCTTAAGAAACTTGATAGATTTTCAATATTATTAGAAATATGGCCATACCTTTCACCACAATCATACAACAGGTCAACTCTACTAATGAGATACTGTCCTGTTAGGACATCCATTTCCACTTCTGTACACGTCACACCATAGGTATTGTAGCATATAGCATCTGTTCCTGGCTGGAATACACTATAACCAAAACCAATATATAAAACTTGAGGCTCACATGGGTCTGTATTTCTTAATCGGTAAATACACATTATATGCATATTGTGTTGGTACAACTGTCTGTGTCATATCGAGTCAGTTGTGTACACCACATCACTATGAGAAACTATACATCAAGTAGTCGTGTGATTTACACAACTGACGAGACATGATACAAACAATTATAACAACATATTTATGTATTTAATATGTTCATCTAACATTTTCATTAGGGCAAAAGAGGGCAATACAATTAGATTTCATAATTAGATCTATTTTTTTTAACAAGAAGACTTTGAAGATATCTGTAAATCGAAGGAGGACAAACAACAGAATGGCAAAAGAAAAAGGATAAAAGGACAAACAATGATCTACAAAACACACACAAAACCAACACAAACCCCACTAAAAACCACGGGTGAACTCAGGTGCTCTGAAAGGGTAAGCAATTCCTGCTCTACTAGTGGCACCTGTCGTGTTAATCTAGTAATTAATGTTCTGACATTTGAAACTTTTCTATATGTCACAATTACATCAGGTCATCATATTCATTGAAACGTTTCATTCATCAATTGCTATCACTGTTCGAATACACAATTATTGCTCTACTTTTTCTTGGCACAAAATTATTGGCCTGAAGTTTGATAAATTCCCAAATGGGATTTTGTATCTATAAGTCGAGAAAGTAGAACTGACTAAAGTAAATTTTACATTGCAATGATTATTATTATATGACTTTAGAAAATGTCTTTTCTGATTGGCTGATGTCCCTAGTAACGTTCTTTGATAAAATGTTATGATCACCGCACAAAAAGTCACGAGAGGTGAACATAATATTCTAAAGCTTCTCCAGACATCTTAAAATAGAAATGGTGTTTCCCAATTATCTTAAAAGTAGTAGCCAATCATCATCGGGTTAAGTTTTGTCATCGACTAATCAGATGCGTTCTTACTAATTACTTTCTGTACACAATTAAATTAATAATGGCAGACGTTGGGCAGACAGGGGTGTCTGGGGAACAAAGTCGGTGCTGTTTGGTGTTAATTCAAATTTGATTTTATTATCATATAATAAAACAGTTAATGACTTTCAATTTCGGTGAATACAAGGATTGATGCCTCGGTGAATATCATGTTCCATGGGTTGATCAATCCTTGTATTCACCTCATGGAAAGTCATCAATTGCATATTAATGTTTAACCTACTTTCAACAATGTTTCAGATAAAATCTTATAATTTGATAGCAGTTTTTGGTGACAACCACCAACCTTTAGAAAGTTAAAAGGCTGTATCCATTCTTCAGTCAAAGTTGCAGCTATTTTTTTTTTAAATTGAACATACTCTCATCGTGATAATACCAAATTGTACATAATTCCAAAACATGACAATTTGTGATAACAGGTGATAAATTCAATATCAACATCAAAATATTTTATCTTATTGAGTGAGTGAGTGAGTGAGTGAGTGAGTGAGTGAGTGAGTGATTGTTGCTTAATGCCAAGTGAGCAATTGTTCAGCTAAATCATGGCGAGAACTACATTTTGATAAGTAACTGATGATGTCCGATTTGTACTAGACCAACACGCTTATTTTTATAGTGCTGGCTCATTGAAATAACAGTCCGTGGGTAAACATGTGGCTCCACTTGGACACATTATTCTGATTCTCAGCCAACCTTAGTGGAAAGAAAAAGATAACAATTTTATAATCTTTAGATTGACCCAACCACCACTCGAACCCAAGATCTACCACATTCGAGACACGCATTCTAACCATTACACCACTGACGCATATATATTCTACAGAAGTCATTTTGTTTTTACTGATCAATCTTACATGTATCTTGATGACAAGTCAACTTTCTCATAAATACATCGTTGTGTTAGATCCTTCCAGGATGGGTTATGCATTTTAGCTTTTACTGGTGCCATTCTCTTCATCAAATCTTTACAACAATTTATGACTGCCTAGAATGTTATAGACAATTATCTCCCTTGCTTCTGTCTCTGAATAGTGTCAATAGGGTTAAGGGTTATGGTGTTTACAACGCCACTTCTAACTCAACAATATTTCAGCCAAATCTTGGCAGTCAGTTTTATTGGTGAAAGAAACCGGACTACCAGGAGAAAACCTCTGATCTGCCGCAAGTCACTGACAAACTTTATCACACATAATGTCGCCACGAGCGGAATTCGAACTCGCAACTTTGGTGGTGATAGGCAACTACCACACAATCGCAACCACGACGGCCCCAAATAGTGTCAATAAAAAGATGTACAAGTAATATACAATCACCTGCTGTAAAGGTCTTATTTGAAACCATCCAGACCGGCTTCATGTGTTATTTTAACATCCAGACCGGCTTCATGTGTCATTTTAACATCCAAACCGGCTTCATGTGTTATTTTAACATCCAGACTGGCTTCATGTGTTATTTTAACATCCAGACAGGCTTCATGTGTTATTTTAACATCGAGATCGGCTTCATGTGTTATTTTAACAACCAGACCGGCTTCATGTGTTATTTTAACATCCAGACCGGCTTCATGTGTTATTTTAACATCCAGACCGGCTTCATGTGTTATTTTAACATTCAGACCGGCTTCATGTGTTATTTTAACTTAGTGATTGGTGTTTAATGTCATGTGAACAATGTTTTCATCTATTTCATTCAAGAAGTTACAAGTTACTTTCTGATAAGATTCTGATGATATCTGTTTTGAACTACATCAACACACCCAGTTGGATTTGTATAGTGCTCACTCACTGAATCAACAGTTCACAAGTAGACATGTTGCTCCATTCAGACAGATTATCCCGACTCCTAGCTAATCAATCTTTGGTCTTACTCCTTAACGTGGCATTTTATTTGGAGAAGCAGCAAAATCTGATTTAATAGTCTTTGGTGAGGATCAAACCTAAAAATCTACCACACAAATGTCTTTCTTTTTTGGTATTTAATACAAATTATTAGTGGTATCATTTCAAGAAAATAACACATATACGCTAAGTCAGAATAATTTTGTAATATCTACTATAAAATGTTGAATACGGTGGTGGTTTATGGTGCTTAACGCCACTTTCAACAATATTTCAGTTTTATTGGTGGACAAAAACCCGGAGAAAACCACTGACATGTCATAAGACACTGACAAACTTGATCACATGTATCGAGCATACCTCACCATGAACAGGGTTCGAACTCGCAATATTAGTGGTGATAGGCACTGATTGCACAGGTAGTTGTAAATAAAACTACCATATGATCACAACCACAACAGTCTCTGTTGAATAAGGAAACCATGACATTTAGAATGGAAAACGATATAATTTTTATCAAATATGTTGAATGTTAAATTCTCAATCAGCAAGAGACAGAGACAATGCAACACATCAATGACTTCCATTTTGCTATGTACCTGTACCTGTATTTTATACTTTTGTAATATATTTTGCATCATTCAGGATCGGTCATTTTTCTAAATTTCACAATTAATCGTTTATGCTAAAAAAATAAAAGTACATCGTAATACCGATATTTTCCAATTTGCACATTTGATGTGAGAGTCATTGCCAATGACATTTTTCTAATTCTTCTTTATAATTACCATGCAACCCAACTCACTGGTAATACTACCTCCTGTTTCTTTATAATTACCTTGCAACACAATTCACTGGTAATACTACATCCTGTTTCCTCATACTTATCATGCAACCCAACTGACTGGTAATACTACCTCCTGTTTCTTTATAATTACCTTGCAACACAATTCACTGGTAATACTGCATCCTGTTTCCTCATACTTATCATGCAACACAAGTCACAGGTAATAACATGTGCTATTTCCTGTTTCTTTTTACTTGTATTTACCATGCAATACAACTCACTGGTAATATTACCTCCTGTTTCTCTTTACTTACCATGCAACACAACTCACTGGTAATACTACCTCCTGTTGTAACATCATTTGCATTTGATAATGTGTTGTTGGCCTTGACCTTAATCAAATCTAATGGTACCCCTAATTCATAAGCACACACTTGGGCGACCTAAAATTTAAAAAAAAAAAATTCTATCATGAGTAGATTATCTAATTAGATTCTCTTAAGTATCTTTGTTTGTTAGATTTAGGATTAGGATCACCATTTTTTTCCGTCACTTTCAGTATATCATGACTACCATACTTATTGCGGGAGGAAACTCTTGACCTTGAATATGTGTGTGGAATTCTTAACAATTGAGGTCTGTAACTGGGTTCAAATGCACATCCTCGTTTTGTAGCGGTGCATAATTAATTTCTGTAACACTAATTAAAGCTGGGTTTGGACTGTAGGTCTGAGTCATTCTGTCTATTCTGTTCTTCAATGTTTTGTATTTAAATTTTGCTTTCCAACTATTTGGGATTGAGTACCACTGAAGGAAATTAAATACAGAAAAACGCACCTGGTGTACAGAGTTATGATAGGCATGTCATGTGATAAATTTAATACATGTACCAATAGCCAACATTTTCACGGTCATATCATAAAAGCATACTTAAATATTACAGTAGACTCCACTTAATTGCAAACCGGTTAATTGCAAAATTCGTATTATTGGAAAAAAAAGCTTAAACACCGATCCATTTACCATTCATTTAATGTTAAAACACCCGGTTAATTGCAAAGCGGTTAATGGCAAAATTCACTTTATTGCAAAGACAATATTTGCCAAAAATGTATAAAAGTGTCGATTATTTGCAAAACTACCCTAGAACTGATAAAAAAAGAAGGAGAAAAAAAAATCCAATACACCTTTGAACTAATTGATTGATTTTTTTCTTGCAGTAATGCAGATTGATGTTGAAACGTCATGTGGTGATAACCTGATCAGACATTTGAAGACGTTTTGAACTATTGAATATTTTAATAAAAATCCATTTACATGTTTATTTGTGTTTAATCCTTTTCCTGAACTTCAATAAAGCTCTAATAAAGAACGTTTTGTGTACCTCAATCAGTGTTGATCGTCTGCCATTTTGATTCAATAATTAAGTGTGTGACCTTACAGGAAAAAGCCCTGCTGTCTATTTTTAGATTTGTAACAATCAGCCACGTGGCAATTCAAAACACATAATTAGTCATCAAAGAAATTAATATGAATGCTGATCAGTGATTAAAAACTTCAAGAGCAATTAAAATATGTTTACTTAGTTAGTTAATTAATTAATGTAAATTAGAACATCAAACAAAAAATCAAAGCGGATTAATTATTTTTTTATTTATTTAATAATGAAAAGTATTCAGATTTTGGGCTTGTGTTTTTTTTATTTTGCTATAAAGCATGGCGGAAAAATGAGTTCGTCATTCAGTAAGCAAAATGTCATTCTATGGCTATAAATATCCATCATCACGTGATATAAACAACTACACAAAGCCTCAATACACAAAGCTCCCATTACACAGAAACGGAATGAAGTCAACAACAGAGATATCTATCGATAATAACCTACCAAGATGCAAAGTAAATCCCTACAGTTATAAATAACAATATGGATACTGCAGTAACTATTATTAATTTAGTACAACTCATTTACAATACACAAAACGTAACATCTATCGCGTGATCATGTGAAACTCGATGTACACAAAAAGCTCCCCAATACACAGAAATGATGGAAATATTATTTATACCAGTAATAAACAACAAAGACTTTCATTAAATATTCTAATTTATTATTTACATTCATGCATTTACTTTATCAACATATCAGCAATATCAGCTCCAGGTAAACAAAATGTCAATGTCACGGCACCTGTAGTCTATACTTCCGGTTTGAATAGCATTTCGTTTTATCGCAAAGTCCGCTTAATTGCAAAATTTTCTGACAAATATGCTGTATCACATTATTTAAAGTCGATCAGCAGTCACAACTAGAAAATGGTTGATTCCATATTGCTATATTTTCCTGTACTTACAAAAATGTATTATTGGTATTAATATTATTTCAGAAACTTGTTTATTCGTGTAGAACTGACGCTAAAAATATTCTGAGAAGTTTCCGTATGCAATATAATTTACCTTCGTATTGATACCTTGTCCACTTTCTACACCGCCGTGAGCGATCGAGATACTTCCATCACCAGCGTAGATATTTACAATAGCATTGTAATGGGATCCGGTATATGACAAAGCAAACTTCATTGGAACAATCGACAGGCCTTTCTTTTTCCATCTGTTTGCCTAATTGCAAAATAAAAATGATCTATAAACAGAAATTTATAAAGACGACGTTAGATCGATCTATGGTGAGATCGGTTTTTAAACGATTGATCTTGTCCCAGTGCAAACACTTAAGATTGATCTTCGATCGAACTAAATAAAACCACCTCCAGAGGTAGCTTTTAAAACATGGTTTTTATTTGAATCGATCTCACTCCAAGTGCAAATACGATCGTCATAATAGTATGGTAATTGGATTTTTACAACCAATAAAATTGTTTGCCACGCTATAACTGAAATATAGTTCAAAGTGCCGTAAATGGCAAGATCCATCATGATCGATCTTTATAACATGAAAATTCAACTGTGCATGTTTGGCGGCAAAACTACATGAGTAAATATTGTCAAAATGGAAGGGAAAGAAAAGAGAAGATACATGAACTAATGAGAAAACAGTGACTTTTTGAGTTTTGGGGAGAATATCATGTACAAGATCTAGAGCAGTTAGAAAATACACTTTGCCATGAGCGGGATTCTAATTCACAACTTTCGTAGTAATAGGCACTGATTGCATAGGTAGTTGTAAATCCAACTACCATACGATCATGACCACGATGGCCCCTAGATCAGTTGATATTTTGTTGTAATGTAAATGCAGTGGTTCCAAAAAGATCAATCATTATTGATCTTGCAGACGCAAATGTTAATGGAAATTGATCTTCACTAGATTGATTCAAATAAAGATTGGATCATTTCAAAGCAAGCGTAAACACGGTCTTATATAATGTTTATTGTGCTATAAAAGTACTTCTTATTCTTACCTAAAACAGAGTAATGAGTGAGCAAGTACAAGAATGGATCAATTTATATGGTTTCTATTTAACAAATATACATACCTGATTAAAGGCCTGAATTGATGCTTGTCTGTCAGTAATGGATGACGACTTCATAAAGTCTGTTACAATTTGTCTGATGTTACAATACTTCAGTGCATTTCCTACAGGAGTTGTCTGTTAAAATAATAATTAAACTTACTGACAAATACTAATAGCTGTATATTACATTGTTTTTTACTAATGTTAACGAGGCCGGGATAAGGTACCAGTATTTGATGTTTTAACTAACAAATGAACAGATTTTAATAAAAAAATATTATGAAAAAAAAAAAAAATTCTCTATTCTAATGCAATCATCACATAACATGTTTTTTCATTGGCTAATGTTTGACATCAAATCGATAAATGACATGATTTAACTACGGGTACTAGTGTGAATGAACAGCCATATTGAATAGTTGAAATCCAACATGTCAATTAATCCAAAATGATAGAAAATAAAGACATCGCCACCTACCTTTATTATAATATGTTGTCAGATTTTATTTCAAATTGAAGCGTACATGCTCCAAAATAACGTTCAGTGATTACGTTCTGCACTGAAACATCATGTGACGTCACAATTTTCTATGAATTTGCATTGAAGTTTTTTTTATATGTCAAAGTCATGGACAATTATATTTCACTGTATTTTAGTTGTTTCAATGTTTAGATAATTTCTTAAGCTCAATTGAAATATTTTTTGTCTTGTATTAGAATAGAATACTTGAAGAGTTGCCACTGTTATTTGACAGTCGCAAATATCTGTTTACTGGCTCTGCTACACGTCCCCAAGTTAAACTGCATTTGTGACCATCAAATCCCCAATTGATGGCAGCAACTGTTCAAATTAAATACTGTTATTTCTTAATTGCTCAGTTACACATTTGAAGAGTTGCTGCATGCAGTCAATTGGGGATTTTATACAACACTCCTGTTAAAGTTTATTTGAGACTGTTAATTGTGTTGTCCTTAAATTTTCAATGAGCCATGATAGGTATTCTTTTCCCCTCCTTTTGCACAGTAATGAATTGATTGAATATTACTGAATGTCCAGTAATGAATTGATTGAATATTACTGAATGTCCAGTAATGAATTGATTGAATATCACTGAATGTCCAGTAATCAATTGATTGAATATTACTGATTGTCCAGTAATCAATTGATTGAATATTACTGAATGTCCAGTAATGAATTGATTGAATATTACTGAATGTCCAGTAAAGAATTGATTGAATATTACTGATTGTCCAGTAATGAATTGACTGAATATTACTGAATGTCTAGTAATGAATTGATTGAATATTACTGAATGTCCAGTTATGAATTGATTGAATATTACTGAATGTCCAGTAATGAATTGATTGAATATTACTGAATGTCCAGTAATGAATTGATTGAATATTACTGAACATCCAGTAATGAATTGATTGAATATTACTGAACATCCAGTAATGAATTGATTGAATATTACTGAATGTCCAGTAATGAATTCATTGAATATTACTGAACGTTCAGTAATGAATTGACTGAAAATTACTGAACGTCCAGTAATGAATTGAGCTATATTCAAGACGAGAACAAGTTTAACAATATATAAAAAAATATATAGCATAGATGGTGGGATTGGTCAACCGGGTCAACGACCTTTGACTGCCACTGGAAAAGCATGGAGAGTTGTGTAAGGACGAACAATTTAGTCTTCTGTAGTGACTACAATGTGTCTACTCTTTCAAAATCTACAAAAAGAGATCCTTAAAGTGCAGGGAGCATGGCACTCTCCAAACACGTTACCCAATATGGTCATCATAAACTGACAACCCTACATCGCGAGGGAAACCCTTATCCACCACCTCGGGACACATTGAGTAGTTCTGTAGGTTTGAGCCCTCGGAACTTTCACCAATATCCAGTTACCACGTTGTGTACAGTACCTGACCCTGGTTGTACAGATTAAGAGTTCTGATAGCTGTTGGGTCCATCACAAGTTCTTTAGCAACATGTTCCATAATTGTTTCCATTATAAATATTCCCGGTGTTGATCCTGTATAATAAAAAGAAGGTCTGTTTGCTTGGTTTGTTGTCCATTTTTACAGACCAATATACCTTTTGCAATTTGATTCTAAAATTATATGTTTTTAAACTTTTTTGAGGGGTTATTTCCCTTACGATGGGCAAAATGGTTACTGGTTTAGAAAAAGCAATGGAGAGGACAACAAATTTGAGAATAATTTTCACAAAATTTGTAGATATTTGTACCTTGTTAAAATTTAGTAGCAAATAGAAAATCCACAAGTTGTAACAACATTAATATTTTGAACAGCATTAAGTTAAAAAATATATGTTATTTTCATTCAGCTGTGCATGAAAGGGACCATTATGTCTACCTTCAAGGGAAATAACTCCTGTAAATTGTATCATTTTACAATCAAACCAGGAAATGTGCAAATGGTTTTATCTTTTATTATTGTTCTTCACTTCATGTTCACTGTGAAGCTTCAAAAAGTATAAATTGTAAAAACAATTTGAAAATGAGGTGTCTAAACCATTTCAAAAGGAAAACATTGAACATCTATTAATATTTTAGAAAAAAAATATGTTCACTTGTGAGGTGTCAATAAGTTTAAACTTTTAAGACAAAAAAAAGTGTGAGGTTTTTAAAATATTATCGAAAACATTGAACATCTATTATTTTAGAGGGAAAAAATGTTCACTTGTGACACTTCAATAACTTTAACAAAGTGAGTGTGAGGTTCTTAAAACATTATCCACAATTTTTAAAGAAAAACATTATATATCAATTACAAAATGTATTTTTAGAGAAAACAAAATAAAAATTAATTTCAAATTTCAAGCAGCTGGAACTTCCCTGTATTTTTGTAGCATCCACCATGGTATAATTAGTGTTTTAATCTTGATTTTAGGTAAAACAAAATATTCAGCCAATTTGAAATACAAAATACAAAATATGCATTTTCTTATATATGTAATTACCTGGTGCACGACAATATGTATTCATTGGTGTATTGGTCTTTACTGCTTTAGGTATCAAATCCCAGTTTGGACAATAATAAGCTGAAAGTAAAATTTATATAGGGTAAAGATTTAACATGATGGTATACAGTACAGTCAAAGACATAGAAAAACGGCAGTTTTGAAGGTCAGGACAGACATTATTGCTAGTATCGCAGCAAGTCCGACAGAATGAACTGTGATACCAGTGATAAGTTATGTCGAGATCTTCAGTACTGGCATCATTTTTTTATCAGTGACATCAAAATATGTTTGATGTCAAGCTGACCGATAATTTTCAATATCAGAGTCAGTTCTTGTGCATGCGAGCTACATTGTACGACCTGACCTAATATTTTTTTGCATGAAGGTCAGTTCAATGATCCAGACTTTATCAGGGGCACACATCAAAGGGAAAATGTTGCATTTCTTGATAAATAGGTTACAAATCTCTGTCTTAGTGATAATGTTGTATCTTTTGCTCTCTTTAATCTATCTACCTATTTCTCTAATTATTTTAGGTGATATCATGTAACTCTTTAAATACAAAAGAAACCTTGAAGATACAGAATATTAAATAGATCAAAAGATATATATACAGGTGTCTAAACCAAATCCTGAATAAACCGAAAACCTGCCTAAACCAGACAGACTTTTCAGTCCCATCTACTAAATGTCTGTGCAATTTGAACCTGTGTTAACCAAACACCAGTCTAAACTGAACAAATTCTTCAGTCCCAAAGGAGTTTGTTTTACTGTATCATAAAATTATGATAAGAATCATATATATGGCATATAAAAGATATGTCTTATTACCATTGTCAATCCAATCAAAGACAGCTGCCACCACACTATCATTTGATGAACATCCTAAATCTGAATAAAGTGTAATTGTTATTCCATTCAACTTTCCTTGATCACTGCAACCAACCTACAATGTATAACTTGTCATTAAATGGCTGAGTGTATACAGTAGCCATATTCATTTAATAAGGGTAGATAATAAGTTGAACTATTGTCAAAATTTAATTTATTTATGCCGAAAGTAACTAGTATTACTGTGAGCACAGCTCACTAAGATATACCCCCCCCCCCCCCCCCCCCCCCACTCCCCACATATGTCCAACCTATTTCCATAACCAAAACATTGCTGACCAAAAATGAAAGGGACCCTCCTCTATTACCCAGCCAATGATTATTTAGTAAAGGTTCACCAGATCCCATCGAACATTACTAAAATTTTCCTATGACATTGTATAAAATATAAGACCCCTAACTCTGGAACAATAAAAGTGAATATCATCAAAAATGAAAGAGACCCTTCTCTCTTCATGAGTAAACTATACTGCTCAAATTTCAAAACATTCTGAGAAACACTACTCAAGTTATCATACGACATAGGGTAAAAATCCTATTTTCCGTCATATCAAGTCCAATAACTCTGGAACGGCAAAAGTGAAAATCGTCAAAAATGAAAGGGATTCTCCTCTCTTCACCAGTAAACAGCTGAATTTTTTTTAAAAGATTCTAAGAAACACAACTCAAGTTATCGTACAACATAGGATTTGTCTACAGACGGACGGACATGGTGAAACCAGTATACCCCCTACAACTTCATTGCAGGGGGTATAATGAATCTCAATTTTTTACTCTGTATGCTGTCAATCTAAGTTTTTCTAAAACTGTTTTATTGTGTACACGTCACCAATAGCAACATAAAATATTACTGTATAATCAGCTCTGTAAGCAAACCTTCGACCAACCATTTCCATGTTAGTGTGGAAATCCATATTCAATTTCACAGGTCTGAAAAAAAAATCATGTTAACAGTTTAAATGCATGCACTTTCAGTGTAAATTCAGGGTTATGCTGATTTTGGTTGCTAAGCAACCAAAGTAAAAGTCAGAACAATTTTTTCTTCCATTTCTTTTAGTTTTAAGGTCATCCCTAACACATATATCAAGAGGGGGCCAAAAATAACCCTTATCCTACCTTGTCCTTTGTTGGGATAGAGTAATTAGTGATTATTGTCATTAAAATTGGTTGGGCTAAAGTTATTAGTAGTTAATGTCATTTTCAATCATTTTTCAGCTATAAAGTGACTACTAGAGGTAACAGGGAGGAAAGCTTGGACTATTATAACAAACTAACTGGTGGAAACCCTTGGTCTTAACATTTGATGTGTGCATTGGGTGTCTGAACTCACTTGATCAGTGGTGTAAGGTTTGTGGTCAGAAGCCTACAACCTTCACCACTCAGCCATCCATGGCCCCATGTAAAGAAAAAGTGGTCTTAAAAGAGGGGTGGTCTCTCTTGAGAGGGACATATAAATTTTTTACTTAATGCATTTGAAATTCGACCTGATAATATAGGGTAGCCTTTGGAGGGAATGGCGCTATATGAGGAGTAGCATTTGACACGAGTGGCCTGATAAGAGGAGTAGCATTTGGTGGGAGTGGCCTGGTAACAGGAATAGTCATTAGCGGGAATGGCCTGATAAGAGGAGTAGTCTTTAGTGGGTGTGGCCTGATAACATGAATAGCCTTTGGTTGGAGTGGTCTGATAAGAGACGTTGCCTTTGGTGGGAGTGCCATTATAACAGGAGTAGCCATTAGCAGGAGTGGTCTCATAAGAGGAGTAGTCTTTAATGGGTGTGGCCTGATAACAGGAGTAGCCTTTGGTTGGAGTGGTCTGATAAGAGAAGTTGCCTTTGGTGGGAGTGCCATTATAACAGGAGTAGCCATTAGCAGGGGTGGCCTGATAAACGGAGTAGCTTTTAGTGGGTGTGGCCTGATAACAGGAATAGTCATTAGCGGGAGTGGAATGTTAACAGGAATAATCATTAGCGGGAGTGGCCTGATAACAGGAATAGTCATTAGCGGGAGTGGCCTGATAACAGGAATAGTCATTAGCGGGAGTGGCCTGATAACAGGAATAGTCATTAGCGGGAGTGGCCTGATAAGAGAAGTAGCCTTTGGCGGATATGGCCTGTTAACAGGAATAGCAATTAGCGATAGTGGCCTGATAAAAGGAGTTGCCTTTGGCGGGAATGGCCTGATAATAGGAACAGCAATTGCCGAGATCTATGTACTCTTCTCTGTAATAATTTAAAAAAAATTGATTGATTTATTGAACTGATTGTTTGCTCTAAGCCATGACCATCAGCCCTATTTTCAGCTACAGTGTACATTATGTTGAAAAAGTATTGTGATAGAAGCCATAATTTTTGTGTAAATGGAGCCTTTCTATGGGAGACAACCCATAGGAGACAGGGTTGTCTGAAGTTGTCTCCCATGGGTAACTTAGGTCACAGTGAGTAACCATAATAAAGGTCATGCACGATTTGACGTCACAATTTGAAATTCGACCTGATAATAAAGGGAAGCCTTTGGTGAGAGTGGTGTTATAAGAGGAGTAGCCATTGACAGGAGTGGCCTGATAAGAGGAATAGCCATTGGCAGGAGTGGCCTGATAAGAGGAATAGCCATTGGCAGGAGTGGCCTGATAAGAGAAATAGCCATTGGCAGGAGTGGCCTGATAAGAGGAGTAGCCATTGGCAGGAGTGGCCTGATTACAGGAGTAGCCATTGGCAGGAGTGGCCTGATTACAGGAGTAGCCATTGGCAGGATTGGCCTGATAAGAGGAGTAGCCATTGGCAGGAGTGGCCTGATAAGAGAAATAGCCATTTGCAGGAGTAACCTGATAAGAGGAATAGCCATTGGCATGAGTGGACTTTTGACATCACTATGGAAATAGTCCATGGTATTCTGACAAAAACACGAACCTTCCTCAAATAACTCAAATTTGTCAAGTAAAAATGTGTTGATAAAAACGATAAACGTTCTCAATCTACATCATATTTTCAACATACCTATTCATCAGATGAGCAGCTACTGCACATCCAGCAGACACGATAAAGTTCCTAGAAATCTTACTACCGTAAGCTCCTCCAAGTCGTTTGACTGTCACATTTATACTGCAATTAATACATTTGTTGATTAAAGGTTGTGGTTTATGGTTATATTTCCAATATATCGTGGAGGTCAGTTTTATTGGTGGAAGAAACCGGAGAACCCAGAGAAAACAACTGACCTGACACAAGTCACTGACAAAATTTATCACATAATATTGTATCGAGTACACCTTGCCATGAACTGGGTTCAAACTCACAACTTTAGTGGTGATAGGCACTGATTGCACAGGTAGTTGTAAATCCAACTACCATACGATCATGACCACGACAGCCCATAAACTTTCCTGTTACATAATTATGAATGATTACAAAAAAATTACTTGAAATAGTGTAAGCAAATCATAAAACTAATTTTATCTTGATAAACCTGTCGGACAATATTCTTTAAATTTATGCCCAAGTGAACGATTGTTGTACGGCAGGTGAGTAATTTTTCCACTATCATTACAAAACCAGTTTGCTGAGATTTTGATTTCTGCTTGGAATTGACATTAAATGAGATGATAATAATGTTCACTTTGCACTAGACAACCATGCTTAGTTGGATTTTAATAGCATGGCTGACTGAAACAGCAATCCACAGGCAGACATGCCTCTCCTCTCGAACACATTGATCCTGAATCCAAGTTGACTTGTTTTTTGTTCTTCAGCCTTAATGCTTAGTGCTTAGTAGATAGTAGCAAATACCAATTTTGTAGTATATAGTGTGACTGGGGATTGAACTCACAATCTACTGCACTCAAGGTGAGAATGCTAAATATTACAATACAAAGGAGGTTTTCTATAAATGTGTGACCTCTATTTCCACAATACAACTAGAAACTGAATACCTGCTTTCTGGTACCCCTAACACCATTGCTGTAGATTGCTGGGTCAAGTCTAACCATTGTGTAGAAGCTTCTACATCCATGCCATCCTCCGTGGGTCTACATATACTAATCTGTAACATAATCAAAGAGTCAAACCTGCCAATGCAGTCACCTCTATTTAAAGGTCATTATTTTCTTGTGTTGTTATAGAAAATTTCATATTAATTGAACCTCTTTTAAGAGGACACCTGTATTAAAAGGACACTTCTTCTTTGTCCCAAAGCTGACCTCTTAATACAGGTTTGACTTACAATACTATACTATTGAAGATCAAAATATCAGTTCATATCTTTTTTCCAAGTGTATCCTATTAGTGTACCATAATCGGCTGTGAAAGTCTTAGTTTTAAAAGTTATGTAAGGAATGTGTATTATACACCAATATCTAGTATACAAACCCAATTACGATAATACAATTTGTCTGTGACTAAATCCTTGATATTATCTCCCAATCTGATTAAAACCAGATCTCTCCTTTAAACTGATATGTTGCGACATGGGAGATCTGAAGAAACACCACTGTCGGTCACATGCGAGTGACCCTATGTCATGAATATATGATGATATGCTAGATAAGGCTATGACCTTTTCCGGTCAATCGGATTGCTCGTAGCATGCAAAGTAGTTAAGTAACACTTTCATAGACTCACAACCACCATTTTCATTAGATGATGCATAGGGTCACTCGCATGTGACCTGTAATGGTGTTTCTTCATATCACCCATGCCACGACATATCAGTAAATGTCACAAGTGACCTGTAATGGTGTTTCTTCATATCACCCATGCCACGACATATCAGTAAATGTCACATGTGACCTGTAATGGTGTTTCTTCATAGCTCCCATGCCACGACATATCAGTAAATGTCACATGTGACCTGTAATGGTGTTTCTTCATATCACCCATGCCACGACATATCAGTAAATGTCACATGTGACCTGTAATGGTGTTTCTTCATAGTTCCCATGCCACGACATATCAGTAAATGTCACAAGTGACCTGTAATGGTGTTTCTTCATATCACCCATGCCACGACATATCAGTAAATGTCACATGTGACCTGTAATGGTGTTTCTTCATATCACCCATGCCACGACATATCAGTAAATCTCACAAGTGACCTGTAATGGTGTTTCTTCATATCACCCATGCCACGACATATCAGTAAATGTCACATGTGACCTGTAATGGTGTTTCTTCATATCACCCATGCCACGACATATCAGTAAATGTCACATGTGACCTGTAATGGTGTTTCTTCATAGCTCCCATGCCACGACATATCAGTAAATGTCACATGTGACCTGTAATGGTGTTTCTTCATAGCTCCCATGCCACGACATATCAGTAGATGTCACAAGTGACCTGTAATGGTGTTTCTTCATATCACCCATGCCACGACATATCAGTAAATGTCACATGTGACCTGTAATGGTGTTTCTTCATATCACCCATGCCACGACATATCAGTAAATGTCACATGTGACCTGTAATGGTGTTTCTTCATAGCTCCCATGCCACGACATATCAGTAAATGTCACAGTGACCTGTAATGGTGTTTCTTCATAGCTCCCATGCCACGACATATCAGTAAATGTCACATGTGACCTGTAATGGTGTTTCTTCATATCACCCATGCCACGACATATCAGTAAATGTCACATGTGACCTGTAATGGTGTTTCTTCATATCACCCACGACATATCAGTAAATGTCACAAGTGAGAGATGTGATTTTATTCAGATTGATTACCCCCCTTAACCAATTTAAAATATCACTTTATAATTATCTCCTTTGCCTAACTCAATCTGCCTATAATAAAATTTTAATATATTAAGAAAAGGAGCCACAAATAAATATTAATATATTTTTACCATAAAGGTCTGATAGAACAAGCTGTGATTTCTCTGTATAACAACATGCTATTACAAACCTGTGTTTCCATCTGAAAATGTTGTTGACGTCCTGAACTGATGCTTCCTGTTATCTGCTTAGGACTGTTGCTAATGGCAGCTGTAAAAAAAACAAATAGTCAAACCTCCCCATGCAGTCACCTGTATTAAAAGGTCACCTTTCTCTTGTCCTGTCATAGATAATTTCATATGAATTGAACCTCTTTTAAGAGGTCACTTGTCTTATAAGGCCACCTTTTCTTTGTCCCAAAAGTGACCTCTTAATACAGGTTTGACTGTACTGGGATTTTTTTTATTGGATACCAATTTCCGTGGTTTTTGTTGGTTTCATCAAACCACAAAAACTAATGCACCACGAAAGAAATACATGTATGTAACAAGAGAACTTATCAAAACCACGAATTCAAAAGTCATTGGGGTCATCGTGGCTGTGATCGTATGGTAGTTGTAACTACCTATGATGTTGAGAGTTTGATTCCTACTCAGGACGAGTAGTACAACATTATGTGATAAAGTTTGTGGGCAACTTGCGGCAGGTTGATGGTTTTCTTTAGGTCATTTGGTTTCCTCCACCAATAAAACTGACAGCCATGATATAACTGAAATATTGTTGAAAGTGATGTCAAACACCATAAAACCTAAACCAATCAAAAGTCAATGAACATCTCACTCACATCTATCTATCCACTTAAATTGATAGCAACGAAAATGTACATGGGCATTTGATGGTTAACAATGGACCGATGGTTCAAATAAGACTTTTCATTATGACAGGATAAGTTTGCAGCAATCAATGTTTCTTTTTTAAGAAACTGTATAGCAATCTTGGGCCATTCCATAAAAGTTTGGGCAAACTAGTATAGAAATTTGAGTGCAGAAGAGTTTCATTTTTTCATATATATCTGCTAGAAATATAGGTTATGATTTTTTTGTATAAAGAGTAATGGTCTTTAACTAACAGATTCTACCTTCCTAGACAACAGTCAGTTAACTATGAATATTCATTAATCCTGCTATTGTACTGTCCATGTCCATGTTGTTATTCATTTTTGTGATAGTGTGCAAATCTGTGCAGGTTTTTTATCGTCTGTTTATAAATGTATTGCGGTTGCAGATCCAGTTATCAAGAGGGAAGAGTGGGGATCCCATTAACCTGCCACATTTTTGTGCCTTTTACAAGTCAGGACATGGATTTCCAAATTCCCATGTCATGGTCTTATTGTGTTCAGTGAGTTGAGGCTAGATTAGAGGTGATTGTTTGTTTTGTTGAGATTGGTGGAACTGATGACCATCAATGTTCAAACTTTCTTTTCATAAAAGTATCGTGCCAAAAATATGTCGACTTTTAAAAATATCCTATATATACATGATAGACTCAGATCGGCATCCACTGACAACATTATCTCAAATCATTAATTATTAGGGTTAGTGTTAGGGCATACATCAGTGATGTCATTGGATGTCCATTTGAGAAATTGAGAAACGGCCATAGATTTGAGAATTGGATGCCGATTTGAGAATTTGAACAAGAAATGTGTGCATCACAAAATATGCCCGTCTATATAAATTATCAAACGGTATAATGGTAATGACCCCAAAATAAATAGGGTTCTTCCCCTTCCACAGGGGAATCATGTGGCCAAGCTTGGTAAAGATCCAATATACAGAACTAAAGTTATCGTGCAGAAACGACCCTGTTGTCAAAAAATATATTTATAGTAACAGTGACCTTGACCTTTGACCTAATGACCCCAAAATAAATAGGGTTCTTTCCCTTTCACAGGGGAACCATGTGGCCAAGTTTGGTAAAGATCCAATATACAGAACTAAAGTTATCGTGTGGAAACGACCCTGTTGTCAAAATATATATTTATAGTAACAGTGACCTTGACCTTTGACCTAATGACCCCAAAATACATAGGGTTCTTTCCCTTCCACAGAGGAATCATGTGGCCAAGTTTGGTAAAGATCCAATATACAGAACTCAAGTTATCGTGCGGAAACGATCCTGTTGTCAAAAATTATATTTATAGTAACGGTGACCTTGACCTTTGACCTAATGACCCCAAAATAAATAGGGTTCTTTCCCTTCTACAGGGAAACCATGTGGCCAAGATTGGTAAAGATCCAATATACAGAACTAAAGTTATCGTGCGGAAACAACCCTCTTGTCAAAAATTATATTTATAGTAATAGTGACCTTGACTTTTGACCTAATAACCCCAAAATAAATAGGGTTATTTCCCTTCCACAGGGGAACCATGTGGCCAAGTTTGGTAAAGATCCAATCTACAGAACTAAAGTTATCGTGCGGAAACGACCCTGTTGTCAAAAATTATATTTATAGTAAGTGACCTTGACCTTTGACCTAATGACCCCAAAATAAATAGGGTTCTTCCCCTTCCACAGGGGAATCATGTGGCCAAATTTGTTAATGATCCAATATACAGAACTAAAGTTATCGTGCGGAAACGATCCTGTTGTCAAAAATTCTATTTATAGTAACAGTGACCTTGACCTTTGACCTAATGACCCCAAAATAAATAGGATTCTTCCCCTTCCACAGGGAAATCATTTGGCCAAGTTTGGTAAAGATCTGATATACAGAACTAAAGTTATCGGGCGGAAACATGTGTGGATGCCCGCCGCCCGCCATACCCAATCACATAATACGGCCCCGTCTCAAGACGGGCGTATGAAAAGGACATATATTTCAAAATTGGATGCAGATTTGAGAATTTGAAAAAAGGACATATATCTGAGGTACAGATGGACGGAATGGAACTCACAAGCATTTAACCTCCTTCTGACTTAAAATGAACAAGTACTATTTGTAGAAATTACTACTTTCAGTAATGGTGGCCATCTTGAATAGTTTGTTGTTCTAATGACTTAACCGAAGCAAGCTTCAACTCAATTTGATCCAAATTTTGTCAGATATAAAAATACAGAGAATAAAGCATGAACATACTACAGATGCCAACTCGGTCACTATTTCTCAACCCTATCCAGGGTCTGGGAAAATTTATTCTCGTTTTATTTTATTCTGCAATTGGGTTATTTTTTGTCATAATAAATGGGTTGAAATAAACTGTTACTTTATTATGACAGTGTTATAATAGCACTTTTCACATTAGCCTAATAAAAGTATTAAGCCCCACCCCTGTCATAATAACACTTTTCACATTAGCCTAATAAAGCTATTAAGCCACACCCATCTCATAATAACATTTTTCACATTAGCCTAATAAAGCTATTAAATAACGTCCTTACCGGAACGACTGTTGAGGTATCAATGGGGCTTCCGTTATCTTCTTTTTATTATTAAATTAAATAACATTTTTTTTTCAAAATTTATTTGAGGATAAATACAATATTGGTGTACTGACGATAAATATAGAATTGATGTGGCTCGGCACAAAGCGGATGGAAAGACCTGCTAAAGCTTGTCTTTCCCCTGTTTCTATGCCTCACCACATAAATTCTATATTTACCATCAATACATCAATATTGTATATTTGTCCTCCTTAGACATGCAAGTAATTTCTGGTCAGTGTATAGCACTTGTATTTACTTTGAGCATCTCCTTTTTTGACTTCCTTCCCAGGGTTGGGAAAGTATGATCCCTGTTTTATAGCATCCTCTATAGACAGGATAGGTGGTTTCTGGTCAGTGTAAGTCACCTGTACTTGCTTTGCAGCTCTGTTTGCCGTGTCCTCATCACCTGAAAGAAATAAACAATAAAATGTGGATATTCCATACATGGAATAAACTTCTTGGCTAAAAATAACTACAAGATACCAGATCCTCTGAAAGTACTTTTATTCGTTAGCACCAATTTTCGTGGTTTCTACAAATTCATTGATACATGGGTTCTTGAATTTGTAGTTTCAAGCATTACAGAAAACAATCAATGGGATAGTTGTATTTCGTTGCATTTTTATTTTCATGGTTTAAATCAGGGAAAATTAGAACCCCATGATTAATAATGATTTCACAGTACGTCTTCTACACATTCATTTAAATTTGTCAAAGACAGCAAGTACTGTGAACCATGGCTGATCACGCTCTGAAATGAATTAACCCACGGGAGATGAGTGGAGAACCCACCACCCTTAGGTCAATTAATATGAAAATGTCATTTCAGGTTTGTTTAGTAACGGATCTCTTACTAGATTAATGCGACGGGTGCCACTAGTGGAGCAGGAACTGCTTACCCTTCCAGAGCACCTGAGTTCACCCCCGGTTTTCAATGGTGTTTGTGTTTCTTGATCTTTAGTTTTATGTGTATGTTTTGTAGATCGTCGTTTGCCCTTTTTCTTTTGGCCATTGTATTGTCGGTTCTTCTTCGTTTTACAAATTTTGATTACCCTTTTGTATCTTCAAAATCTTCTTCCATAACAATACCAAAATTTTCATTGGAAGAAACAATCAACTAGTCAAAAAAGCATTCATCGGATTCCATCAATATCTACGGTTATTGTGACTCATTCCTCTTCTTATTAATTTCGTTTCCAAAGAAACACATTGGTTTTTTTAAGAAACTGTGATTTGATTGGCTGTAAAAGATTCTGTTGGAACTAATCAAAATGTTTTTAAATGTCTAATAATTCATGACCATGAGGATTTAACTCACAGGTGATGAGAAGTGAGTATCAAGCATGATCGGGGCCATCCTTGTCATGATACTATGGTAGTTGGATTTACAACTACCTATGAAATCAGTACATATCACCACTAACAGTGTGAGTTCGAATCCCACTCAGGCGATACACCATTATGTGATAAAGTTTGTCATTGACTTGTGGCAGGTCATTGATTTTCTCAGAGTACTCTGGATTCCTCCACCAATAAAACTGACTGCAACTATATAACTGAAACATTGTTGAAAGTGGCATTAAACACCATAAAACCAACCAAATCTAAGCATGATCAGTCAAAAGTTACCAATATAATTTGAGTATAGAATGGTATTCAATTTTGAAGATACAACTATATTTACAAATATACATACCTGCAACAATGATTCCTAAAGCTTGTCCTGCATATAAAACATCTCCACTGCAAAGTACCTAAAAAAACAGCAATAATCAAACAATTTTAACAGTATTGAAATTCTACTTTATAAACCAATTTCGTCCCAACAATGATGAGTGGAGAACCCACCACCCTTAGGTCAATTAATATGAAATATCAATTAAACAAGTGAGGGTAACCAATATTGGTCTTTATCGTCACATTCAGCAATTTGTCAGCATTATAACAACTACCCGACTTCTTGAGAGGATGAACACTGCGACATTTGTAAAGAACTTACCAGAGACATATTTGATCCCTGATATTGTATAGGAAACTTTAAAACTTGCGAAAACAAGTCAGTTCTCGTCTTCAAATCATAAAACAGTTATTTGTAGGGGTGCTCATGTTTTATTTACGTTATTTGTGTATAATGGTGTCCAACACATATTGTGTTGTGTTTTTGTATTGATTTTCTCCGTCTTGTGTACCCTATGTTGCTAGTTTATCTGGATTATCCATTTTTGACTGCCCCTTCTGTATTCTGTATAATGTTTATTATAACATTAAACATCATAATTTATAATACTGTGGATTCAACTTTTTTTCTTGTGGATCGGTAGAATTTTAGAATTTGAATGTGATCTCAAGTAACCCTTTTTTTTTTATTTGGTTAATGACTTCAATTTCATATTTAGTGCTACACCCTGGATATAATTGTATGGCTTGGTAGAACCAACAAAAAGTGGTATATATTGAATATACATAAATTCAAACATTGGTGCTTCTTAATTTCAGTCATATTGTGGCATGAACTAAAATTTAATATAATATGTAATTTTCTCTAGTGATATTTGTACTGGTGTTTGGTTTGGTTGGTTTGGTGTTTAACGCCAATTTCAACAATATATCATTTATATCGTCACGTGGCGGTCAGTGTTATTAGTGGAGGAAAACAGAGTGCCCAGAGAAAAACTACAGATCTGCTGCAAGTCACTGACAAACTTTATCACATAATGTTGTATCGAGTAGACCTCGCCTGAGCGGGATTTAAACCCACAACGTTAGTGGTGATAGGTACTGATTGCACAGGTAATTGTAAATCCAACTACCATATGATCACGACCACGACGGCCCCCTGAAAATCTAACAAACACAGACAACAATGATGACAGATGCATATTGATGACAATCCCTCACATGGCCACCAATATGTGTGAACTAACAGAATGTATGCATATTTCTTTTTCATTTTTTTTTCATAATTACACAACCATATTACAGAATTAAATTTCAGGGTCTCGTGGTTGTGATTGTATGGTAGTTGGATTTACAACTACCTATGCAACGTTGTGAGTTCAAATCCTGCTCAGGTGAGGAGTACTCGATACAACATTATGCAATAAAGATTGTCAGTGACTCGCCGCAAGTCAGTGTTTTTCTCCCGGGCACTCCAGTTTCCCCCACCAATAAAACTGACTGCCACAATGTAACTGAAATATTGTTGAGAATGGGGTTAAAACACCATAACCCTAACACCCCCCCCCCCCCCCCCCCCCCCCAGAATTGAATTAACTGAAATCCTCGGGCTGAATCCCTTCTTTTGTTTAAAATCTTACCTCCTCAGCCAAGAATGTTGGAGCTAACTGTGGATAACAGTTATTCTTCCCTGGTATATCTTTGGCTGTAATAAACTTCAAAACTCCCGGCATACTCTACAAAAACAATGATGACACCTTCAAAACTGAAGTTATTGTTAATCAGTTACGTCATAATGTGTTTGATGTATGGATAATTTTCAGTACCAACAGTGAGATCATGTGATAAAAAAATATCCAAATTACCGTCATACTCTATAAAAAAAGGTGATAATGATTATAGATATAGAATAACGGCAGTTTTGAAGGTTGAGACAAACATTATCACTATTACTGCAGAGACTATTACAGCAAAATCTGTGATACTAATTGATATTGAAGTCAAGACCTTCAAAACTGAAGTTACTGTTAATTGGTTACGTCATAATGTGTTTGACGTCGCGCTGACCGATAATTTTCAGTACCATCCATATCAATCAGTGAGATCAAAGAAATTTTTTTCCAAATTACCAATAAATATGATTATGGTTATTTAACAGTAATAAAAGCACAAAACCTTTATATTCATTTTTGTCTGAGTGTAAATTTTAATAGTCTCTCATGTTTATTTACATCCATAGCCTGTCTTTGTTGATATTTCAGTTTTGATGGTGGTGGAAACCAGTGTCCAGAAAAAGAAAAGAAAAATACAAATGCAGAAGGGGTAGCCTTATAAGAAGGGGACTGCTGTAAGTTGAACATTTCTGTGTTTTGAAGTAATGGCTGGTTCTTTAGTGAAAAGAATTCACAAGTAACTTATGGATAATTAAATGGTCATTCTAACTGTACTGAGATGAAATATATATTTGGCTTTTTGCATCAGTGGTGAGCTACAATATCAGATTTAGTTTCTGGATTAACCTTCATCAGGTATGCTCAAAGTTCAAAGGTTGGAAAACCAAATAATTTTAAAAGTTTTGAGGGCAAGTAAACCAAAGGGCCTAAACATGATCCCTAAAATCGGCTAAGGTCACCTATGCCTGATGGAGGAGAATTTTAGTTTTAATAATAATTTCATTATTTAAGAACTGTAATTTTCAATAGCAAATATATCTAATAAACCATGTCAGTCCCAAATCCTTGACTACTGGGGCAAACAAGCCTTCAAGCATGAGATGACCATTTCAAAATGACTGTCAGAGCTGATATCTAATACGGATTTAGAAATTGCTATCAGTGTACATACCAAGGCTTTAGAAGGGTCCATACTCTGTAATTTAGCATTACCAACAGTACTTATAACAAACGCCGCATACAACTCGTGCTGTTGAGCTGGTGTATCATTTATATACTCTGCCTTTCCAGTAGTCTGAAACCATATATAATTATATTTCAAAAACAATATTGTATATTTAATAAACACATTCATAAATAAAACTGGACCACAGGATAGCATAAGGAATATGCTAACTGTACCTTGAAATAACATACATGTAGTACTGTGCAATCCTAACAATGAGGACCGGTTCTCTGGCCCAAGACCAGTAAAACTTTGTTTGGACCAGTAAATTTTTCAGCTTTTATTTAGAACTATATTCAAATCAATTCAGTAAATTCAAATGTTCATTTTGAGGGCTGCTGTGTACTGTGATAGTATTATTATTTTTTGCGGGGGAAATAAGTTTTGTTGGTTTCAAGTCAATGCCCAAATTCAAAACTGCAATGAAATGAGAAACCTTTTTTGCACACACAAAGTTTAATAACCCTTGAATTCATAAATACAGTCAGATCTGCTCATGCCATCACCTCTATTAAACAGTCACCTATAGTAAAAGGTCACCTTTTTCTTGTCCTGTCATAGAAAATTTCATATGAATTGAACCTCTTTTAAGAGGTCACCTGTCTAAAAAGAACACTTTTTCTTTGTCCCAAAGGTGACGCCTTAATACAGGTTTGACTGTATTATCCAACAAACAAAAATGAATACCCACTGATCATTATTAACTATAATATAATCAACTTTAAATTGATATAAAAATACTGCCATGTTATTCAATTAATCTGGTAACAGTAATGTGTGGATCATTATTGACAGGAATTGATAATTCAGATTGACCGATCATAAATAAGTGGTCACTTGTCCTATACAGTCAGTTTTCCTTTGTCCCAATGGCGACTGTTGAATACAAATTTTGACTATCCTTTTTGATTTCTGTGTATAAGACTCACCCATGCTGGTCAAACAATTGTCTTCATAAAAATAAGTAAAAATTGTATATAGCAGCCATGGGAAATGCCTCTCTATCTTTACCTGATTCATCGCTTCTAGCTTCATTAGAGGTTCTGTAAGGGGCCATTCCATTGGTTTGGTATCATAAGATTGTTGTCCTGATGACAAAGGTCTGCTAAGGGGTAAAGCACCACTCCTGTACAAGGCCCCTGCTGCACTTCCTAGTACCTCCAAAATGTACTGAAACATAAAAATTTACAACTATTCATTTCTTCTCTTTCAAATTTGAGGTAGTTCTGTAGTATTTTCAAAGTATGTCAGCTTACTCGACTGATAAATCAGAGAGTCACAACATAACACTCCACTGATAAATCAGAGTCACAACATAACACTCCACTGATAAATCAGAGAGTCACAACATAACACTCCACTGATAAATCAGAGAGTCACAACATAACACTCCACTGATAAATCAGAGTCACAACATAACACTCTACTGATAAATCAGAGAGTCACAACATAACACTCTACTGATAAATCAGAGAGTCACAACATAACACTCCACTGATAAATCAGAGAGTCACAACATAACACTCCACTGATAAATCAGAGAGTCACAACATAACACTCTACTGATAAATCAGAGAGTCACAACATAACTGAAATGTTATTGAAAGTGGTCATAAACCAGATCACAACTGTAAACAGTTTCACTTTGTTAAAAAAGGGACTGTCAGGGTCGTGATCGTGATCATACGTAGTTGGATTTACAACTACATATGCAATCAGTGCCTATCACCACTAAAGTTGTGAGCTTGAATCCCGCTCATGGCGAGGTGTATTCGATACAACATTATGTGATACATTTTGTCAGTGACTTGCGACAGGTAGGTGGTTTTCAACGGGTACTCTGGTTTTCTCCACCAATAAAACCGACTGCCACGATATAACTGAAATATTGTTGAAAGTGGCATTAAACACCATAACCCTAACCTTTGTTAAACTAAAGAAAGTTGGTCTGGTGATCACAGATACCCCCACATTCCAAATTTTCATCCAGAAACCTTTAAAGTCCCTATCTTCTAAGAGAAAAAGGGCCATAATTCATGAACGGTAAATGTCAATTTCACCATAATCGAATTTAATCTGTATTTTATGGTACATCGCATTGTGTTAAAGTTTGAAAAGATTTGGTTGAGTCGTACCTTAAATATCACCCGGAAACCTAGAAAGTTCTTATTTTCTAAGAGAAAAAGGACCATAACTTATGAACGGTAAAAGTGAAATACACCATAATCAAACTTGACCTGTATTTTATGGGATACAGCATTGTTTTAAAGTGTGAAAAGATTTGGTTGAACGGTACTTTAAATATCATTCAGAAACCTAAAAAGTCCCTATCTTCTAAGAGAAAAAGGGCCATAACTCAGGAACGGTAAATGTGAAATACATTGTAATCGAACTTAACCTGTATTTAATGGTCCACAGCATTGTGTTAAAGTTTGAAAAGATTTGGTTGAGCGATACTTTAAATATCATCCGGAAATCTACAAAAACCCTATTTTCTAAGAGAAAAAGGGCCATAACTCAGGAACGGTAAATGTGAAATACACGGTAATCGAAATTAACCTGTATTTAATGATCCACAGCATTGTGTTAAAGTTTGAAAAGATTTGGTTGAGCCATACTTTAAATATCATCCGGAAACCTAAAAAGTTCCTATTTTCTAAGAGAAAAAGGGCCATAACTCAGGAACGGTAAATGTGAAATACACCGTAATCGAACTTAACCTGTATTTAATGATCCACATCATTGTGTTAAAGTTTGAAAAAGATTTGGTTGAGCCATACTTTAAATATCATCCGGAAACCTAAAAAGTCCCTATTTTCTAAGAGAAAAAGGGCCATAACTCAGAAATGGTAAATGTGAAATACACCGTAATCGAACTTAACCTGTATTTAATGGTCCATTTATTTAATTGTGCTAAAGTTTGAAAAGATTTGGTTGAGCGGTACTTTAATTATTATCCGGAAACCAAAAGTGTGACGGACGAACTGACAAACGGACATGAGGATCCCTATATACCCTCGACGAGCAGGAGAATAAAAAAACATGATAAATCAGACAAAGCAAATAGATAAATGATTTCAATCATAATTCCTATCTTGTATAGATCTTTAAAATTAAATATTTAAAACAACTCTCAACTAAGCAGTTCAATTGAAATAAAGGGCTACGCCGAGCACAATATGATACGAATGCAGCATGTTGACAAAGCAAGTTGAACAAGGGCAACGCAAAGCGTGGCATATCCCCTCGCCTAAAAATTAGACCCTGTGACCTTGAAAATCAATACGGTTCCAGATTCTCTTAAGGTCTAAGTATGTACCAAGCTTGGTCAAAATCCATTGAAGGATGTTGATTCTAGAGTGTTCACAAGGATGTTGTGTGGAAAAATTTGACCCCTTGACCTTTGACTGAAAATCAATAGGGTTCCAGACTCTCCTAAGGACTATGTATGTACCAAGTTTGGTCAAAATCCATTGAAGGATGTTGATTCTAGTGTTCACAAGGATGTTATGCAGTAAAAATTTGACAATGTGACATTGACCTTTGACCTTGAAAATCAATAGGGTTCCAGACTCTCCTAAGGACTAAGTATGTACCAAGTTTGGTCAAAATCCATTGAAGGATGTTGATTCTAGAGTGTTCACAAGGATGTTATGTAGTAAAAATTTGACCCCTTGACCTTTGACCTTGAAAATCAATAGGGTTCCAGATTCTCCTAAGGACTATGCATGTACCAAGTTTGGCCAAAATGCATTGAAGGATGTTGATTCTAGAGTGTTCACAAGGATGTTATGCGGTAAAAATTTGACCCGGTGACCTTGACCTTTGACCTATGACCTTGAAAATCAAGAGGGTTCCAGATTCTCTTATGGACTAAATATGTATCAAGTTTGGTCAAAATCCATTGAAAGATGTTGATCCTAGAGTGTTCACAAGGATGCTATGGACGGATGGACGGAAGGAAGGACGGAAGGAAGGAAGGAAGGAAGAACGGACGGACGGACGGTAGCGTTACTATATCCCTTCGCAACTTCGTTGGCGAGGGTAAGCATATATTGAAAGCAAGTGTCGAAACAATATTTTGCTTGACACAGTAAATTGCTAGAAACAATATTATGCTGGAGACAGTAATGTGTTGGTTAACCCACTATATTTTCAGCATTTGTCTCGTTTTACTATTTAAGCATTAATCCCTTCTTTTAGCCCCCCAAAGTATTTCTGTTAACTAAAATAAAACCTGAGTATTGCGACATCCTGTACAATCTGACACATTTCCCTGGTCTCTTGGTGTGTCAGATTAAACAGGTTCCACTGTACTACATATTCTGCAGATTAAACTTACAGTATAAAGGTATCCTAAAGCCACATTCTTTCTATATCCAACACTGGGTTCTACAGCATCAATGTTTGGGTCAGGTTTCAGCTCAGCTGACAGTGTATTCAGTGCTCCTGTTAGCAAAGATTAATGGAAAATTACAAAATATTGTGCACTTTAAGAGTAACACGATGGGTGTCACATGTGGAGCCAGGAACTGTTTACCATTCCCCTTTTGGAGCACCTGAGTTCACCCCCGATTTCTATTGGGGTACGTATTGCTCGATCTGTTTTCTGTGTAGTGTTTTGTAGATCATTGTTTGGCATCTTCAATCTTTTCTTAACACATGGCCTACAGTATTCATATTCTTATAAGGCCATCATTTCTACAATGAAAGAGAGGCCTAATAAGATACTGGCCTCTATTGAGGGGACAATTTACATGATTTAGTTGTATATTACTATCTCATTAATCTGAATTTTGATACAATTAAAAGGGGGATTGGTGGTCTTTGGCGAGAGTGACCTGTATACAATAATATGTAACACAGTAAAACCTGTCTAAACCAAACCCCTATGGGACTAAAGAATGTGTTCAGTTTAGACAGGTGTTTGGTTTACACAGGTTCAAATTACATAGACATTTAGTAGATGGGACTGTAAAGCTTGTCTGGTTTAGGCAAGTTTTCCGTTTACTCAGGGTTCGGTTTAGACACGTTTCACTGTACATTGTAATTTGATTTTAATATATGATCTACTGCTATATAGGGTAAAGTAAAGATAAACTTAATATTTTTTAAATTACCCCTTCTGACAGAGAAATGTTGCCAAAAGATGTAATCTTCCAACAGGGGTTAACAAATTAAAAGTTTTACATTCTGCAGATTATCCACCATCACCACAACATTAGGTCACGTTGGGTACCCTTTCATCGACATTCGGAAGTGCTCTACTTTTTTCATTAACCATAATACTGTTAAATACCTTAGGAATTAGTAGGCTCACTAGTTATTGGTCACTTGAACTTTGACATGACCTGATACCAAATGTCAATAGAAGAGTATCTTCTGATAAAACAAGAGGGTATGGTGTTTAACACCACTTTCAACAATATTTCAGTTATATCATGGCGGTCAGTTTTATAGGTGGAGAATCCTGAGTACCAGGAGAAATCCACCGACATGTCACAAGTCACTGACAAGCTTTATTACATAATGTTGTATCGAGTATACCTCACCTGGGTGCGATTCGAACTCACAAAGTTAGTGGTAATAGGCACTAATTGCATAGGTAGTTATAAATCTAACTACTATGCGATCATGACCACGACGGCCCCCAAAAATTATTATAAACATTGATTTCTATAAAACACTAAAAAATTAACAAAAAATCTCTTCATTTCTTTTAAGTACTAACATGACATTATATACTAGACTGAACAAATGTGAAAATATTTGTGTCATTTTCTATACACAAATGTAATTTATTCTGCACTTGTTCTATCTGAGCAGTCAAATTGCATTGACTGGATAAATTTTCGCTATATACGGTCACTGACCAAGATATAGCTTTTCTGGTACCTGAATCATGTAGAGTGACGATAAAAAAACGGTAACAGTATAAGCACAGACTTCACAGAGGACACCAGCAAAAACGATTAGATCGACATTCCAGGAGTACATTGTCGGTAAACATAAAAGTTATTTGCACTCGCTGCAAAACAGGCCAGTGGTTCGCTTTTCTTCCAGTTTCTGCAGCTCGTACAAATAAATTATATATTTTCCGACAATGTATGTATATTTTCCATATACTGGAAAAAGTGTGTATAGAAAATACAAAAAAAGAAAATAAATCTGATATTTAATTCTAATTGTTTTGGATATTTTATACAAGTCTAATGGACAGCAAACACCATGTGACTTTTCATCAGCAAATTATATCACTGACAAATGCATGGGTTGATTGATTGATTGATTGATTGGTGTTTAACACCAACTTTAGTAGTATTTCAGCAATATCATGGGGTGGGAAAAAATAAAATAAAAATAACAGCTTACATTAAATGATAGATTCAAAAAATGTTTTTATAAATACCTTGTATAACAGAAACATCAGCCAATGATTTCCCTTGTAAATATGTCTCCGTATTTACAGCATGCACCTGTCAAATGAATCAAGACTTTATTTTACACCAGACCCAATTAGGGCTACTCCATTTATCTTGGATTGAATTTGTATTTTTTTCAATTTTGTAATTAGGGGTAATTCAAGCTTTTATTTATAGAAACATTTAGTCAGAAAAAAAATCAAAAAATAATACATTCCATATATCAAATTGTTTAAATACTGAGAGTCGAGTGCACCATTTTTTGTAATTTACAAAGCCGGGTCCGAACCCACACCGTATTGGTGATTGGCTTGTTTGGGTTGTTAGGTAATCCAAATACCTAACTCATTGAGTCACCCAGGCCCCTCACGAAAATAGAAATTTCCCTCTAATCACAAAATTTGGCATTCACGATATTAAATAAATATCACACTAAATATCTACATACAAAATCTTTAGAAATTCCAGAGAAGACAATACAAGGTTTCTCCATCACCATAAACTTGTTATTCTTGTCTATCTTTATCCTTATACCAGCATTTACAAAGGAGTGAGAATTCTGAAATGTAAAATATTTCTGGTACATGTATGCAAGATTTGTGTCAAGTGCAACAATACCATTTTAAGGTACTGTCTTTTGACAATAAAGGTTACAATGTGTGCGACTGATTTAGTAACAAAAAAGAAGACAAAAAATTTCTGCATATCAAAATGACTTTTGAATTCATCATACAAGCAGTGCAAAAAATATATTAAAATCTCTTGGAAATAAAACAAATTGCTGAAAATAAAAAAAAGCAATAATGAGGCTTGCAGAATTTGTTTAGGGTTAGGGTTATGATATTTAATGCCACTTTCAACAATATTTCAGTTATATCATGACTGTCAGTTTTATTGGTGGAGGAAACCAGAGTGCCAGGAGAAAACCACCAATCTGCCTCAAGTCACTGACAAACTTTATTACATAATGTTGTATCGAACGGAGTTCGGACTCAAAACTTTTGTGGTGATAGTCACTGATCACACAGGTAGTTGTAAATCCAACTACCATACAATCACGACCACTACGGTTTCTAAAAT
Source organism: Bathymodiolus septemdierum (assembly GCA_963383655.1). Classification (NCBI taxonomy): domain Eukaryota; kingdom Metazoa; phylum Mollusca; class Bivalvia; order Mytilida; family Modiolidae; genus Bathymodiolus; species Bathymodiolus septemdierum. Next base: position 8,819,139 of record OY726526.1, on the reverse strand, counting down.
ATTTTAGGTACATGTAAAAAGGATTTGTTTCAAGTGCAACAATATCATGTAAAGAGTAATTCGTAGTTATTGTTTTTTGACAATAAACATACAATATGTGTGTGACTGATTTAGGAACAAAAAAGAAGACAGAAAATATCTCCATATCAAAATGCTTATTATGAATTGATCCTACAAGCATTGCAAAAAAATATTAAAATCTCTTGGAAATAAAGAGTGAGTGAGTGATTGTTGTTAAACGCCAACTCGGCAATTTTTTAGCTATATTATGGCAAGAACAAGTTAATTTTCATTGAAATGATGATGAGGTCCGCTTCGTACAAGACCAACATGCTTAGTTGGATTTTTTTAGTGCTAGTTCACTGAAACAACAGTCCGCGCATAAACATGTCGCTCCACTCGAACACATTATCCTGATTCCGAGACAACCAGTATTTGCTCTTTCTCCTTAATGCTGTATGCTTAGCGGAGAAGGAACAAATACAAATTTTATAGTCTTTATAGGTTTTACTTGATCAGGGCTTGATCCCACGATCTAACATACTCTAGACGAGCACAATATCCATTACACCAACGAAGCGGTTTTAAAATATATTCTGGTGAAAATATTTCACGTTGAAAAAATCTTGTGTTTTGTATAAAATATAACAAACAACTTGAGATCTGGACAGATTACCATATCCTGCCAGATTCATTACACCCACAACGTTTCGTCATGTATAGTATTGCATGCATAAATTATGTAAATTAACAGATATGAACTGCACTGACCTCTGCCCTTTGAGCGACCTTATACATGCGCACTACATAATCATCAGTCATTGATGGTAAAGCCATTGCCACTATAACTTTGTTTGTCATGTCAGTTTTTAGAAACTGGCTGATTGGGACTTGATTTGTTCCAGAATGGTCAGCTGAAACACATTGAAGTTCAGTAAGACATGCTGTTTTGCAATCAGACGGAATTTATGCATCATTTTATAAATTCAGAGGGCAACATAAATGAAGATCTGAAGGATTTGGGTTTATGGTGCTTAACGCCATTTTCAACAATATTTCAGCTATATCGCGGCGGTCAGTTTTATTGGCGGAGAAAACCAGAGTACCCGGAGAAAACCACAGACCTGTCACAAGTCATTTTATCACATAATATCGTATCGAGTAAACCTTGCCATGAACGGGGCTCAAAATTACAACGTTAGTGGTGATAGGCACTGATTGCACAGGTAGTTGTAAATCCAACTACCACAGATCAAGACAACGACGGCCCTTCTAAAAATCTGGGGACACTTTACATTAATTGTCAGATATTATCAATGTTAAAACTGTTTGTATTTATTCCAATACTATCATTTTAATATAATGATAAAAGAAGTATCTGGTGCTGGTAAGGGAATGCTTGGTGCTGCACAATGCTAAAATTGTCTAGGGAAATCAATATGCCAGGATACATATTGTGATTCAAATTATATTTAAATTCCAATTTGTAAATATTTACCTATATCATACAAAACTATGTCTGAATGAAAAAACATACAAAATATCTAAAAGTTTTTTAAATTAAATAACTAATTTTCTGAAGATATGAGAAAAGATTAGTTTTTATCCTGTATTTGTTCTATTCGAGCAGTCAAAGTGCATTGACTGGAAAATTTTTCGTTATATACGGTCACTGAACAAGATGTAGTTTCTCTGGTACCTGATTAAAGTTGAGCAACTGTAAGAAATGGTAACAGTATAAGAACAGCTGTCACAGAGGACAACATAAACATTTATTAGAACCTGGTTTGTTTCTGATCTTTTTAGACAATATGGCAATTGTCATGGTTTTTTTGACATTGCAGGATATATGTACATAGTTACATAGTCAAGGACTTGTGTTTCTACCCGATTCTAAAGCTTGTACAAATAAATGTTATATTTGCTCACAATGTACATATCTTGACTACGTACATACATATTACTGAATGAAAAGGAATTCTGAGGATATGAGAAAAGAAACATACCTATGAGTAATTGAACATTAGCAGCTTCAAGGCTGACGTAGATATCTGACTGGAACTCTGGATGAAGATGTTTCATCATTAAATTTCCTGCCCATGAACCAAGCTGTAAAACAAAATGATAAGCTAAATAACTATGATAAAAATTTTTAATTCAAACATCCATCTATGGTGGCATAAGTTGTGGCATCATATACATGTATCTTTGTGTATCCCTGAAGTATGCAGTATTTGTCCATTTACATACTAACAAAGGTCCTTCAATGACTACTCCTAATCAGCTGCCACAAATTATTTCTATGCACGCAAAGATAAGAATTCTACAAACACAAGGCACTCATTCATGTTATGACCTTCGGGAATATTGTGTACTTGATACCTGTTTTAGAAGGAATTGTAGCGAAGAGGAGAAACTCGGATTTATTTTGATATTATAAAGTTTGCTCTTGGGGTAGCACAAAATGTTATTCTTTAATCAGTGATGATTTAAAAGAATTAAAAGAATAAGTAACGAAAAAAATATTGAGAAATGAATGGACTTTGGAAGCAGCCAAGGATCTGGAGGTATATGGTTTAAAATCCAGTATTCTAGCCATTTCCTGACGCATAATTATAATCTAAACAACCCTTATTTTAACAGTGAATTTTCAAAAATTTCTCACTGTTACCAAAGCACATTAGTACCAGTAACATTCAATGGCCAAATGTTTTATCTCAGCCAATCACAAAAAAATCAGATTTCATATCATCAAGACGGCATCTTTTTATTTGGAATGGGAACTGGCGAAACTATCAGTTTTGCTAAAAACATTATTTCTTTACCGATTTTTATGCATTTTTTCAAAACCCACTGGACCAAACCAAACAGCGGAAATCCACTAAAAAACAACAAAAAAAATATGTTATAAAACAAGGATTACTCACACTACGTATAGATGTTGTAGCTACTCTCTGCATCATATTCCTAATCTGTATAAAGTATCCAAATGACGGCTCTAGCTTAGACCTGGTAAATATGTCAATCATCTGTGTGATGGAGAGTCCTGCTCCCAAAATAACTGTAGGATCAAACTACAAAAATAACATATTGTGTGATGCAGAGTCCTGCTCCCAAAATAACTGTAGGATCAAACTACAAAAATAACATATTGTGTGATGGAGAGTCCTGCTCCCAAAATAACTGTAGGATCAAACTACAAAAATAACATATTGTGTGATGGAGAGTCCTGCTGCCAAAATAACTGTAGGATCAAATGACAAAAATAACATATTGTGTGATGGAGATTCCCACTCCCAAAATAACTGTAGGATCAAACTACAAAAATAGCATATTGTGTGATGGAGAGTCCTGCTCCCAAAATAACTGTAGGATCAAACTACAAAAATAACATATTGTGTGATGGAGAGTCCTGCTCCCAAAATAACTGTAGGATCAAACTACAAAAATAGCATATTGTGTGATGGAGAGTCCTGCTCCCAAAATAACTGTAGGATCAAACTACAAAAATAACATATTGTGTGATGGAGAGTCCTGCTCCCAAAATAACTGTAGGATCAAACTACAAAAATAACATATTGTGTGATGGAGAGTCCTGCTCCCAAAATAACTGTAGGATCAAACTACAAAAATAACATATTGTGTGATGGAGAGTCCCGCTCCCAAAATAACTGTAGAATCAAACTACAAAAATAACATATTGTGTGATGGAGAGTCCTGCTGCCAAAATAACTGTAGGATCAAACTACAAAAATAACATATTGTGTGATGGAGAGTCCTGCTCCCAAAATAACTGTAGGATCAAACTACAAAAATAACATATTGTGTGATGGAGAGTCCTGCTCCCAAAATAACTGTAGGAACAAACTACAAAAATAACATATTGTGTGATGGAGAGTCCCGTTCCCAAAATAACTGTAGGATCAAACTACAAAAATAACATACTGTGTGATGGAGAGTCCTGCTCCCAAAATAGCTGTAGGATCAAACTACAAAAATAACATATTGTGAGATGGAGAGTCCTGCTCCCAAAATAACTGTAGGATCAAACTACAAAAATAACATATTGTGTGATGGAAAGTCCCGCTCCCAAAATAACTGTAGGATCAAACTACAAAAATAACATATTGTGTGATGGAGAGTCCTGCTCCCAAAATAACTGTAGGATCAAACAACAAAAATAACATATTGTGTGATGGAGAGTCCCTCTCCCAAAATAACTGTAGGATCAAACTACAAAAATAACATATTGTGTGATGGAGAGTCCTGCTCCCAAAATAACTGTAGGATCAAACTACAAAAATAGCATATTGTGTGATGGAGAGTCCTGCTCCCAAAATAACTGTAGGATCAAACTACAAAAATAACATATTGTGTGATGGAGAGTCCTGCTCCCAAAATAACTGTAGGATCAAACTACAAAAATAGCATATTGTGTGATGGAGAGTCCCGCTCCCAAAATAACTGTAGGATCAAACTACAAAAATAGCATATTGTGTGATGGAGAGTCTTGCTCCCAAAATAACTGTAGGATCAAACTACAAAAATAACATATTGTGTGATGGAGAGTCCTGCTCCCAAAATAACTGTAGGATCAAACTACAAAAATAACATATTGTGTGATGGAGAGTCCTGCTCCCAAAATAACTGTAGGATCAAACTACAAAAATAACATATTGTGTGATGGAGAGTTCCGCTCCCAAAATAACTGTAGAATCAAACTACAAAAATAACATATTGTGTGATGGAGAGTCCTGCTCCCAAAATAACTGTAGGATCAAACTACAAAAATAACATATTGTGTGATGGAGAGTTCTGCTCCCAAAATAACTGTAGGATCAAACTACAAAAATAACATATTGTGTGATGGAGAGTCCTGCTCCCAAAATAACTGTAGGATCAAACTACAAAAATAACATATTGTGTGATGGAGAGTCCTGCTCCCATAATAACTAAAGGATCAAACTACAAAAATAACATATTGTGTGATGGAAAGTCCTGCTCCCAAAATAACTGTAGGATCAAACTACAAAAATAGCATATTGTGTGATGGAGAGTCCCGCTCCCAAAATAACTGTAGGATCAAACTACAAAAATAACATACTGTGTGATGGAGAGTCCCGCTCCCAAAATAACTGTAGGATCAAACGACAAAAATAGCATATTGTGTGATGGAGAGTCCTGCTCCCAAAATAACTGTAGGATCAAACTACAAAAATAACATATTGTGTGATGGAGAGTCCTGCTCCCAAAATAACTGTAGGATCAAACGACAAAAATAACATATTGTGTGATGCAGAGTCCTGCTCCCAAAATAACTGTAGGATCAAACTACAAAAATAACATATTGTGTGATGGAGAGTCCTGCTCCCAAAATAACTGTAGGATCAAACTACAAAAATAGCATATTGTGTGATGGAGAGTCCCGCTCCCAAAATAACTGTAAGATCAAACTACAAAAATAACATATTGTGTGATGGAGAGTCCTGCTCCCAAAATAACTGTAGGATCAAACTACAAAAATAGCATATTGTGTGATGGAGAGTCCTGCTCCCAAAATAACTGTAGGATCAAACTACAAAAATAACATATTGTGTGATGGAGAGTCCTGCTCCCAAAATAACTGTAGGATCAAACTACAAAAATAACATATTGTGTGATGGAGAGTCCTGCTCCCAAAATAACTGTAGGATCAAACTACAAAAATAACATATTGTGTGATGGAGAGTCCTGCTCCCAAAATAACTGTAGGATCAAACTACAAAAATAACATATTGTGTGATGGAGATTCCCGCTCCCAAAATAACTGTAGGATCAAACTACAAAAATAGCATATTGTGTGATGGAGAGTCCTGCTCCCAAAATAACTGTAGGATCAAACTACAAAAATAACATATTGTGTGATGGAGAGTCCTGCTCCCAAAATAACTGTAAGATCAAACTACAAAAATAGCATATTGTGTGATGGAGAGTCCTGCTCCCAAAATAACTGTAGGATCAAACTACAAAAATAACATATTGTGTGATGGAGAGTCTTGCTCCCAAAATAACTGTAGGATCAAACTACAAAAATAACATATTGTGTGATGGAGAGTCCTGCTCCCAAAATAACTGTAGGATCAAACTACAAAAATAACATATTGTGTGATGGAGAGTCCCGCTCCCAAAATAACTGTAGAATCAAACTACAAAAATAACATATTGTGTGATGGAGAGTCCTGCTGCCAAAATAACTGTAGGATCAAACTACAAAAATAACATATTGTGTGATGGAGAGTCCTGCTCCCAAAATAACTGTAGGATCAAACTACAAAAATAACATATTGTGTGATGGAGAGTCCTGCTGCCAAAATAACTGTAGGATCAAATGACAAAAATAACATATTGTGTGATGGAGATTCCCACTCCCAAAATAACTGTAGGATCAAACTACAAAAATAACATATTGTGTGATGGAGAGTCCTGCTCCCAAAATAACTGTAGGATCAAACTACAAAAATAGCATATTGTGTGATGGAGAGTCCTGCTCCCAAAATAACTGTAGGATCAAACTACAAAAATAACATATTGTGTGATGGAGAGTCCTGCTCCCAAAATAACTGTAGGATCAAACTACAAAAATAACATATTGTGTGATGGAGAGTCCTGCTCCCAAAATAACTGTAGGATCAAACTACAAAAATAACATATTGTGTGATGGAGAGTCCCGCTCCCAAAATAACTGTAGAATCAAACTACAAAAATAACATATTGTGTGATGGAGAGTCCTGCTCCCAAAATAACTGTAGGATCAAACTACAAAAATAACATATTGTGTGATGGAGAGTCCTGCTGCCAAAATAACTGTAGAATCAAACTACAAAAATAACATATTGTGTGATGGAGAGTCCTGCTGCCAAAATAACTGTAGGATCAAACTACAAAAATAACATATTGTGTGATGGAGAGTCCTGCTCCCAAAATAACTGTAGGAACAAACTACAAAAATAACATATTGTGTGATGGAGAGTCCCGTTCCCAAAATAACTGTAGGATCAAACTACAAAAATAACATACTGTGTGATGGAGAGTCCTGCTCCCAAAATAGCTGTAGGATCAAACTACAAAAATAACATATTGTGAGATGGAGAGTCCTGCTCCCAAAATAACTGTAGGATCAAACTACAAAAATAACATATTGTGTGATGGAAAGTCCCACTCCCAAAATAACTGTAGGATCAAACTACAAAAATAACATATTGTGTGATGGAGAGTCCTGCTCCCAAAATAACTGTAGGATCAAACAACAAAAATAACATATTGTGTGATGGAGAGTCCCTCTCCCAAAATAACTGTAGGATCAAACTACAAAAATAACATATTGTGTGATGGAGAGTCCTGCTCCCAAAATAACTGTAGGATCAAACTACAAAAATAACATATTGTGTGATGGAGAGTCCTGCTCCCAAAATAACTGTAGGATCAAACTACAAAAATAACATATTGTGTGATGGAGAGTCCCGCTCCCAAAATAACTGTAGGATCAAACTACAAAAATAACATATTGTGAGATGGAGAGTCCTGCTCCCAAAATAATTGTAGGATCAAACTACAAAAATAACATATTGTGTGATGGAGAGTCCTGCTCCCAAAATAACTGTAGGATCAAACTACAAAAATAGCATATTGTGTGATGGAATGTCCTGCTCCCAAAATAACTGTAGGATCAAACTACAAAAATAGCATATTGTGTGATGGAATGTCCTGCTCCCAAAATAACTGTAGGATCAAACTACAAAAATAAAATATTGTGTGATGGAGAGTCCTGCTCCCAAAATAACTGTAGGATCAAACTACAAAAATAGCATATTGTGTGATGGAGATTCCTGCTCCCAAAATAACTGTAGGATCAAACTACAAAAGTAACATATTATGTGATGGAATGTCCTGCTCCCAAAATAACTGTAGGATCAAACTACAAAAATAACATATTGTGTGATGGAGAGTCCTGCTCCCAAAATAACTGTAGGATCAAACTACAAAAATAACATATTGTGTGATGGAGAGTCCCACTCCCAAAATAACTGTAGGATCAAACAACAAAATAACATATTGTGTGATGGAGAGTCTTGCTCCCAAAATAACTGTAGAATCAAACTACAAAAATAGCATATTGTGTGATGGAGAATCCTGCTCCCAAAATAACTGTAGGATCAAACTACAAAAATAACATATTGTGTGATGGAGAGTCCTGGTCCCAAAATAACTGTAGGATCAAACTACAAAAATAGCATATTGTGTGATGGAGAGTCCCGCTCCCAAAATAACTGTAGGATCAAACTACAAAAATAACATATTGTGTGATGGAGAGTCCTGCTCCCAAAATAACTGTAGGATCAAACTACAAAAATAACATTCAATCTTAAATTGAGTTGTTGGTTGTACATGTATTGTTTTTATATGATTCCAGTCAAATCTTTTTACTTTGAAGTCGAAGGGACAGAGACTTTCACTTCAAAATATTTTTTTGGGGTTTTAATAATGAATTATTAATTTTCCCATTTATCATTACACACAAGTGAGAAGCGTGATATGAATTTTTTTTTATCTACTGCAACATTATATTGACGTCGCCATGACAAATCCCAGATAAACATACTATCGTTGATAGTTCTACTCGAAATGGACTTCTCATTGCATCTCCCATTTCAAGCTTCACATTTGATGTGATATTACGATGAGAAATCCATTCTCGCAAAACCAATCAACGATAGTATGCATGCATTCCAGCTATCTGGAATAAATGAAGCTGAAAGCTACTATGAACTGACCACATTTTTTACGTAATTATTATTAAAAGATTTATCAAAGTTAGAAATTACGAGATTTTACTGTTGTAATTAAATTGTAGAAGTTATTTCATGTTGCGACGAACTATACATTTAGATTTTGATCCTGATTCTGAGCCAATCAGTCTTTGCTCTTACTCCTTTATGATCGGTGCTTAGTGGAGAGCAGCAAATACCTATGTCATAGTCTTTGGTTTGACCCAATCGGCACTCAAACTCATGATCACCACTTGATGTGGTTATATATTACTATACTGCAGACCTAATCTAGAGACTAAGCAATATAAACAAATCATGAATATCAGATTTTTTTTAAATGCCTGTGAAAATGCATTCTTGAAATTGACCTATGCAGAATTCAAAACTTACATCAATAGCATAAATCTCAGATATTCCTCTAAGATCCATCAGTATGTCAAAGTTAGCTGTGTCTAGTTCTTTGTATACTCCTGTAAACAAATTAAAATTATGAATTTATGGCTTCAATGAATTATTTCGATTCTGAAATGTATAATAGATTAGTACAAATACGGTAGTATGCTTTGATGGGAAAGACGATAATTTATATCTATGCTTGCGGGCAATGTCACACACAATTTATGCTGCTAAATTCGAGCAGACAATAACTCATCAACATTTGCTTTTATGCACATATTTATTAATTTTGGATATGTTGATTATTTCAATTGAATATAGATGTTTAAAACATTAACAACCGTGTAGATAATTTTGTTTTGTGATTTTATCACCTGGCTTAATTGTGTGCACTGCACATGTGCTAATGAGATTTTGCCATCTAAATAAATCGCTTGTTTGTTTGCAAAGCGAAAAAACAATCTCATATTAGAATGGATGTTTAATACCACTTAATCTTGATTATGATTATTGGTGCAAATGCCACTCAATAGGGATTATGATTGATTGTTGTTTAATGTCACGTGAGCAGTATTTCAGATATAATAATGATGTGAACATATAAAAATATTACCATGAAGATGAAAATTGGTTGGTAAATGTACAAAACAGTGTAAGTATAAATGTTTTTAAATTAGATATTGATTGTATTGTATTAAAATGGCCAACAGAGTTGAAATAGATGTGAAAAACATTTGTATGACAGCATCATTTCACTAAGAGGGGAGGTTTTTGTCCATAAAACTAGCTAAACCCCACCACTTTTTCCTGAACTGCCTGTACCAAGCCAGGAAAGTGAGATATGTGTGTTAGTGGTATTGATTTAGCCTCTTTCTATGATTTTTCTATTGGATTTTGAAACTGTTCCGACAGTGTGGTATTTTTTTGTTTTTCATTGAATCACTAGTGAAAAAAATGTTGATTAAACAAGATGAACTGTGAGCTAATGCTCACTTATGATACCCCCGCTCTTCGGCAAACAGGAAGTAGGAATCTGACGGGTCAAAAAACGCTTCCCACGATATGGGGTACCTATATGAAGCTTGTGACCAAATATCAGATTTCTGCCATCAATAGTTGCAGAGAAAAATGCGACGAAAAATGAGCATATATTAGTAGGGTGCCCAGTGTTAAAAAAGACGCTTAGTTATCGAGTTTGGGTTAACGGAATTACACACGGCTAATTTTGGTATTAAACGCTAGAAAAATTATTACATTTTGTATTTTTAATTGTCGTCATAAGTTTCTGTGGTCACGATTTTTTTAATTTCACGTTTTTCAAAGGTACCCTCGGCTGACACATTGTACATGGTATTTTCAGGATGAAAAATAAATATATTCTCCGCTATCTAAATAGCTAAAAAGGTTTTTACATAAGAGATAATGTATCAAAGATATAATTAAAATAAAAACGGGATGTAAATAATTGATTTTTGAAAGATTATATCAGCCTGACTTTAAGCCTCAAATTTGACCCCAAATTAACCGTATTTTCAACAAAAGCAAAGTAATTACACTACATTATAAATGTACTTTGATTTTGAAGAAAACATATTGATGAAATGTACATGTGTGCCAAAAATCATAATCTGAATGTCAGCGGTTGTTGAGAACTTGGCAAAATATAAACTCAAATAACTGTAAATTTCCTCTTTGTCATACATGGATTGTTATGTACCGGTTTTTGTTAATGATGTGTCGCTCGCCGGTCATTAACTAGCACGATCTCTGTCTCAATGCATTTAGTATTTTCTCTTCTTTTATGGCAAATATATTGGTTTTAATTGTTCAGTAGAATTGTTTGTGGTTTTTATGTTTTAAAAACATTCATTTTTATGTCGGCCGTTGATTGGTTTTAAAATTTGTTTAATTCATGTGTTTCTAATACATGGACCAATCCTGCAGGATACGTTATAAGTCCGGAAATGGCTCAGTTTCATAGAAGACCGACCGATTCCTGATTGGAAAAGGTTTCTTGCAGTCGCTGCCAACAAACAAGCATTGATAAAATTTCTTGGCGAATCGATTGTGCAACACTATCGTTTATCATCTCTTGAGATGTCATCCGGGAAAGTTCTGTATCTTTCTGGTGCTTCTAATCATTGCCAAGAAAGTCTGCAGAGATGGAGTCTCCGATTGCCAAGAGTTATACTGTATACATGAAGAGGCGGACACTCGTATGATTTTACATGCTATCCATGCAGACAAAACGTTCGGTGAAAGTGGAATCAAAGATCGGATCATTGTTAAATCGCCTGATACAGATTTCTTGATTCTATGCATCCATTACTTTCCTTCAATGCAACATACACAGGAATTATGGTTTCATACAGGTTCTATCACAAACACCAAGGATGGGCGTTTTCATTCCCGTACATTCGATCTGTAGCATCCTCAATCCTGTTTTATGTAACATTTTACCAGCTGCACATGCCATCACAGGATGTGATTCCACATCATCCTTGTTCGGGATTGGCAAACGAACCGTTTTTAAAGTACTTAAAGACAGTCCAGAAAACTTTAGAGATTTGTCCACCCTTGCAGACTGTGACACTGATCAATCTATAGATGCCGCCAGTAAACTTGTTTGTCGACTGTACGACCAAAAAGGAAAACTGAAGGAAGATCACGTCGATCTTAACAAATTAAGGGTAAGGTTAGCGACACTGAGGGATGCATGTTTGGCCAAACTTCCACCCTGTGAAGCCACCTTCACTCAGCATGTTTTGCGATCCTCACTACAGATAAATATTTGGATGACTGCCCATGTTGCAAAACCGCCAATGAAGTGTACAGTGCTATTTGGATGGGAAGACAGGAATGGATTAGTTCCAGTTTATTTCAAAGGCCAGATGTCTTCTGATTTTTTGCAAGACCTTGTTTGTACTTACAAAGGAAAATCTGTGTGCATGAAAGGATGTATTTGTTTTGAGCAAAGTCTATCTTGCACAGACCTTTGCCCTTGCCAAGCTGACGACTTATGCCGCAATGAAAATACCCACCTAGCAATATCTAGAAATACTGATGAAGATGATGACATATGATCTCAATTTTTTTTTCTTTTTCATCCAGTCTCCATCTATTTCACCGAATAAAACTGTTGTTATCAAAACTATGATCTCAGATAAAACAGTCTTTCATTTCCAACATTGTGACCATCAACTCACGTTAGTCATAGTTATCCAGTTACCCCGACTTCCCGTTGACGTCTTTTGTTTCATTGAGACTTGGTCTAATGTCTGTTTTAGGCAAGCATCACTGTTTTCTGTGCTTAGTAAACTTAGACAAGTTCATACGTACTATGTGTTTTTCAGTAAATAGCAGTTTCATTTGCTGCAATGTTTTTTAAGGTGTTCTTTTTATATGTTGTGGTGGTTATGTCGTAGCTTGTTTCCGTTTTATGTTTTTTCTGGAATTTGCCCAGTCTCCGGACTATGATTTCTTTAACATTTTCTATGACTTGTTCCTTTGTTCCTTCGGTATACTACTGCCGATGTTTCAAACAAAAAACAAAAAAAAACAAAAAAAAACAAAAATAAAACAACCTGCCAGTGGACTCTGACCTTGACGTGGTTGGTGGGCTTTCAAACTAACAAGAGAACACTTTCTTATTTGCCAAACACCTGAGATATTTGGAGTGTTCAGAGTGGTTTGTAGCCACACATCATCCAAACGCATAATATGTCCATAGACAGGCGCGTAGCTCCCTATACGCCAACATGCAGTTGCGTGCACATCGGCGTGCTGAAAAAAAATAAAGAGCAAAAAACAAAAAAAAATAAAATAAGGAATAATAAAAATTAAAATATCTTTAAACATAATATAAAATGTCAGATTACGTGGGAAGAACATTACGGGGGTAATATTGATTGGACACAAATTTGGACAAAATTAAAGAAATCAAAGTTACTAATAAGGTAAAAGAATTCCAGTGGAAATGTCTCCATAATATAAATTATACAGAACATAGATTGAAAAAAATGAATTTGTCAAACGGAAGATGCCATCTCTGCCAAATAAGAGACAACGATGAAACGATGCAGCATCTATTTTTTAAATATCCTTCTGTGAAAAAAATTATAAAAGAAATAGAAGCAATATTTAACAGATCTGGATTAACAGCTAATATAGAAATCAATGAATTAAATATTATGTTGAGGCTATATGGGGGTGAGGATTTAGACGTCATTTTTAATATCGTAATATTTATCTCAAAGTGGGAAATATGGAAAATACGTAATAAGGTGAAATATAACCAATCCCGAATTGGAGATCAAACAATTTTCAACACTTGGAAAAATAATTTTAAAAAACATTTACAATGCACATTACAAACTTCGCATATTAATGAAAATGATAAAAACAAATTAGAACTTTTTCGGAATAACATATGAGTATTTATTATTTATTAACATAAGGCTAATGCATGGTAATAATTGTATCGTCTAATTGTGTATATTATAATGAAATGTAAAAACAATTGAATATGAAATATGTTTTATTTTTATTTTCACTTGCTACCCCTGGACAAGTGAGATTCATGTAAAACAGGGACCCTTAATGTACACTCCTGGGCCATTGAGGTTATTGTAAACAGGAGATTTTGAATAAACTATATTATGATGTAAAAAAAACAAAAAAACAAAAACAAACAAAGTCTCGTTGTGGTTTTTTGTGAAAATTCAATGACATAGAAATTACGGCATTTCAAATTTTATTAAAATGACTTTCGGCCGTATCATTAGTGGGGGTCCTAAGGGGGTGGGGTACCAATCACACAATCACGCTTCACGCTTAGATATTTGGATATTTCACATTTCACGCTTATCTGTATGGATTGATTACCGTTTATTGTCAGGGACTTCTTGGTGTCAGTTATATATGTGGAAGACCTTATTGTGACATCTGTATGACATAATGTGCAGTTTTCTAGTTGGTTTTTGTTGCTTAGTTATATGGCAGTTCCTCATAGCTTCCAGATTGTGACTAATTTCACCGATTATATTATGATTTGAATGTTGTTGATGATATATAAGTGGTCACGGCCGTAGGCCGGGTCTGAATAAAGTGATACAAAGGGGGTGAATTTAGACAAATTTTGAAGAAAAAAAAAAAGATTTTATTTGCTTTCAAAAGGTTACACTTGCCGTTTCAAAAGTGAGGCATTTGCCTCATTTGCCTCCATTGTGCTACGGCCATGGTGGTAGATATCGCTCACTCTTCCTGAGCATATGAATACACTAGCTGCGGAACCATAGCCCTTATAGGTCCGCAAATATCAGAAAACTGGCCAAGGACCAAAAGGACTACGGTTCTGCAGCTAATGAATACACCAGATGTGTTTGTGTTTCGTCTTCACGCTTAAAAGTAAGCTAGATTTTCACGCATTCACGTACAGAATAATGATTTTTCACGGATCACGTTGCACTAGAGATCACGTTTTCACGTCCATATTTTCCGTTTTTCACATGTCACACTTCCGAAAAAAGGCCATTCACGTATAACGCTTAGACCCCTTTCAGACCCACATTAGTATGAGTTACATCCGTCATCGTTTCTGGTATATATACATGTACGTGACCTTTCCGGTGTTGAATGACAACATGACGTCGAAACGTGAAAAGGCTAAATGGAAAACAATTGACAGTTTCTTCACTAAACCTGTTTCAACAGAAACGAAAGATTCTTCAGACAAAATTGCTTCAACAGAAGAACCTATTTCCAAAGAGTCTTTGCCAGAAAGAATTGATGACAGTGAACATGCAAGCTCAGTTTCGACCGTAACTAGCAAAGACAGCGCCCCTCCGTACCCAGAAGGGCCAGATATATCAAGTCTGCAAGATTCCAAATTGCAGATGACAGATGTTAAGATGCAATTATTAACAGCCAACTGGAAAGATGTGAATGATTTTGACTTCCCGGCAAGGTACACAGTAATATAACGAATCATATACATGTAACCATCCTGATGATGGAGTATGCGACCGAGGCATCCCTGGGTTTCTGAGGATAATATTAATTAATTTATATTTGTTTTTCCGTCCTGCCTCCTGGGTAGTTTAGAGCAATCTTCTAGTCCTAATCTATATGCATTCAAGTATAATTTATGAAGTGGCAGAAATACTGTCAACATGGTCAACACACAAAAGAAACGATATGCCTCACAAATTAATACCCGAAAAATTAGAATTTATTAAAACAGTAACCTATAATTTGATAAGGCGCCGATGTCATATATACGATCAACAATGAATAACGATAGGTTGTCATCGCTAGCATAATGCATATTCATCGCCAGAGGCGGATCTAGAGGGGGCGTGTGTCCCCCCTAAAATTCGCAAAGCATATGCTATACAACGTTAATTAAGCAGTTCAACAAACAATTTTTGTATTGACAATTTCCGCTTTTGTTTGTCTATAAACAAGAACGGTCGAATCATACGTTTTCAATGAATGAATCAAACGACGAAAATAAAAGCTCCATCCGGACGGGCAGTATTAACTAGAACCACCCGAAAGGACAAGCACCGAAAGTACAGACCAATTAGTGAAATGAGGAATGCGTTAAAACTAAACCAATAGTTCTTTGAAGGGTTAAAATATCGTGATCGATCAGTCATGAGTTGAACAATTCGTATCACGGTTGTTAAAGAAAAGTTTTACTTTAGGTTCTTATAATCTGACAAAAACATACTGTTAACAATTATCCGACAAAATTAAGACTCAAGAGTCAAGTTTTTTTGGTCTGATAAAAATGGTGTGGTTGGTTCAAAATTGTCGTTCAAATAAATGTCTATAATTCCTCAAACCCCCAGAGCTTCCGGGGGGCTTAGCCCCCCTGGGCCCTCTACCAGGGCTCTGCCTTGGACCTGCTGGGGACCTTAAGCGCTCCCCAGACCCCTCGCCTACTCACGCCCCCCCTAACCACAAATCCTGGATCCGCCCCTGATCGCGATTTCAGACGTGTGGATTTAGACAAAGTTATGGAGAAGTTCGTGTCTGCTAAGACACGAAGAACAGATTTTGGGCAATTCTAAGTAAATTCTGTCTAACAAAATCATGAAATCAATGTGTTGCTTATGTATTCAATTTACTCATGAAAATACCTCAGAACGCACCATTTTGCATCTAGTCAAACAAAAATTTCCAGACCCCCTCTTCCAGGTTTGGTTGCTTGCACTGCAAAAAAGGCTAGCTATGCCCCTGATAGACCTTACGTTTTTAAACAAAAGGCGTTTGACCTTTCCATAAATTGCCATGTTTTTGCACAGAATATTCGTTAAGTATTGATTGACCCTACAAATGATATGTTGCAAACACATAAGCCATTAAATTTGAATTTTGGTACCTTTTACGAAGTTTGAGGTTAATAGATATTTTACCAGTAATTAGTCAAAGTGTACCATAACTGAAACATGTTGTTTTTTTGGAATCCGTCCACCAGTTGTCAAATGTTAAGGGTTAAAAAATAATTTGAAGGTTTTCTTTAAATGAATATCAAATAAAAATGAGAAATGTTCAAACTATGACAGGTGTAAAATGGCATTTTTTTTTTAGAAAATGGCCTTTTGCTATGTATTCACACAATGTAAAATAAAAAATAAACATAAAATAATAAAATATTAAGCTTAACAAATAAAATTGGCATTCCAGTTTAAAGTTCTTCACAGTCTTGTCGAAGATGGGAGCCTTTTAAAACTTGTGGTGTGTTAGTTCCAATTTTTAGATCTTGACCTTTGACCCCAATTTAAACCAGAGGCTCTCAAGAGCCTGTATCGTTCACCTGGTAATAAAAAAAACCAATTGGTCCTATGTAAAAACTATGTCCTGCAGTGGTAGTCATCTTGGAATTACGATCAACATAAAAAACACAAAGTTTGTAAAGGACCTTCCAATGATTGATGCACAGTTTAGGTTCAATCAGTGCAATAGCTTCAGAGAAGAATATATTTCTGTATTTTCCTCATATGGTTCTGTGTTAATACTATGACCTGTGGTGGCAGCCATCTTGGATTTCCGATCAGCATAAAAAACAGAGGACCTTCCAATGATCATTCCTGGGCAGTTTGGTTTCAACTGTCCAAGTGGTTTCAGAGAAGAAGCGTTTTGAAACATTTTCCCATAGGGTTCAATGTTAAACTAAGTCCTGCCATAGCCGCCATTTTGAATTTCATATCAGAACAAAAAACGTACAGTTTGTAGAGGACCATCCAATGAACATTCATGTACAGTTTGGCTTTAATCATATTTGTAGTTTCTAAGAAGAAGGCATTTGAACATTTTCCTATAGGGTCCAATGTTAATCTATGTCCTGCGGTGGTGGCCATCTTGAATTTTCGATCGGCATAAAAAAACAGAAACTTTGTAGAGGACCTTCCAATGATCATTCCTGGGCAGTTTGGTTTCAATTATCCAAGTGGTTTCAGAGAAGAAGCGTTTTGAAACATTTTCCCATAGGGTCCAATGTTAAACTAAGTCCTGCCGTAGCCGCCATTTTGAATTTCATATCGGAACAAAAAACGTACAGTTTGTAGAGGACCATCCAATGAACATTCATGTACAGCTTGGCGTTAATCATATTTGCAGTTTCTGAGAAGAAGGCATTTGAACATTTTCCCATAGGGTCCAATGTTAATCTATGTCCTGCGGTGGTGGCCACCTTGGATTTCCGATCGGCATAAAAAACACACACCTTGTAGAGGACCTTCAAATGATCATTCCTGGGCAGTTTGGTTTCAATTATCCAAGTGGTTTCAGAGAAGAAGCGTTTTGAAACATTTTTCCCATAGGGTCCAATGTTAAACTAAGTCCTGCCGTAGCTGCCATTTTGAATTTCATACCGGAACAAAAAACGTACAGTTTGTAGAGGACCATCCAATGAACATTCATGTACAGTTTGGCTTTAATCATATTTCTAGTTTCTGAGAAGAAGGCATTTGAATATTTTCCCATAGGGTCCAATGTTAATCTATGTCCTGCGGTGGCGGCCATCTTGGATTTCCGATCGGCATAAAAAACAGAAAATTTGTAGAGGACCTTCCAATGATCATTCCTGGGCAGTTTGGTTTCAACTGTCCAAGTGGTTTCAGAGAAGAAGCATTTTGAAACATTTTTCCCATAGGGTCCAATGTTAAACTAAGTCCTGCCGTAACCGCCATTTTGAATTTCATATCGGAACAAAAAACCTTAAGATTGTAGAGGACCATCCAATGAACATTCATGTACAGTTTGGCTTTAAGCATATTTGTAGTTTCTGAGAAGAAGGCATTTGAACATTTTCCCATAGGGTCCAATGTTAATCTATGTCCTGTGATGGCGGTCATCTTGGATTTCCGATCGGCATAAAAAACAGTAACTTGGTAAAGGACATTCCAATGATCATTCCTTTACAGTTTGGGTTCAGTCAGTTCATTAATTTCAGAGAAGAAGATCTTTGAAATTTCAGCCAATCAGAGCATATTATTGGCCCTGGCAGCCATATTGAATATTCGACTGGAACGAAAAACAGTAACTTTGTAGAGGACCATCCAAGGAACATTCCTGCTAAGTTCGGTTCCAATCGGCCAAGTGGTTTCGGAGAAGAAGCTTGAAATGTGAAAAGTTTACAGACAACAGACGACAGACAACAGACGCCAAGTGATGGCAATAGTTCACCTGGACCTTTGGTCCAGGTGAACTAAAAAACATGACCACAATACATAGCGACGACATCTTTATTTCGATGCGGCTTGTTCTCCTCATTCCAACGATGTATCATACAGGTGTGTGTAATTCCGTTAAGGCAAATTCGCAAAAATCTTTCGTTGGGCACCCTATGTTCAATGTGTATAAAAATCAACAAAGTCGGCAAACAGGAAGTAGGAATCTGATGGATCCAAAAATGCTTCCCACGATATGGGGTACCTATATGAAGCTTGTGAACAAATATCAGATCTCTGCCATCAATAGTTGCTGAGAAAAATGTGACGAAAAATGAGCATATATGTTCAATGTGTATAAAAACCAACTAAGTCGGCAAACAGGAAGTAGGAATCTGACGGGTCCAAAAACGTTACCCACAATACGGTATACCTATATGAAGCTTGTGACCAAAAATCAGATTTCTGCCATCAACAGTTACTGAGAAAAATGTGACGAAAAATATCTTGGACGGACAGACAGACAGAGGTAAAACAGTATACCCTCCTCCCCCTTCGGGGAGCGGGGGTATAAAAATGGCTGCATGAATTCACCTCAGACTTTTCTTGGTTTATAATTCTAAAACGTGCTCCCAGATATTGTATTCCCAGACACATTTTAAATATAAACAGTATATCAGGGTCCTATGGTACAGTGGTACTTAAATATAATAAATGGCTACAAAAATTTATTGAAATACATTGTATCATAGAACCTGTAGTACCATAGGGTTGGACTATACCTGAACCAGTGTTGCCGAATACAATTCTAACTTTCTTCCCAGGATTGGCTGCAATGATCTTAAAGAGTTGATCCAAAGTTGTAGGTCTATACCACACAGCATCACTTCCAACTACCTGGAGTTGTTTCTCGCCTTTTGGATGACATTTGCCATAGCAACGGTCTCCTGTTTTAGGACAAAACTTTCTACCCAAATCCTGTGATATGAAAAGAAATCAAACAAGTAAGATTAGTCATCAGCAAATCAGGTTTATTTTGTTTGATAGTTAAATTAATATTTTCATAATAATCACTATAGAAAATCTTGAAATATTTAGCTGTCAGATGACAGCAAATAGGTTTTCTTTCACAGCAATGGTGGACACAATTTGTTAATTATCTAGTGCATGAATGTGCGACGAAGCCCTCATAGTTGCACCAAATGATGTTTTCAACGCTGGAATTGAAATATTCCAAAATCTAAATCTTCCATGTCTTAGCTTTTGTTTTTTTCAACAATATTTTAAGGGGCCATCGTGATCGTATGGTAGTAGGAAATACAACTACCTGTGCATTCAGTACCTACCCCTACTAAAGTTATGAGTTCGAACCCCGTTCATGGCGAGGTGTACTCCATACAACATCATGTGATAAAGTGTGTCAGTGACAGGTCGGTGGTTTTCTCTGAGTACTCTGATTTCCTCCACCAATAAAACTGACCGCCACTATATAATTGAAATATTGTTGAAAGTGTCATTATACATCATAAATCTAAACCAAACCATCCAACCAAATAATTTAATAATTCTAATTACCTCTATATCTACACTACTTTTTTTCATGGTTGACGAATCTTGTGCAAATGACTTCATGGCATCCAGTATTGGTCTATAACCTGTTAAATATACTAGATATCAATAACAATACAACATTACAAGAATTCATCAGTAAAAATAGTCATTTTTTCTTTGATCTCGAGTAATATTGTTAGTATCAACCAGTCTGTGTGACGTCACTATATGACGTTTGATACTAGCGACAACAAAAATTACATCTATTTTGAAGGTCTCCACATACATTATCACCAGCTCGCCCTATTGGACTCTCTGCAAATTTAACCCCTTTTTGAACCTCAAAATATCATGGTGAAGGTTTCCAGGTCTCAAAGCCACAGAGCTGATCAGCATGTCCCTATGTGGTGGATAGGAGAAGCCCTCTTGATGGTTATTTTTTTGGGGGGGGGGGTGTTGTCAGATTAATATACAATATACAGAAAGCCTGACAATGTACCATACTGAGCAACAAGTTAGGAGACGCTTCTTTTTTGTAGATTGAAATAAAATAGAAATATTGTGTAGCTGCTACAAAATACTAAATTTCTCCCTCCCTTCCCAACTCTCCATACTTTTTCAGTGACAGTCAAAAGTCATTGACCCTGTTGACCTATCCCTTCCCTCATTTCTATATAATTTTTTTATATTATAATTCTCGTCCTGAACAAAGCTAAAATATTGCTCTCTGGACGTTAAACAATAATCAATAAATCAATCATCAGGGGCTGCTCTGGCTCCCAAAAAGTAGGAGCCAGAAAAATCGCCAGGTGCCATTTTCAGGTGCCAGTTTTGAAAGTCAGGAGCCATTTAAGATTTTTACAAGGAGCCAATTTTTTCGAACCGAAACAGTGGATGATTGCATGTACCACTACCAGTTTCATGTTCAGTTTCATGTATAAATGGTCCGGATTTGTTTGTACAAATGTTAATGTCTGTATTGTACTTCTGTTTTTCATTTCGATTTCATCATCAAAAACAAAAAGATTTATATGATTTATTACAATATACTGTATTTTATGGATTATCAGGGATTCAGCCAGGACTTTGAGATCATTAGTCACTTTTGCTGAACAGATTTTTAATGTCAGAGCTTAATCTTATAATCAGTTACTTTGCCTTATTAGTTAGTAATGGAGATTGAAAAGCTATGAAAACCTCCTAGGATGGGAACATACTCTGCAAATTAGAAATCAACTGATAAAACATAACATTGCCATGATTTTGATCTAATACCACACAAATTGTAATAAGTTTATAATCCCTACCCTTTTTGAAATGTTACTGTGCTTTGGTCTAATACCACAACATTTGTGTAGTCTTCAGCAGAAAAAAATATGTCCAACTTCTAGATACTTTGTACAAAATGTAGGCAATGAATAGAACAAACGTCAAAAACTGAAGCAAGTTGTAAAATAAATAATTATTTCTCAGATCTCATAATCAAATTGCAACAATTGGAATAAAAATACTGACTGGTTATTTTTTTTTTCACGTGTCTGTTTGTAAATAATTCTATAAATAGAACGCAATTGTTACTCGGATGCTGATCGATAAAAAACTTATGCGTCCTCGTGCAGTGCATTTCAATGGCCAACCTTCGCATATAAAAAAATGACCATATTAAATATGAGAACTAAGATTATATTTCACAGAAATGAGAATAAATATAGCAAAAGTTCGTTTAGTTAAAAGTGCCATTTTTATTTTTTAAGTTTCTTTATAAACCAAAGTTTATGACTTTTCGAGAAAGTCACTTTCAAAATACTTAATAAATACACGTGTACGATAGACAAAAGACTTCCTAACTCCGAACTCCAGTATAAACATGATATCGACATTTTCATAAATGAAAGTGGCAAAAATAGTTCGCTATGGCAAGGACGTATGTCCTTGGTAATGGTGGACATTATCGTGCAACGATTAACGAATGATGATTACAAAAATATGTCCACTTAAAATACATACTGTAACATTTTGAGTACATGTCAATCATAACAATAAAAAAAATATCATTATCATTGATTGAATTCTTTGTCGGGATCATTATCTTTAACCAGGTAAATCAAGCCAGGTGTGATCAAAGATTATGCAATAAAAACAAAAATTCTATAATCCGTTGATTGGCTTGTAACATGTAATAAAATTGTCATGTTGTGACTAATTAGTCTTAATCAGCAAATGAAGAAGAAGAATGGATTGTTACAAACATTTTTCTACGATTTTTAGAAAATTCAAGTGACGAATTGGGTACGGGAAATACTCGTCACTTGCGAAAATCAATTGTCAATAATTTATTGATTTTTGTTACGGTACACAGTGATTATCTATAAATTTACACAAGGAAATCTAGGCGCCAAAAAAATCGCCTGCAGTCGATTTCAGTCGCCAGTCAAGAATAAAAATCGCAAATTGCGACATTGGCGACCGACAGCGCGATCCCTGATCATCTTAAAGTTATAAATTTGTATATACCTGTACATCTACAAATGACATCATCATATGCATCCTCTACTTGTTTCATAGACACTGCTCCTTTGTTAAAGTCTAAAAGTCTAAAACAGAGAGAATAATAAACTTACAAACTTCTAATAACAAGTTAGAATAATACAACAGTCAAACCTGTATTGTGAGGTAACATTGAGACAAAGAAAAAGTGGCCTTATAAAACAGGTGATCTCTTAAAAGAGGTTTGATTCATATGAAATTTGGTATAACAGGATAAACTAGGAAGAACTGTTTTAGATACCTAAAACTTACGTCTCCCCTTAATGTGGCCATCTGTACAACAATAAGTTACACATTATGAGTTGAATGTTGTGGAAAAAATATGTCATGAAAGCAAATATTTGCAAGCAGTGAACCAAAGTAATTACTATTATAGTAAACTGGGAGCAAGAACTTCTAAAATAACCAGAATGTGTTTGTTCTAGTCCATTAGAATTATATCAAAACTTAAATGGGTTGTGGAAAGTACAAGTATTGGCAAAAGTAAACTGCAGTAACTGGTTTTTTTTAACATTTTCCTCTGTGTACAGTCATGACAGTGGGAGTGGACACTATTTGGGCAAAGTTTGAGACAATAATATAAATGGTCCATATATTCTTGATAATATTTTATAGCAATCACTTTCTGAAATGAAATATGGAAAATGACATATGAATATATCACATTGTACCGTTTTCATTTGGTTTCCATTTGGAATTTAATTTAATTTCAAAGGCAGTGTGGTAGTGGCTACTGTGGACAGCTGGAAATGTTAAAAAGTCAATGACTGAAGTGTGAGACTAAATGTTTGATCACTTTCATGTATTGAAACATATCTGGTAAAAGAAATTGAAGCAAAAGAGAGAGGCACAATTATTAACAAACAACACTTCCATCTGTATTTACCCTGGATCATATCTCGAAAGACAAAAATGTTATGGCCCGGACAAGAAAATACTACATGTATTTAAAAAACAATTATTTGACCTTGAGTTCAAAGTCTCACGAAGGTCATTATGGTACACGACACACCACCTTATGGTCATGCACCCACATACCAAATATCATTGACCTATCTCGAAAGACAAAAATGTTATGGCCCAGACAAGAAAACACTATTTAAAAAACAATTATTTGACCTTGAGGTCAAAGGTCAATGTCTCACGAAGGTCATTACAGTATGTGACACACCGCCGTATGGTCATGTACCCACATACCAAATATAATTGACCTATCTGGAAAGACAAAAAAGTTATGGTCCGGACAAGCTCCGCTGAAAAGAAGCAGAAGCGGAAGCGGAAGCAGAAGAAAAAATCAGACTAAAACAATATGTCTCCCTTCATTCAAAGGGGAGACATAAAAAATGTGGCCTATGAATACAGGTGACCACTTGGGCAGGTTTTACTATACTTTACTGTACTGCAAATTAATTATTATCAGTCAATATTGATTGTTTAGTCTATCAAAACTTATATGGACCTCTAAAAATCAGTATGGCGGGAATAGTATTTTATTAGGATCATATATAGTTGTCAGATCGTAACAACCTTTATCTCCTGTACAGTACTTTGTTTTTTATTATGATAGTTATCTAATAAGATTAGGTAAGAAATACTCAATGTAATATATAGTTCTATTATTGTCTAGTACATACATGTAAGATTACAGCTATGGAAGTATTGAATAAAATACAAATATCTCCTATATACTTAGCATGTTTAGACAGTCGTTTATATTCTCCCAATGTTTTTAATCACCACGGTGGTTAAATTTCTCCATGAGAATTCCTGTCAATTTCCTTACAACAATTATTAACAGCGGAAATTAACAACTTTAAAAATATTTTTGACATTTTGGTTATAGGAAAAACAGATTCTCTTTCTGCTACCAGTGGATTACTTAAAACTCAACATTAAAATTTGATAATTTATATTTATTATTGAGACTAGAAAAATATCGCAATCCACTTGTAGCGGAAGGAGAATCTATATATAAATTACGGTAATATATAATTCAATCGCATGATGGTCAATATTGACGAGCAGTGATTCAGCTAGGCACTGGCCTCAGGACATTTGCCCACCTATTTCTCGAATTGTCCTGAGGAACTTTATAAAAATTAGTTCATTTATTAAAGAATGTCCTGAAGAAATTTTGATAAAACTGACAAGTGTCCTGACGATTTCAAAGTCTAGTTGAAACACTGAAGGGGTAATTTGTTTTGCATTTTAAAGATTATAGAATATAAATCAAATAAAAAGACAAATTCTGTCATAAACTGAAAATCACTTGTCCTCTTAAAGTATAAATAGCTCAAATTAAGAAGTTACATTCATCAAAAACTTACGCATGCATATTCATGACTTGTGCTGGGCTACAATACCCACACTGGGTACCATTATATTTAGCTAATCTTTCAGGAACCAGTGTGTCTACACCTTCAATGGTAGTTATCTCCCATCCATCACACATAAACAGAGGACAAAGGCACTGTAGATATATAGATATACAACCGTTAATCATTTAGCAATGAGACTACATCTGTGCTTGTTTCTAGTGTGGAAGACCGTTAGTTTTAACCAGGTGAGGTAAAAAGATGAAATTCTCTGAATTGAGACCTTTAATGCCCCTTTGTCTCAAAAATAGTAAATGCTATGTCAATTCAGTAGACATACTTCAGATATGGATTTTCGGCACCTTCTGTCCTCTTGTTTGGACATAGGTATGGCTGCAATTCCCCAAATCTGTCTGATCCTTTCATCTATGCTAAAGATCATGTTCATTGTGTTAAAATTTTAGGGATTGGTAAAATACAACGTAAGAAATTGTGAAAAAAAAACTTGTGTCTACAAGATGGAAAATGACACTATATACCAAAATAGGAATGAACATTTCTTTGTGGATGTATAAAACAAATGGTACTGATGAGTTTTCCACATCAATGATACGGAGCAAGTTTTCGACACCAATAATACTCAGCGAGTCTTCTACACCAATGATACTTACAGAATTAATAGGATAACTTTTCTTTGAATCTGATATCTTCTCGTATAACTTGGCCTGTATGATACAGATCCCACACCCTCCTTCACGACACATCACTTTAGTGCCAACTGAAATCCTCTCCTTCCGTAGATAGGTGTTAAGTGATGTCCATGGTGGGTACTCATTCCCAACTGTTATAATAAAAAATATATATTGGAGACTAAATTGACTATGAAAAGAAAGTTTAAACAGTGATGGTCATCAATTTTGCCAATATCAACAAAACCAATAATCACCTCTCATCTTAAGTGAACACAAAAAAAGACCACGACAAATGATATTGTAAATTCAGGTCCTGGCTTGGGACAGGCACAAACATGTGGCAGGGTTAAACTGGTTAATGGGATCTCTACTCTCCTCAAGTCTGTTTTTCGCTGTCTCCTAGGCCTTACGGTTATAAAACTTTCAAGTACAAGTATTGTACTCGTTATTGAAAAACAACCAATCACAACATTATATTCAATAAATAAAGCATTCCGATTGGATAATTTTGAAGTAGAAGTACGAAACTTATATTGAAAGTTTCTTTGACCCTGAGGTCAGGATTACCTAAACATTAGCCACTTATTCTAATATTATTATGATTTTTGTGTTGTCTTGGAAGTTTGAATCCCACTCAGGCGAGGTATACTTGATACAACATTATGTGAAAAAGTTTGGCAGTAACTTACGACAGGTCAGTAGTTTTCTCCAGGTACATGTACTCTGGTTTCCTCCACCAATAGAACTGACAGACACGATATAACTGAAATATTGTTGAAAGTGGCATTAAACACCATAAACCAAACCAAACCTGAAGGATAATTTTCAGTATTTTTTTTAAAAAGCTGTAATTGCAGGGCAAAATATATTTTTATCACAGTATGTGTATGTACCCTACCTGTATACTTCTCTCCATTAATTGTTATGGTTATCTTTGAATCAACGTCAGATTTCACACGGAACTTTATAAAATGTCCACAACTTTCACAGTTGGCAGCAAATACTTCATTCTGTAACTTATCTTTCTGAAGCAGATGTCTGTGTATGAAAAGTAAAGATATATATTAATCAAATTAAAACCACATCGATGGTGTAATGGTTAGCGTGCTTGCCTCGATTGCAGTAGATAGTGGGTTCGAATTCCGATTGGGTCAAACCAAAGACTATAAAATTTGGTATTTGTTGCTTCTCCGCTAAGCATACAGCAATAAGGAGAAAGAGCAAAGACTGGATGGATCAGAAATAGGATAATTTGTCCGAGTGGGGCGACATGTCTACCCGCGGACTCTTTGTTTCAGCAAGCTAATACTATAAAAATCCAACTAAGCATGTTGGTCTAGTAGAAAGCAAACCTCATCATCATCTCATTGAAAATTAACTTGTTTTCGCCATGGTATAGTTGAAAAATTGCCGAGTGGGCGTTAAACAACAGTCATTTACTCAACTCATTAATCAAATTTAAGAAAGATGCATATTGGCAAAATGTTAGTGGTATTTTTAATCTTGTGATTGTCATATTTTAATTTTTAGCATCCAAAGATAAATATCTGATATTATGAGATGTCTCTGTATGAATATAAAAGGAATATATTAACAAGGGCAAAGCAAAGCGTGGTATATCCCCTCGTCTAAAATTTGACCCGGTGATCTTGACCTTTCACCTATGACCTTGAAAATAACAATATTCGTGAAGATCCATCAGTCCAATATCAAAACCATATTTCGTGTAGAAAAGTTCAAATGGTGAATTTCTATGTTTGAATGCGCATAATTGCACATTAGAATCTAAGGATGTACAAGTGCATAGTTTTGAGCATAACTCTATAAAAACTCAATGGACTGAGATATGGTACTAATGTGCACATCTTCATATTAGGATCTTGCAATATACTAAATTTCACAAACATCTCATTAAGCATGTGGGAGGAGTTGTGATGACAATGTGCATGGTGAATTGTATCAAATTTCCAAGTCCAAATGAGCATAACTCTGGAAAAACTCAATGGACTGGGATATGGTACTAATGTGCACATCTTCATATCAGGATCTTGCAATGTAGTGAATGTACAAAGTTTCATGAACTTCTGATTAATCATGTAGGAGAATTTGCGATGACAAAGTGCATACTGAATTGTCTCAAAATTTCTAAGTCCAAAGAAGCATAACAGGGGTACAACTCAATGGACTGGGATATCCTACTAATGTGCACATCTGCATATTAGGATCTTGCAATGTACAAAGTTTCATGAACTTCTGATTAATCATGTAGGAGAATTTGCAATGACAAAGTACATACTGAATTGTTTCAAAAATTTGACCCAGTGACCTTGACCCTTGACCTTGAAAATCAATAGGGTTCCAGATTCTCTTAAGGACTAATTATGTACCAAGTTTGGTCAAAATCCGTTGAAGGATGTTGATTCTAGAGTGTTCACAAGGATGTTACGGAAGGACGGTAGCGTTACTATATCCCTTCGCAACTTCGTTGGCGAGGGGATATTAAAATTACTCTAAAAGTTGTATAGTGACAAAACTTTACAGCATTATTTTTAATCCTTGGTTCAGTGTTTTCACAGGAGAAGATTTAAATGTGAAAGTTTACAACGTAAGATGGACGGATGACAGACGCTAAAGAGATGGCAAAGCTCACATGGCCTTTGGCCAGGTGAGTTAATAAAATTAAAAACACTGAAAAATACACTGGTACTAGCAATAAAAATTCCATACAGTCAATGGTAAGAAAATAGTATCTTGAGTAATATCTACAAACAAAATTTAAATAAAAGTAAATAAACAAACTATGTATAAACCAGAGGCTTTCAAGAGCTTGTATCGCTCACCTGATTTATATGGGCATGGATGTCATCTTTGTAAAGAATCAAGTATTCAAGAAGATTTCCAACACTTGTTTTTTAAATGCAGTATAACAAACCGATTCATATCAAACATCACAATTTTAATAAACACTTTAAATATGGGAACTGTTAGTGATATTTGGGTTCAATATAGGGGGTAAACATGAATTTCTATTAAATACATTAATTTTTATATCTAAGTTGTCTATTTGGAAGGCACAATTTATATCAATCAAACTGTATTTTGTAGTATATGGAAACAGACATTAAAATCTGAAATAAAAATTTTGCTATTAACGTCCAATTGTAATCAAATGATACAATAGATAAAACCAAAATCTTGACAATTCTATCCTTGATTAGTAATTAGTTATAATAAATGAGTACAATGCATGTATGTACATTTGTAAACGATATATAAATATATATATATATATATATATGTTGAAGCTATCATAAAAGGCCTTTATAGATTGACTTACATCATGTAAGCCTGGACAGCCCACCGACCCCCAGATTTTACTGCCACCTATTCAGAAAATGTTGCCACCTATTCCAAATTCTACTGACAACACTGTACATGTTGGTTTTAAAATTGATAAATTTAGTTGTATTTTTGAAATAGGAACATGTGGACTCTAATTAATCTCTTACTAACCCTGGGTATGAGATCTATTGTAAAACGGGAAACCTTAGATTATTTTTGCTTACCTGGGCATCTAAGGTGTTTTGTTAACAGGCAAGTCAAATAATAAAGTAATCAGAATAATGTGTCAGAGTGGAGCGATACGTCTACCCGTGGACAGTTGTTTCAGTCAGCTAGCACAATAAATATCCAATTCAGCGTGTTGGTCTGGGACAAAGATTGGTGTTAAACAACAATCACTCACTCACTAATAAAGTATTCTGTTATATTAAAAATAAAAATATATGGGCAAGGAATAAATCTGGAAATTGTTCTAATCCATCAATAGTCATCACTAGGTAGAATTTGTGTTAGGAAATGAAAGTTCCCAGAGATAACCAACACCTTGTCACAAATCACTTACAAACTTTATCACATACTGTTGTATCAAGTACAACTCGCCATGAGCGAGATTCGAATTCACAACTCTAGTGGGGACAGGCATTGATGGCGTAGGTAGCTGTAAATCCAAATACCTGGCGATTACCACCATGATGCCCCCCACCAACCAAATCACATATAAAAAATCATAGATACGTTACTTAAGCATACATCTATTTGAAAGTACATAAGCACAGTATAAGTGACATAAAATTCACCACGACATGCTGAAGGCGGTCACTATGAAGTAGAACCTCCAATACCCCCCTCCCC
This sequence comes from Bathymodiolus septemdierum, assembly GCA_963383655.1. NCBI lineage: Eukaryota > Metazoa > Mollusca > Bivalvia > Mytilida > Modiolidae > Bathymodiolus > Bathymodiolus septemdierum. The sequence goes on along the minus strand of OY726526.1, from coordinate 8,788,960 downwards.
CCAAACACACAATGGCTTGTTACAAAAATGTACCTGTTACCTGTTACCTATCTTGAATCTTCATCCACTGCCTGGATAACCGTTGTTGCCAACGTATACACCACTAAGTCCAGAATCATAAATGTCTGGTATGGTGTGCCCCTATCACTTATCCCTAACTTATCTCTAAAATATCCCTATCTAGATTAAAACGGGTTTAAAAGTATTTAAAAGTATCTATTTCTATATACACGGGTCATAAAAGAGTCAGTTGTATTAGTAAAAGGTAAAAAGAACAGCTTCTAGTGTGCCGATGGATGGTACGTTATTATATATACATTGTCCACTAAAACTTCATTCTAAAACCGTTACATTTTTGCAATTGATTCTGAAAGCTCTTTCTTTCAATATTATACAAGACAACATTGTCTATTGGCATAGTTAGAGGAAACAAAGCAAAACATATTTTCTCACTTTTGAGACAGACCAGTTCCTATTTTTAGCGATGTGAGATTTTCTTATCTTGAACTTGAGCAAGACAAAAAAAATCACGCGAGTTTTACAGGCAAATGCATGCTGTACAGTTTATGTCAACTGACCCCCCCCCCCCCCTAATTGTCCATGATTTTCCTTTTAAAAATAAACAATTCACTGTATATAAGTTTTCAATCTTTTATAAACACGCAAATCCTAACAATCAGCCATATTATTACATAATAACCTTCACGCAATACACAAAGATACGGACCTACTATTTTGATTGACATATGAAGGGGAAATAACTCACATTGTTTACATGATGCGCTGTTTACAAACAAACACGAAACTAAAAACAGCTGATAAAAGTGAGAAATAAAACCAAACACCAGCAAAAAGTGCAAGACAGGGAAATCTCCGACACCCGAGGGTAAGATTTCCCTGTCTTACCCTGTTAACTTATGTATTAACTAAATTTAATACGGCGCTCGGCCAATAATCTTCAGTAGTGAAGGACGGCCAGAAATGTAAAGAAGAAGAATAGATTAGTGAAAAAACTGAAACAGAAAGTGAAACTGAAAGTAGAATTTACCTTGCATTGCAAACGGGACATACAATGCTATTATCAAGTCTTGAAGAATGCCTTGCTTCCATGTCTTTTTGGTTTAAATGCACTAGCAATCAAAATGATGTGTTGACATTTTACTGGTTAGACTTTGGACAGTCACAAATCAGAATATACTGATACTGACAAGGACCTATGACATGTGATGACAAAAGCGCATTCGGAATTGGACATTCGGAAAGAAATTAACAAGTTTTTTTGGCGGGAGGCAGCCCACAGTTGTCGGTCTTATTGTGAGTGTAAAGAACGATAACTCTGCTTCTACTTCTACACTGGTAATTCGTAAAGAGTCTTCCGACTCATCACACGAATGCATAATACTGGACGTCATCCATCATGTGCTCATTAAAAACATATGTACATGTGCAGTTTAAAAACATTCGTGAGATTCTACTTTACTGGCTTCTGTGGACTATGAGGCTGGTCTTGAATGCCTCATAGTCATCAATTCCTAGAATGTCTGGTGGAAGATCATTCCAGTCTTTGATGGTCCTTACAAAGAAGCTGTGTTTCCGCTGATCGCCAGTTGAGCCTATCCTTACGGGTAGAGATTGCGATTTTGATTGTTGTATCATGAATGGATTTTTTGAAATTCCTTTGATCTTTTTACGGTTTATATACAAGAATGTAAGCAACCGCTAAGAACTATGAAATAATGCACACAGATACGTGATATTGGCATTGCACACTTTAAACCTGTGCTGTACTTTAATATGAAACCGGCACGGTCATGAATGCTCACGCATCTGAAAATTATCTGGCAATTTCACGCTCATCCAGTGCATCAAAAAGTGTCGAGATTTTTTGGGCCGAGATATATTGGGGACGACTTTTTCTTAGGGCCGAATATAGTCTCATTCAATCGAGCTGTCGTTCCTTACGAAATCTCAAAAGTTAACTTCCGCGTAGAAACAAAAATTCTTGTCAGTATGTCAGAAGAGATTTAATAAATTAAAAAATTTCAATATAAGTAAAACAAGCTAACAAAATGACTTTTATTACACACAGGTTCCGGGTTTCAGTGGCATCGGACGTACGAGACTTCATGATCACCTTTGCGCTTTATGTTAAGAAGATCTTCATTAGTTGTGTGTGTTAGTGTGCTACACGGAAACCGGTGTTTACAAAGCGTCAAAAAAAAATTTCTTCGACAGTGTGTTTAGCCATGTTTGTTAAAAAATCCTAAGTACTAAGTACACATTTTATACCATAAAGAGCTCGCTTAAGCTCGCATATTACTCTCAGAGCCGTGCAATAACCCACGACCTAGATTAACCCAAATAATCCAGTCGTTATATTACGCTCCCGCTGGTCGCTACCTCGTCCAGCGATAGTGCCGATAGAGGGCGCAGTTTTATTCGAGTTACGACGGCTTTTTTTTTCGACTTGCTGGAGCCGTGGGGCGTCGTCAGAGAGCTCTACATACGGAAAACAGCAGATTTGCCGCTGCCACTCTGCGTCGACACATTTCCACGTTTCGTGGCTATCGGATTTTATTTTCTATCCGAAACCCTTATATAAATCGCTTCACCAATCATTTTTCTATTCATTCATAATCATCTTACCCTCAAAAAGTGGTGTTACACTCCATTATAGCACGAATTTGTCTTAGACCATGATCTTACCTTGTCCAAAATGAGAGGGGGGAACGTAACACATGCTCTTTCCGAAGCCCGTGGGTAACACTGCCATTGAATCTTTTCTTTCCAACACATTTTGTATTATTTCCTTCTGCTCTGATTTGAGCTGTAGATGGAACTGTTTGTCCTGCAGAATACGCTTTATTTCATGTATGTTGTTGTTTACGTATGCAAATAATTTGGCGCGCTGCATTAAGTAGCTCCCATCATGCAATGCGTTGCTGTCATCATTCAGTTAGTATCGCGAGATCACGTTTAATGGCTGAAAAATAAACTGACATGGCGAAATGAAAGGGTCTATGTGAAAATCGTGCTGTACTCGAGTGTAACACCACTTTCTGAGGTTAAGATGGTTATGAATGAATAGAAAAATGATTGGTGAAGCGATTTATATAAGGGTTTTGGATAGGAAATAAAATCCGATAGCCACGAAACGTGGAAATGTGTCGACCAAGAGTTGGAGTGGCAAAACCGCTGTTTTGCTTATGGAGAGCGCTCTGACGTCCCACGTCTCCAGCAAGTCGAAAAAAAAACCCTCACACGGTAGAGAAATCTCGGACTGATATATTGGTGTGAATAAATGTGGTACACACACAGGCACTTGTTTCATTCAAACAAAATATATACCCCCTCCTCTTCCTTACTTCAAAGTAAACATCTGCCCTTTTCCCCTTCCCCACGACTGCCACATTTAAATATACCTCAGACGAATTGGACAAGAATATCAGCGAACGTAGCTCGTTTTATTTTTAAGTCATTGAAGCGGATACAGCCATTTCCGGTCCGGTTTAAATTGATTTAGAAAATTTAATAAAAGGTGCTTTAAAAATCAAATGTCAGTAATTTGAAGTTGAACATATTTTTATAATCTGCATTGGAACAATTATCTGTATTTTAAAGGCTTACTTTACATTTGAGAGGAAATGATCATGATGGCATTGTTACATACGACCGGTCTAGAGAATTCTGAATGCATATGAAAAATCCAGCGCAAACCGGAAGTGGCTGTATCCGTTTCAATGAATTAAAAATAAAACAAGCTACGTTCGCTGATATTCTTGTCCAATTCGTCTGAGGGGACCCGGTAGTTATATTTAGATGTGGCAGTCGTAAAGAGAAATATCTCGGGAGTGTAACGATATAATTGGATCAGCGAAAGGATCACAAATAAGGGGAAAATATTGAGGCGAAGTGGGGAAGGGGAAAAGGGCAGATGTTTAACTTGAAGTAAGGAAGAGGAGGGGGCATATATTTTTTGAATGAAACAAGTGCCTGTGGGTACACAATCTAATTTATTGGGAAATTTAAAATAATGTTAATTGTAAATGGAAATATATTTTTAAGTTACTTCAATATTTTAATGTAATCACTTGGAAGCCCAGTGGCGTAGCTTGGGTCTATTTTCTAGTGAGGCAATTCACCGAGCGCAGCGAGGCGAAAAAATGCTAGGGGGTACGGAAAAAAAAAAATGGGCGATTGAAACGCATTTTCCCGAGTTTACATGGATAATTTATGATTTCAATAATAACCGAAATAACACACAGAAAACTATTTCGATATGCGTCAAATGACTGTGTTTGTGAATTTATTTCAGAACCTTGGGAGTGGTTACATGAAGCTTCTTCCCGAGTTTCAGATAGAATCTATATCTGCAATCGGGAAAAAAACGAGAAGATAAAATAAGCTTGTATCTAAGAGCGGATTTAAGCCCGGCACATTTCCACTTTCAAACTTTGGCACACGGCAACAAACTATACTAAATTATGTAACATGACGGAGCCAAAAGTTTCCGTAAACGATTTCAATTAATGATGTAGAATATATTTTTATTACAAACTTTGACAAAGGTTTTTTATTTCTCGTATTTTTATCAACTTTTATAATATTAATCGCATTAAATTTTTTTCTGCAAAAAAATCTAGTGAGGCAGTTGCCTCATTGCCTCAATGGAAGCTACGCCACTGAAGCCTGTACCAAGGTGATATTTGATAACAGGCAGAATAAGACAATAACGAAATAACAAAAACAACACCCTTCGTTTACCGAGCTCGTGCAAGGGATTCGATTATTGACGACACAATGTAAAGGATAGTCCACCACCTTATATCCATACCATCGCAAATGCATCTTACTCCTGCAACCGCCAGAACTACAAAAAAACATGTCCAAATAAGTACAAATACCATTCTCGAGAATACAGAGCCACCAAAACTCATACTTCCCTTCAGCAATCCGAACATGGAATAGCTTGTCAGCAGTGATAATCAGTTTTCCCACACTTGAAGCGTTCAAGGTGGAGCTGGCTCTTGTACATGTGTAGACATTCACATCATAATTTTAACTGTATATACATTCTTTAGAAGTATGTTTAATCACATACCTCCTTGTCGGCGAATTTACATAGAACAAGTTCGATAATACTCAGAACCACTGAGGGATGACGGAGCCGTCGTGGCCGTGATCGCACGGTAGTAGGGGTGAGTGATTGCGTGGATGATTCTTTTTTAATGCAAACTCAGCAATTTTTTAGCTATATCATGGCGAGAACAAGTTAATTTTCAATGAGATGATGGTGAGGTCCGCTTTGTTCTAGACCAACACGCTTAGTCGTGGATTTTTATAGTGCTAACTCACTGAAACAGCAGTCCGCGGGTAGACATGTCGCTCCACTCGCGGACACATTATTCTGATTCCGATCCAACTAGTCTTTGCTCTTACTTCTTAATGCTGCGTGTTTTGCGGAGAAGCAATACATACCAATTTCATAGTCTATGGTTTGACCCGACCGGGGCTCAAACCAACGATTTACCGCACTCGAGACGAGCACGCTAACCATTACGCCACCAATGCAGTCCTGTGGTAGTTGGATTTACAACTATCTATGTAATCAGAGCATCACCACTGACTGATGTTGTGATTTCGAATCTCGATCAGAGCGGGGTGTACAAAATTAGGTGATAAGGTTTGTAAGTGACTTGCGACAGGTCGGTGGTTTTATCCGGGTTCTCCGGTTTCCTCCACCAATAAAACTGACCGCCATGATATAGCTGGAGTATTGTTGAAAGTGGCGTTAAACAGCATCAAACAAACAACAAAGCAATAAACTGAGGGATGAACTTTACTGGGAGAAGAAGAACTGTGACAGCTGGCACGATTTTGGTAGCAGCATTTTCATTGGTCAATCTCAATTTTAAATCTAGTTACGTTATATGTTAATAGTAATGTCTTACTTACCATCAGATTGATAACAATTCTATTACAATGTTGGATGTATTTATTAAATGTCTAACTGAAAAAGGTGTATTAAATCTCCGAAAGTGTATACGTAACATTTAGGATTTCTGATCGATGAAAAGTCTTTAAATTATTTAAAGGGTCATATATATAATGACATTCCTACCAAGGAACAAGTCCGTCACACATTTCAACCATAAAGACATTTTTAGTTCACCTTGCCGAAGGCAATGTGGGCTTTTGCCATGCATCACTTGGCGTCCGTCGTCCGTTAACTTTTCACATTTTAAACTTCTCTTCTGAAACCCCTCAGCCAAATGAACTGAAATTTGGTAGGAATATGGAAGGTCCTCTATAAAGATTGCTCATTTCGTCCCGATCCATTAACAAACATGGCCGTCACAGGCAATTCTTGTTTCTGATTGGCCGATTTTTGTAAATCTTCTCCTCTGAAACCGCTTGGCCAAATGAACCGAAACTTGGTAGGAAGCATCTATGGAAGGTCCTCTATAAAGGCTGCTCATTTTGTCCCAATTGGTTAACAAACATGGCCGCCGCAGGCAATTCTTGTTTCTGATTGGTCGATTTCTAAAAATCTTCTCCTCTGAAACCGCTTGGCCAAATGATCCGAAACTTGGTAGGAAGCATCTATGGAAGGTCGGTCCTCTATAAAGATTGCTCATTCCGTCCCGATCCGTTAACAAACACGACCGCCACAGGCGATTCTTGTTTCTGATTGGCTGATTTTTTAGCTTCTTCTCCTCAGAAACCGTTTGGCAAATGAACCGAAACTTGGTAGAAAACATCTATGGAAAGTCCTCTGTTACGACTGCTCAATTCGTCCAGATCCATTAACAAACATGGCCGCCACAGGCAATTCTTGTTTCTGATTGGTTGATTTCTAACAAAATCTCTCTGAAACCGCTTTCCCAAATGAACCGAAACTTGGTAGGATGCTTCTATGGAAGGTCCTCTACTAAGTGCTCATTTCGTCCCGATCCATTAACAACTATGGCTGCCACAGGCAATTCTTGTTTCTAATAGGTCGATTTCTAAAAATCTTCTCCTCTGAAATCGCTTTGCTAAATGAACCGAAACTTGGTAGGAAGCATCTATGGAAGGTTCTCTATAAAGATTGCTCATTTTGTCCCGATCCATTAACAAACATGGCCGCCACAGACAATTCTTGTTTCTGATTGGTCGATTTCTAAAAATCTTCTACTCTGAAACAGCTTGGCCAAATGGACCGAAACGTGGTAGGAAGCATCTATGGAAGGTCCTCTATGGGAATTGCTCCTTTCGCTTTGATCCGTTAACAAACATGGCCGTCATATGCAATTCTTGTTTCTTATTGGTCGATTTCTAAAACATCTTTTCCTCTGAAGCCGCTTGGCCAAATGATATGCAACTTGGTAAAGAGCATCTATGGAAGGTCCTCTATAGAAATTGCTCATTTCGTTTTGATCCATTAACAAACATGGCTGCCACAGGCAATTCTTATTTTAGATTGGTCGATTTCTAAAAAAAATTCTTCTCTGAAACTGCTTCGCCAAAATGAACCGAAATTTGGTGGGAAGCACCTATGGAAGGTTTTGTATTAAGTTTCCTCAAAGCAGAATGAAAGGTGAGCGACACAGGCTCAGAACACTGAGCCTCTAGTTTCGTATATTGCAGATATACTAGGTAAAAATATTTATAAAAGAACATTCTTTTAGCTATAAAATGAATAACAAACTTATTTGGGAAAACAGGTCCAGGCAGTTAAAACAAACTGAAAGGTGAAACATCATGGCCTTCTGTCAATGTCTGCAACTATAACATTGAGTTTGGTATCGGGGTATAAACTTATGTCAGTTGTGTTGTTAAACAGTTAATGATCACAACCACTCCGCTACCTAGACTCCTTCACTTGAACCATGGATATCTTAATTACTCAGCCTGTTTTCAACTAAAATTAGACCGCATCGGTGGTGTAATGGACAGTGTGGTAGATCATGGGTTCAGGTCTTGGTCAATTCAGACTAAATAACAAAAAGCTGGTATTTGCTGCTTCTCTGATGGGAACACCACATGAAGGAGCAAGAACAAAGACTCGTTGGCTCTGAATCAAGATAACATGTCCAAGAGGAGCACTATGTCTACCTACAGAACGTTGTTTCGGTGATCTAGCACTCAAAGAAGACATCATTATCATCTCATCAAATGAAACTTGTTCTTGTCATAATATAGGTGAATGTTCGTTTGATGTTAAACGACAATTAAACACTAGTGACTCAAGTAAAATCATTAGTTCCTTTGACATCGACATAACAACGTTCAACTATATGCACATATTTATCTGTAGATAGCTATATAGATTTTTCAAAAATGCAATACAATACAATACAATATTTTTATTCCAATTAGGGTCCCTCAAGGGGCAATAACAAATATACATTCATAATTATATCAACAGTTACAACAATACAGAATGGAGATATATGTTTTTAAACAAGACAATTCTAACTATTTAAATGATATATGTTACAAAAAATATATAAATAAATAAATAAATAGGCCGTGTTCGGCAGCACGACCCGATGAGAGGCAATGAGTAATGTATAGTTGCAGTGTATCATATGGTTGAAGAATGGACTACATGAATGCGATTACTTAGCTGGAGGAGACACCAGGGGACGATGCTTAAGAATTGTGTTATGATTCTCCCCGTGTCTGATCCAGCAAAGCAAGCGCTTCTGTCAATGTCTGCAACTATAACATTGAGTTTGGTATCGGGGTATAAACTTATGTCAGTTGTGTTGTTAAACAGTTAATGATCACAACCACTCCGCTACCTAGACTCCTTCACTTGAACCATGGATATCTTAATTACTCAGCCTGTTTTCAACTAAAATTAGACCGCATCGGTGGTGTAATGGACAGTGTGGTAGATCATGGGTTCAGGTCTTGGTCAATTCAGACTAAATAACAAAAAGCTGGTATTTGCTGCTTCTCTGATGGGAACACCACATGAAGGAGCAAGAACAAAGACTCGTTGGCTCTGAATCAAGATAACATGTCCAAGAGGAGCACTATGTCTACCTACAGAACGTTGTTTCGGTGATCTAGCACTCAAAGAAGACATCATTATCATCTCATCAAATGAAACTTGTTCTTGTCATAATATAGGTGAATGTTCGTTTGATGTTAAACGACAATTAAACACTAGTGACTCAAGTAAAATCATTAGTTCCTTTGACATCGACATAACAACGTTCAACTATATGCACATATTTATCTGTAGATAGCTATATAGATTTTTCAAAAATGCAATACAATACAATACAATATTTTTATTCCAATTAGGGTCCCTCAAGGGGCAATAACAAATATACATTCATAATTATATCAACAGTTACAACAATACAGAATGGAGATATATGTTTTTAAACAAGACAATTCTAACTATTTAAATGATATATGTTACAAAAAATATATAAATAAATAAATAAATAGGCCGTGTTCGGCAGCACGACCCGATGAGAGGCAATGAGTAATGTATAGTTGCAGTGTATCATATGGTTGAAGAATGGACTACATGAATGCGATTACTTAGCTGGAGGAGACACCAGGGGACGATGCTTAAGAATTGTGTTATGATTCTCCCCGTGTCTGATCCAGCAAAGCAAGCGCTTCTGTCAATGTCTGCAACTATAACATTGAGTTTGGTATCGGGGTATAAACTTATGTCAGTTGTGTTGTTAAACAGTTAATGATCACAACCACTCCGCTACCTAGACTCCTTCACTTGAACCATGGATATCTTAATTACTCAGCCTGTTTTCAACTAAAATTAGACCGCATCGGTGGTGTAATGGACAGTGTGGTAGATCATGGGTTCAGGTCTTGGTCAATTCAGACTAAATAACAAAAAGCTGGTATTTGCTGCTTCTCTGATGGGAACACCACATGAAGGAGCAAGAACAAAGACTCGTTGGCTCTGAATCAAGATAACATGTCCAAGAGGAGCACTATGTCTACCTACAGAACGTTGTTTCGGTGATCTAGCACTCAAAGAAGACATCATTATCATCTCATCAAATGAAACTTGTTCTTGTCATAATATAGGTGAATGTTCGTTTGATGTTAAACGACAATTAAACACTAGTGACTCAAGTAAAATCATTAGTTCCTTTGACATCGACATAACAACGTTCAACTATATGCACATATTTATCTGTAGATAGCTATATAGATTTTTCAAAAATGCAATACAATACAATACAATATTTTTATTCCAATTAGGGTCCCTCAAGGGGCAATAACAAATATACATTCATAATTATATCAACAGTTACAACAATACAGAATGGAGATATATGTTTTTAAACAAGACAATTCTAACTATTTAAATGATATATGTTACAAAAAATATATAAATAAATAAATAAATAGGCCGTGTTCGGCAGCACGACCCGATGAGAGGCAATGAGTAATGTATAGTTGCAGTGTATCATATGGTTGAAGAATGGACTACATGAATGCGATTACTTAGCTGGAGGAGACACCAGGGGACGATGCTTAAGAATTGTGTTATGATTCTCCCCGTGTCTGATCCAGCAAAGCAAGCGCTTCTGTCAATGTCTGCAACTATAACATTGAGTTTGGTATCGGGGTATAAACTTATGTCAGTTGTGTTGTTAAACAGTTAATGATCACAACCACTCCGCTACCTAGACTCCTTCACTTGAACCATGGATATCTTAATTACTCAGCCTGTTTTCAACTAAAATTAGACCGCATCGGTGGTGTAATGGACAGTGTGGTAGATCATGGGTTCAGGTCTTGGTCAATTCAGACTAAATAACAAAAAGCTGGTATTTGCTGCTTCTCTGATGGGAACACCACATGAAGGAGCAAGAACAAAGACTCGTTGGCTCTGAATCAAGATAACATGTCCAAGAGGAGCACTATGTCTACCTACAGAACGTTGTTTCGGTGATCTAGCACTCAAAGAAGACATCATTATCATCTCATCAAATGAAACTTGTTCTTGTCATAATATAGGTGAATGTTCGTTTGATGTTAAACGACAATTAAACACTAGTGACTCAAGTAAAATCATTAGTTCCTTTGACATCGACATAACAACGTTCAACTATATGCACATATTTATCTGTAGATAGCTATATAGATTTTTCAAAAATGCAATACAATACAATACAATATTTTTATTCCAATTAGGGTCCCTCAAGGGGCAATAACAAATATACATTCATAATTATATCAACAGTTACAACAATACAGAATGGAGATATATGTTTTTAAACAAGACAATTCTAACTATTTAAATGATATATGTTACAAAAAATATATAAATAAATAAATAAATAGGCCGTGTTCGGCAGCACGACCCGATGAGAGGCAATGAGTAATGTATAGTTGCAGTGTATCATATGGTTGAAGAATGGACTACATGAATGCGATTACTTAGCTGGAGGAGACACCAGGGGACGATGCTTAAGAATTGTGTTATGATTCTCCCCGTGTCTGATCCAGCAAAGCAAGCGGTTCAAGTAGTAAAACATCATGTGTTTGATGAAAGGACTGTGATTACTTAGCTGGAGGAGACACCAGGGGACGGTCCTTAAGAATCGCATTTCGATTCTCCCCGTGTCTGATCCAGGAAAGCAAGCAGTTCGAGTAATAAACTAAATTGGGAATAAATAGATGTATCGCTTAATAAACAAACACTATCACAAATTTAATATACTAAGATAATTATAACAAGAATGGTTCAAAAAGCATTCAATAATATATATTATATGTACCTTTTGTAACTCAATGTCTGACCTTGTATATGTATATAAATAACAAAGGGAACTTCAATTAACTTATTGAAGGAAACCTGAGAAATTTGTGTGCATCAGTAAATCAAGAGGGATACCTCAAGAACGGAAAAGGTGGTAAAGACGGTCTGCGGGGTGATTGTTGACTAGAAAAATTTCACAGAACAACATGGAAGATTTGTTAAACTACTTAATTTCTCATGCAGCTGTGGGTCGTCGGACATAAGAGATTCTACTATGCAAATTCTTGTCAAAATATACATGTACATAATTTGCGTAATCGGTCTAAACCGGCTGAAAGAAAAATTTCACATTTTCCAGTTGATAAAAATAATATTGAATAACGAGTGTTATCATTATATTGAATTACGGATGTTTCGGTAATACAGGCAATGACAGGGTGACCCCAAAAAAAAACGAACCCATAAAAATGTTAATTATTCCTACATAGGTCCATAAAATTTCTTCAAATTTGGTAGACTTAAACTTCAGCCTATGGATCATCTTTCCACACAGTTTTAGCCATCTGAATCAGTTTGCATAGAATTGTTATGTTCTTTCCAAAATGTGCTCCAAATGGCATCCTCGGCGTTGAAGGCACACTTGCATACGTCGCGCAAAATTGTCAATGACTCGCACACATTCCTCCTATGGGATTTCCCTGATCTTTGCTGTGATTGCTGCCTTCAGTTCACCAATTGTTTGAGGATCGTTCTCATACACATTACCCTTGAGATACCCCCCACAGATAAAAATCTGGGGGGTTCAAGTCTGGTGAATGCGCTATGTGGCAGTACTGGTGAAGTTTTGGGTATCATTGGGACGACGCAGAGGTATAGATCGAGATGAACAGTGGTCCCGGCAAGATGGGGGCCACCCCCCCCCCCCCCCACACACACACACAACAAATGACTCCCTAGCCTGGTTTAGAGAGCGATTTAAAGACAGACTGATCAGAAGGAAGTGTGAAATCGAGTGGGCAGCACATTCACCAGACTTAAACCCCCCCATATTTTTTTTCTGTGGGGGTATCTCAAGGATAATGTGTATGAGAACAATCCTCAAACAATTGGTGAACTGAAGGCAGCAATCACAGCAAAGATCAGGGAAATCCCTAAGGAGGAATGTGTGCGAGTCATTGACAATTTTGCGCGACGTATGCAAATGTGCCTTCAACGCCGAGGTATATATCGAGATGAACAGTGGTTCCGGCAAGATGGGGGCCACCCCCACACAACAAATGACTCCCTAGACTGGCTTAGAGAGCGATTTAAAGACAGACTGATCAGAAGGAAGTGTGAAATCGAGTGGGCAGCGCATTCACCAGACTTGAACCCCTCATATTTTTATCTGTGGGGGTATCTCAAGGATAATGTGTATGAGAACAATCCTCAAACAATTGGTGAACTGAAGGCAGCAATCACAGCAAAGATCAGGGAAATCCCTAAGGAGGAATGTGTGCGAGTCATTGACAATTTTGCGCGACGTATGCAAATGTGCCCTCAACGCCGAGGATGCAATTTGGAGCACATTTTGGAAAGAACATAACAATTCTATGCAAACTGACTCAGATGGCTAAAACTTTGTGAAAAGATCATCCATAGGCTGACCAAATTTGAAGAAATTTGATGGACCTATGTAGGATTAATTAATATTTTTTTGGGTTCGGTTTTTTTGGGGTCACCCGGGTATGATGTAGATTTTCTTTTTTTGCAAGCGGTATATATAATAAAATCACTGGTAATTAATTTGAATATTTATTAGTTGTTAAAATTAACCAGAAAAGTCCTGTCCCACTTGTTACGAACCAGTAATTATACCATGATTTACTAAAATACAGCTAACAGAATCATTAATGAATTAATGGTCAGTAAAAAAAAATATTACATCATGTGACTTGTCTATTATCATGTGATATTTGGTAGTACAGTCTATTGCTACGACCGATGTTGTTATATTTAATATAATTACGAAGGAACAAATAAACTGAAAGTGAAATTGCAAACAAAAATAGCCATATAAAAATAATTATCAATAACATAGACCACAAATAAAATAATCAAAAAAAGAAATGATAGAAGCATTAAAACAACGACGAATTTTTTCGTGCACCCCTTAATTTTAGACTATTCCAATAATCGGAAGTAAACAGTATTCAAAATGGCAGACGACGAAGAACACGAAAATATTAAGATAACTGGGAATGAATCGATGAAACAGAGCAGTTCATTACAACAAATGCTGAATTCGATAACAAAGGAGAGATCAAAACCCAGTTTTTCAATTTCTGGTGGTATAAGGCGTACTTTTATACACTTAACACTATAAACACCCACTCGTTTTACATTTTAATTTTCTGCGGCAACTCGTAAATACTCTCTTATATGGACATCCTGACATTTGATAATTAAAGGAGATAAACTCAACCGATATCGTCGAGATTTCACCTCTGTTTCAATGGAAAATTTGAAAAACATGAAATAAACTAGTTATATATAATTTTAATGTAATTATTATATAACACTGTTTACCATTGCCATTGGCATTGGGTTAGTCCGAGATTTCTCTGCCGTCCGACGGCTTTTTTTTTTACTTGCTGGAGCCGGGGGTCCCACGGCTCCTGCAAGTCGAAGAAAAAGCTGTCGGACGGCAGAGGAATCTCGGACTACCATTGGGTAATGTTTGCCGTCAATTACACAATAGACCCTTTAGTGTTTTATCTAAAGAAAAATAGAATGGCGCTGCGCCTTTCCCCATTTTCATGATCCCATGCCCCTTTTGATAAAAAAAAACGTGACGCCATGTATTGCCGATGTTCCCTTTTTCATTTCTTCAAACGGTCCGTAATTTGTCACTTGAATTTTCAAAAAATAGTAAAAAAATGTTTGTAACAATCCATTCTTCTTCATTTGATGATTAAAACTAATTAGTCACTACAATGACAATTTTATTACATGTTACAAGCCAATCAACAGATTATAGAATTTTTGTTTAGATTGCATAATCTTTGATCTCGCCTGGACAAAGAATTCAATCAATGATAATATTTTTTTTATAGTTATGACATGTACTCAAAATGCCACAGTATGTATTTACAGACTTCCCGAAGTCCGTCGGTCCTGACCGACAGAAACGCAGAAGGACCGACGATTTCAAAATATATATCGGACCAAATGTCCGGTAAAATTTGAAAGGACCGACGACTTCAAAATATATATCAGACCGAATGTTTGGTATAATAGTTACCTCAGATTTTGTCCGAAAGGCATTGATCAGTGTTTAATTTTATTTTTAAATACATAATTTTCATTGTTTCACCCCTTTTATGCATTTCTGGTTTTTAACCAAACCCATTTGTGAAGACGATCATGATTGGTTATTTGTATATATATTAGCCAATGGCGCGACGTCTTTCATACAACCATTGACCTATAGTACAAGGTCATTTGATATATATATAGAAATAGAAATATAAACAACAATGTCGTTCCTCAAATATTATCAGGGGGCTAACCCTGGGAAGAAAAGAAAAAATGCTAACCCGAGTGAGGAGGAAAATAAGTTGCAGCAGCAAAAATATGAAGAGCGCAGGCCTGATCGTAAGTTTTTAGATAAATGGCTGGTAGGACGCCCGTGGCTATTGTACGATAATGATATACCCGATAAATCAGCTATGTTTTGCAACTGGTGCATAGACTATAACAATACATATGTAAACAATGAATTTAAAAAGAACATGAACACTTTCATCACTGGGTGTAAGAATTTTAGATTTTCCACAATAGCTGATCATGAATCTTCTAGAATTCACATCAAAGCATCAGAGTTTGTTAAATCTAAAAATATGCCCGACAACGAGATAATGAACTCTGAAGCAGGAAAGGCAGTATCTCAACTGAAAGCAGCTGAGACTAGTAAGCTCAGCATCTTGTTCAGAAATGCACATTCTGTTTGTAAAAACAATAGACCCTTAACAGATTTCATCTGGTTGTGTCAGTTGGATAAGGTTAAAGGCCTTGATATAGGAGAGACTTACATGAATGAAAAGGCAGCAACAAATTTCATAAAATACATAGGAGTCAGTGAACGTGAGCAAACAATATCTTTGTTGGAGAAAAGTCCATTTTTTTTCATTTTTAATGGATGGTTTAGTTTAAACATATTTTATTGTCTTATAAATGTACAATTAGATTGGAAACAAGTTATATCAACTTAGTATATCCGCTCTATACAATAATGTTATATACATAAATAAGAAAATGACAGCAACTTGCATAATATAATAAATGTATACATGAATATATTTGATAAACAGAAGTAATGGGAAAAAAGGGGGGATAAGGGGATTGAGTGCAAATAAATGATAACATCCTGAGTACAGGGTATAATTTCGTATCATTCAAATCTATTAGAATGGTGTATATATTTGTGGACATTTCTAAACACTATTAAATTGTTTTCGTCAGTTAAATTATCAGAGCCAAATAATAAGTTTTCAATTGAGATAACTGTATACGGTGTAATACTCATAATTAATTGCATTCGTATAAAGGGGACATTCTAATAAATAATGAATAGCATCTTCTAAAGGACATTCGCAGGCGCAGCTGGGGTCACTAACTAAATTTGCTCTAAATAAATCTGCTCCCAGTGAACTACACTGATGTCTTAATCTAGTATGTATTATATTACATTTCCTACTTCCTAACAAATAGTAATTAGAAACCTTAAATAAATTCGCCCTTAAAGTTTGCTTAAACTTTGAAGTAGTTTGTATAGATTTAAAATTCGGATCCAATGAATTCCATGAACGTATAGTAGACGGAAAAAACGATTTGGAAAATGTTTCTAAACGACATCTTGGTACCCTATATTGTAAAGAATTTCTCAGATTATAATTGTTAACTACTAAATATTCATTTAGACAGTCCTGTAAATATTCTGGAGCTATATTATTATGTATTTTATGAAATAAAGTAAGTTTTCGACGCCTCCGTCTACAACTTAAAGTCTCCCAACCGGTTTCGAAGTATAAAGATTCCTTGCTTGCAAATTTTGGCAACCCAGTAATTATCCTAGCGGCTTCAAATTGAAGCTGTTCCAACTTATCTGCATCCCTTGAACAACACCCATCCCATAACTCACATGCATACTCTAGTAATGGATGGTACAACCGATATTAGTGGAGACGAGCAAGAGAGTATTTACATCAGATTTTCAAACAAAGGTGTGATCACAGAGAGATTTCTACATATTGGAACACCAAATTCAACCTGTTCCCAGGACTTGTACAACTTTGTTGTGGAAACATTTGAGAGATATGGAGTTGACAAAGGTTTGTGTTATTTACGGAGTCTTGGTATATTTCTGTTGCTTACCTTTTCTTTCATATAAGATCTAAACTATCTACCAAATTATTTTGTTATTGAATGTTAAAAAAAAATGAAAACATTACAAACCTATAATAATTCAATTGAATTTGTTAAATGAGACAATAAAAATTCTACAACAGCCTAGTTTTTCGTTCGTGGCATTTAGAGCTCTTCTCAGGGAGTGGTGTTCCACCCTTGTTGAAGTCCTTGGGAAGACCTCTAGATTACATTCAAGTGATCATTGTTACAGATGCATTGCTGTGTCTACTTGGCATCTGGAGACTTCCCCATATCTTTTCATTTTTATAGCAAAATTTAAAAAAGCAATTATTAATACCAATATTGATGTGCTATATGAGGAAATATTTCCATGTCAGCATTGAGCAAAGCTTATTAACACCAAACTTAGACCAAAAAGTTTTACTTTTATACATTGTAGGTGATGCTTGAACTCATTGATTTTAAAGGAAGATTTTTGAAAACTTCTCATTTAATTTTCAGAGAAACTGATTGGTATGGGGTCAGATGGTGCCTCTAATATGACCGGGATAAAATCTGGTCTGTCAACCTTATTAAGAGAAAACATTTCCAAGGAAATTGTAAATGTTCACTGCCTATGCCATCGACTTGAGTTGAGTTTTAGAGATGTGTTCAAGAAAGTGAAAGTATACGACAAAATGATGACTTTACTTATCAGACTTTATTATTTCTTCAACAAAAGTTATAAAAATAAGCATAGCTTGCAGAATGCTTTCAAAGTTGTTGGCAAAGGATTGTTACTGCCAAAAGTAACTGGGACGAGATGGCTTGCTCATGTGTACCGTGCCATAACAGCTCTTCTACGGAGTTACAAAGCCTTGGAAATGACGTTATCAACAGCGTCCCATAAAAATCCAAAAGCCGAAGGCCTTGTTAAGATAATGTTGGATAAGAATGTGATGGCATTCATCCTTTTACTTCAGGTAATTACATGTACACAAATGTATGTCTTGCTAGTAAGGGATGTCATATTTTTGTCTTGTATCATGTACAAAAATGTATGTCAGTCAATGTAAATAAATACATACATCATGTATAGGTTTATGCCCAACTTCCTGTAGTAGTTTAGCATGTATGTTTAATCGGCATCATGTCCATGTAACCTGTATTTTCAGATTGAAGGTTAGGTATAAGGATAAACTTTGTGAAAGTATAATAAAGCAACATAAATCACATAAATGATAATTTGTCTTTCATTGAGTATTTTCAGATTGAAGGTTAGGTATAAGGATAAACTTTGTGAAAGTATAATAAAGCAACATAAATCACATAAATGATAATTTGTCTTTCATTGAGTATTATAAGTATTATGATACGTAACTGTTTGTATGTCTGCAACTCCTCCTAAACCATGCATAGGAATAAATTTAAAAACAAATTACCATAAGGCATAACTTCTAGTATTAAAAAATAGCTATAGCAAATTAGTACATTTTGTGCAGGGGTCATATATGTATCTTCCACATATTTGTATATTATCAATAGTAATATTTAGTCAGTGTGACCAGATTGACTGAGAAACTTTAACTCCCTGTAAAAAAGTTGTAACACTGCTGATATTTTATTGTTTAGGATATCTTGAATACAGCTCTGAGATTGTCTCTGAAATTGCAACAGGATAATGTAACACTCTCGGACAGTATTTGTTGGGTAGAAGCAACTCTAGAGCTTATCGAGGAAAAGAAAACCTCTTTTAGGTAGGTATATACTATATACAAGGTATTATAAATTTGATTATTCCAAAGAAAAAATATGGGATTCATGCCGAGAAGACAGCATCCAACTTTTTACTAAATATAACCTGATAAAATTATCTATGCGTGTAGAACTTTTCTGTAAATTAACTTTTGCCAATTATTTGCAAAGTTGGTATCATGCTCATACATGTACATGCATGTTATTTAGTCTAATGATAAATGCTATTCTATTAATGATTTAAGATAATTGAATATTTGGAGTTGATTTATTTCTATAGGGAGAATGAAGCCTTAAGAATGGCTTTAGATACTGGAAAATATGATGATATTACTCTAAAGGGTGCTGTTCCAAGTATGACTTATGCAGAATCAATATTTGATGGTCTAAATGATGCTATTAAGAGGAGATTCAGCATTGAAACAAACAATGTCTTTAACGCCACAAAAGTGTTGAACTTTTTGAGCTGGCCACTGACAGGAAATGAGCTACAAGGTTACAAAAAAGTTGTGTTTTGTTGAAGCGTTTTAGTTTTGCTTAGGCCTGTCAAGTTAATTTTTAGATTCTCATCCACTGTGATGAAAGTATTTTCATTTTTGATCAAATTAGCTGGACATAATTGTCAATGTGTCCGAGGTTATTTTTTTGGTTTAAAATGGCTTGCAGGGCTAGCTGTGACATACAGTTCTGAATTGAGTGCCCATGAAAAAAAAATGGTGGAACAGAATGGGATGAGAAACTACAACCTAACTTGATGTGGCCTGGTCTTGAATTTCTGTTGAAGTTGTTGTTGTTGTTATTTTTTTATATTGATTTGAATATCGAGGAATGGTCAATCATTTAAGGAATATTTGAAATTGTTGAACAGGTTACCGTTAATACGATATAACCTGGTTTGGGTCAGTTTACACTTTTCATAAACCACTTCTATACGATATAACCTGGTTTGGGTCAGTTTACACTTTTCATAAACCGCTTCACGGTTTATTTAGCGTTGACAGACCCAAGCCAAGTTATATCGTATAACCTTTTCAACAATTTCAAATATCCCAGGTTTCAAGTTGTTGGGAATAATTAATAACTAAAACTGAGTATTTATTTATTTTGATAACAAGATGCATTTTGTATATATGAAGCTACAGTGTACTAGTATCTGAAATAAAATACTGTCCATTGATCAGTGTTGATTAGTCTCTTTTTAATTCTTATAGCTACAATGTAATTCATATTAGGTCTAGTTGCAGGAACAACCATATTTCTATTGTAATTTTGTTTAAATTTCATTTATAGGCTTTGGTAATGGAGAGATAAAACTTTTTATGGAGCACTTCAGTAATACATTGCAGATGGTACCAAGTTTTTGCCCAGATGAAGTTCTTCCTGAATGGAGTTTTTTGAAGAAGTTGACTGTAAAAAGGTAATACAAAAGTACAATAACAAATAATGTTTTCAATTAATTTTCAAACAGTTTAAATTCCATATCAAGGATCTTTGGAGTGGGAACCCAAATACTTATTAGTCTATCTGTTGGAAGAGTTTGTCTGCTCCTATATAAATATGATTCATGAAACTTTAGAAAATGTTTATCAATGATGTATAGGTATACACCTTATAGTTTAACCCATCCTACCATAAACATTATTATGTGTCAAGTTGACAATTTTCCATTAATGTATAGTTAATTATTTACATTGGTGATTCTATTGTAGATATGGCAAAAACATCAGCACAGTTTGTTGGAATAGAGTCCTGCAAGAGTCTGACATGAAAAACATTGCAGTACTAGTTGACCTGATGTTAACACTCCCACCCACAAGTGTTAGATGTGAAACTGCTTTTTCACAGCTTAAGCTGTTGAAAACTTGCAGAAGGTCACGTCTTGGCCAAGGAGTGTTGAATGATCTAATGGCAGTAAAGTTACTCTCTCCATCAGTTTTGGAATTCAACCCAGATTCAAGCATTCAGAAATGGCAGGTAATTATATTCAATGTTTTGGTTTGAGCAGTCTTACAGAGAGTTTAATATTCAAAATGAGGGCACTTCGAGTGCACTAGAATTGGTACTCCTAACTTCCATGGACATTACCATGATTTGATTTCCTTTTTCGATTTTTCTCCAGTAATTTGATTTAAATGTCTATGGAATGCCAAAAAAGTCTTGGGCTTAGTTTTAAAGTGTATAAATTCTTTGGATTGACAAGTACATATATGCAATCAGAGCTGTTCGAATCCTGCTCATGGCCATGGCGAGGTGTACTCGATACAACATAGTGTGATAAAATTGTCAGTGACTTGTGACAGATCGGTGGTTTTCTCCGGGTACTCTGGTTTCCTCCACCAATAAAACTGATCACCACGATATAGCTTAAATATTGTTGAAAGTGGCATTAAGCACCATATTAAACCCCCTATTCCCAGACTTTTGACAATTAAGTTAAGATAGATTATCTTAAGATGTTAAGATAGCAATAAATTCTTGACACAAAATCCCTGTAATTTATGACATGGCCACTAAGTGAACTCAACTTGTATTGCTGTGTTTCACAATTTTTTTTCTAAATGCATCAAAAATGAATTTTGACAAAGAAATTTTGATTTAGTGCACCCTAATTGCTAAAATTATGTATATTTCTTATGATAGGTGGATTCATGTGGTAGAAGAACGTCTTACAAAAGACTCGCAGAAACCCAGAGAAATGAACTGAAGGTTGCTCAAGCTGACAAACAGCTACCTGATATTGTGGTGAATGCTGATATGGAAATCAATATTGATATTGATGATAATGATAATGAAATTGATAGTGCTTCTAGTTCAAATAGTGTAATTCAAGTTGGGCGGTCATTTATGGATCAAATAGAACTGTTGTGTGATAAAGAGGAAGATGATGATATAGATGACGAATGCCACGACTACCAAGATGAAGATTTCAATTTTGTACAATTATTGTTTTATTCCAGAAATTGATATTATTAATATGTTATTTGAATTATATAAAATTTTACACAATCAGAATGTAGTCAAAGATACTGTCTGATGGTAAAAAACTTGCATTCGATTGATTGAGACAAGGCCAAGAATGAACTGAGGCCAAAGACAAGACACACACTATACAAGACATAACATAAACAATTTTGAACATCACTGAAAACTAAAAATTGAATTACTTTAACCTCTATAAAAACCAGAGGTGAAATCAGGTGCCCAATTGCTAATACTATATGGTAAAACACTCTAAAAAAGCCAAACTAAACATTATGCACATGACCGTGAATTTTTTTGGGATTTTTTTTCGGACCAGCAAAATATTTTTCGGACTGACAAGATCTTCGTGTCTGTCAGTCCGAATGACTGACAACTTCTCAGCAAGTTTCGGGAAGTCTGATTTAAAGTGGACATATTTTTGTAATCGTCATATGGGCGCAATTTCGCATTGAGAAAGTTGCCGTCAAAATATATAATTAATATTATCGTATCGTCATTCATTGCACGATTCGTCTCAATGTCTGCCACAGCGAACTATTTTTGCCAAATTTATGAAAATGTCGATATCATGTTTATTGAAATCTATCGTATCCATTAAGTATTTTGAAAGTGATTTTCTCGAAAAGTCATAACTTTGATCAAAGAAACCAAGGACGTGTAGTCCTTTGAAACACTAAAAAAAAAAAAAAATGGCACGATCAACAGGAGTTCGCAATCCACCGAAGCTACTTTTAACCAAACAAAATTTTGATGTATTTATTCTCATTTCTGTGAAATGAAATCTTAGTTCTCATATTTTATATTTCATTTATATGCAAAGGTTGGCCATTTAATTCGTTGAAATGCACAGCACGAGGACGCATATAAAAGGTTTTTTTATGTATTGATCATCATCCGGGTAACAATTATGTTCTATTTATAGAACTATTTACAAACAGACACGTGTCTGCAATTAAAAAAAATAACTACAGTATTTTTATTCCAATTGTTGCAATTTGATTATGAGGTCTGAGAAAAATTATTTATTTTACAACTTGCTTCAGTTTTATACTGATTTCCTACAAAGAATCTAGATAGAAGTTGAACCATTGGGCAAACTGGCAGAATTTTGTTTTCTGCTGAAGACTACACAAATATGAGTTATTTCAATTGTTGGGGTATTAGTCCAAAGCACAGTGACATTTCAAAAAGGGTGGGGGAGGGAGTATTTACAATTTGTTTGGTATTAGACCAAAAGCACAGTAATATTTCAAAAGGGGGGGGGGGGGTATTACAATTTGTGTGGTATTGAGATAAAAATAGTGGCAATGTTATGTTTTATCAGTTGGTTGTTAATTTGCAGAGTATGTTCCCATCCTAGGAGGTTTTCAATCTCCATTACTAACTGATTATAAGATTAAGCTCATTATATTCTTGTTTATTCATAATTTAAAAAAAAAATCTGTTCTGCAAAAGTGACTAATGGTCTCAAAATCCTGGCTAATTCCCTGTGTACCTGTGTCATGTGTGTATGAATAGGGCCAGGGAAAAAAAATCTCTTCAAGGTTTCCTTACAGTACCATCCCTATTTTTTCAGCCTACCCTAGCACATTTTATTGGTATTTATTGTAAAACGCCGCTAAGTCATCACATTTTGGTTAAGCACTGTTAAAGTCAAGAAATCAAAATAATTTTGAAAAATAAAATGGTTTTACCTATGTACCTACCTACCCTATTTTTTCTATGTGTCCTTTTTGGTAAAAGTGCCCTTTTTAAAAAAAAAAATACCATGCCCCTTTTCAGTCCTAGATAAAACACTAACCCTTTCATGATAACTGCGGTCCTTCTTTCATCCGGGATATTTGTGAGTGGTAATAATACCCTTTCCCGTAAAATGCGTTTATGACGTCATAATTTTTCCACTCACAAATGTCCCGGATGAATGTAGGACCGCAGTTATCATGAGAGGGTCAATTGACATGTCATAGCTAAGGGGTTTTGTGTCCAACATGTAAATTACTATTGTATGATAGAAAATAAAGATATCCAGTGAAACCGAAATATCATCGATCCGACGGACAAGTCTGGTAAATTGACCAGTAGAACACGATATATTTCTGGTCCAACTGTCCGTTGCTGTTCTGGTACGGTTCCGACATTTGATATTGAAATGCCATTTTAGCTTTCACTTACCTCCCCTTATTTTTTTGTAAAATCAACAATGCGGCATCATGTTCCAGTTGAAATGGAAGAAGGCTGCCATTCCCAGTAAAGCCCTGAAGCGTAAATGTGAAGTTGCTTATAGAAATAAGGAAAAACACAAAAGGTATGAGGAGCACCGACCGGACAGAAAGTTGAACCGGAAGTGGCAACAGGGGAGGCTGTGACTTGTTTTCAACCATGACAGTATTTTGTGATGCCTGTCCTTCTTCAATTACCCCTTTGGTATCTTCAAACTCTTCTCAGGACTTGTTCCATGTATGTTTACTTTTATGGGACAGATCAAAATATACATACAAACCTCAAAGGTCAGAACAGATTATAACGGGTTGTTCAAAATAAAAACATCTCTTCTGTTCTTTATCATGAACGAAGACAACTACATGTAAAGACTTAACAAATTTGTAAAGTTAAAACTACTTCAGGCCTAAATTAAAAATATGTTGGTTTGCTGTTCTCCTACCCAAGGGTCCAGAGTTTGGGTAGGTAGGTAGAGGATTTTTTTTTTTCTTTTTTTTTCCATTAAATATTACTTTCGTTGAACATTACCGAAAGAAACATGCCTGTACTATCAATACTAAAGTCAGGCTAACATGACTCCCTGTTGTTACTAATTCAATGTTTGTCTGTTTATTTTCTATGGGTTAACGGTTTCCTTGTGCTGTTTGTGGTAGCTTTTCCCCTCAGAACATCAACTTCTAATACTTTTATCGGACTTGACTGTATATATGAGTAACATGGCAGGTGTCTTATAAGAGGCAGGAGCTTGGCGAGCACATGAGTTCATCCCAGTAGATGAATCCACAGCTGTGAAAACTTTGAGGTGCTTAAAACAAGATGATAGGAATAAGCTTGACATTTTGTTTAGAAATGCACATGCAGTTATCAAGAATAACAGACCCATGATGGGCATCATATGTACATGTATACGTACCACATCACTTTCCTTACTACCAAATACTATATCTGTATAAAAAAAATCCTTTTTTCAGTCTGGTAAAAGATGATCCGGTCTGGTAAACATTCATAGTTCACCTGACCGAATGTCCTGTAAAAATTTGTATATTTCAATTCGCCCTCACTGGATATCACATACTTTTGAAATTATTTCTTGTTATTAATTTTATCCAAAATTGAAGTGTGCATGTTGCAAAATAACTTCCATTGTTTGCATTCTATGTTAAAATTTTTCTTATGATGTCACAAATTTCTATGATGTTTATGTGCCAAAGCCATCAACGATATGTCAAGGCATTTAAGTTTTTGCAGTTTATAGACCCTTTCATCAATTTAATTATTCTCTGTATCTTCGGGTTCAGCTATATGTTGAAACTGGGAAATGAAAAATACCAAGTTGCATCAAACTAAAGTGCATCTTAGAGATTAATTTTTGGGCAACTTAAATTCCACAGTGACATATCCTTCATTTTATTCACTTTCAATGTATGTGTTACATATCACAGAAGACACAACAATCAACATGGACTTTTCTGTCATTGTTCATGCCGTGTCAAGTTACACATGGGTGCATTTGGTCAAATGTCCTCGAATTCTTTTCTTTTTTACATTTGATCCGGAGATAATTACAACTCGTCTAGATTAGGACTAAGCTCATCTCTTGTGTTTGGGACTCACCATTTTTGTTAATAACAATAGCAAAGGATGCACGAGTAGAACTCATGACTTTTCAGTTGGGACTTATCAACATGTTATCCTACAAGGATCCCTGTCAGATCCTAATTCACTGCATTAAATAAAGTTTTAAGCAATTGATACTTTTCAAAAAATAATATGTTTCACAGAAGGAGGAAGGTGTACAAAAATATTATGAAATTATGGTAATTTGCCCCAGCCTTCTGATAAGAAAATGAAAGGTTTTTAAACATTTTTTGGCCAACTGTAGAAGATGTGCATGCAGGGTGCCCTCTCTTTAAATCTGTCCCTGTATGTTTCTTTGACCAATGAATTGTCACACCATGCCATGAGAAATCAAGCCAATGAGCTGTTGAACCAATATGAGTGTACATGTGGGACCAGCGAAATGACACCACAAAATCCCTTGTACTCGATCGGTGATAATTATGTTTATTAGTACATTTATATATGTTATATTTGTAAGTAAATCTTTTTTAAACTATTCATGTCATTATACTTTTTTTTTTTTTTTTTTTATCTTTTCAATATTTAAACTGTCTATTCACTTCAAGTAAATAAACGACAGAAGAAAATAAACCAAAATTGCAGGCATTATCACTTAAATAGCATGTTTCTATTGTTTTTTTTAATATTTGCAGATTTTGAAGTAATTTCTAATGAAGTATCGATATTTTGGACGGAGTTGTTTTCTAAATATTTCCTAAAGAGTTCTTTGGGAAATGATGACAGCAGAGATGACATGTTGTTTTATATACGGAAGTCACCAGATCTGAAAAATAAGTCATTCTTAAAGGTATTGTACTGTAAACTTTATTATCAGTAATTTGGACATTTTTTTCTTTGATCTCACAGAGTAATATTGTCAGTAGCAACAAATTGATTTGTTTGTTTGTTTGTTTGATGGGGTGTAACGCCACTTTCAACAATATTTCAGTTATATCGTGACGGTCAGTTTTATCGGTGGAGGAAACCGAAGGACCCGGAGAAAACCACCGATCTGTCGCAAGTCACTGACAAACTTTATCACATAATGTTGTACACCTTGCCCTGATTGAGATTCGAACTCACAACATCAGTGGTGATAGGCACTGATTCCATATGATCACAGCCATGACGGCCCTTCAACAAAGTGAATTTGATGCTGAAAATTATCAGTTAGTGTGACGTCACACACATTATGATGTTACTAATAAAACAACAACATTAGCTTTGAGGGCCTCGACATACATTATCAATAGTATTGCAGTTTGAGCTGACCCTAAATGTTTCTCTCGACCTTCAAAACTACAGTTATTCTATATTTATTTGCACCAGCATGAGTGTGTTGCTCAATCTTATCTATGTCTTGCCTATAACAATATATAACAATAATGCTCAATTCTGGATAGATAGCTTTATAAAATTTGTATCTGCCTTCTCAAACTAGTTATTAAAAGAATGAAGTTCAGAAATACATATATATTTTTATGTGTCTATGTCTTTCACAGAGATAGTAAGATATGGTTTTCAATTGTAAATGTATTTTATATTTATTATGGAAAGAAAGTTTGAACAAAGCTGGTCAACAATTCCACCAATATCAACAATGTGAACAACTACCTTTCGCCTCAATATCATTAAACACAAAAATATCTTGACATATGCAAATGGAAATCCAGATCTTGGCTTGGGACAGATACAATAATGTGGTAGGGTTAAACCTATCAATGAGATCTATACCCTCCGCTTTCTTGATAATGAGATCTCAACCCTCCACTTTCTTGATAATGAGATCTCAACCCTCCGCTTTCTTGATAATGAGATCTCAACCCTCCACTTTCTTGATAATGAGATCTCAACCCTCCACTTTCTTGATAATGAGATCTCAACCCTCCACTTTCTTGATAATGAGATTTCAACCCTCCACTTTCTTGATAATGGGATCTCAACCCTCCACTTTCTTGATAATGGGATCTCCAACTGCATTACAGATATAAACAAACAATAAATACCTTCACAAATTTGATTCCATCTTTAAAAAAAGCTCGCTCCCATGTTCCTGAAATTTGGTTTCAAATTCAATATTTTATTCCAAACTTGTTGATTGCATCCTTTTTAAGATCATTGACCTGCTGTTTGCTTTGTGAAAAATATGGGGACATGCTGAAGTAGGGAAAGAAACTTTAAGATATCTGCAAGCTTTTTGTAAGTCTCCCAGATTTTCCCTTACTTCACCCTTAAGTCAACTGAGAGAGAAGTCATGTCACCCTGTTTTTAGCTAGTGTGATGAGCCCTGCAACTAAGCATGTTGGTTCTAGTAAAACACAGATATCATTATTATCACATCATCTGTAACTTGTTCTCTCCGTAATATAGCTAAAAAATTACTCATTTGTCATTAAACAACAATCACTCACTTGTTCACTCTTTTTCATTGTTTTAATTATTTCCTATTTCAGCCAGAAATTGAAGTTTACAGAAAAGATTCAAAGATGTTACCATCACTACAGGACCAGAGTGTGGATTGGGAAGAAACTGTTTACCTCAATATCATTTTACATCAGGTACCAGACATATATTTTTGTAAATGATACACCATTTGTAGATATTCCAATGAAGTGGGAAAAATAAAAAAATAAAATACATGTACCAGAGGTCTCATTAACAGGAAATTCATCTGTTTTTCATTCAAAATTTGGAGATACAACATCATTTGATAAAATTTGTGAGTGACTTTTGACAAATCGGTTGTTTTCTCCGAGTACTTTGATTTCCTCCACCAATAAAACTGACTGCCACGATATAGCTGAAATATTGTTGAAAGTGGCGTTAAAAATCATAACCCTAACCCTAACTCTAACTAAAATGTGCTGTCGTATTATGTTATAATTGTGCAGGGCTGTCATTTTGTTAACAATATGGGACTGTCTTCATATATTTTGAGCACTTTCATCAGTTCAATATTGATGCTGTACAATAGTCGTCTTCCTGAATGATATATATGTCTCCTTGCCTCACGTCCTCCAGCACATTATGCTATTAAAATTCATTTTAAGAGAAACCCAGAAGTGGGTCACTTTTGTAAGTATCGAATGAACAAACCGTTAACTACTATGATGGTCGATGCACATTTGCACATAGTAATCATTTACAGGTAAACAAACAAAACAATTTACATCTGACTTTACAGCATGTTTTAGTCTAATGGAATACAATGTACCAGTTAAATTGTCATACCCCCTTGTTATTAGCTGTATGCCCCACATTTACTCAATGAGTAGACAGATGTGAAACTTGGTCATGAAATCAGTTGAATAAAAGAGTATGCAGCAAAATATCCTGTATATGGGTTAGGGGTATTGGTGTTTGATGCCACTTCAGTTATATTGTGACGATCAGTTTTTATTGGTGAAGGAAAGCGGATTTCCTGGAGAAAACCACTGACCTGTCGCAAGTCACTGACAAACTTTATCACATAATGTTGTATCGGGTACACCTTGACCTCTGTTTTTTTTACACATGTAAAAATATCTATAGCAGTCTCTGATGTACTACATATTCATTTTATAAACTTTAGTTTGCAGATACAGGAAGTGGCATTTAATGGGTACATGCATAAAGGATCATGGGAAGAATTACCTTCCCTTGGTGGCTTTGTTCCAACTGGTGTGGATATCATATGCTACTTTAAAATTACTTAAAAATAGCCCATGCTATCAAATCATCTACAAATAACTTTGTTTAATATTTCAGTTTGAATATACTATTACATGTGCTGTGTGTACGAGGACAAGTGAGACAAATCTTCAGATATTAAAGAAATTTTCACAGGTATGTTCTAGGAGTTAATGAAGAGATGTTTGTGAATCTTATTGTTAGTGGGGGCTGTCGTGATCGTATAATAGTTGGATTTACAACTACCTGTGCAATCATCGCCTATCACCACTAAAATTGTAAGTTCGAACCTCGTTCATAGCGAGGTGTACTCGATACAACATTATGTGTTAAAGTTTTTTTCAGTGACTTTGGACAGGTTGATGGTTTTCTCCGGGTACTCCAGTTTGCTCCACGAATAAAAAACTGACCACCAGGAAATAACTGAAATATTGTTGAAAGTGGCTTTAAACACTATAAACCAACCAAACCAACCAACCTTATTGTTAGTGTATATCGTGAAATCTGTTTTATACAGAAAAACATTTGTAAAACTTTTGAACTCTGTATAAATTAAAAACAACAACTGTAAACAATTCTGAAGTCTTTTTAAACAGACCACCATTAAAATATTTGTATGTCTAAACAAACCTACTTTTGAACTTTTGAAATCTCTAAATAGACCAACTCTTTTGACAAACATTCTTGTTCAGAACAGGCATGTTTGATATAAGGTGCTAAATAATTCCCACTCGTTTTCATGATTGATATACGAAATTACACTGAAAAATTTGCTCACATGGCATTAAGGTAGAGAAGGACACTATGGGCAAAAAAAACTAGTCAATGAATTTTTTAAATTTCATATATATTGTTCTTTGGGATGTACCTAACAAAATATCAAAATTTGAGAATAGGTTTCCAGGCTTATTTAAAAAATATTCCCTGAAAGAGTTACCCCCCTCTGAAGTCCAAAAAAATGCCATTTTTTTTCACTTCTCCGTGTCATTAAGGTACCCAAAAAAAATAGCATATAATTTTTTTTAATTATCTGAGTATAATATGATAAATGAATATTTTGGAATATCTAAGACATATATTTTTATAATTTGTTCATTTTTTTTTTCAAAATGGCTACCCTTTTTTGGCAATATAGCATGTAATTGGCATTGGTGAAATCCAACAAAATTTGAGTTTAAAGTGGAATAGAAAAAATTTGTGTCAATGAATTTTTTTTTAAAAAGACATATCACATTACTTGTATCCATGCTACATATTATTAAAAAATAAAGATATGTTTCCAGGCAAAAAAAAAGTTAGGGGTTTAGAAAGACACCCTGACATATACCCTTTTTTTGTCAATTTCATGAAAAATGTCCACATTTTTCACTTTTTTTAATAAGATATTGAATAAATGAAAATAAAACAGGCAAAGATAATGTTTGTAAGGGAAAACTTTCTTTCTAGGTGATATAGTTAGCAAATTAAGCTGTCTACAATTCTTCCAGGGCAGGAAAAGTACATTTTTAGAGCTGATTTTGCACTCTTTAAGGTAGAGACCCACATTTCATACTAAAATAATTTGTCATTGAATTTCCTTAAAACTGGCCAGATTTATTGCTTTTGTGGCAGACGTTAAGGAATTTAATTTAAAAATATAGGTCACCAGACTAATTTTCAAGATATAAAGCATTTAAATCTTCAACTTTTATAATGCATTGTATGTGAAATGTATAAATTATCCTCAAAATTCTTGAATAGCGAAAAATCCGGTCATATAAAATTTCTAAATTTTTTATATAATATGTTACATTTTGTTTCATTTTCAGAAGTGTAAGGAAAGTCTGGGGTCATAATATTGAAAACTTCAATATTTAACAAAAACATGCAAAACTCATTATATTCTAATATCATTTGAGACATGATTACCTCCCTTGACGAAATGCTTCATGTAGCATTTTACACATATAATGTATTATTGCCAAGAAATTACTGTATTAAATTTGTATTTCAGTTTAATTTGAGAACTTGCACAAATCATATGTGGAAAATTCAAAAAGCAAAATACCTCGTAAGAAATACTGCAAACATAATTAATAATTATTACCACATTTTATTCAATATTTTTAAAAGTCATGTGACTAGTGTCAGTCTCTACCTTAAATAACAATCACTCACTCACTCACTCTTCTTCAAAATTACTTCCGGGTGCATGTCTTTAAAAATGTAGATGTCTTAAGTGTCCAAGATACTTTTCTGGAATAACCTTCATCAGGTTCAACCAAAGACTATTAAATTGTAATTTATTGCATCTGCGCTTAGCACACAGTATTAAGGAAAAAGAGCAAAGACTGGTTTTCTCAGATTCAGAATTTGTCTGCGAGTAGAGTGACATAATTACCTGTGGACACTATAAAAATAGACATCATTATCATCTCATTGAATGCAACTTGTTCTCACCCACTATTTTATTGGTTAATATGGGAATTTATCAAGATCACTTACACAGTACAATGTATCAAATATTAATATGTTTCAGAGAGTTTATCCCTCTCCAAGTAAACGACAGATGGATAGTAAGGGAACACACGAAGAAATAGCATATCCTAATATATATTTTACTGTTGATAATTTTGATGATGTAAGTATCAAAATACCTTTCTTGTACTTTAGTGTCTGAACTTGTAGAACATTGTTAATCCTTAAAAATCACTATCTCAACCAGAAATAGCAATTTATCATGCAGTTGTGTGATTTTGAGTACTATAAAGGAAGTCTAATAAATTTCAGTGTTATTAGATCATGGACCTAATAAAGCATTTCTGGTACCTGATTCATGTAGAGGGATAGAAAGCCGATGTCACAGTCGACACCATTGAAAACAATTAGAACGACTATTTGGCAGGTGCTTTGGACTTTTTATACCCCCGCTTCCCGACGGGGGAGGGGGGTATACTGTTCTACCTCTGTCCGTCTGTCCGTCCGTCCAAGATATTTTTCGTCGCACTTTTCACAGTAACTGTTGATGGCAGAAATCTGATATTTGGTCACAAGCATCATATAGATATACCATATTGTGGGTAGCGTTTTTGGATCCGTCAGATTCCTACTTCCTGTTTGCCGACTTAGTTGGTTTTTATACACATTGAACATATATGCACATTTTTCGTCACATTTTTCTCAGCAACTATTGATGGCAGAGATCTGATATTTGGTCACAAGCTTCATATAGGTACCCCATATCGTGAGAAGCATTTTTGGATCCATCAGATTCCTACTTCCTGTTTGCCGAAGAGCGGGGGTATCATAAGTGAGCATTAGCTCACAGTTCATCTTGTTGATATTGCAGGATAAACACAATATACATACATTGTCGTTAAATATGAAATTAATTTACACCCGATGCGAGACAACCTAGAAAAGCCGTTTCTAAAGCTTGCACGAATAAATTGTATATTTTCTGACAATGTACGTATATTGTATATGCAACAATATGCAGCCTTAAGATGTCAAAACAGAAATTTACGTGGAGGATTAAATTTGTTTTATTTCGCTTAATTCAGAATCTTAAATAATTTTGTTGGTCTTTAAAGGACTTGATTAAAAATTGTGTACTTTGTTAATTAAAAATGTTGTACCTTGTTAACTGAATACATTTTACACCAAATGGGTTGAAGGCATACAACATAATATAAAACAAAACAAATATGCAATAAAAATTAAAGTTAAATATTAAAAACGATGTATTTTGTTAATCAACTATGTTGTACTTTATTAATTGTACATGTTGTAATTTGTTAAATTAATAATATTATACTTTATTAATTAGAAATGTTGTATATTTTGTAGGCCTTTACAGATATAATTGTCAGAGATAGTGAAATGGTTTGTGTAGAATTAAAGGCAGCAGACAGAACTGGTGCTTTTCAGGGAGTTATATTCCTGGGATCTATACGATATGAATCTCTTAAGAAGGTGTATGATACAAGGGTATGTTTTGCCCCCCGAATAGCCTATGGCAGCCATTTATCTAGTGGTAAAAAAAAAGTCGTTAATAGGTACATTTTGTACCTTTCTTTAAAAGGAGAGGTTTTTTGTCAGGGAGTTATATTCCTGGGATCTATACGATATGAATCTCTTAAGAAGGTGTATGATACAAGGGTATGTTTTGTCCCCCGAATAGGCTATGACAGCCATTTATTTAATGGTTAAAAAAGTCGTTAATGTGTACTTTTTTTAACAAGATAATTTTTTTTTATCATAATGTACAGAATTTGTGTTCTCTTTATTTATAACAAGTAGCATCAGGAAGATCCTTGTTTTGATACCCATTCATATGATGCAGTCTTCGCTCTAACCCACTTGCCCAGAGCCTGGGAAAAGTCAAACTGAATTCAGACAAGTGAAAATTATGAAAGTGTTTGTTTGAATAAATAGAAAATTTGGCTTTTGGGCAAGTAGGTGAAAATAATTAAGGCAAAGACTGATGATGTAAAAACAATATAGTATTAAATTGGTTGTTACTGTTTCTCCTGTGAGCAAAAAACAGTCAGGAGTAAGAACAGAATCTGGTTGGATCAGAGCTAGGCTAATGTGACCAAATTAAGTTAGATGTCTATCTGTAGTCAGTTATTTCTGTTTTCTAATGCTATGTAGATCAAGCTTTAATATGATGTTGGTCTAGTACCAAGCAGACGTCATCATCATCACATCAATAAGAAATATTTGCCATGATAATAAGTTTGAAATTTCCTCACTCAGCACTCAGTAATAATCACTTCCTTAAGGCTAGAACACAAATTTAAAATACAAAAAAAAAAGTATATGTATCTATGGCCTGTGTACATTGTCAACAAAATTGTTGAATTTGAAAAGATTTGGGATTATAGAGACTAAATTTGATGGTTGAGATTTTGGCACTAAAATTGATGGTTAGTTGAGAATTTCTTACTAAATTTGATGGTCGGTTGAGATTTTGGGACTAAATTTGATGGTTTATCCAAGGCTCTATTTTGACAGGGTTCAAATTAAGACAGATCCACTGTAGTATTTTTGACATCTGACAGATGAAAATGTGTTTTTACTTTGATAATTGCCAAAAAAAACTTGCATTCAAATTAATGAGCACAAAGAAAAATAAAATGTATCATGAAAAAAAAGTTTAAACAGTGATGGTCAACAATTCCACCAATATCAACAAATCGAACAATCACCTCTCACCTGAAACCATCGAGCACAAAAAAAAAGACCATGACATATGATGTTAGAAATCCAGGTTCTGGCTTGAAACAGGCAAATAAATGTTGTGTGGTTAAACCATTTAATGAAACCCCAACCTTCCCACTCTTGATAATTAGATCAGTCTCAACAACAATATACAGATATAGACAATCAATATACAAAATCTGCAATTCAAATTCATTTAAACTTTTTTCTCTTTTATGCATTTTAAAACTGCATGTATTATATTACTCTGATATAAGATTTGAAAAATATTTTAGACAGCACAATTTTTTAACTTTCTTGATTTTAAATTGAATAAAATGTTAATATTTGGCAAAAACAAATCTGTTATCAATTGATGAATTCCTTGAAAATACTATTTCAATATTTCCCTAACAGCCAGGCATGATGTCGTGAGAGACAGTTGTTTGTGCTATTGTGTGGAAATTGGATATACCCGGTACTTCAACCTATGGAATCAGTTCCTGTCACCTCCAGATTTGTTAACTGCATATTTGGTGTAATGATTGGGATGCTTACATCTAGTGTGGTAGATCGTGGGTTCGATCCTTGGTAGAACCAAACAAAAGACTATAAAATTGATATTTGCTGCTTCTCCGCTAAGCACCCTGCATGTAAAAGTCAGAGCAAAGACTGGTTGGCTCAGAATCTGGATAATGTATCAGAATTGGAGTGACATGTCTGCCCATGGACTGTTGTTCCAGAGAGCTATCACTAGAAAAATCCAACTAATGAAGCGTGTTGGTCTAGTACGAAGCAGACATTATCTCATTGAAATGTAACCTATTATCGCCAAAATATAGCTGACATAATACTCATTTGACGTTAAACAATAAATTATCACACACTCACTCTCTTGAACATATACACTGAAATGTATATTTTGTTGACAAATTATATCAAAAGGAGGGGGGGGGGGGTTTGCAACTTATTCATTTCAGAAAATTTAATTAAATACATGGTTTATTTAAACTTCTAATATTTTTCTTATTTTTTTCTTTACTTTGTTTAAATTTATACCAGTTATTATCCCCGGCTTGAAAATTATAACAACTTTTGATTGGTTAAAACCCAGGGTATAAAAAACCCATATTTCCGGGTGTTGCTAGGCCATATTTCCGGGTGTAACTAGCCATTAGTCAATCAAATATTGTTATATTTTTCAAATCGGCGATAATATGACGTCAAAGCTCGTGACGTTACACTCCAAAATCAAATTTAGTTAAGTTTGGTTATATATATTGAATAAAAAGCTGTTAATTTGATCAACTGAAGGGTTCTACCAAAGGTAATACCCTACACCATGTAAAAAACACTTGAAACTTTCATATTTTTTACTTATTCTTTCCAAAAAGAAAGAAAACATCACTTTTACGTGACCCAACGGGATCCAAAATGTCTTATTTTTGACCATAGCCAGGGATAAATTCGTTATTTACGTTCCTATCCATAGATATGGAGATTTTAACACCCTTCAGTAGCCTGTACACCCTTCGGCTGTACCTCAGGATGTACTTAGCTACTTCAAGGTGTTAAAATCTCCATATCTACGGATAGGAACGTAAATAGCTTATAATATTAAAGCCATGAGGAATAAAAAAAATTATCTCTAAAATAAAAAATAAAACTCTAAAAGAAATTTTCTCAATGCCCAAAGTAAATTGTTTTCTTTTAATACAATAACTATACATATTTTTGCAAATTTTCTGTTTATATATTATATTACAGGCAAGCCTTACTTCTAAAGTGGTTCAATCGATGTCCCTTGGGTGGTTGACAAAATCCCACAAAAGAGTGGAGTTTGTAAGAATGAGAGGTCCACACAGTAAGGGTCATGCTGAAATGGCAGTTAGCAGAGTAAAGGGATCAGGACCAGAAACGCCAGACATAGAAAATTTTCCTGTCAACGATTTTGAAGATTTAGACAGTCAACAGCAGGTTTGTCCTTGTGAAAACTTATTACTTTTTGTAGCTTCAGATACCTACTGTTAGGAGGGTAAGTTTTTATACGCCCGTATTATGTGATTGGGTATGGAGGGCAGGCGTCCACACTGGTTTCCGCACAATAACTTTAGTTCTGTATATCGGATCTTTACCAAACTTGGCCACATGATTCCCCTGTGGAAGGGGGAAGAACCCTATTTATTTTGGGGTCATTAGGTCAAAGGTCAAGGTCACCATTAATATAAATAGAATTTTTAACAACAGGGTCGTTTCCACATGATAACTTTAGTTCTGTATATTGGATCTTTACCAAACTTGACCACATGATTGCCCTGTGGAAGGGGAAGAATCCTATTTATTTTGGGGTCATTAGGTCAAAGGTCACTGTTACTATAAATAGAATTTTTGACAACGGGGTCTTTTCGCATGATAACTTTAGTTCTGTATATTGGATCTTTACCAAACCTGACCACATGACTCCCCTGTGGAAGAGGAAGAACCGTATTTATTTTTGGGTCATTATAGGTCAAAGGTCAAGGTCACTGTTTCTGTAAATATAATTTTTTACAACAGGGTCGTTTCCGCACGATAACTTTAGTTCTGTATATTGGATCTTTACCAAACTTGGCCACATGATTCCCATGTAGAAGGGGAAGAACCCTATTTATTTTGGGGTCATTAGGTCAAAGGTCAAGGTCACCATTACTATAAATATAATTTTTGACAACAGGATCGTTTCTGCACGATAACTTTAGTTCTGTATATTGGATCTTTACCAAGCTTGGCCACATGATTCCCCTGTGGAAGGGGAAGAACCCTATTTATTTTGGGGTCATTACCATTATACCGTTTGATAATTTATATAGACGGGCGTATTTTGTGATGCACACATTTCTTGTTTTAAAAATAAGATAATAATATTTTCACATTTTACTATTAAACTGACAGTGAACTGATACTTCGGAGCCAAACCCTAGATTAATAAATGTTACTATACCAAGAGTATAAAATGATATTGTTACATGATGATTTCCGTATTGGCGTAGTTATTAGTCCATGGGTATCTGTATTAACCATAAAATGTTGTTTTAGGTGTTTTAATGCATTTTTTTAATCCTTTCGCTTCAAAGAGTTCAACATTTTAATAAATTCACAACAATAACGGGTTTGAATTTTTTAGCATGAACAATGATTTTTCAATGACTTTCTGGTTTCATTATGTCTCCCCCCACTTTGGTCGGGAGACATATTGTTTTTGTCCTGTCTGTCTGTCCTGTCCTGTCCTGTCCGTCACACAGTTTGTCAGCGCAACTCCTCTGAAACTACTGAACAGAATTTCATGAAACTTGGTAGATAGTAAGGACACCATATGTAGTTGTGCACATTACCAGGAAATTTTGATCCCCTGAATTTTGTGGGAGTTATGCCCCTTTGAACTTAGAAATTTCCCGAAATTTACTACTGAAGCAGCTTGTCAGCGCAACTCCTCTGAAACTACTGAACAGAATTGCATGAAACTTGGTAGGTAGTAAGGACACCATATGTAGTTGTGCATATTACCAGGAAATGTTGATCCCCTAAATTTTGTGGGAGTTATTTGCAAACACTCTAGTGTAATATCCCTTGCTGAAACTTGTATATGTACAAGAGTCTATCATGTCACTATTTCCCTGAAAAAGTTTTTCATCACCAAACCATTGATTTTAGAAGAACAAAACTCCTTTAAAATCATTGGAACATAGGCTGAGCAATTTTCTGGAATGGGGAACTTTGCCATGACAATATGGAATAGTACCTGTAACCTTTGCTTAAGCACTTTTGATCAAATTTTGTATGTGTTTCATGGATTAAAAACAGTTTTTTTTTGTTATTCATTGAAGCTTAATTTTATTTGTTACCAAAATAGATTTTTTACCTTTGACTACAGTTTGTGGGATGGGGGGGGGGGGAGACATACGTTTTTGCAGGCAAAAACAAACTTTAATTACATTTACTCTTGAGATGAAACAATTTCATTTGTTTATTTTCGTTCGCTTCCTTTCCATTTTGTCACATCTGACAACAGTGACAGAGCGTCACTATTTTATCGTTGATACATATGTAAAATCTAGAGAGAATCCAGAACACCAATGTTGGCCGGTTCAAAGTCGGCCAATACGAGAAAAAATCTGTATTGGCCGACTTTGTCTCGTATTGGTCAAGTTGTACTATCTGTATCACAAAGGCAGTTTTCATCTTATTTATGTAAATATAACAGTAGTTAATTACTCATGCTTTTTGTGAGTTAATTAACAGGTTTCAAAATAAAAATCACGAAATTACATTTAATTTTAAATTATGTTTTTTAACTAAAGGAAAACCAGTACACACAAAGAAGAATGAGTGACCCTAATGCCTCTTTTAGCTCCTTCGTGAGAGGAGGTATTAAAAGAATCAGTATGAAAAAGTCAAGGTCAGAGGCTGAGAGAATAAATGGTGATATGACTGATGGATTACATGAAGTAGAGGCTGGCACAATACACGACGGTAGGTGTAATTGGGAATAAAACTTTAAACTTTTTAATATCACAAAAAATTACAGTTATATTATGTTACTGGTCTGTAGTCTGTGTTGTTGTCCCCGTCCATATGTAGTGGGTCCGTCGTGGTCGTGATCATATGGTAGTTGGATATACAACTACCTGTGCAATCAATGCCTATCACCACTAAAGTAGTGAGTTTGAACCCCATTCATGGCGAGGTGTATTCAATACAACATTATGTGATAAATTTGTCAGTGACTTGCGACAGGTCGATGGTTTTCTCCATGTAAAATTAACTATTATCCCAGGCTTGATAAAAATGTCGACTTTTGATTGGTCGATGACCCGTTGGTACAAAACCCATGCTACCGACTGGTAGTTACGTAACGTCACTGTTGGTCTTTATGTTGCTATACATGATGAAAAGATGGTGTAAAATGTAAACAACCTCAAAACGCTTTGCATTCAACATGGAGAACGGAGGATGCATTTCTTGAAAAAAAAATCAAGCGTCTCAATAAATACAGAAAAAAACAAACAATGCACCAAATTCTGTTGAGAGATTTAAAGTTCCTACGGTTTTGATGTTCATGTTTAACATATAGTGTAACATTTTGTTGATTAGCGCTACATGACACTTTGATTTTGTTGTCATTTTGTGTCTTTATAGAAATGGTCAATTGTTTGAATACAATCATTTTAAAATCATTTCTCATTATTGTTTTTACATCAATTCTTCATTTGTTTTATCGTACTATATATATTACCACCCAAAATATGTACGACACATATTTTTTATCAATAGAATTCTCGGCTCTATTACTAGTGACGTCATGAATACTGTAACGCTATCCACGTGACAATATGTGCCAAATACAAGAAATTAAATTACAACAAAACAAGACTGAAAAACGTTAAAACTTAGTTAACTGTAGGGTGATACCAAAGGTATCTTCCTACATTTTGTCAAAATGCACCCAAATTTTCACCTGAGCTATGGCATTTTAGTCCGCAAGTACAAAAACATTATGATTACGTTACAAAAAGAACGAGAAAATCCATTAAAAATCAGTTTTTGTTTTCAAACCGGGGATAAAATCATTATCTACGTGTCTACCTGTGGGCATTGAGATTGTACCCACCCTTCAGCACCACTGTACAACCTTCGGCTTCGCCTCAGGCTATACAGAAGTGCTTCAGGGTGGTACAATCTCAATGCCCACGGGTAGACACGTAGATAACTTATAATATCCTCCAACCCATGTTAAAACTCAAAACACATTCTGGCTTCCATGAATTATTTCGATTCTGATATGTCTAAGAGTACAAATACGGTAGTATACTTTGATTGGAAGACAGTAATTTATATTTACGTTTGCGGACAATGTTGCACACAATTTATGCTGCCAAATTCGAGCAAGCGATAATAATTCATCAACGTGTACATTTACGACGGGAAAGTCATTCACATAAGCTTGCACATGTGCTAATGAGATTATACCCAATTGATAATTCGCTCGTTTTTTTACAAAGGGAAAGAAGGACGTCATGTTAGAATCCTTAATCATTAACACCATATATTATTAATGGAAACCCTCCATGATATTTTAAAATCGAAGAGCAATTTTTAAAAGGGGAATATATCTGGAATGAAGATTTGATGTAAATAACTTGCGAATATGCTAAAATATCTCATTCATATACCTATACATGTTTAAGAATAATGTTCAAATAAAATTTGCTATTTAGACGTCTTTAATTTACATTAATTTGTAATTATACTTACTTGCTCTGACAATGTGTGTCGTTATTTAGTTCAAATATGAAATTTATCACTTTGAAAAATGATGTATGTCGTTCAAGGTTTTATGTAGTAACCAGCACAAGTTTTAGTCTAAGAAGAGCTTGAAGGTACCAAAGGGGTAATCTGAATCTGTAAATCGAAAAAGGACTTTCTGTAGTCTATGGCTTGTTATATGTTTAGTTAAAGAGATCAGTTCGGGGTTTTCATTTAATTATTTTGCCAAATGTTTGCATTTTAAGGAATTTTTTCATCAGGATTATCAATCTGATTAAAATCACATTACTCACTTACTTCCCTTTACTGGTATGTCGTGACATGGGAGATCTCATGAAACCCCATTGCGTGTCACCCTATGCGAGTGACCCTATGTTACCGTTCAATGAAAATGGTGCTTGGGTAACTATGAAAGGGCTGTAAGTTTAAAATAAACTACTTTGGCAATTTATTGGTTGAAAAAGGTCATAAACCCATATTTATCATATCATTAAATTTTCATGATATAGGGTCACTCGCATGTGGTCTGTAATGGGCTTCCTTCAAATCTCCCATGCCGTGACATATCAGTAAAGAGTTTGAATATATAAGTAGATTAATAGCTGGTATATTATTATAAGTTAAAAAAGTCTATTTTTATTTCACAGAGCTAGAAAATGGTGAAGAAAATATAGGATTTTTAGGAAAAGCATTTGGGCAGGCATGGCACATGTTTAAGG
Source organism: Bathymodiolus septemdierum (assembly GCA_963383655.1). Classification (NCBI taxonomy): domain Eukaryota; kingdom Metazoa; phylum Mollusca; class Bivalvia; order Mytilida; family Modiolidae; genus Bathymodiolus; species Bathymodiolus septemdierum. Next base: position 8,747,374 of record OY726526.1, on the reverse strand, counting down.
AAAGGAAAAGAGCTAACAGTGTAGCATTAAATGCATACTTAACATATGTTACGTTACCATGGTATCGAATAATAGCAGGTATTGTGTTCTAATTAACATATGTTACGTTACCATGGTATCGAATAATAGCAGGTATTGTGTTCTATTTAACATATGTTACGTTACCATGGTATCGAATAATAGCAGGTATTGTGTTCTATTTAACATATGTTACGTTACCATGGTATCGAATAATAGCAGGTATTGTGTTCTATTTAACATATGTTACGTTACCATGGTATCGAATAATAGCAGGTATTGTGTTCTATTTAACATATGTTACGGAACCATGGTATCAAAGTAAAATAATTGGAAAACCATATATTTTGAAAGTCTTTGAGATGGGTTGAAACAGGATAACCTAAATCTGTTTAAAGGATATCTTTGCCTGAGGGAGATTGACCACAGTTTAAATAATTACATTATATAGCAACTAAATTTCAAAAATAAAATATAATAAACCACATTAGTTCCCTAACAGAGGTTTCGATCATGATTCTTAAATAATGGATCAAAAGGGTAAACATGTCCAAGTTCATTGATTCTGCAGTGGTCTTATTTCCTTTCCATAAGTAAAAAAATGGCACAAAGTTTTGGAGACTTACAGAAACAGATAAAGTATACAATTCTGCTTCAAATATGAACTACCTCTCTGAGTTGCAGTACTGTTGTAGTTTCAAACCAGAAAGAGGACTAGGACAGTTAGCATTTCTACTTTCAATGTCACGCATCCAGTTATATGTGAGGGGTAGGCATTTTAAAAAAACTTGCATGATAGCATCATTTCACTAAGGGGACAGGTTTGGAACCATAAAACTAGCTAAACCCTAAGCTTTGAAAGTCATATATTCAGTCCAAGATATCTTATGTGATGTTCCAAGGGAACAGTGAAATATGGTCACATAAGACAGGTGGTTGCTTAATACAGGTTTAATTAATATGAAATGCACTGTCGAGGGAAATAAAAATTAAGGTCACATAATACAAGCTATTGCTTAATAGAGGTGGTCACTAAAGCAGGTTTGACTGTAACTTAATAGAGGTGGTCACTAAAGCAGGTTTGACTGTAGCTTAATAGAGGTGGTCACTAAAGCAGGTTTGACTAACTTAATAGAGGTGGTCACTAAAGCAGGTTTGACTGTATATGTGTTATGGGTATTAATTTTTGCCACTGTTTCTGCAATGTTTTGATTAGATTTTTGGACTGTTCCTGACAGTGTGATATTTGTTTTTGTTTTTTCAGACGTATTAGATGTAAGACAAGAACCAGTATTAGTTTTCTGAAGATTCAGTTTGAGTGTAATCAATTAACACACATTAAGAAAAGAATTCCGGGCGGAAGAAAAAATTACATGCATTAAAAAAGAATTGACAGCCTTCGGGAAACACTTATTATTTGAAAGGCTATGTATAGTATGATATTGGTCTATGTATTGGTACATACATGATATGATGAATGGTATTGCATTTCTTATGGAGAATTTGCTATGTTAAAAGAACTATAGGCAGCTTGGAAGTTAGAATTGACAGACTTTGTTTTAATTTTACCTTTATATAAATGAAATATTGTGAATTCACAAATTAATGTGATGTTTTAATTTAATGCAAAAAAAATTGATGGCACAAAGATCACGTTATTAAAACATCACATTTGTAAATACATTTTACGTCAGATATTTTCAAGAAAGACTACGGTTGCAAAAATTTAACATTACATTTTTGCGGATGGTCTTGAATTCATTTAATATAATAAAAAAAATACACAGATTAATTTGTGCATTTACAGTTAGTTATTGTATTCAACATTTAATGTTGTTTAAAAATGAAATACGTCAGTGTCAATTTAAGTTTGCACGTCATTCTACTGTTTTTGATTGGACTGTCAAGTTAGTGTGTTTCATGCGTTAAACAACAATGTCAAGGTCAACCATTATGAAGGTGGTATTTAATACTGTTAAGAAATTAACATCATCAAAATGGTTTCATATCCATTTGTGTCATGTGACATTCTCCATAACGGTTTCATATCCATTTGTGTCGTGTGACATTCTCCATAATGGTTTCATATTCGTTTGTCATGTGACATTTTCCACTATGGTTTCATATCCATTTGCATCATGTGACATTTTCCACTATGGTTTCATATTGATTTGTGTCATGTGACATTTTCCACTGGTTTAATATCCATTTGTGTCATGTGACATTTTCCATAATGGTTTCATATTCATTTGACAGGTGACATTTTCCACAAATGTATTTGCTTGATACATTTAAATTAATGCAAGAATAATAAAGTTTTCTTGATTAGTGATTTTGTCATGGCTAGGCGTCCGTCGTCCGTCTGTTAGCTTTTTACATTTAAATCTTCTCTGAAACCACTGAACAGATTTGAATCAAACTTGCCAGAAATGTTCATCTACCAGATTTGTGTTTTTGGTGCTGATTTGAAATTCAACATGACTGCCAGGGTCCATAATGTGTTCTTATTGGCTGAAATTTTAAAAATCTTCTTGTCAGAAACCACCAAGCCAATTGAATTGTTACTTTGCAGGAATGATCATTGGGTGGTCCTGTATTAAACTTGTGAATCGTTTGCCGATCGGAAATTCAAGATGGCCACCATGACTCAACTTAGTTTAACATTGGACCCTATGGGGATTTCACATTTTCATCTTTTTTTCTGAAACCACAAAACAGATTTGAACCAAACTTGGCAGAAATATTCATTGGATGGTCATATACAAGATTTTTGTTTTTGGCGCTGATCGGAAATCCAACATGGCTGCCAGGGCCCATAATGTGTTCTGATTGTTCGAAATTTAAAAAATCTTCTTGTTAGAAACCATTAAGCCAATTGAATTGTTACTTTGCAGGAATGATCATTGGGTGGTCCTGTACTAAATATATGAATTGTTTGCTGATCGGAAATTCAAGATGGCCGCCATGACTCGACTTAGTTTTAACATAGGACTCTATGGAAAAAATGTTTAAAAGTCTTCTCCTCTGAAACCAGTAAGTCAGTTTAAAGTAAACATGCCATGAATGGTCCTTAGGTGGTCAACTTTCAAAATTATGTCCTGTGACCCCGACCTCCATCCAAGATTACCACCGTCAGCAGACATAGTTTTAACATAGGACCCTATGGGAAAAATGTTTAAATTTTTTTTTCTCTGAAACCAGTAACCCAATTTAAAGCAAACATGGCATGAATGGTCCTTAAATGGTCAACTTTCAAAATTATATCCAGTGACCCAGACCTCCATCCAAGTTAGCCGCCAGCAGCGGACATAGTTTTAACATAGGACCCTATGGGAAATATGTTTAAAAATCTTCTCCTCTGAAACCAGTAAGCCAATTTAAAGCAAATATGGCATGGATGGTCCTTAAGTGATCTATTTTCAAAATTGTGTCCGGTGACCCTGACCTCCATCCAAGATGGCCACCTTCAGCGGACATAGTTTTAACATAGGACCCTATGAGAAAAAATGTTTTGAAATCTTCTCCTCTGAAACCAGTAAGCCAATATAGCAAACATGTCATCGATGGTCCTTAGGTGGTCATTAGGTGGTCATCTTCCAGAATTGTGTTCAGTGACCCCGATCTCGGTTCAAAATGGCCACCGTCAGCGGACATAGTTTTAACATAGGACCCTATGGGAAAATTGTTTAAAAGTCTTCTCCTCTAAAACCAGTCAGCCAATTTAAAGCAAACATGGCATGGATGGTCCTTGGGTAGTATACTTTCAAAATTGTGTCCGGTGACCACGACCTCCATCCAAGATGGCTGCCATGAGCAGACATAGTTTTAACATAGAACCCTATGGGATTTGAATAGTAACTTAGATGTATTCGGCATGCAGACATTCTTAAGAGGACTTATTTATGTCAGGTAAGTGATACAGGCTCACCTGAGCCTCTAGTTATTAAAACTTCTGCTGAAGGCAAGACTTAGAGATCATACTTTCTGTTGCCATTGGTTACATTTTGAGCACACCCGTAGTTACAGTGGTTTAGGGGATTCATACACCCCCCCCCCCCCCCCCCCCCCTTTGAAATCCAAGAAAGACTATTAAAAGTCTATATTTTAGTTGAGATTTAACTATTAAAACAGTAAAACTTTGTTCGGACCAGTAGATATTTTGGTTCTTATTTAGATATATATATAAAATAAATTCAAGGATTTGATTTGGACCATTTCAAGGACTATTAGAAATCAGGATTTCTGTTGAGCTGTGACTATATTTCTATAAAAGTCTAGATTTTGACACCTAGCCATAAGATATCTTGTGTTCCTTGAAAAATCCTGCCTACTACTGTAAAGCATTAACATTTGTCCAAGTTTTTCAGACTAGTATAACTTTATAAAAAAAAATTTATGAAATATTTTAAAATTTGGATAACAGTTTTTTTTTAGGTAATATATTACACCTATGTTTGACATATATTTTTTGACATCTTTACTTTGTTAACCGTTTTGTTAGGTTTTTTTTATCTTGAATAACTATATATAAGAAGAAGGTATGCAAACAGAATGGAACATCGTTCTGAAATTTGTGGAAATATAATATTATCATGAACTGATCTTTTGCACATTCTTAATATGATTCTAAAATTATATATGATTTATACCTTTTTATAAGAGTTATTTCCCTTATAGTGGCAAAATTTTCTCAGAATTTGTACTTTGTAGATATTTGAACCTTGTAAGAAATCAGAAGATAATTTTATAGCAAATAGAAAATTCACAAGTTAAAATTAAAATTTTGAAACAGATTATTGAAAAAATATATGTTATTTTCACTGAACTTTGCATGAAAAGAGACCCTTTTTCCAGACTTAAAGGGAATTAACTCCTGTAAAACATATAAATTTAGAATCAAAGTAGGGAATGTGCAAATGGTCTATTAGTCTTGCTTTAAAAATCAATATCAAAATTTATATAAAGGTTGTGAAAGTTATAATTACATTTGTATATACAATTTGTTTTATTTTTTATTCACTTATCTGTACAACTAGTGTTAAACGAATGAGATATGTTTGTCCACACTAGTTTTTTTTAAATGAATACCATCTTTTTCTTGTATGGTAAAAGTTCACCTGACCAAAGGCCATGTAAGGTTTGTCTTCATGTGGCATCCATTGTCACTAGCTTTTCACATTGTAATCATTTAGATAACTTAGCAAAACTTAGACCAAATATGACTAGATAGTTCATCTTTTCAAAATATATCTGACATCCCCATCCTTTATTCAAGATGGCCACCTTTACTTAATACTAAAATAAACAAGCTTTCTACATGTTAAAATGGAATGAACTGACTTGAGAGCTGTAATAACAACTTGATAATGAGATTTTTAACATATAGCCCTGATTTTTCTGTGAAATTTGTAATTTTGCAGATTATTAATGATAAGAGGAATTATGCCTATTTGACCAAAAGGAAAATAAGAATACCAAAATCTGCTCTTCTAAATTCACTTGGCCAAATTAAATCAAACTAGACTGAGATGGTCTTTAGATTGTCCCCTTTTGAAATGTATCAAGAAGCCCCACCCTCCATCCAAGATGAACCTGATACTAAAAATAATTTTTAAGTGGCCAAACAATTGAAAGTAACCCATAGTAAAACATTGACCTGGCAAAAGTCACTGACAAAATGTATCACATAAGATTCTATCAAGTACACCTGGCCACAGTGAAAATCAAACTCACAATTATAGTGATGGTGTGACACAAATACAAAATGTCTTATTATATTATCATTCCAATTTTTTTATATATATGTTATACATGTATATATATATATATTTGTTGCATTTTCTCAACAATTGGTTATTTTATTTTTTTTAATAAGACACAGTTGTGTACATTTTTTTTATTGAAATCCTTGTGTGCTTTCTATGTTTTTACAATTTTAAGAATAGTTTTTGTGTATAGAATGTATTTAATTTTATGGTTGATTTTAGAAGATGGTGCTAATAATAGTGCAATCAATATATTATGTTGAATTGTTTTGACAGACATTGTACTCAGTCTTAGTTTTGTAAGCTGTAATGACACAATTTTTTTGTAAATACAGTGGAACCTGTTTTATCTGACACACCAAGGGACCAGGGAAATGTGTCGTATTGTACAGGTTGTCAGAATACTCTGGCATTATTTTAGTTAAGAGAATACTTTGGGACCATTAAATTTTGTTGGATGTCACAGGATGTACATGTTTTAGTAACTGAAATATTTTTTTCATATACCCAGTTCTTACTAATTCTGTATATATCCCCCCCCCCCCCCCCCCCCCCTGTTTATATATATTCGGTGATCAGTAAGTGAGTGATTGTTGTTTAATGTCAATTGAGCAATTTTTAAGCTGTATCATAGAGAGAACAAGTAACATTTCCATAATATGTTGATTATACTAAACCAACACACTTCGTTGAATTTTTACAACAGTCCACGACTTTACAGATAGACATGTCACATTCACATTTGGTTATTATTAATTTTATGATTTCAGAGTATTCTTATGACCGTAAAATTGACAAATGCAAATTTTTGGTTTCCATGCTCAAACTTAAGTTTCCTATGATCATGTTTATTTTTTAGATTTTTACATAAATTTTTTTTTTTTTTAACCACAATACACAGATCAAGTTCAAATTTAGTTATTATTTCTTTTATAATTCCGGAGTTATGTCCCTTAAATTTGACAAATGACAATTTATGTGGTTTCAGTGCTTTAACTTAAGTTTCCTATGGTCAAATGAAAACTTGCCATAATTTCCTGGGTGTTTTTTTAATGTAAAGCAACATAATGTCCTCAATGAAAATTAAATCTAAGAAAATGTTTTCTGTCGAGAAAAGTAAAAAAAAATATGATTGAAAAATATCAAAAAAATCTATTGATTATCATTACTATAATAATTTTGAAATTTTCATCATTATTTTTTTTTATTTATTTTTTTTAATTTATTTGTCCTATTGACCTTTACTATTGTTTTAATACAGTATTAAGTGTGTTACTGTTTATTTTGCAATCAAGAATATTCCAGGGAGAAAAATTATTCGGTGAAGAAGGAGATTTTCTATACTCCTACCATGCATCTACAGTCAAATCTGTATTAAGAGGTCACCATGGGACAAAGAAAAAGTAGCCTTCTAAGACAGGTGACTTCTTAAAAGAGGTTCCATTCATATGAAATTTTTTATGACAGAATGAGAAAAAGGTGACCTTTTAATACAGGTGACTGCTTAATAGAGGTGACTATGGGCAGGTTTGACTGTATTCAGTTTTGAATGGTTTCTTATTTATTGTATATACAATTGCATTTGTGCCAGCTATTAAAGGGTGAAGAAACCAAGCATAAAATGCTAATTTCAAACAATATATATGATAGACTCAGATCAGCGTCCACTCCTCAAATCGGCATCCACTGACATCATTATCTCAAATCACATTCCAATTTAAGGGTATTCTCAAAACAGCATCCTTTCCAAATTCTCAGATCTATGGCCGATTTATTAGTTAGGACACATGTCAGTGACGTCATTGGACAAAGTGAGAAACTGCCATAAATTTGAGAATTGGACACCAATTTGAGATTTGAAAAACGACATAAACTTCAGAATTAGATGCCGATTTGATAATTTGAAAAAAGGACATAGATCCGAGTTACAGATGTCTGCCATGTAGAAATCAGATATGGATTTGAGGATTGGACATCGATTAGAGGCTGGATATCGATCTGAGTCTTACATATATAATAATATAGTTTAGGCATTTCCATATTTTTAAATAACGATTAGTATAATCATACGGACGACACAATATTTTAATGTACCAGTAGTTTTATGGGTGACAACATTTTGTTAACTTTTTGATACTGAAGAGCACAAAAAATGTATTATTCTACGTCACGCCATCTCTTCCGGTTTCCTTGCTCCTATATATACCAAATAGGGCTCACTACTAAGAGTACAGACACAGATTTAAGATATAGCAAATTTTTAAAGGTAAAATTCTTGAACTACAACATTTTACACTCCTGTATTAAAAAAAAAAGAGACATTTGGTGGGTTGTTATCTTAAAAAGTGCTGTAGTCATACAAAAAGGGGGATGGTCCAGTTGTTCCAATATCTGTCAGTGTTGTTTGGGGGTCTAAATATGGACAACTGTTTTTAATTTGCTCTATCAAATATTCTGGTTCGAAATTATGAAGAACTAAGTCCTATTCATACAAACTACATAAAGATATATTTTCTTGATCGGTTGATAATATATGTTGTGTTGATAACTGGTGCTTTAAGTAAACGTAAAGAAGGAGTGATGTCACTACCATTGTCAGTATGGCAGCTGCCTTGCTAGCGAGAAATTTGTAATATTTGATTTTAACATAATGGCACCAAATTACATATGTAATAGCTTCTCTGGTAGTCTTTTTTGAAGAAAATGTGTTTTATTGCTTTTTTTTATAAGTAATTTATATTTTTATAACATTATATTGTGATTTGGTTTCCTTCCCCTTTAAAATTAGAATTTCATAAAACTTCATAAAGAAATTTTAACTGACACTAACTACCGTTACAAATATATACATGTTTGAAATGTAGATGACATTCCAACTCCCCACTCTCCTGACATCTTGGAATATCCTCAAGTATCATTTTAATTGTATATCTTTATTTGTTTTATGTAAATTATTTTGTTTGTTACTTTAACACTTATTACACAGAAATAAAATAAAGAACCTGTTAAAAAAGTTTTACTGTGTCTAATATACAGTCAAGCCAATATATAAAGGGCAGGGGCTGTCATGGCCATGATTATATGGTAGTTGGATTTACAACTACCTGTGCAATTAGTGCCTATCACCACTAACGTTGTGAGTTTGAACCCTGTTCATGGCGAGGTGTACTCGATACAACATTATGTGATAAAGTTTGTCAGTGACTTGCGGCAGGTCAGTGGCTTTCTCCGGGAACTCCTGTTTCCTCCACCAATAAAACTGACTGCCATGATATAACCAAAATATTGTTGAAAGTGGCATTAAACACCATAAACCAAACCAACCTAAACCTATTAAGGGCCTGAAAATGTGCCCTTTACATACATGTTAAAATTATAAGTACCATTCATTAATTGGAAAAATGAGACAGCCCTTTATAGGCAGTGATTTGTTACATAGAGGTGCCCTTTAAGGCAGGTTTGACTGTAATTAAATTAGAGGTCCAATCTGTACCCCTGTACAGTCTGTCAGTTAATTGGAAGTGCAACTTATTTTGAGTTTCTGCACATCAATATCTAACAACAGGCAAACTTTCATTTAACTCTGTAGGAGTTGCGATGACAAAGTTATAGACCATCCCACCAAATTTCTTAGTTCAAACTGTCATAATACATGAAAAACAGAAGATCCTACCAATATGCATATCTTCAATCCAAGATCTAAGAACAGACCAACTTTCATATAATTCTATTAAAGACTAGAAGTTACAATGACAAAATCTGTGCTTTGTGTTAAGTTAAAAGGACCATACCTCTGATAAAAGTAAATGGACCTGAACAACATTGCTTAGGTAGACACGTTGCTTGACACATTATCCTGATTGTTGGCCATTCAGTCTTTGTGGTCGTGATCATATGGTAGTTGGATTTACAACTACCTATTCAATCAGTGTCTGTCACCACTAACGTTGTTAGTTTGAATCCTGCTCATGGCGAGGTGTACTCAATACATCATTATGCGATAAAGTTTGTCAGTGATTTGCGGCAGGTCTGTGATTTTCTCTAGTTTCCTCCACCAATAAAACTGACCGCCATGATATAACTGATATATTGTTGAAAATGGTGCTAAACACTGTAGTCCTAACCATGTAGTTGTAAATTTAAATAACAGAATGAGCTGGATACAAAGTGAAAACTAACTTATATATACATAACTACAAAAAAACATTATTTATAACCAAATTTATTTTATAAAACAAAATAACAACAGAAAAACAAATATGAAAAATATAATTGACAGACATTGATTTTTGTATGATAACAGTTATATAAGTCAAAACAAATAGACATCAGTAGATAATATGAAAAGAAAGTTTAAAAAGTGATGGTAAAAAAATTCTACTAATACAGTAGTTCCCCTTTTATAAGGTTCCTTCCACAAAAGGCCAACCCTTAAAAATTCTACAATACAGTAGTTCCCCTTTTATAAGGTTCCTTCCACAAAAGGCCAACCCTTAAAAATTCTACTAACACAGTAGTTCCCCTTTTATAAGGTTCCTTCCACAAAAGGCCAACCCTTAAAAATTCTACAATACAGTAGTTCCCCTTTTATAAGGTTCCTTCCACAAAAGGCCAACCCTTAAAAATTCTACTAACACAGTAGTTCCCCTTTTATAAGGTTCCTTCCACAAAAGGCCAACCCTTAAAAATTCTACTAACACAGTAGTTCCCCTTTTATAAGGTTCCTTCCACAAAAGGCCAACCCTTAAAAATTCTACTAATACAATAGTTCCCCTTTTATAAGGTTCCTTCCACAAAAGGCCAACCCTTAAAAATTCTACAATACAGTAGTTCCCCTTTTATAAGGTTCCTTCCACAAAAGGCCAACCCTTAAAAATTCTACAATACAGTAGTTCCCCTTTTATAAGGTTCCTTCCACAAAAGGCCAACCCTTCAAAATTCTACTAACACAGTAGTTCCCCTTTTATAAGGTTCCTTCCACAAAAGGCCAACCCTTAAAAATTCTACTAACACAGTAGTTCCCCTTTTATAAGGTTCCTTCCACAAAAGGCCAACCCTTAAAAATTCTACTAACACAGTAGTTCCCCTTTTATAAGGTTCCTTCCACAAAAGGCCAACCCTTAAAAATTCTACTAACACAATAGTTCCCCTTTTATAAGGTTCCTTCCACAAAAGGCCAACCCTTAAAAATTCTACTAATACAGTAGTTCCCCTTTTATAAGGTTCCTTCCACAAAAGGCCAACCTTTTTAAAAAAGAAGTCAGATTTTAGATGTACTGAGATAGTAAAATACTACTAAATTGTTCCTCTAAAGAGAGGCCATCCCTCATTTCAGAAAGGATGGCCTTATAAGAGGGGGAACCACTGTATTAATATATGCTGACATTAATTACTGCCTTTACAGTAAATGGTTAAATCAATACAAAATTCAATAATCGTCCTAACATAGGTCTGCCATTGTCACAAAGATAATACAAAAGAAGAGTAAATTAACAGTTGCTTTTTATTGAAAAGCATGATGTGGATTGGGGATCTGCCACATTCTGTGCAAGCATACCAACAATTACACCACTGAGGCTGTGTGAGTTGCATCCTTAATGTATACTAAAGCATGCATGTCACAGCAACCAGAACTGACATAATACAGAGAGTTTTACAACAATATACGTACAGTGAATTTTTGATTTAATATTATTTTATTGCAAATAACACAGGAATGAGATCGGACAAAAAATTATCACAACTTATGGACAGTCCTCTCCCTAAACAGTGAATATAAATATTGTATATATTTATTTATCTTTGATACACGAATACTGGTTAATTTAAGGTAAAATTATTGTTTCTTTTGACTGCCACAGAACAAGATCTGACTCTATATATGATCTGCTTATTTTCAGGGCATTTTATAAATATAAAATTTTGTAAAACAAAGCAAAATTCAATAAAAAAGGAAAGATAACTTAGTTTGAAAAAAAATATGACAATATGGTAGAATTTATTTGCTGACAGCAGATATCACATACAAGCAATGGATTTAATCATTGTACATTTCAAAATCGTATGGCATCCTCGGTAGATTTATAATGAAACACGTCCAACGGATCTAAAAATTCACCAAAGTATTGTGTGGCTACATCTCTTTCAGGCCCTGTCTTCTTAGGCCTTAATTTTTCTAATCTTTTCTCTCTTTTCATCAAATTGACCTGTAACTGTGTTGGTTCTCTCCTAAATAAATAAAAACAATATATTACAGTCAAACTTGTCCATGCAGTCACCTCTATTAAGCAGTCGCCTGTATTAAAAGGCAACATTTTTCTGGTCCTGTCATAGAAAATATCATATGAATTCAACCTACTTTAAGAGGTCACCTGTCTTGTAACACCACTTTTTCTTTGTCCCAAACGTGACTTTATAATACACTTTTAACTGTATTTATAATCAATTTTGATTCAGGTGCCTTCCATGTAAAAGATGGTAGTAATTGTTGCAAGGCGTGATACAGCAAATACTGTGAAAGTATTTTCATTTGTTGACACCAATTTTCGTGGTTTCAACAAAATGCATTGATCCATGGGTATTTGAATTCGTGGTTTCAAAAACTACAGGCAACAGTCAAGGGGAAAATTGTATTTCGTTAGATTTTAATTTTCGTAGTGAACCACGAAATCCACGAAAATTAGAACCTTGCGATTAATAATGATTGCATGGTATTCTAACATGTGAATAGAGGTTGTGTAGGATAGAATTACTGGTATACTTATCATTACATTTCTTTCAGCATTTTTCCAGCTATGTGACAACCATACTCACTGGTGTGGGGGGGACCAGTTATAATGAACTGACCAGTGAGAAACCCCTCTGCCTTGAGTAAATGTCTAGAAATATTAACACTTGAGGTGGGTAATTGGAGAAATTTACATATTAAATCAGTATTTTTTTTAGCTCACCTTGCCAAAGGCAACGTGAGCTTTCACCATCACTTGGCATCCGTCGTCTGTCATCCGTTAACTTTTTACATTTTAATCTTAGCCAAATGAACCGAAACTTGGTGGGAAGCACCTATGGAAGGCTCTGTATTAAGTTTCCTCAAAGCAGAATGAAAGGTGAGCGACACAGGCTCAGTGGACTGATCCTCTAGTTTAAATAAAAGGAAAATGTCTATTTGGAAACTGCAGGGTCAGTTTATTTTTTTTTATGTCGGGTCAATTAATTTTTTTCTATAAAATTTGGAGACAGAAATAAAAAAAAAAAAAACATTAGCTCACCCAGTTAAATATTCATTCCATAATTTAGTTCTTGGTATTATTCAGGTGAAACTAAATGCCACAGGTCACTAACAAACTTTACCACATAAAGTTATATTGAGTACACAGGCTTCAAAATCACAACTTTAGTGGAGGAGGCACTGATTAAACAGGTAGATGTAAATCCAAATGCCCTATGATCATGGCTGTGACCACTGATTAAACAGGTAGATGTAAATCCAAATGCCCTATGATCATGGCTGTGACCACTGATTAAACAGGTAGATGTAAATCCAAATGCCCTATGATCATGGCTGTGACCACTGATTAAACAGGTAGATGTAAATCCAAATGCCCTATGATCATGGCTGTGACCACTGATTAAACAGGTTGATGTAAATCCAAATGCCCTATGATCATGGCTGTGACCACTGATTAAACAGGTAGATGTAAATCCAAATGCCCTATGATCATGGCTGTGACCACTGATTAAACAGGTAGATGTAAATCCAAATGCCCTATGATCATGGCTGTGACCACTGATTAAACAGGTAGATGTAAATCCAAATGCCCTATGATCATGGCTGTGACCGCTCATTACAACATTTCAAACAGCGAACTTACTTAGAAAATACAATCATTATGTGAATGGTGTTTTTTTCTCTCATAAACATCACAAGTATTTTATTTGGTCTTTAAATAAATGTAAAATAGTCTACTTCTGAAGTGGGATTGAATCCTGCTTGAGCGATGCATACTTGATACAACATTATGTGATAAAGTTTGTCAGTGATTTACGACAGGTCGTTTTTCTTCCGTTTCCTCCCCCAATAAAACAGACTGCCACGATGTAACTGAAATATTGTTGAAAGTGGCATTAAATACCATAACCCTTTCCTCCATTTTTTTTATTCTCTGAACAGTACACATTCTGTTTTGTAAATAAAAAACTAGATCAAAATGACACAGGACTTCTTCTGAAAATGTTAATATGGTATTCTTTATGTTCAGATTAAATGTTTGGAAATTTCTGCATTTATTCTTATATAGGTACTCACCTTATTTTTTAAAGAGTAAATAAATGAATTATGATGTTCATTTTCAAGTCATTACGATGAGTGCCACTAGTGGAGCAGGAACTACTTACCCTTGCGAAACACCTGATTTCAGCCCCGGTTTTTAGTGGGGTTCGTGTTACTCGATCTTTAGTTTTATGTGTAATGTTTTGTAGATCGTTGTTTGTACTTTTTCTTTTGACCATTGTGTTGTCTGTCCTTTGATTTACGGATTCTGATTACCTCTTTGGTATCTTCAAACTCTTCTTATGTCTCAAATGCAATTTGTTAGTGAACATGAACTTATTTTAAAATCCTAGATAGCTACAAAGACACATAGATATATGCTATTAAATACATACTCTTGATTTGGTACTGGATTACGATATGCTGTAGATTTTGCCGTAGTCAATTGTCTTTCTACTGGAGCCAAAGGATGAAGAATATCCCATTCTATTTTTTTATGTTTTTTGTAACATGTTTCACATGGTTTCTCTCGTGACACTGAAATAATTATATAATAGTTACTGATATGGAGGGCAATATCAGAATATACAGACTGCCCAAGGGTCGTGGTAGCAATCTGTCTATCCTGATATTGCACTCCATATCAGTAACTATGGTGTTTATTGCATAGAAGACCAGAATCTGACACATACAATATAAATGTATAGAAATTTTTAATCAGAATCATTGAAGGTTTCCCTAGGCATTATCACCTTCGTTATTACCTAATTTGAATTGACTACAGCAATTGTTTGAATGGTGTTCAACTTATAATGAGAAATAAAATGAGATTATAAGTAACATTGTAATTTATTAAAACGTAAACAAACAAATATCCGTGTATAGACCAGTAGTACCAGTCTATACATGGTTTTTGGACCGGTCTATATCAGCATTCCAGTCTATATCGCGGAATAGTGAAGGTCACGTGGAGAGTGTTCAGCCAATTAAATGTATGACTTTTACTCTGATATGCAATAATTCAAGATAACAATTAAATACAAACAGGATCGCAGCAATTAATGACAAACAGGATCGCAAAATAAAGTACAATTTATAGATAAACAACAACAAGATTTTGTTTCATTTTAAGCAATATTGTTTGGGCTTAATTCATCATTTTCTTTATAGAGTTTAAAGCCACTTTCAATAATATTTTAGTTATATCGTAGTGGTCAGTTTTATTGGTGGAGGAAATGGGAGTACCCGGAGAAAACCATCGTCATAATGTTGTAACGAATATTCCTCCCCTGAGCGGGATTCAAACTCATGTTAGTTCTGATCATGCCCTAACCCTGACATTTGAACCCAACTGGTGCCCTAACTATGATCTATCTAAAATAAAATAATTCTAAGCAAAAAGTATATTTTAGCCCATTTAACCCTGCCACATTTTTGTTCCTGTCCCAAGATATGACTAGGATTTCCATCTGCTTATCTGTCCATATCAATAGTGCCTGTGTTTAGAAGTTTGAAGTTTGACAGAGAAGTCGTTGATATAGTGTCAATTGTTTGTTTAGAAGTTTAAGGTTTGACAAAGAAGTGGTTCATATTTCGTTGTACATGTAGTCACTTATATTGTCTATAATTTCTGTTTAAATGTTCATTTTCTACTTGTTTTTTCAACCTACAGGCTTTTTCCATCAGTAATGGATGTCCAGCTTTTTTGGCCGAGTCTAGAGGTGTATCTCCTTTGATGTTCTGTATATCTATTTCTCCTCCATGAAACATATAACAACTCAAACATTCTGGTTTACCTCCTTCACAGGCATAATGTCCTGGTGTATTCCCATAATCTGTACATCATCAAAAACATCATATAAATGAAGTTTATAAACAAGAATCAACACTATATCTAGTTAATAAATGTTAGAGAATACAGAAGTTAGTTAATAAATGTTAGAGAATACAGAAGTTAGTTAATAAATGTTAGAGAATACAGAAGTTAGTTAATAAATGTTAGAGAATACAGAAGTTAGTTAATAAATGTTAGAGAATACAGAAGTTAGTTAATAAATGTTAGAGAATACAGAAGTTAGTTAATAAATGTTAGAGAATACAGAAGTTAGTTAATAAATGTTAGAGAATACAGAAGTTAGTTAATAAATGTTAGAGAATACAGAAGTTAGTTAATAAATGTTAGAGAATACAGAAGTTAGTTAATAAATGTTAGAGAATACAGAAGTTAGTTAATAAATGTTAGAGAATACAGAAGTTAGTTAATAAATGTTAGAGAATACAGAAGTTAGTTAATAAATGTTAGAGAATACAGAAGTTAGTTAATAAATGTTAGAGAATACAGAAGTTAGTTAATAAATGTTAGAGAATACAGAAGTTAGTTAATAAATGTTAGAGAATACAGAAGTTAGTTAATAAATGTTAGAGAATACAGAAGTTAGTTAATAAATGTAAGAGAATACAGAAGTTAGTTAATAAATGTTAGAGAATACAGAAGTTAGTTAATAAATGTTAGAGAATACAGAAGTTAGTTAATAAATGTTAGAGAATACAGAAGTTAGTTAACAAATGTTAGAGAATACAGAAGTTAGTTAATAAATGTTAGAGAATACAGAAGGGCCAATTAAAAAAAGAACAATCCAGAAACACAGACAACATAGGGTACACAAGACGAAGAAAAATGAAACAAAAACACAACACAATATGTGTTGGACACCATTATATGCAAACAAATAGAAATAATGTAAATAAGACCTGAGACCTCCTACAAACAACTGGAGGTAAGGACGAACCAAACATCTATTTTATGCAGAAATCGTAATGGACATTACAACACTGAACTCTGTTAAAATATGTTTGTTAACATAAAAAATCATATCCATATCACATGATGCTCGTGTCGTTTAACAGTAATATGATTAAATCAACCAGGAACTGCTTAACCTTTTGGAACATTCGAGGTCACCCCCATTTTTTAACGGAGTTCGTGTTGCTCATGATCAATCTTTAGTTTTCTGTGTAGTGCTTTGTTGACCATTCTTTGTCTTTTTCGCCCTTTTCTATTGGCCATTGTATTTTCTGTCCTCCTTCAATTTACAGCCTCTGATTACCCCTTTGTTATCTTCAGACTTTTCTTGTATATTATACACATGTATTTCAAAATTGAATGATGTTTTCTAACAGATATATATTCTATTTTTGCTAGAAATTCCTCTCAATGAATTGTGATCACAAAATTCCCACCTAAGAGCTTACGGGAGACTGTAATCACTTGGTAGACAATTGGCTTGATATTGGCAAAGAGAGTTCAATGGATAATTTTTGCTTCAGTACAATTTGTAGCAATATTATGAAATTTCAGTTAAAATATAATCTATTTCTTACTAAATAATTTAGAATTTCATCTAATATGTTCCCTACCATGTAGCCATCATTTAAAGTCATTATTCATTGCAGGCATCTTTCATGGATGGCTTATGCATATTGGGTACAGTTGACCCGGAGGTTGGTTTGTTTTGGTTTTTGGTGTTTAACACCACTATCAGTTATATTGTGGCAGTCAGTTTTATTGGTGGAGGAAACTGGAGTGCCCAGTGAAAACTACGACCTGTCGCAAGTCACTGACAAACTTAATGTTGCATAGCCTGAACGGGATTTGAACTCACAACATTAGTGGTGATAGGCATTGATTGCACAGGTAGTTGTAAAACCAACTACCATATGACCACAACAACCCCATAATGCAGAAAACCATGAAAGTATTTTTATCCTCCCACACAGGTTTTGTTCTAAAATGGCCAGGAAGAGTTTTTTATGCTTTGTTTTAAGTCAAAATAGATCTTCCTTAACCAACGTAGGTAGTATTAATGTAACTCATCATTTTGAAGTTACAGTTTAAGTTTCATATATCCAATCAGAAAAAAATACAATTTTTCCATAAATTAATCCCTTAGGGATCGTCTCAAAATGTAACTATTTTTTTCAAACGAAGTTAGTTTCGTTTGGTAGGTGGGTGGTTTTCAGCTGTCACGTTTGGAAAAGAAAAAAAAATCGCACATTAAGATTTGTCAATAAAATTTCTTTCGAGTCTGTATATTGTACTGTTTCTTTAGTACTGAATAAGTAATGGGTGTATATGTACACAGCTCTGGTTTCCTGTTTGCGGTACAACTAAATATAATATGCAACGAAAAGCAACGGTTTTCTTTTGCAAATTAAACAAAATAATGTTTTCGATTCTTGGAACGTTTTATACTGTTGTCAAATTTAAAACAATACTATAATGTATTAAACAAGTTTTGACCAAAGAGAGTAAACAACAGACACCACGATGCTTATGGCGGGTTTTTGTTCTTGTGTACGTTGCAGAAATAGGCTTTCGGTAGTTTGTGATTGCATTGATCGCTTTCAGTATTTTGTTATTGTATTGATCAAGTATTAAACATGGCAGCGCCCTGTAAAAAACGTCTTGTGCAGACAACACTATTCATAGATAGACCCTTTATCATGACATGCATATGGAGAATACATGGTTCTAAACCCTATATTTTTAGGTGGTGTTTGGTTTATAATACATCGGTATTCTGTTTTTCACACTTTCATTTGGAAGGGGTGGGTGGGTGGTCTGAGCCAAATGAAACTAACTTCATTTGAAAAAAAAACGTCACACTTTGAGACAATCCCTTACATATACTGAACTTGTTATCATCTACTAACTGTAGTAGTCTCCCTCTTATAAGGTTACCCTTCTGCAATGAAAAAGTGGCCTTATAAGAAAAATGGCCTTTCTTGAGTGAGACATTTTACTAATATTCTTATAAGAAAAATGGCCTTTCTTGAGTGAGACATTTTACTAATATTTCACTATCTCAGTGCATCTGAAATATAATCTAATAAGAGGGGTGAACTTTGGTGAGAGGGGCCTTATAATAGGGGTACTACTGTATCTAGTTTAAACTTTCACCTTATTTTGACTTAATATGCAGAAATGTGGTCATTTTAAACTTTCACCTTATTCTGATTTAATATGCAGAAATGTGGTCATTTTAAACTTTCACCTTATTTTGACTTAATATGCAGAAATGTGGTCATTTTAAACTTTCACCTTATTCTGGTTTAATATGCAGAAATGTGGTCATTTTAAACTTTCACCTTATTCTGACTTAATATGCAGAAATGTGGTCATTTTAAACTTTCACCTTATTCTGACTTAATATGCAGAAATGTGGTCATTTTAAACTTTCACCTTATTCTGGCTTAATATGCAGAAATGTGGTCATTTTAAACTTTCACCTTATTCTGACTTAATATGCAGAAATGTGGTCATTTTAAACTTTCACCTTATTCTGACTTAATATGCAGAAATGTGGTCATTTTAAACTTTCACCTTATTCTGGCTTAATATGCAGAAATGTGGTCATTTTAAACTTTCACCTTATTCTGACTTAATATGCAGAAATGTGGTCATTTTAAACAAACAGTAGTAGCAGCCATTTAAGATGAAAGGGAATGGATGTCAAATATAACACTGAGGCAGAACACATCCAAAGATCATCTTGTATCAAAATGTTAAAATAACTTACGATCTTGTTGATTTGGATTAGCGCCTTTATCAAACAGCCAATGTACTACATCTAATGCTCCAAAGTGGGCTGCCTGAATAAAAAGCATTATGTTGTCAAAGTAATAATACTGGTATTCTTCATTTTACAGCTAAGAATAGCTTTCTAGGATGAGTGCATCTCATACCCCCACAAGTGTGAAATAACCCCTAGTCTGCTTTTCATACTAGGTACCATCAATGCAGCCCTCTTTATTCTAATGAAAATTGGACTAGAAATTACTACAAGAACGTAAAAAAGTTGTTTTCTAGTATGCACGACATGCTTCTGAAATAACCTTCATCGGGTCAACTTAAGAAAAGTCAAAAGATTTGAAAGCCAAATAATCTAAAAGTCTTTGGGAGCAAGAAAACCGAAGGAATTAAACAAGATGGCCAAAATTGGACAAGAAGTGGTATAATCAACAAAATAAAGTAAAGTGAACAAAATTATATAGATACTTATTGGTGATTTATGGAAGATGGGGAATTTCTCAAAATTCCTCAATTAATAAAATCGATCGACACAATGATACTGAAATATTTTTGGGAGCTGTGTTTAACATTCATAATCTTAATACATCCAAACAAATACCAGGCTATATATTACAAGGTTTTACAAAGGCCACAAAATTCTAATTGTTATTACTTTTATGTTTTATTTTCATGAGTACGGTAAATACACATTGATTTGGCCTTTAATTGTGGTTTTATTTATTATGATACGTGTATGTAACTATGTTGTGATACAGGTATGTAAATTTCAAATAAATATTCCATGCAAATATTAACAACAATAATGAATTGTTTTGTAAATTTTGTAAATTTAGTAAATTTTGAAGGTTGTTGGTGGATCTTTGTAGCTTGTAATAACATTTCATATATTTATACTAAAAAAGGTTGCTGTCTACTTAGCACAACACAACTGAAGCATGCTAACATGAGCATAACAAAATGAGTGAGGACACAATTTCAAATTTGTCACTCAATTATAGTGGGTGAAGAAGCAAGGTCTGAAACAAGTTTGTTTATTATACTTGTATCATTTTCCCTCCTAAGAAGTTCTGCCAATTATATTGCATGTCTGAGCACAAGTCCCTCCCCATTATCCTCTTTTATGTCTATGTTTCAAAATGTTTCCCATTTGGACAAGTACAATATATATATGAAAGTAACTGAAAACAATGGATTTTATGTTAAAAATGCCTCTTTTCTTACATTGCAGACAAAATACTCAACATTTTGAGTTTCCTTTGATTTTCTCAACCAAAAATTTAGAAATTAGTTTTAAAACTGAATGCAATAAATAGGATCTTATAAAAGGGCCAAACGTTGTTATTTTGAATCCCGCTCAAGCTAGTTGTACTCGATAGAACATTATGTGATAAAGTTTGTCAGTAACTTGTGGCAGGTTGGTGGTTTTCTCTGGGTACTCCGGTTTCCTCCACCAAATAAAACTGACCAGCACGATATAACTGAAATATTGTTGAAAGTGGCATTCAACACCATAACCCTATAAAAGGACCTGACTTTTGACGATAAGGAAGTCATGTTACTATATAACGTTATTCTTTTATTTGTATTACCACATGGGCCAGACTTTTCCCGTCAGACTGTGTTGCTTCCAATGGTGTACCTTGCTTGACTAGAAATCGCAAGCAATCAACTTTGTTGTGTTTAGCTGCATGATGTGCTGGTAAGTAGCCATTGTTATCGGCAATCGTGATGTCACAATCTCTCTGTACCAATAAAATCACTGAATCCAAAGCTGGAAAAAAAAATTTAAGCTAAAGTTTAGAACTTTAATCATCACATTCTAGTAAAACATATTTAATCACTTGTTAAACCTTGTTAAACATAGGTTGCAGAAAATGGGTAATCACTTTTGAATTTTCTTACTAGAGACAACTAATTGATAAAGCCATCGTCTGTAGCACACAGTTTATTATACCCGTTCCTCATCCATATGTCATTGGTCAATTTGAATTATATGAAAACGGTCGTTTCCAGCTTGTTCCATTTATAACTGACCTGCATTAAGTAGTTTCTATTAAAACATAACAACACTCAAATTTCCCTACTAGCCAGATTATAAGAATTACGACTAGTTGATATAACATTCAAATTTTATAATGCTACGAATGAAATAGGTTCATGAATTATTTATGACTAAGACAGTTTCCATGGGTGATGGAGAAGGGACAACTGTAGGTCACCCACAATGCATCCAAGCAAAACTACCTTTACCAGATTTTGGTCTGATTGTATATTTTGATTTGACATGTTATACTGAGGACAGGAAATCATAATTCTAATGCAATTGGTTATGTAACAAGCAATTTCATTGGTCAATTGCATTTACAGGTCAGAGTAAATTGTATGTGTTACCATGTTGGAAACTGTGTTAGAATATTGATTTGAAGTGACACACATTAAATTTCTTACAAATTTTTGGTTATGATTACATAATTGTTCATTGAATATTTTAAAAGTTTTTAACTACCAAACTATTTTGACAGACAGGCTATGTGGAAAGGCACAATGAAATTAATAACAGCTGATAATTGTAAACAAATGTTATTGTTGGAAGATTTCATTAGAATGGGAATAAAAGTATTGCGTGTGAAGTGTTGTCGACGTAAATGATAGGTTTTACTGTCACAAATATATGTTTACCTGGCTCTGCTACGCGTCACCAGATCAACTCAATTTGATACAGTAAAATCCATGATTTATGGCAGTAACATTTTAAATACACTACTGTTATTCCCTAATTTGTTGCTACACAAAACCTGGAGATTTCCAATTAAGGGAGATAAATTACATACAGCCATACTGAGCAGAATAAAGGGAGATAAATTACATACAGCCATAATGAGCAGAATAAAATGAGATAAATTACATACAGCCATAATGAGCAGAATAAAGGGAGATAAATTACATACAGCCATACTGAGTAGAATAAAGGTAGATAAATTACATACAACCATACTGAGCAGAATAAAGGGAGATAAATTACATACAGCCATACTGAGCAGAATAAAGGGAGATAAATTACATACAGCCATAATGAGCAGAATAAAATGAGATAAATTACATACAGCCATAATGAGCAGAATAAAGGGAGATAAAATACATACAGCCATACTGAGTAGAATAAAGGGGGATAAATTACATACAGCCATACTGAGCAGAATAAAGGGAGATAAATTACATACAACCATACTGAGCAGAATAAAGGAAGATAAATTGCATACAGCCATACAGAACAGAATAAATGGAGATAAATTATATACAGCCATCATGAGCAGAATAAAGGGAGATAAATTACATACACCATAATGAGCAGAATAAAATGAGATAAATTACATACAGCCATTATGAGCAGAATAAAGGGAGATAAATTACATACAGCCATACTGAGCAGAATAAAGGGAGATAAATTACATACAGCCATACTGAGTAGAATAAAGGGAGATAAATTACATATAGCCATACTGAGCAGAATAAAGGGAGATAAATTACATACAGCCATACTGAGCAGAATAAAGGGAGATAAATTACATACAGCCATACTGAGCAGAATAAAGGGAGATAAATTACATACAACCATACTGAGCAGAATAAAGGGAGATAAATTACATACAGCCATACTGAGCAGAATAAAGGGAGATAAATTACATACAACCATACTGAGCAGAATAAAGGGAGATAAATTACATACAGCCATAACAAGCAGAATAAAGGGAGATAAAGTACATACAGCCATAATGAGCAGCATAATGCACAGGTGTTTTATCCAGATGACAGCGACAATCTAAATCAACTCTCTGATCAAACAAATACTGCAGTATCTTTTTATGATTCCTCATAGAAGCATAGTGTGCTATTTGTCTGCCCCTTCTATCCTCTGACACCAAACTGGCACCTAAAATAGACCAACAATCATCATTCTAAATATTTATATAGCACACATGTACCCCTTGCCAAAGACAAAATAACAAATAGAGGCCCACCTGAGCCTGCATCGCTCACCTTATTATTTATATGCAGTTTATGTTCCATGTTCAATGAAGTCTATATTTTAAGAAAAATTCATATATTCATTTTTACATAGATGTTCGGTTGTAACCCATTAAAGTAGGGTTAAAGATTATGGTGGTAAACACCACTTTCAACAATATTTCAGTTATATCGTGGAAGTCAGTTTTACTGGTGGAGGAAACAGGAATACCTGAAGACAACCACTGACCTACCGCAAGTCACTGACAAACATTATCGTATAAAGTTGTAGTGAGTACACCTCGGGATTCAAACTCACAACTTTAGTGGTGACAGGCACTGAATGCACAGGCAGATGAAAATTCAACTACCATACGATCACAACCATGACAACCCCTCCATTAAATAAGGACTTCAATAAAAAAAATCAGCATTGATAGAGGAAATCTGTCGGCATACTACCAAAACCATTCAGAATTTAGGACCCTTTTAGACCCCTTTTTGAAATAAAATAGCAAATAATCTTTATATGGTCCATCAATAAGCCATAAAGATGCAAACTTTACAAAAAACAGTATTAAAATTGGATGAAAATTAAAAATGTTCAAAAAATTAAATACTAAACAAATAACAGCCTTCTGGCCTCAGGCCCTCTGGTTGATATTAGTTACTTGGGTTGATACAGCATGTGATACGGATTTTGCCATGTATTATTCTCTATATAACATACCCCTATCTTGAAGTATTTTAATACAACCAAGTTCTCCATTAAAGGCTGCAACGTGAGCTGGGGTCATGCCTTCCCTATCACGGATATTAACCTCTGCCGTATAGTCTAACAGCATTTTTAAACAGTCCTTATATCCACCAACTACAGCATCATGGAGAGCAGTTCTACCATTTACACTCTTATCAAGAGGATTAGCTCCTGCCTGTAATAAAAAACAAAATATCAGGTTTATACCTGATTGCAATTTTTTTTTAATTCATCACATAACTTAATTATCCTGATTTGATTAACCAAGTTCACCATGGTAAAGTAATATATACTTAAAGATTTGACTACATGGAATTGCATGTTTTCACACAAAAAAAACCCCATATACCATGAAACCTGTATAATCTGAACCCTGAATAAACCAAAATTCTGTATAAACCAAACTTTAAAAATAGCCCCAATGTAGAAAATATTTGTTAATTCTACCTGTATAAACTAAACACATGTCTATTTACAAAACATAGGTTGGTCCCATAGTAGCCTGGTCAGCTATAATAGTCAATTTAAGCATAGTCAAGTCAGGTATAGTTGCCAGATCAGAAAAAAATCTAGACATACATGACAGTACACATGCACAACCTCCCACTAAACAGTGAAATAAAACAAATGTCAAACAAAAACTTGGACAACACATCATTCAACTAAAAAGTGTTACAAGAAATATAAAACAAAGGATTGCAGTGTGCAAAATTAACGGTGGACAGAGGCTAGCAAAAAATGGCTCTCTCTTTTCCAGTAGTATTCATCGTCTATGACAAATTTTCAATTTGGTCAATGAAAAAATTAACCAATGCAAGACCGCTGACAATCATGTATTCGTTGTAAGGTTATCTATTTTCTGATTGGACAATTTTTTAACGCACCATTCCACACTGTCACAAAAACTAAGTGAGAATATGCCCTTTATGGGTTTACTAGGCAATGCATTACTGTCCAATATACCAATATGTGGCATCTTTCATTTAGGGAAATGCAGTTTAACATGTTTACCTTCAGTTGTTTTTCAACATTAGCTAACTGTCCATATGTACAGGCTAAACTAAGTGGTGATTTCCCCATAGCATTGGATGAGTCATCATCTTCTTCTTGTTGACCTCCCTTATCTATAATAAAAATATAACAATAAGACAACAATAGTGCACTGGAAACTCATAATTCCTATGCTAAGTAGAATTTGTTCTAATGTCAGCAGTTTTATTTAAATTTAAGTAATTTTATTCTAATTTAAGTTGTTATTCCAATTTAAGTGGTATTTATTCTAACCTAAGTAGTATTTATTCTAATGTCAGCATTTTTATTCCAATTTAAGCACTTTATTCTAATTTAAGCGGCATTTATTTGATTTATTCTAATTTAAATGGTATTTGATCTAAGTTCAGCAGTTTGACTAATTTCAGTGGTATTTTAAGATGTTTTTCTCTAAAAATTAGATTGTTTCTCTTTTAAATTAGATGTTTTTCTATTAAACAAACACCTTTTGACCTCTGCTGGTGGACTATTAGTCCTTGAGAATATCATCCACTCAGTAGTCAGTGTTTCAGCACTGACATGGTTTATTAGAAATATTTCTTATTGAAATTTACAGTTTCTAAATAATGTAATTATTATTAATTAAAACTAAGGTTCTCCTCCCTCAGGCATAGGTGATTTTAGCTGATTTTGATGATCCTTTTTAGGCCCTTAAAGACCTTTGGTTTACTTGCTCCTAAAACTTTTTAAAGTATTTTGCTTTCCAATCTTCCAATTTTGAGCGTACCTGATGAAGGTTACTCCAGAAACGTGTCGTGCGCACTAAATTTGATATCTACATTTTTATTACTATCAATGGGTCGATACCTCTGCTTGTGGACTATTAAATTTGATATCTATGTTTTTATTATCAAACAAAATATTTCTTCAAGGAGATTATAAACACATTTAAACAAAATATTGCTAAAATCGAAAATTTTTGCAATACTTTGTTTAAATATGTTTTTATTAATAGCAAATCATCTAATTTAAAACATTCATATGTATCTATGTGTAATTTTCACTGTCCTTAGACTATTTCTTTTATGGGGAAAAACACTAAAATTATTTGGTGGCTTCACCATACAAATCATGTATAGCGCCCCCTAGCAACCCACCACGAGCATGTTGATGTCAATGTACTTGATACAAGTGATACTTTTTTCAATGTAAATGACCTTATAAAAGACAAATGAAAGAAAATGATGACAATGAAAAAAATATAAAATTTTATCACATGCATAGTACCGGTACATCCTCGTAATGACTCTTGAGCAGAACTCGTGTTATATTTTATAGATGTTTCTTTATAAAAAGGTGCGAGGGGTGTAATGTTTTTAACCTTTGTTTTTAAACAAAAGCAGATCATACTGTACTAAGATCCATTATTTGATAACTTTTTACAAAATAAAATTCACAAAAACTTCAACTAAATTTTTTTATTCAAAATAATAAAACATGTGAATAATAGGAGAAAACCGGATGGGGCTATAATTTAAAATTCTAACTGAATATGCTGATGCCATTACCATAGAAAATTTGCATACACAAATGTATCAGAACTTAAAATTAACTTTATTCTTTCTAGAAGATCCTTTCCCTTAAATTAAATGGTCTTTCTTTGACTGTATATACTTTTGTCACAAAAGCAACATTCTAGTTGGGGTTTGAAATTTCTATATTTCTTGTAGTGATCAATAGAGGAAAAAATTATTAGATGTACATGCTTCGTTGTTATTCTGATCTAGCTAAATCTGAAAGCATGACTGGAATAAGTCAACATTAACTGATGTCGAATGGTCACCATTTTTTTCACACATGTTCACATGTTGCAAAAAGCATACAAGTTTTTTACTACAGTCATTATTTTCTGCATTAGCCGCAGTATGGAGTGTAAATTCGCATGGGTCAAATAACACATTACCATAGCTGTCAAAGTTTGCTGTTGTTAAATTTAAATCATTTGTTTCAAATGCACAGCTTGTATCTATGGCTGAATCATATTTTCTTTTGCTTGATGTTGCTTCTGTATCGTGGGACATTTCGAGTGATTTTCTAAATCAAGCCTCACACATTCTACAAATACAGTCATTATCTTTGAATGCATATGCATTTTTGACAAAAGTATAAAACAGTGGTTGATTTCGCCCCTGTGAGAGGTGCTTAGTCACATCTTCTTGTTTACAGTTTATGCAAGGGCTTGGTGGACTGGCTTCATGCACCCTGCAGGTCTTTCAAAATTTTTCAAATGTACCAGTACTTCACTATTTACAGGCAGTACTTTTTCTTAAAAATTGAACATTTTTCATGAATATCTTATAGAGTATGTGTCCAAAAGTATTGCCACATGTAAAAAAAAATCCCTATATAATCAACCAAAACCATATTTTTTCAAAATATTATTGTGAAGTCATTTCTGGATAGATTTTAACAAATTTTACACCAAAACATTCAGAATTGTCTATATTTTGACTGTTTATTTGCTCATTATGTTTATATGAGTGGTTTTTATTTGTACATAATTTAAATATAACAAATAAAAATTGACTTTGATTTTCCTATATATTTCAACTAAAAATAAATCCTAAAAATTAACAATCCTGGTTAAATTATCTACAAATAAAAACCACTCAGTCATATAAACAAATGAGCAAATAAACATGCTGTACAACATTCTTTGAAATTAGAAGGTACCAATTACCATTTTAAGTGGGTACCTGGTACTATCCCTGACTAAAACTAAAAGGCCTGCACCCGTTGACAGATTGACTTTGGTGGCATATTTCAGAAAAGGGGGGTGCATATAACCAAGTTCGGGTTGTAGTTGTGAATCCACCAGATTGACAGAATGGGATAAATGCATCGAATTTCTAGACAATTTGCACTGTACATCAAAACAGTGTGTTTTACCTCACATGCCTACCGTTATTCCATTGTTTACATGTGTAAATATTGATTGTACGAGCAAAATGGGAGGAGCAAATTTTTCAACCTTGACTCTGTTTGGGTGACGTTGGAATATTGATTATTTTTCTTAAACTGTTACAAGTGATGTAAATTCCCTTTTACCCGATGAAGTGTAGATATTATTCTGTCCAAGGAACCAGTTTTTTTATTTTTCCCTCCACGGGAACTTTATTCTGTCAGATGCAAAAAGTGTAAACATACGCGACAAAAAAAAATTACGATTTCCCGAGGTAAAGAAAAAAAACGTTATTTTTATATTCATCGCAGTCCGATTTTTATACCAGACTGAAAATCATGACCATTAATAAATATAAATGTGATTTTTAATCATATTTCAATCATTTTCATTGGTTTAATAGAACAAAAACGTAGTTTTCCAAGTACGTATAATTGTTTGGGTTTGTGAAGCGCCATCTAGCGGAAAATATTTACGATTATCTCCCTTGGATTTTTAAATATTCCATGGACCGGAAAATTAGAATTTTTGCGAGTCTGCTCTTCAACTTGTGCTTGACTTATTCGACGGGGGGGCTGAAGCCCCCAAAGCCCCCCCCCCCCCCCCTTGAATCCGCCACTGCCATAGCTAGCCTATCTATCTCTCACTTCTCAGGGAAAAACCTGCTCTTACGACTTAATATCAAAAATTGTCCTAATTACTAATATGAGAAAACACGACTCTTTTTAGCTCTCTTTAGTACAATACTTCTATCACTACTTTACTTGTTTACAATAAGATTAAAGACAGCAGAGATTCAAAGCAATTTACTACATCTTAATGTGTATAAAATTTACAAACAAACGCAAAACTTACCATTTTTGTACGTGCTAAATGTAAACGCACTTGTCTTCGTCGCCATATTGTTTACATCCCTAAGGAGACCGATTTATGGCAGTATTAAAATCATTATTGATAGTTAAACAAATGAGAGTGTATATCTTTCTATTGTTTATCTTTAGACATACTATATTGCATTTAAAAGTCAAGAATGTTTCAAGAGTATGTATATTATCATAGACATATTTGATGTTGTAAAACCAGATAAGTCTACCTTATTACCGCAAAGCTATTATACAGAAAAGCTATTATACAGAAAGTTAAACGTACCATACATGACTGATAACAATACCGATAGACACACATGGGCCGGTCTCACTGACTTAAGTCTGTAATTGTATTTTCTTCACTAATAAAACTGACCGCAACAATTACTGAAATAATGATTCATTACGCCTATAATGCGAAACGCGAAACCCATTTTTTTTTTTATTAATCTCTTTGTTATACACAGAGGTACTTTTTTTTAAACTTTCTGTTTAAATATTTGATTATATCACCCCTTTTTTCTTATTTTAGCTTGTTCGTGACCATATTCATACAATCTTATGTTAACAGCAACTTCAATGTGTCGACCCTATATAACTCTAATTAAACAGTGGATAATTAGAGTTATATAAGAGTCGACAGATGTAAGTTGCTGTTAACCATGGATTTGTATAGTATTCTTTAAATACTATTTAAATCCTTGTGTTAACATAAGATAATTAGAGTTACAGTACCGCTATATAATTGTACATGTACATGTATATGTATTAAACCGTGACACACGAGTCACAGTACACGTGCCTCTATAATAGCTTGCTGCCTAAAAGTTTAAAATTATTTGGCTTTCCAACCTTTAGACTTTGAACCGGCGTAACCGATAAGGTTTCCTCAGAAACGTCTTGTGCGCACTAAATTATTTATCTACCACAGGCACTTGTTTCATTCAAAAAATATATGCCCTCTCCTCTTCCTTACTTCAAGGTAAACATCTACCCTTTTCCCATTCCCCACTTCGCCTCAATATTTTTCGCTTATTTGTGATCCTTTCGCTGACCCAATTATATCGTTACACTCCCGAGATATTTCTCTTTTCGACTGCCACATTTAAATATACCTACCGGGCCCCCCTCAGACGAATTGGACAAGAATAGTCAGCGAACGTGGCTTAGTGAAAATTTAAGTCATTGAAACGGATACAGCCACTTCCGGTTTGCGCTGGATTTTGCATATGCATTCGGAATTCTTTAGACCGGCCATGTGTAACAATGCCACATGATCATCTCCTCTCAAATGTAAAATAAGCCTTTAAAATACAGATAATTGTTCCAATGCAGATTATAACTCCAAATTACTGAAATTTGATTTTTAAAGCACCTTTTTTTAATTTTCTAAATCAATTTAAACCGGACCGGAAGTGGCTGTATCCGTTTCAATGACTTAAATTTTCACTAAGCCACGTTCGCTGACTATTTTTGTCCAATTCGTCTGAGG
The DNA here is from genome assembly GCA_963383655.1 of Bathymodiolus septemdierum. Classification (NCBI taxonomy): domain Eukaryota; kingdom Metazoa; phylum Mollusca; class Bivalvia; order Mytilida; family Modiolidae; genus Bathymodiolus; species Bathymodiolus septemdierum. Next base: position 8,716,657 of record OY726526.1, on the reverse strand, counting down.
GGGGGGGGGGGGGGGGGGGCGGTAGGTATATTTAAATGTGGCAGTCGAAAAGAGAAATATCTCGGGAGTGTAACGATATAATTGGGTCAGCGAAAGGATCACAAATAAGCGAAAAATATTGAGGCGAAGTGGGGAAGGGGAAAAGGGTAGATGTTTAACTTGGAGTAAGAAAGAGGAGGGGGCATATATTTTTTAAATGAAACAAGTGCCTGTGATATCTACGTTTTTTATTATAACAAAGTGTGGAAAATCTATAATGGTAAAATTGAAGTCTCTTTTGTCAGTCTCGTAGAAAGATGATAATTGGTGTCAATAAAATTACAGGTAATTGTCAAGAAATGAGACAGAGAAAGCGGTTTCCCTTGTTTAATTTATCTAATCTTCTTTGGAATCCAATGCGATAAGACTCAGGCAAGGTGTACACGATGCAACATTATGTGATAAAGTGAGTGACTTGCGGCATGTCGGGATTTTCTCTGGGTATTCCGGTTTCCTCCACCAATAAAATTGACCGCCACGATATAACTGAAATATTATATAAAGTGTTAAATCTCCGGAGTATTATGGTGAAGGGTCCAGAAAATTAAGCATACTCCATGCTAGACTACGACATCAATGTAGCTCATTGAATTCTGATTTATATCGCATAAACATTACAAATGACCCCAAATGTCAATGTGGTGCACCGTATGAAGATTCAATTCATTATCTAATGGAATGTCCATTATACCAAAACGTGTATTCTGTGTCCACAGTTTTTCGACTACTGCATCAGTCGAAAAACTGTGGACACAGAATACACGTATTATTCATGATGTATGACGTCTACTGATATTGTCAAATGAAGAAAAAACGAATGATTATGAAAATTTTGAAAAAGGAATGATTTATATGAAAATTTTGAAAAAAAGGGGGGTAATAGAGAAAAAGGGGGAGGAGGAAACGAAATCCATGCCCCATGCGCCTGTGCTTTTATGCGGTAATATTTTTTCTTCGTTGCACTGATGGTATTGTCATAGGTTTCATTCCCTTACATGGTGCACCAAATTTCGTAATGGTCGCATTTTTTCGCTTAGCATGCTTCCGCTCAACCCTGTCTTAAGAATGGAAGAAATGATCCTTAGGTTCTATTAACTGTATATTGAATGGGTTTAGAAATACATTTTTTACTGCGGATTCCCGTGGCTTTACGCATTACTCTCGGGACTCGTCTTATATTGCACCGGTATATTGTGGCGAGAATTAATTCCTAATGTATGAAACACGATATTCGTATCAATCACGTACATTGTAGTTGTAAAAGACAATCATTGCAGTCAATGTATAGACACCTGCTGCTAGAGGAAGATAACACTGTAAACGGGAGAAAACTCATTTAACTTGTTCCAAAATCTGGGAATAAGATACAAATGTATTTGAATCACATATCATCTAAGATTACTGAATATATCTGGTAAATGTAGTTCCTTACAAGTCATCCAATGCAGGCAACACATAAACTATCTTAATTTTCGGTAAAACTAAATTTGTAAAGGATTAGACTGTAGAAAAGTTCTCGATCAACTATAACAGAAAACAATTAGGCGGACAGATGAGTTTTAAGATATGAGCAATTAATGATAACGTACAGTAGCAATTAGGCGTACAGTGACGTAGAATGAAGAACGATGTTAAATGCACCCGTCGTAAGGAAAATGAGTGCGTTTACGGTCATATTTTCCTTGCATTGAAAACGTCGATGTCTATTTCATCAGATAGTGAGAACATATTTGACATAATTTAAAGAATAAGTGGAGAAAAATTAGATTTCTACCCCCTTTCTTCGAGCGAAAACATACCATCCACGATGTTTAACCGACGATTTCCAGTTTCAGTGTTCAAATAGGGCACTGTTATTTGATCAGAAATATAAATGACACATCTTTGCAGTATTTTTTTTTATTTTTGTTGCTTCAGTTGATCCACTTTCAAAGAATAAATCACGGATACTCATCCAAAAATGTCGAAATTTTTGCAAGCAACTAACCTTACCTGGTCGGACAGTACAGCAACTTCCGTTTTTCAAAACTGTCCGGTTATACACTGTGTATATTAGACAAACAAAAAGATTCTAATCAGTGGTCGGTCATCTGGTCTACATCAACATCAATTTATTTCCCATGTTTCACTATATTGTGTTAAATATTATTTATATTTGTGTATGTGTTATTTTTGTTGACATTATTATATGTGTATTATTTGTAGGGAGAGGACAGTCCATAAGTTGTGATAACTTTTTGTCCAATCCCATTGCTGTTTTATTTGCAATAAAATAATATTAAACTAATTAAACTAGAGGATGACGTTTGCTTATCTATTTAGGTATATTTTCCGGCAATGTACATTTAATCTGACACCCAGCTGAATTTTAGACTACCGGTAACCAATAAAAATTAAAATGCCGTTTCCAAACTTTTGTAGTCTGAATACAAATTGCAAGCTCGAGATGGCTCGAGTGTAGAGTTGTGAAATATAAAATTCATAAGTGAGAGCGGTTGTGACATTTTTATTTCAAGTGATTTGTACCGATAATGCAAATTAGTCATATTTTGATCACATTTAAATATTCTCCAATGAAACCGCTGAACCCAAATTAATTTTTTTTTTAGCTGGGATGGTCCACTTGTGACCGACAGCCCCGACCTCCATTCAATATGACAGCCGTTTCTAAAATAAATATTTCCTTAATTGTCTATTGCTACTGTAATTTATTAATCGTCAGCTGCTGTCCGTAATTTATTTTAAGTCTAAATAAGTTCAAAATTTAACTGCAGGTACGTAACGATTAGTTTAATATATATTCTGGTTTTTTTCTTTTAAATTTTCCTTTCAGCTGATTTATGCCGATTATGCAAATTAGACATATTTTACTAAAAGATTTAAATCTCCCCTGAAACCACTCCATCAAATATGTCTGTGACGGTCCCCTTTCAAAAATGTGTCGGTTTTAAAAGCTCACAAGAGCTTATGTTATTATGTAATATGTATTCATGTACCGACTATATAAAGATTATAAATAAAGCTTTGAACATTTAAACTGAAGTGTCCGACAGACTAGCCCTCCATTACTAAATATAGAAATTTCTTTTATTGTCTATTGTTGCTTACTTATAAGTCAAAATGAGCTCAAACTTTAACTGCAGTTAGCTACATGGCATTGATTAAGTCAACATATCTTCACGATTTTTCTGTGAATTATTTTTGCACGCAATTTATAGCGATTAGGTATGTTATAAGCAAAAAAAATGACATTAAATTCTTCTGCTCAGAAATGAGCTAAAATGATCAATCATTGGTTGGCCCACTTTCAAAATTATGTGTGACATTCCTATTTTTTATAAAGTCTAATTGAAACCAGGTGAGGGATTACAAGCACCTAGGAGCTTCTAGTTTATTTTCTCATATGATCATATGCTAAAAGTATTTCCTGATGGATTTCCGATTGACACAAAAAACACACACTTTAGAAAAGACAATCCAAGAAACATTCCAGCCAAGTTTGCTTTCAAAGAGTTTTGTGGTTTAAAAAAATAAAAAAAAATAAAAAATATTCCTAAACCATCAAATGCTAAACCTGTGTCCTGCGGCGGAAGACATACTGGATTACAGGACAATACACATTACAGAGATTTTGTAAAAGGGCCATCTTTTTTTCAAAGATTATATAAGAAGTATTCCCACAATGTAACAATACAATTACAAATGTGGTTTCTGAAAAGATTTTTCAAATTGCAGATAATCAGAAAGTATTATAGGCAAGTAGACATGATGAAATGAAATGAAAATCAAACAGAATGTTGAGGATCACCCAAAAATCATTTCTTCCAAGTTTGGTTCCAATCGGTTCAGTTGTTTGTTAAACAAAGATTGAGGGGCCGTTGTGATCGTGTGGCAGTTGGATTTACAACTACATGTACCTATGCATTCAGTGCCCATCACAACTAACATTGTGAGTTCGAACCCCGTTCATGGCGAGGTGTACTCGATACAACATTATGTGAAAGTTTGTCAGTGATTTGTTGCAGGTCTGTTGTTTTCTGTGGTTTCCACCACCAATAAAACTGACCGCCCCCCACGATATAACTGAAATATTGTTGAAAGTGGCGTTAAACACCATAACCCTAACCCTTAAACAAAGATTGAAATATGCGAGTCCAATAGATGAGCTAATAAGGAATCATATTGGTAAAAAGTGGACAAACGCTTTGATTGCTGCAAGGAAAAACCAGAAAAAGGATGGATGGTCGAAAATTTTTGCATTACTACAGGACATCAAGGAGGTTACATTCTCCATCAAATTTATGTCCCCTCCAAAGCGTTAGTTGTGCAATAATCTATACCACACAAGCGGATACCACTTACAGGTTGTACCCAACACTGGAGGAGACACTAGGGCCTATATCAATACCCCTGTGGTTTTAACAAATGCTATCTGCATAATGTTATCATAATCCCAAAATTTCAAAATGTTGTCAATCATTCTCGACCTATGTTTACTAATAGCTTCATCCACATCTTTTTGTTCTTTTATATATGACTCAAACTAGAGGCTCACACGGTTAGAGGTTCACATGAGCCTGTAATGTTCACACAGTTATAAGTTATCAATCTATTATACACATATCATTTATGTATATTGCCAGGTCAATCAGGTTTTTGGTTTCTGTGGAGATATTTTCACATTTCTCTATTTAAGAAATAAATCATGGAAGCCAGAATGTGTTGGGAGTTTTAACATGGATTGGCGATATTAAGCGAGCCATAAGCGAGGGATAAAATTTACTAATATCCGCCAATCCATGTTAAAACGCAAAACACATTCCGGCTTCTATGATTTATTTCGATTCTGGTATGTCTAAGAGTACAAATACGGTAGTATACTTTGATTGGAAGACGGTAATTGAAATTTACGTTTGCGGAAAATGTCGCACACAATTTTTACTGCCAATGGAAAAGTCAGTCACATTCACAGGCGCATGTGCTAATGGGATTATACCGAATGGATAACTCGCTCGTTTGTTAACCAAGCGAAAGAAGGAGGTTATGTTAGAATCTTCCTTTTATTCCATTTCCTGCTATGCAGTGTGGTGGTTAGTCTTTACTTTCTGATAAACATGTTGTGACTGTGAAATGTAGAACAGCAATAAAAGCACTGTTCCTTTAGACCTTTACTTGTATTTATTTCTAAGTGTAATGTTGAATAGTCTTTCATGTCTATTTAAATCCCTATCTTTTCTTACTAATATGTAAAACATGATACTTTTTACACCTTGAAATCAATTCATTGTGGTGCTATTTTAAGCATTTGTTTTATAAATTTGCATGAATACAGGGACTGGATTTGCAACATATTTTGTATTTACTTTTTATAAACGAGGGGCTTCGTGGTCGTGATTGTATGGTAGTTGAAAATACAACTACCTGTGCAATCAGTGCCTATCACTACCAAAGTTGTGAGTTTAAATCCCACTCATAAGGTGGTGTATTCGATACAACATTATGTGATAAAGTTTGTCAAAGACTTGTGGCAGGTCTGTAGTTTTCTCTGGGTATTCTGGTTTCTTCCACCAATAAAACTGACCGCCATGATAGAACTGAAATATTGTTGAAAGTGGCGTTAAACACCATAACCCTAACCCTAATCCATTTTTTAAATGAGCTTTAATATCCCTTTTAGATATGACACAAACATAGACAAAAAGGAGAAATAGATACCCTGATCCTTTGGATAAGATGAGCTAAAATAGTATGAAACCATAGATACTGAACCAAGACAAATTTAACAAAAACATAATTTTATTTGTTTTTCTCAGCATGTTGATTACCAGTTTAATATTTTTTAAGAAATGAAATAAGAAGATGTATATTTCTCTAGAAATAGACAATCGTCAATCATGAAATCTTCCATTTAAAAATGTTCTTATGGATACATATGATATTTTATATTATTATACTTCATGTACCTGTAAATTTCCTGTCTTCTCATTGGTTAAGGAGCATGTGCCAATTTAGTCTATCACAGAGTGTGATAATTTAGTCGATAAAACTTTTATGTCCGAGTCAATTGTGCGATTTAAAAGATTTGATAATCAAAGTCGGAATTTAAATTGAAAAATAATATCGGTGAAGGAATGAAAATGTTCCGGAAATTCCTGACTTTTTGTCTGATGACTTTGTTTTGGCAAATGTATCGAATGACTTGTCTTTTTTACCGCCACATCAATTATTTTACCTTCAGCCATCATTTTGCATCTGACGTCTCTTTCGGTATAATAAAACACTTATTAACTAGATATTCGGGGAATAGTAAGTTTATTAAATTGCTCACTTTTCATTTTAGAACACCCATCTGTATAAAACGTACACCAAAATGGCAGAAAAATATTAACAAATACAAAAAATGTATGTAATCTTATTTATTACACATCATCGATATCACAGTTTAACACATTTAAAGACAACAGCAATTGAAATTCAGGGCATCAAAATCATAACAAAGAATGAAACCAAGAGAAAAGAACATTCAGTATAATAAAACAAATAACACATAGCTGAGAGGGTGGTAGAGCAGATTGTTACCCCTAGAAATTTCATTGTCAACATCGGCTTCGCCTCGGTTGACAATGAATTTCTCGTGGTAACAATCTGCTCTACCACCCTCTCAGCTATGTGTTATTTATATAATGTACCATGTGAATTATATACAAATTTGGCATTTTTTATAATTCCACTTTTCCACATACAATATGACAATTTTTTTTTGGAACAAAAATATGAATTCTACTTTCAATGGCATCTTTGTTAGCAAAGGATTACCATTGGCTCTCCTCCATGGCTATAGATGATGGTGAAAAGATAGAGGTATCACATGCACAGATGATTGTTGTCATCAAAATCTCCAGCACATTTCTTTCTTGTATACCCAAGCAGTTAAAATTAGCAAGATAATGTTGTAACAATGAAATTATAAGGGAGATAAGCAGGTTGAGCAAAACAAATAATATAAATAATAATTATCTTGTACAAAATAAATAATATAAATAATAATTAACTTGTACAAAATAAATTATAAGGGAGATAATCAGTTTGTACAAAATAAATTATAAGGGAGATAATCAGTTTGTACAAAATAAACTATAAGGGAGATAATCAGCTTGTGCAAAATAAATTATACAGGAGATAATCAACTTGTACAAAATAAATTATAAGGGAGATAATCAGCTTGTGCAAAATGAATTATAAGAGAGATAATCAGGTTGTACAAAATAAATTATAAGGGAGATAATCACCTTGTTCAAAATAAATCACAAGGGAAATAATCAGTTTGTACTAACCCGAATAATCCAGTCGTTATATTACTCTCCCGCTAGTCGCTGCATTAACGCCTGGATGCATTCATTGAAAAAATCAGTCAAACCGGAAATAGTAAATCACTATGACTTATGGGTATTACGAGATAAAATAGGAGGAGCTAAAGTGTTTGTAAATAATGTCCAATGGAGCGATCAAATGATGTAATGTTGTATGCAATACACATATCCGGATAAATACAACCAAACATGAAATAAAACATAAATGAATAATTACTATTTTTTAAATATTAAAACATAATGATTTTTATTTCAAAGTTGGAAAGTAAATAAAAGCTTGAATTGAATTCACTCTTATAATGATTTTTTAATTTCATTTAAAATAAAGATTTAAAAAAAATGTATTTTATGATACTGATGGCTGATTAAAATTGTTTGTCATGCATTAGCTGTCAGTTGTAATATACAGGATGTAACCAATATACAGGAAGAGCTCCTACTGTGAAGCCATCTATTTTGAGATGCCATTCAATGAAAATAACAACCTGACCATATTGTTACATAATAAGAATAAGAATTAGATAAGAAATTAAAATTGATAGAAGGCAAGGATTTATATAATTAACACATTAAGTCACATTTCATTTATTTAGGCTAACTTGGGTCAGTTATCAATTAAAGACAAAAATGGGTTTAAAAAAATCAGTCTAATAAGTATTTACCTAAATAACGATATTGTGATGGGTATTTCTTTATAAATTGTATTAAAAATCATTTTAATTTATGAAATAATCAACTTTGTTTACATATTTATTTTCAATAATCCCCATTTTCCTTAATTTAACTTGTGCATATCCATATTTATACAATCTTATGTTAACGGCAAGTTACGTGTATCGACCCTATTATCCACAATAAATTCACTTTTATTGTCCCACAAAAATACATGTTAGATGTGTATTGCGACATTTTAGCAAATTTAGATTAAAACATAAAAACTTCAGAAAATGATTACACGGTGTTTTATTTTTTTAAATCTTTAAAGATTTGTGAATCTATGGCAATTTAAATCATAATTATGAGAATAAAGGTGTATTTGTTTTCTAAATATGCAAAGGCACGTGCACAATCATTCTCCATGTTTGTTTTATCAATATTTACAAACGGAAGTAAAGGGATTCACTAATGCGCATATGCGCTAATATCTGACGGATTTTTACCGCTAAGAGCGTTCAAGCCCTCATCCAGCTAAAGTGCCGATAGAGGGCGCAGTATTATTCAAGTTAAGTTTGTACCAAATAAATTATAAAGGAGATAATCAACTTGTACAAAATAAATTATATGGGAGAAAATCAACTTGCACAAAATAAAATACAAGGGAGATAATCAACTTGTACAAAATAAAAAATAAGGGAGATAACCAGCTTGTACAAAATAAATTATAAAGGAGATAATCAGCTAGTACAAAATAAATTATAAGGGAGATAATCAGCTTGTACAAAATAACTTATAAAGGAGACAAATAGATTATTGGCCACCAGAATCAACACCCAAACGGTTAAAAACATATCTATGTCATTTATCCTAAGTTTTCTGGTTGATAAATTTAGATTTAAAAATGTATTAAGTTTTTTACTTTAGATGTGTGTCACTTGAAGTGCAAGACCAAAGTAGAAAAGTGTCTTTAACTGTGATGAACATGTTGGAAAAAAAACCAAAAACCCAACAATTTGAAGGAAATAAAACCAATAAGTTATGAGAATGAATTTGGTAAAGTTTGGTTTATAAGAAGATTGGTAGGAGTTGCAGATTAATACTTTAAACATATTTGATTGTCATAAAAAAACAAGAGAAATGGATAAGACACAAGTTGTAAACTTATGATTTCTTCTCCAGTACATATAAACATTAGCAATGATAATATATTACAAATACAGATAATATGAACAAATACTTATACAACTAGAGGCCCAGTGGGCTGAGCCTGAGTACCTCACCTGTCATTTTGTTTTGAGGAAACTTTATCTAGAACCTTTCTAGGTGCTTCCTACCAAATTTCAATTAATTTGGCAAAATGGTTTTAGACATTTTTTTTAATTGACCAATCACAAACAAGAACTGCCTATGACGGCCATATTAGTTGTATGATTGGCACGAAATATGGAAATTTTGCACAGGATCTCCCATACATCATTCCTAGAAAGAAACAATTCATTGTGCCTCCTAGTTTTAGACGAGAAGATTCTTTAAATTTCAGCCAATCATAAACAAGAATTGGCCATGGCGACTGTTTTTTGTCCAAAAGGGATGAAATGCGGAATTCTTATAAACAACCTTCCATAGATGCTTCCTGTAACATTTTGCTTTATTTGGCCAAGTGGTTTCAGAGGAGAAGATTTTTAGAAATCGAACAACCAGAAACAAGAATTCCCTATGGCGGCCATGTTTGTTAACGGATCAGGACTTATGAGCAATCTTTATAAAGGACCTTCCATAGATGCTTCCTACCAATTTTTGGTTCATTTAGCCAAGCGGTTTCAGAGGAGAAGATTTTTAGAAATTGACCAACCAGAAACAAGAATTGCCCAGGCAACGGATGCCAAGTGATGGCAAAATCTCAGATGGCCTTTTGGCCATGTGAGCTAAAAATTGAAGACATTCATAACAGGACAAAAATGGTTCTATTGCCTAGAATATAAAAGTTGGTTTTGTATACTTATCTTTAAACACAAATATGGGAACGTATATATACAAGGTCTTTGTTGTCTAATGTAAGAATACAATGTATATAGAATATATAAATTTACTAGACAAATCTTTTAGAGTTAAAAATGTATTTTTGGACAAGGAAGAACAGTTAATCAGAAATCAGCTTTCATACCATCGTGGTGGAATCTAATTTAAGAGTCGGAACCTGTAAAACTATCCGTTTTGCTGAAAATATTGCTAATTTACAGATTTTTACTTGGTTTTCGACCTCATCCCTGTCAATTTTTTCTCAACTAATTTACACATTTTAAATAATCCACTGGACCAAGTCAAATAGTGGAAATCCGCTAAAAAACAACAGAACAAAATCATCACTGATAAAAACAGTCAAACTTCTCATAATCAAGTTGCATTCCTTGTTCGTTTCGCTCACTACATTCGTTAAACTTCGCTTTTCTTTTTCTATTTTGAACTATATTCAGAGTCTTATATTCATACTGATATATGCAACACTTACATATTGAGGACCTTCATAAGTATAAGTCAAAAGAAACTCATGCCTTTCAATAAGGTACTTTAACCTGCCTAAAATGGTCTTTGGTACCTCCTGATTTTAAAGAGTGTTGTATAAGATTTTCATGAAAATTGTTCAAATTTTAATAAAAAGTACTGCCTGTAGATAATGAAGTACTGTTAGACTTGAAAAATATTGAAAGCCCTGAGGGACATGCAGACAATTGAAATACCCGTAAACATTTCAAACACAGACAAATAAAACAAAGTTTAGCCAAAACATTTGGCTTCAACCAAAAAAAATATATTTAACACTGGGTAATAAAATTAAAATAAATAAAACAGAACATTATAAATACTATCTTCGTACATGGTTGATTAAATCTGTGATATGTTTTGTTAATTCTGGTATCTGAGTTTTTTGTAACAAATGTCCACCTCGATCAAACTGTATTGCTTTAAAGTACCAATCTTTCACCAGATCTGAAATTAAAAAAAAAAAAATTGTTGCTATACATCTTGAGAATTATATAAAATTGTCAGAGTGGCTTAGGGTTATGGTTTTTAACGCCACTTTCAACAATATATCAGTTATATTGAAACAGTCAGTTTTATTGGTGGAGGAAACCTGGGTACCCGGAGAAAACCACTGACCTGCCACAAGTCATTGACAAACTTTATCACATTATGTTGTTTCAAGTACACCTCGCCATGAGCGGGAATCGAACTCATTCCTTTAGTGGTAATAGGCACTGATTGCACAGGTAGTTGTTAATCCAACTACCATACGATCACGGCCCCCTTTTGGCAGAATGTACTATATAATAACAGCACATGTACTTGTACAACAACTACTATTATTCAAATATTATATAACCTGCTTTAGTGACCACCTCTATTAAGCAATAACTTGTATTATGTTACCTTAATTTCAATTTCCCTTCAGAGTGCATTTCATATTAACTTAACCTGTATTTAGAGACCACTTATTTCAATGTTCCATTGGAAGGTCATTTAAGACAGATTTGACTGTCATTAGTTATCTTACAGTGAAAGTTGTCTAAACCGAACCCTGAATAAACCAACTAATTTTCTTTAAAAAAAGTATCAATGTAGGAAATCTTTGCTTATTTAACCTGTATACCAAACAATTGTCTATTCTGAACACAAAAGTTGGTCCCAAGGGGGTTCGGTCTAGACAGGCTTCACTGTATTTTAATTTATAGTGTTTATAAACTGCTATGATAAATGTCATATTTATGTCAAATTATTTTTGCACGATTTTATAGCCCACAGCTGACAAAATGGATTATTCTATATCAATACACAGGGGTTCCTCCTGAAATGGGTCTCAATTATTCATTCTGTGTTCTAAGACTAAGTTTGTATTTAAATTTGAATTTTGTCTATTTTGAAAAGAACAATTGTGTCAGTGTGCACTGAATAAATAGGTCAAAATCTATCTTTATCCTGAGCAAAAAGTAGAGTAAGTGAGTGATTGTTATTTAATGCCACCTCAGCAATTTCCAGTGATATCATGGCGAGAACAAGCTAATTGTCAATGACTGGACCAACACGCTTAGTTGGATTTGTATAGTGCTAGCTCACTGAAACAACAGTTCGCAGATAGACACGTCACCCCACTTGAACACATTATCCCGATTCCAACCAGTCTTTTGCTCTTTCTCCTTCATGCTGCGTACTTAGCGGAGAAGCAACAAGTACCAATGTTATAGTCTTTGGTTTGACCCGATCAGGGCTCGAACCCACGATCTACCACATTCAACTTACCCGTTTGGAAATATCGAGGCCAGAAATACAGTTTTTGCTGTTGTCAAAATATTTCTTTTATAGAATGAATATGAGGCAATAAGACTTCTGCCAGATATCAGGATAACATTTTAAAAAAGTTCAGTAGCCAATTTCTTTCCTATTGAAGCCTATGGAAAGGGGAATAAAATAATTGGGATCCTATTTCCTCGAACCCTGATTTTTCTTTTCTTTTTCAAAACATACCATGGTCTCCTGCAGATTCATCTTCATGGAGTTTAATTTCATTTTCTCTGCACAACTTGATGATATGAGAATCTCTGATGCCCACATGTTTTACAATATTAAGAGGAATGTCTATTTCTACAAGTTTATCAGTCGTTGCCCAAGCAAAAACTGTTGGCATTTTCTTGTTCTTTATTATTTCAACATGATCCAATATCTGTAAAATAAAAGTATTAGACTTTTAAATTATTTGGTTTTCAAATGTTTTTGCTATGGTCATAGTTGATGAAGGGGGCGTAGTTGATGAAGGTTGATTTCATTCAACACAGTAATTTTCAGAGAAGATGCATTTCACATCATATGACAATAACACAGACACAAAGTGATGACAATACCATAAAATGTAATTCTGGACTAGATGAGCTGATAACCACAGACTTTGTTAAATTTACAGTTCCTAAATGATATTAAGGTCAATATTCCTCAGGCATAGGTAACCGTGGACGATTTTGGTGATTCTGTTTTTGCCCTTTTGCTTACTTGCTCCCAAAGACTTTTAAAAGTGATTTGGCTTTCCAAACTTATTACCTGAGTGAAAGTGAATTTGTGTAGGTTTTTATCGTTTGTGTATATATATCCTGGTATATACATTGCTGCTGGAGGGGAGGGTTGGGATTTCATTAAGCGGTTAAATCCTGCCACATTTTTGTGCCTATACCAAGCCAGGACCTGGATTTCCAATGTCATAAGTCATGGTCTGTTATATTCAAGGAGTTGAGGTGACAGGTGGTTGTTCACTTTATTGATATTGGTGGAATTGTTGACCATCACTGTTAGCTGACGAAGGTTAACTTCAGAAACATGTCTCACACACTAAATTAGAAATCTAAGTTCATATTATAAAAAGTCATGAAAGAGAGAGAGAGAGAATGATGGATAAATAAAAGTATTCCTAGCACCGCTTCCCCCTTTTTTAAGTAAGTGTAAAAAAATGGTTGTCGTACCTTTTCGTATTCAGCTGTGGCAATATTTTGTACTGCTACTAGTAGAGATTGTGGTTCATACCTGGCAAAACCTTTTTTTAAAAGAAAACAGTAAAGTCAGTTTTCATATTATAAATATTGAATTTCAAACTTAGTTGTATTTCCCATGGAGCTCAATTTCACTGATATAAATGATACCTAAAAATTAAACAAATATTGCAGTTGCTTTATGACATGTGACACATTCATATCCAATAACTAAGTGAGCATTTTATTAGTTAATGCATGGCGAGAATAAGTTACATTTCGAGTCTTATACAGTTCTACTTCACTGAAACAACAGTTCATGAATATACATATCATGCACTCGGACACATTATCCTGATTCCGAGCCAACCAGTCTTTGCTCTCACTCCTTAATACTGTACGTTTAGCGGAGAAACAACAAATAGCATTTTTATAGTCTTTGGCTTGAGCTTCTTTGATAATCACAAATGTACCAAAACAACTCAAGGTGCCATTATTTGGGCAGCATTTGAAACACATTACAAAATCTGATTTTGATCAAAGAATGGATCAGACACATTTCCTGAACTTTCCTCTAAGGTCTTACCTATACTTTTGTAAATTTTTGGCAGAATAGAAATATACAATGGATTCATCATGGAAGTTTTCATAAGCTTGGCATTCCACTGTAATAACTTGAAAGGCCGTGCATATCTGTAAAGGATTAATAGATTGATTGATTGATTGATGTTTAACATCATATTTAGCAGTATTTCTGCTATATAGTGGTGTGAAACAAATTTTTATCTGAAAACTTTCTATAAAAGACAATATATAGACATACACAAGTAAAAAACTATCTATAAAGGACAATATATAGACATACACAAGTAAAAAACTATCTATAAAGGACAATATACAGACATACATGAGTAAAAAAGGACATGTATAACATTCATAATACACAAGTGTCAAATCAAAAGTGCATATATCAACTTTGAAATGTATGAAATATATTACTCAGTTATTTTCTTTTAATTTACCAATCTGATTGAAATCATGTTTAGTAAGTACTTACGATCTTAAACAGATAGTTTTTGTTTATTTATTTTCATCATTAACATTTTTGTTTATTTACATTTTTGTTTATTTATTTTGTTCATTTACATTTTTGTTTATTTGTTTTGTTCATTTACATTTTTGTTTATTTATTTTGTTAATTTACATTTTTGTTTATTTATTTTGTTCATTTACATTTTTTTTCATTTATTTTGTTTATTTACATTTTGACTTGCCATAGGTCAGTGGTTTTCTCCGGTTTCCTTCACTAATAAAACATGACCGCCATGATATAACTGAAATATTGTTGAAAGTGGCATTAAACACCATAACCCAAACCCCTTCATTACATTTTTGTTTATATATTTTGGTATTTTATTCAATCATTAAAAATACCAATGATATATATATATATATGTATGATGTATATACCTGTGAGGTTTTCCTCCTATAGTATATACCTGTGAGGTTTTCCTTCTATAGTGTATACCTGTGAGGTTTTCCCCCTATAGTATATACCTGTGAGGTTTTCCTCCTATAGTATATACCTGTGAGGTTTTCCTCCTATAGTATATACCTGTGAGGTTTTCCTCCTATAGTATATACCTGTGAGGTTTTCCTTCTATAGTATATACCTGTGAGGTTTTCCTTCTATAGTATATACCTGTGAGGTTTTCCTTCTATAGTATATACCTGTGAGGTTTTCCTTCTATAGTATATACCTGTGAGGTTTTCCTTCTATAGTATATACCTGTGAGGTTTTCCTTCTATAGTATATACCTGTGAGGTTTTCCTTCTATAGTATATACCTGTGAGGTTTTCCTCCTATAGTATATACCTGTGAGGTTTTCCTTCTATAGTATATACCTGTGAGGTTTTCCTCCTATAGTATATACCTGTGAGGTTTTCCTCCTATAGTATATACCTGTGAGGTTTTCCTTCTATAGTATATACCTGTGAGGTTTTCCTCCTATAGTATATACCTGTGAGGTTTTCCTCCTATAGTATATACCTGTGAGGTTTTCCTCCTATAGTATATACCTGTGAGGTTTTCCTTCTATAGTATATACCTGTGAGGTTTTCCTTCTATAGTATATACCTGTGAGGTTTTCCTTCTATAGTATATACCTGTGAGGTTTTCCTTCTATAGTATATACCTGTGAGGTTTTCGTTCTATAGTATATACCTGTGAGGTTTTCCTCCTATAGTATATACCTGTGAGGTTTTCCTCCTATAGTATATACCTGTGAGGTTTTCCTCCTATAGTATATACCTGTGAGGTTTTCCTCCTATAGTATATACCTGTGAGGTTTTCCTTCTATAGTATATACCTGTGAGGTTTTCCTTCTATAGTATATACCTGTGAGGTTTTCCTTCTATAGTATATACCTGTGAGGTTTTCCTTCTATAGTATATACCTGTGAGGTTTTCCTTCTATAGTATATACCTGTGAGGTTTTCCTCCTATAGTATATACCTGTGAGGTTTTCCTCCTATAGTATATACCTGTGAGGTTTTCCTCCTATAGTATATACCTGTGAGGTTTTCCTCCTATAGTATATACCTGTGAGGTTTTCCTCCTATAGTATATACCTGTGAGGTTTTCCTTCTATAGTATATACCTGTGAGGTTTTCCTTCTATAGTATATACCTGTGAGGTTTTCCTCCTATAGTATATACCTGTGAGGTTTTCCTTCTATAGTATATACCTGTGAGGTTTTCCTTCTATAGTATATACCTGTGAGGTTTTCCTTCTATAGTATATACCTGTGAGGTTTTCATCCTATAGTATATACCTGTGAGGTTTTCCTTCTATAGTATATACCTGTGAGGTTTTCCTTCTATAGTATATACCTGTGAGGTTTTCATCCTATAGTATATACCTGTGAGGTTTTCCTTCTATAGTATATACCTGTGAGGTTTTCCTTCTATAGTATATACCTGTGAGGTTTTCCTTCTATAGTATATACCTGTGAGGTTTTCCTTCTATAGTATATACCTGTGAGGTTTTCCTTCTATAGTATATACCTGTGAGGTTTTCATCCTATAGTATATACCTGTGAGGTTTTCCTTCTATAGTATATACCTGTGAGGTTTTCCTTCTATAGTATATACCTGTGAGGTTTTCCTTCTATAGTATATACCTGTGAGGTTTTCCTCCTATAGTATATACCTGTGAGGTTTTCCTTCTATAGTATATACCTGTGAGGTTTTCCTTCTATAGTATATACCTGTGAGGTTTTCATCCTATAGTATATACCTGTGAGGTTTTCCTTCTATAGTATATACCTGTGAGGTTTTCCTTCTATAGTATATACCTGTGAGGTTTTCCTTCTATAGTATATACCTGTGAGGTTTTCCTTCTATAGTATATACCTGTGAGGTTTTCCTTCTATAGTATATACCTGTGAGGTTTTCCTTCTATAGTATATACCTGTGAGGTTTTCCTTCTATAGTATATACCTGTGAGGTTTTCCTTCTATAGTATATACCTGTGAGGTTTTCCTTCTATAGTATATACCTGTGAGGTTTTCCTTCTATAGTATATACCTGTGAGGTTTTCGTTCTATAGTATATACCTGTGAGGTTTTCCTCCTATAGTATATACCTGTGAGGTTTTCCTCCTATAGTATATACCTGTGAGGTTTTCCTCCTATAGTATATACCTGTGAGGTTTTCCTCCTATAGTATATACCTGTGAGGTTTTCCTTCTATAGTATATACCTGTGAGGTTTTCCTTCTATAGTATATACCTGTGAGGTTTTCATCCTATAGTATATACCTGTGAGGTTTTCCTTCTATAGTATATACCTGTGAGGTTTTCCTTCTATAGTATATACCTGTGAGGTTTTCCTTCTATAGTATATACCTGTGAGGTTTTCATCCTATAGTATATACCTGTGAGGTTTTCCTTCTATAGTATATACCTGTGAGGTTTTCCTTCTATAGTATATACCTGTGAGGTTTTCATCCTATAGTATATACCTGTGAGGTTTTCCTTCTATAGTATATACCTGTGAGGTTTTCCTTCTATAGTATATACCTGTGAGGTTTTCCTTCTATAGTATATACCTGTGAGGTTTTCCTTCTATAGTATATACCTGTGAGGTTTTCCTTCTATAGTATATACCTGTGAGGTTTTCATCCTATAGTATATACCTGTGAGGTTTTCCTTCTATAGTATATACCTGTGAGGTTTTCCTTCTATAGTATATACCTGTGAGGTTTTCCTTCTATAGTATATACCTGTGAGGTTTTCCTCCTATAGTATATACCTGTGAGGTTTTCCTTCTATAGTATATACCTGTGAGGTTTTCCTTCTATAGTATATACCTGTGAGGTTTTCATCCTATAGTATATACCTGTGAGGTTTTCCTTCTATAGTATATACCTGTGAGGTTTTCCTTCTATAGTATATACCTGTGAGGTTTTCCTTCTATAGTATATACCTGTGAGGTTTTCCTTCTATAGTATATACCTGTGAGGTTTTCCTTCTATAGTATATACCTGTGAGGTTTTCCTTCTATAGTATATACCTGTGAGGTTTTCCTTCTATAGTATATACCTGTGAGGTTTTCCTCCTATAAAGTTCAGGAAAGCTGCTGATATAATTCTGTCAATCTCAGCTGCAGCTCTGAAACCTAGCAAACTTCCAGCACTGTGACTAACAAGAACATCCACCCTGCAAAATAATATTAAAATAATGAACAAGGCAAACCTTAGAAAACTTCCAGCACTGTGACTAACAAGAACATCCACCCTGCAAAATAATATTAAAATAATGAACAAGGCAAACCTTAGAAAACTTCCAGCACTGTGACTAACAAGAACATCCACCCTGCAAAATAATATTAAAATAATGAACAAGGCAAACCTTAGAAAACTTCCAGCACTGTGACTAACAAGAACATCCACCCTGCAAAATAATATTAAAATAATGAACAAGGCAAACCTTAGAAAACTTCCAGCACTGTGACTAACAAGAACATCCACCCTGCAAAATAATATTAAAAAAATCAAACTGGATTCCTGTTTTCAAGATTGATCAATGTTATGTGCCAAGTATCAATCTTCTGGCATTGCTGGTTCACAAGAAGAAGATTTAAATAATTAATCATTTTAGGCCCCCTCTTGGGCCCTTCTTTGGACCCCAGACATACCGAACATAACTTTGGAAGAGGATCACCCAAAGAACATTTGGGCTTAGGGGTGGGGATCTCAACCATTAAAAAGTTCACTTCAGGTATGGGGTAGGCATGACCCCCCCAGGGCCTGAGCTATAAGGCATTTAATTTGCCTAGTCACCCTGATCATAAATATATATGGCTTAGGGGTGGGGATCTCAACCATTAAAAAATTCACTTCAGGTAGGGGGTGGGGTATGACCCCCTGGAGCCTGAGCTATAAGGCATTTAATTTGCCTAGTCACCCTGATCATAAATATAGACGGTTTAAGGGTGGGGATCTCAACCATTAAAAAGTTCACTTCAGTTAGGGGGTGGGGTATGACCCCCCGGGGTCTGAGCTATAAGGCATTTAATTTGCCTAATCACCCTGATCATAAATATATATGGTTTAGGGGTGGGGATCTCAACCATTAAAAAGTTCACTTCAGGTAGGGGTGGGGTATGACCCTGGGGCCTGAGCTATAATGCATTTAATTTGCCTAGTCACCCTGATCATAAATATATATGGCTTAGTGGTGGGGATCTCAACCATTAAAAAGTTCACTTCAGGTAGGGGTGGGGTATGACCCTGGGACCTGAGCTATAATGCATTTAATCTGCCTAGTCACCCTGATCATAAATATATATGGTTTAAGGTGGGGATCTCAGTCACATTTTTTAAAACAGATTCCCCAGTGGGGTGGGGCTGAGCCCCGGGGATAACAAATGTTGAATGCACAACTTCACATTGGCATCTCCACCCATACCAAATATTAAGTTTCTATCTTCTGTAGTTTCAGAGAAATGTGTAATTTTCAAAATATGTACTTTTTCTATAGAAAACCATGATTTTA
This sequence comes from Bathymodiolus septemdierum, assembly GCA_963383655.1. NCBI lineage: Eukaryota > Metazoa > Mollusca > Bivalvia > Mytilida > Modiolidae > Bathymodiolus > Bathymodiolus septemdierum. Next base: position 8,697,024 of record OY726526.1, on the reverse strand, counting down.
CAAGAAAAAAACAATAGATTAATCTGAATTTCGAACTCGCTCTAAATACTAGTGTAACAATGCTTCCTACCAAAAATTATGTTGATCGGCCAAAAACAAAGAGTGCTATCGTGTTAACGAAGATAATTCTCAAAATATGTACTTTTTCTATAAAAAAAACATGATTTTACAAGAAAAAAACAATAGATTAATCTAAATTTCGAACTCGCTCTAAATAATAGTGTAATAATGCTTCCTACCAAAAATTATGTTGATCGGCCAAAAACTAAGAGCGCTATCGCGTTAACGAAGATAGGCTAACATACATCCGCCCGGTGGTCATCTGTGATCTTCTAGATTAACAAAACAGGCCAGGGTTAGGGTTATGGTATTCTACACCACTTTCAACAACATTTCAGTTATATCGTGGTGGTTTAACATTCCTTTCTATCTGACAAAATGTTATTACATTGAGAAACAAGATGGTAATTCACCTGAAACATCATTTGCCACTTTTTGATAACTGTTTATGATTGGATACAGAGCAAAATACAACCTCATTAATATGCATACAGTGAAAATTGTCTAAGCCGAACCTCCTTGAAGCAGGTTTTCTGTTCAAAGTAGACTGGTGTTTGGTTTGCACAGGTTAAATTAAAAAACATTCCAACATTAGGACTTTATTTAGTTTGGCTTATAAAGAATTCTGTGTTATACAGGGTTCAATTTAGACAGGTGTATCTGTACTACAGAATACATAAAAGAAACAAAGGGGGCTGTCATGATCGTGATTGTAATTGGATATACAACTACCTATGCAATCAGTGTCTATCACCACTAACGTTTGAGTTCGAATCCAGCTCATGATAAGGTGTACTCGATACAACATCATGTGATAAAGTTTGTCTGCGACTTGCGACAAGTCAGTGGTTTTCTCCGGGTATTCCAGTTTTTTACACCAATAAAACTGACCGCCACAATCTGACTGAAATATTGTTGAAACTGTAGTTAAACATCATAACCCCAACCCTAAAAGAAACAATCCAGTAACTGAAAGTTGTTAATGTTTTGAATTCTTAAACTGTACTGTACCAACCTATCTAATTCTAACGTATCAAGAATTCTATTTAACATGTTGACTTTTCCTTCTGGACTATAGTTTATATTAAATACATCACTAGGGTCAATTAAACTCCTACCAAATCCTGTCAAAAGAAATCATATAATAACATCACAAGATTATAAATATAGAATATTGGCAGTTTTGAAGGTCGAGAAAGACATTATTACAGCGAGTCCATCAAGACGAGCCCCAAAACTAGTGATAATGAATGTCAGGACCTTCAAAACTGACATAAGCATAATTAAATGTAATTTCAATACAATTATATAAACAAAAACTTTTGAGAATAGACAAAGTAAACACTCAACTGAATTAATTTTGCAAAAAACATAATACAGTGATAGCACTTTTGTAGACACATAATTTAATTCTGTTTTGAAATCGAGAGGATTAGAAAATCATGCTTCTAAAAAATTATTTAAAAATACTACTATAAACTACATCTTTTTCTAATTTGGTTGATGAAAAGCTGTTCTTGTACCTGCATAGTTTTGTTTTAGAAACAGTGTTTTTCTTTATATATTTATAACTTTTAATCATCTTTTTGGTCCTACTGTGTTTGATATTCTTAATTCTTCATTTGGTGCCAAACATTGCATTTTCTATAATTTTTTCACGACTGGAGAAAAGTGTGATCATGACAGAAAACTCACTTATAACCCTAGTAAGAAGCTACAATATATAAATATCATATTTGAAACATAACAGAAAATATTAGATTTTAGAGCTGTCAAATGTTTGTTCTTCCCTCGACAGGATTTGAACCCACACCATTGATACACTGCAGCACCATTTGCTTAGCCTTACGTCCAGCGCCCTAGATCACTCGACCACATCCACTCCCTTATATATATATATGTACCATATTTGAAACAGACTATTTTCAATTATTCAAAATAAATTTTGTACTCTACCTGGAAAATCAGGCATTACAAATTTGACATTATGTTCAGCCAAACTGTAAGACATTTGTTCAAAATCCCTGGCATCACCTGGCATACCATGGATAGCTAAAACTACAGGATCTGTTGGAGACCAGTCCGGGTTGTATACTGTTCTTACATTCAAATTTACATCAATGTCCTTCCGTCGATTCAAAGATTGAAATTTTGTAGGAAGTTCCTCATATATATCAACAATTCCATCTTGTTGAATTGTCTCCTTTTTTGTCTGATTTAACTGATAGTTCTGACTACAAGTTGATATTTTTTTGCACTCAACGTTCAAATTTTTGTTTACTTTAGTCATTAATTCAAAGAAGATGGAAATTCTTGAATGACATTTTGCAAGGCCTTGCATATTTGAAAATTCTGAAAATAAACAAACACAAGATATTTTTATTAGTATAGTATACATAAAATATTGATTCATTTTTTAAAAGGAAAGGGCTATGCATACTCTGGGCACAGCATTATACCAGCAAACAAACTTGTTTTCTCTCCTCAGTGAGGGGCCGTCGTGGTCGTATGGTAGTTGGATTTACAGCTATCTGTGTAATCAGTGCCCATCACCACTGAAGTTGTGAGTTCGAACCCCGCTCATTACCAGTTGAGTTGTAGTTGATACAACATTATTATATGCGATGAAGTTTGTCAGTGACTTGCCACAGGTCGGTGGTTTTCTTCACGTACTCCAGATTCCTCCAATAAAACTGACCGGCACGATATAACTTAAATATTGTTGAAAGTGGCATTAAACACCATAAACCTAAACCTATCTGTTCAGCAATGTTCTTTGAAATGAAATAATCTCCAGTGGCAAACCTGGCGGCTCGACGTTGTACTGCCTCAACCTTATTGATGCTGTCTTTTTTGGCTGGGGCTCCATATGCTGGATGCATATTCTAGGGTAGGTCATACTAAGGTGGTATAGCACTGTGCCTTGATGATAGTTGGGCAACGGCTCACATTATTTCCTAAGAAGGCTAAGGTGGAGTTCGCCTTCTTTGTGATCTTATCAATGTGGCTATCCCAGCTTAAACTCTTGTGAATATTTAGCCCTAGGCTGAATCTGTTTGGTTCAATACCTGGCCATGGATGGTATATTCACTATGGATAAGAGACTTCTTATTTGTTGATATGAGCACCTCGCATTTGTCAGGGTTAAATCTCATTAACCAGTTGTTTTCCCACTGTTGCAAGTAAAATGTCCAAGTCTCTCTGTAGAATGGCCTGATCCACTGTGGTTCTAATCCTTCTATACAGAAGATAGTCATCTGCAAACAGTCGGGTGGTTGATAAGACGACAGATGGCAAATCGTTAATGAAAAGTAAGAATAAGAGAGGTCCCAAGACGGTACCCTGGAGGACTCCTGAAGAACCTGTTGTGGCAGCTGATGATTGGCCATCAAGTACTTCGCATTGTGTACGTCCAAGCAGAAAGCTGGTTTATCCAATCATGGAGGTGGCTCTGACCCCATAGTGCTGTAGTTTCATCAGAAGTCTACTGTGTGGCACCTTGTCGAAGGCCTTGGAAAAGTACAGAAGAATACAATCCATCTGTTCTCCTACATCTAGACTTTTAGCTAGGTCGTCTATTGAAAGAATTAGCTGGGTTTCAGTTGATCGTCGCTTCCTGAAGCCATGTTGGGAATCAGCTAATAATCCTAGTTTGTCCATGTGTTTGATGATATGACTGTGGATTATGTGCTCCATCACTTTGCTGCATACTGCAGTAAACGACACTGGACGGTAGTTTACTGGTGCACTTCTGTCTCCTTTTTTGAAGAGTGGTGTGATGTTGGCAGATTTCCATTCTTCTGGTACTTTACCTTAGTTGATTGAGGCTTGAAATACCAAAGTCAAAGCTGGAGAGATCTGCTTGGCTGTTTCCTTGAGTAATCTAGGTGAGACTTAATCTAAACATAGAAGTTTCTGTACCCCTTCCTGAGTTATAATGATGTCTGAAACAGCAAGATGTGGGCTGGGGCCCATGTCTTGTAAGGGCTGTAAGGGATCCTCTGATGTGAACTGATTGTTCAGGATGTTTGCCTTCATTCTGGCATCATAATAGGCTATCCCATCTCTCTTCAATGGTGCAATGCCACACAGGTTAGTCTGTTTACTTTTAATAAAGCTCCATAGTCGTTTTGGCTTATGGTTCTCATCCATTATAATGTCATTGACATACTCATTGTATCGCTTAATGCAAGTACTGTGTACCACATTCTTGAGATGTTTGTAGTTGGCATAGTCTTTGGCAGATTGAGTCTTTTTGTATCTATTAGTATTGTAGGCTCGCTGTTTCCTTTTTGTTAGCTGCTTAATTTGTTGGTTGATCCAAGGCTAGCTATATTGCTCAGTTGTCATTTTGGATGATACGTTTGAACCTAGGACATTAAGGCAGCCATTCTTAAATGCAGTCCATAAACTGTCAATAGGGTGTGATGTTGAGAATTTGGAAATAGATGACTGGCAGAAAGCCTGCATTGTCATTCTGTAGTTTTTCTAGGTTCACTTTTTTCCAGAGGAAGATGTTATGACAAGTTGGCCTTCTTAACTTTTTATTTATTACTATAATGTACTTTCCAGACCAGTTCAGACATACAAAACAAGAAAATGTAACAAACATTACAAAATAAATTACATAGAGCACTAGAAAATTGTACTATAAATAATAAACATCAATAAGCAGCTTATACACACTGTCATTTTAGTAATAAGTTAGTCTTTAAGCTTCCACAACTGGTCCATTTACACGACAGCACTGATTTAATAATCTACTTGCTGAGATGCTGCCTGCAGTGTACTCATCCCAAAGGTTAAACATAATGGCCTGGTTACTCCCAACTTGTTTTCAAAACCATACCAATCTCTTTTTCTTGAACAAACTTCTGTTGTTTGTAATAACAGCTTGGATATTTATTGTTAAAATTATAAAAGCACAATGTTTGATGGTACTTTGTCTGTGATAATTAATTGTCCATCAAAGACTAATTAAAATTAATGGGAAAAACAATACTAACAAATTTTGTAGTTCACATGCAACACCAATCTTAAAGGGAAACTTCGCGATTTTTTACATGTTAGCTAAATATGTTCCTGGTGATATAAAATACATATTCACAAAGTTTTATCGACATGTTTCCACAAATAACGAAGCAAATCGCAAATTTGTAATTTTAATTTCTAATTTTTCAACTAGCTTGTGACGTTTTAAGCCACAAATGCATTGTGGGATTGAAATTTAAAGTCTGGGTCGCTGATGTTAGATTCGCTTCATTTAAAGCGCTCAGAGGACTGTAATTCAAATCTAATAACCGTTGGAAAATTAAATACTGAAGTGAACAGCTACGTACTTTTTTGACAAACAACTATTTTAAATGAACAAAATGTTTCATTTCCTTTATATTTACAACGGAAAGAGTGTTTTATAACAGTCACCTATATTCGCTATATATCGGATCCCTTTTACAATTATGTTCATTTTGTTTTACTGCTAATGTGCTGAAAAATATAATGGATAATTTTGACAACGCGTTACTTGTGTATTGATTGCTAGATTCTGTTTTAATCCCTTTTTTATAATCATTATTCGGCATGCTGTTTACTGTTATTTTGATCTCCGCATGTAGATGTCCGCTTGTGTGTTTTCTAGCCGGAGGGTAAAATTATACAGGTGTAAAATTCAAGGTGACCGGATTAATAAAATGGGAATTTGAATACACACTAGTTGCTTTCCAAGACGAGTTGGTAGATCGTTTATTATCTATTAAAGATAAAATATTCTTAAAACATTAGAATAAATATAATGTTGAAATAACAGGAACAAATTATGTTTTAGATGATAAAAAAAGTATACACCACCCTTGAAATTATAAGTGTTCATTATGAGAGGCGCCAAATTGGCCTAACTATATATAGCTGTCTCATCATAATAATTTAACGATCGATGTTCATAAAAGATGTTTTAATTTTAATATTAAATAAAATGATTTAGGCCTAAACGTTTAGAAATGAATTTTTCTTTTTAACAATAAAAGAAAATGATTATGATTTTACTCAATCATTATTTTAACAGTCGGTGTTCAAAAAAAGATGTTTTAATTAATTTAATTTAATCAAATGATTATGATTTTACTCAATCAATATTTCTTTACTTTTCTTTTGTTCAACGCGTGTTGTTTGTTTGGGAACATTTCTATATAAAGCCCCAAAATTAACGTTTTGGTTATAGCTTAAATATGTCGAGCTCAGGTACGGAAAGTGACTAGCGCCTCAAGTGATGTAGATTTCGACGACTATGGGGTGTTTAGTTACCAACTTGAACCAGAATATACGGAAGAAGAACTCAGACAAATGGAAGAGGCAGCGAGTGCCCAACGTCGGGAAATCGAGAACAACCCACGTCAGAACGACACAAATTTGATATCCACTGATATTCATTTAGACAAAGTTCGGAAGAGATCATGATCATGAGCGGTATAAACAGATGAATGGCAGTCAAAAATTATAAAGAGATTAGGCCACACCAGATTTACTTCTTGTTCTTCGGATTTTGTGCTAAAAACGTTGTCCAGAGCGAGCAAGTGATTTAAAAATGTTAATTTCTTTTCCTTTTTTTAATTTTAAATATTTTATTCTTCAATAAATTAAGGCAAATAATTCCTGAAGTAAGAAGTGAAATGCGGGATTTACTTATTTTTATCTTCATTCTGAAAACGACAGGTCATTCACACCGGTTCACTCAGCAGGGTACCTAATATTGCGTAATGAGTTTAGGTCCACACAGGAAATCGCCAGGCAGAATATACAAGTGTCATTTTACATCCGGTCGACGGGACTCTGACCGAATACCTGAACACATGTGTCACAATATTTGGCAATAATCAGAAGCGCAATGCACATTTTGCTACCCGTTAACTAACTAAAATTTTACCCCTAAGGATTGAAGGCATGTTCAAGGAATATATACAAACAACGTACACAAGTCAAATAGACAAAAACATAATAAGAACAGAAAATAAAATGAAAACAAATTACGCTACCCGTGACTAGAATAGCAGATGCAATACACATTTTAAAGGTTCTAATAGGTGATCAAAACACACGACCCTGATCACATTAGGAATGGGTGCATATTAATGCACACTGCTGGATCAAGGGGGTGTTCGACAATTTAGTAAAATTCGTGTATAAATTGGGTAAAAATTGGCAAACAAGAGCCTGGCACCCCGTTTTCAAAACTGCTGGATCCACACCTAATGCAGCAATGATTCATGGGCTATTTTCACAAAAAAAAAAGATTACCATTGATCGTAAGCTACATTGAATTGTTCATTTTTATCTTGATTTTTTTGTGTCCCATCAGAATGATGTAGCAACAACCAAAATTATGAAATAAAGCAGGGTGAACAGGACAGGGTAGAAATTCTTCTTGCAAAATAGACAAAAAACCATTCGTATGCAATTTTTCCTTATAGAAATAGAAATTAAAATAAGTTTATCAACCAAATCAGGGCCCCAGGAGGGCATATACAAATAACAATTATGATTGATACACAACAACAATACATCAAACTAAATATTCGCGGTGAAATATCAATAATTGTGATGAACAAATTTTTTATGACTATTCTTAGATTAATCAGAAGGGTCCACCAGTTCGAAAGACGTGATTAAAATAAACAAAATATGTTACGCAGAGACATATTATATGTTACGTTTTGTTTTTGTATAATAAACTTATTTATAATACTCATCGTCTGTAATTGTCAAATGAAATCTATTACAAATTATGTTTACATAATCCTCTCAATTGTATGGCTTCCTACCCTGTAACTTTCTGTGCTTTTAGCTTATGTGTATCTTTATTGTGGTGCATGCACGATCGATTACAAAGTGCGATCTTACTGAATAATGTCATTAAAACAATTTTGCCCCGTAGTATAGGCCTTTTTGTATTTTTTTTTTAACGAATTCAGGGCATTGTTCGGATGTCCGTTCTTTTTTTTAGCTTCATTTCGTAGTTCTTCAATTTTGGAAAAAAATCTTTTGTAAATGTGTCTCATTAAAGACGAACCTTATCGACACTGAATGAGGACCCTGGTTTGTCACGCTTGTTTTGGGGCGTGGTGGTATTTAGACGTCACGTGATACTTGGTATTGAAATGCTATCAAAATGGCGACTTCTACGTATCGTTGACAGAATTTTAAAATCGATTTCATTCCCTTATCCAACATAATAAAACGCTAATATACATATAAACATCCATATTTATACATCAGGAAAAGCATATAAAAAAATATTTTTTTTGCGAAGTTTCCCTTTAATTGTTGTGAAAATTACATTGGGGGGGGGGGGGGGGGGGGGGGGGATGTCCTGTCCTGATTCCTATTCCTATTTAATTATCAATAAAAATAAGAATTCATATTAATACATAATTTTTTATTCAATTTGAACTATGTTCCCGATTTGACTTGGGGCCAATTTGACTGGAAATCGCCCAAAGGACCATTGACTGAGGAAAGATCAAAGACGGGGGAATTAAATAATAACATAACAAACAACTTCTGTACATGTTATTTATACTGTGTCAATGGTTTCTGTCATTTGAACAAATTGTATTTAAAAAAATATATTACCTGACTTGACTCACATTGGCCGTTTTACTTTTACAAGACCCTGACCCTGTCGAGTGTCGTTAACGACTTGGCCAATCACCCAATGCCAATGGTACATGTATTTTATTATATGTTCTCTTTTTTAACACCCAAGTAAAGGATAACCCACATGACCACTGTTGCATAAAAATTAGACTGATCTCGATATAAAAGTGCAATATTTTACAATTTCACATATGAGCACGCGTGTTATTTCTTCTTTTCTAACTGATTCCGTCCCGTTTCCCTATGACACCCCCTGATTTTAGACAACATCGAATATTTTGCAGACGATTTATTTTCGTATTATATTCAAGATTTCTTTTGAAGTTGTTCTCAAATGAGTATAAGCCTCATAGATGAATATGAAACAATGTATAAGTGATGCTAAATCATTTGGAATAAATAAGACTGAACAATAGAAAACAATTAAAAAATACGAAACTAACGGGAACCTGTTCTGGAAAAGTTTCCGAAAGAGGTCATGTTCTTTGACCTGACCGCATTTTGATTGATGAGCCGACCGATATAACATATTATGTCAAATGACATCTATACCAAAGAGTATAAACTGACAGGAACATTTTGAGTATCGGTCGCTTCCTTCCTCTGTAGAAGATCTATAGTTCTCTAATTGTAAGTTTCTAAATTTAGTAAATTGTGTCAGACTCTGGGTAATCTGAAATATTTCGTGAAATGTTAAGTCAAAGACAAAGTTTTCCATGTCGTCGCGGACGAATCTACACGTAGAAAAAAGTCAAGAAACTTTTGACCCTGTTGTTTATGATAGTTTTTGGCAACTTGTCTCATGTGTATGATTGTATTCACAATGTTAGCTTTGTGTAGAAACCAGGTCAATATGATACTTTATTATATATATATATTAATTCTTATGTAAGGCAAGCAGACGGGCATAATGATATTAGTCGATGAGAAACGGCAAATTCATCTATACAAGACTATACATGACCATTCACAACATTAAAATATATAAATTGGAAGAAGAAGAAGATAAACAAAAGTACATAACACTATAGTATGTGATGTCCAAGCTTAACAGAAATAACAAACTATGTGATAAGATTATATGTAATCAATGCCACTTTATTTTATAACAAATTGTCAGTTACATGTACAAAATGTACAGTACAAGTCAATGTGGTTATGTCAGACTTGGTCATCTCATTATGATCATATTGTTTATTCAATTGTTGACCACCTGTACAGGTGAGGCCAGGGTAATAAAACTGATTCATCAGCCCATGATTTACGACCCCCAATCAGGGGCGGATCAGGATTTCAAGTTAGAGGGGGCGCACTTAAAAAAATTGCGCCGAGCAGAGGTATTTCGTGTGAAAAATCACGATTTGACGCCAAATTTAGGGCGGGCGCCGGGTGCAGCTCCCCTCCATGGATCCGCCCCTGACCTAGAGTATTTACAAACCAATGTTGACGGCAAATCAGGCGTCCATTTATCTGCCATTTTGCGATTTGACTTTTTTTGCCACTAGTGGTTTGCAGTCACATTTTGCACACTGTTGTTCCCATTACAGTAACGTTGTAGAGCAGCACCTCCTGAGATTTAATAGATGTGTGTGAGTGAATGTCAAACCTTGATTCGACATTTTGAGACTGAGAGAAATGAAATCAATTAGTTTACAACACTTTATATGATGAAGCTATAGACAGAGGTGTAGCTGCATATACGCTGTCACGCCATGGCGTGCACATCAGCAGGTTAAATTAAGAATAAAAAAAATATTAAAAAAATGTATTGTTAATTATAACAGTATAATTAATATATCGCTAATAAGACGTAGTTAGTTACTTTTGTATGGTAGTTATGTGATGGACAAGTCGAGCGGATGCATTGTATACCTTTAAGACGTCGATATCCAGTTGTGGTCCATGCGTTAGAACGCTTACAAAACAAACGCGATGACAAAGTTCATTGCATCCATCATGCGGTTTCAGTTTATCGTAGCTTTGGTAGTAGCGTAACATATTTTACATAGCACTGTTTATCTGTCAACATTCCTCCAAGATAACGAATGTGACCTTCTTGAAGCAATCAAAGAATCTTAAGACCGTGATTGAAATGCTAAGAGCTGAACGACAGGACGAATCGGTTTAATTCTGCACATAACTTAGCCAAATCTTTTGATATACGTGGTTTATCTGATAGTATGCCGAGGCGATGTGGTAGACAGACTACCAAGGTCAATCATCCCGTGGAAACGCAAAAACAGTATTGCCGAATTTCTTTGCACTATCCATTTTTGGACAATTTGATTACGAACTTGAATCACGTCTCCTTAAATCGGAAAACCGCTTCCATTGCACAGCATCTACTGCCCCGTGCTGTAGACAAATTAACTGATGATCATGTTGCAACAATATACGAGGCATATCAGGCTGACATTTATTTGTCATTAGAGGATTTCATGAGAGAAGTAGCCAGATGGCGAACCCACTGGGTCATTACTAAGCGTAATGATTTGCCAACAACACTTTGTACCACACTTGATTCTGTAAATCCAGTTCTCTATCCTTCTATAGATACAATACTGATAAAACTATGTGTTTTGTTAACTATGCCAGTAGCACGCGCTACTGCTGAAATGCCATTTAGTGTACTGAGACGTTTGAAAACTTATGTTAGGTCGACCATGAAGAATGACAGGCTATCTTCCCTTGGATTGATGCATATATTAACCGAGATTTTGAAGTGGACTTATACAAAGCAATGGAGGTGTTCGTATCTGCTAAGACACGAAGGGTAGATTTTGGACAATTTTAAGAAATTCTTGTTTATCAAAGTCATTAAAATAGTGCTTGATTCTATCTTATATGATCGCACCATTTTGCATCTATTAAAAAAAAAATCCTAGACCCCCCCCCCCCTCCTCTTAAGAATTATGGCGTGCACACTATTAAGCCTCAGCTACGCCCCTGATAGATTTAGCGGAGCAATGTTGTGTTGTCTCGTCCAAGCCGCGGACAACCGGTAGACAACGAAATCGTGCCAATTCACAGGTAGCAGACAACAAAGATTACTGAAGGATTATACTGTATTACTAGTTCCTATATCACTTGTTAAACTAGATAAGGGACTGCTAGGTGAAAAACGCAGATTGATGTCTAGCACAGTTATTGATACCGATTAATTTAAACAAACTAAAACAGGAGAATGAATTGCATATTTATGATGCTTATAACCATAGGGCAGATGGAAAGCAAAGTGGGAATTCCATCTTTGTGAGACATTGGAACTTGTAAACAAAAACTTGTGTCTGAATATCTATTGTATATATTTTGAAAAGTTTGCTTACAATGCCACCCTCTACAGCAACATCAGAAATATCATTTAGTGTTTTGAAACGTGTAAAGACATATTTACGTGCCACAATGGGGCAGGAATGACTATGAGCCTGGTCATTGTCACATATTCACATAGACATTCAGCTCCCATTGCATGCATTCATAGACAAGTTTAATAATACCAGGCAAAAACAAACCTTTTGCTTGATTGTATGTAAACATCAATTACATTATTAACATGATTAAAGAATATTAAACGTAGTTTAAAAAAGATTTTCCTATTGTCTATATATCAAACTTTCCAAATTTCTCCCGGTACCCCTATACCTTGGAGGGAAAACCTCAAACCCGCAGTCGTGCACTTTTAATAACTCCTTCCTACGCCACTGGCGTGTAATTCATCAATTTGTATCTGGTTATGAATGATACTGATGTTGAAAGAACATCAGTTGAGTATCAGGATTTAAGTTTACTAAATACTTTGATCTGTAAAGATTTGTTTTTCCTATAGTTGTAAAATTGACTGAAGAAATAATGTTTAATTAATGTGAGGAAATAGTTGATGTCTGGTACCTCGGAACCAATCAGAATGGAATAATCTTTGAACTACTGACGGCGAATCCATATATGAATCAGCGAACACACCCAACGTGTATTTACAATGTGTAGGAATATTTTATTACAGGTCACGAGTTAACCATTCATGAAAAATTTGTTTGTTGAACTGCTTAATTAACGTTGTATAACATATGCTTTGCGAATTTTAGAGGGGCACACGCCCCCCTCTAACTCCGCCTCTGCCAATAAAACCTCATCATTGGAAGCTGAGCCTTTTAAATGCTCAGCATTTATCAGTGTATGAAGTCAACTGTACTGTACAGTACAGGTCAATGTGGTTATGTCAGACTTGGTCATCTCAAATTTTTTTCAAGTCCGGAACAAATCTCAGTGTATTTCAACTGATTTAAATCATTTGTTCTCGAAATTAGATATATACGCTGTCTGCCTTAATATTTTTCACCTACTTGCCTGAAAGCCAAATTTAGAAAAAAATTATATTTATTCAAACAAATTCTTTCATAATTTTCACTTGTCCAAATCTCCAATTGTGCACCAAGTTTAATTCTTCTAATATCCACAGTTTAGTTAGAGTTTACTTTCAAGATTTAAAACATTGATAAGACAAACAAATTGTCCTGAATATGTAAAGCTTTACAGCAAAAAAAAAAAAAAAAAAAAGACAACAAACAAATGGTTAAAAAAAGAATAGATACACATCTATTGTATAATTAAATATTTTCAAATAATTTACTTTTAAATTTTGAAATACAGATAATAATTGAAATTTTAACAAAACTAATCAATTGAGACACTAAAGAAAATTTAATTCAATTTTAGAATTATCAAAACATTACTACATTGTAAAATAGAAAATTTATTATGTAAATATTTCCACTAAATAAAAAGTCACAAGTGTAGCAAATCACACATACATGCTCAGGTAAATTTTACTAACACCTATTGAATCAGGTACATCTACCTGGAAATCATTATGATCATATTGTTTATTCAATTGCTGACCACCTGTACAGGTGAGGCCAGGGTAATAAAACTGATTCATCAGCCCATGATTTACGACCCCCAATAAAACCTCATCATTGGAAGCTGAGCCTTTTAAATGCTCGGCATTTATCAGTGTATGCTGTCAACTGTACTGTACACTTATAGGTCAATGTGGTTATGTCAGACTTCGTCATCTCAAATTTTTTTTCAAGTCCCGAACAAATCTCAGTGTATTTCAACTGATTTAAATCATTTGTTCTCGAAATTAGATATATATGCTGTCTGCCTTAATTTTTTTCACCTACTTGCCTGAAAGCCAAATTTAGAAAAAAATTATATTTATTCAAACAAATTCTTTCATAATTTTCACTTGTCCGAATCCAGTTTTACTTGTCCCAGACTTGAGGCAAGTGGGTTTGCATGAGGACTCTATATGTCAAAATTTCTGGTGTCTTGAAGTAATTTTTTGTTCCCAAAGGTAGAAGTCAATACAAACCGTTTTTTATGTCGAACTGATAATTAATGTCAAAGTGTCAAAATTATGGCTTCCAGCACTCATCGTCTCAGGTAAGCTTTACCAATTTAAATTTTTTTATTATTGTAAAGAAATGTTTAAATGTAACAATCAAGTGATAATTAAATTCAACCAGTTAAATAACTAATAATAATTTATTCTCGAGATTTTTTTCCATATTGCAGGCCTTAGCTTTCAATAAGGGGAGGTACCAGGTACTCTTAGCCACCTATAATGGTCTTTGGTACCTCCTGATTTACCGCCTGTAAATAGTGAAGTACTGGTAGACTTGAAAAATATTGAAAGCCCTGTTATCGTTTGATGTGGAAATTATAAAAGTAGCGCTGGGGTCATTGTAAAAATCAAAATATGTTAATTAAGCAATTTACGACAAAATTGTCTCCCATCTATTATGTCGTTAAACATTCGATAAAAGTGTAACAGTCCTCGAAATGAAAATTTTAATTTAAACTAGTCCGAATCAAATTCTTGATTTTGTTTTATATATCTAAATAAAAACTGAAAAAGGTACTGGTTCGAACATAGTTTTACTGGTCTTGGGCCAGAGGTCCGGTGCTCATCGTGAGGACTGGTGAAAGGTTAATTAAAAGATTTAAATTTTGAGACATTTTTACCCATAGGTATATGCAGTGAAAAGTCAGAAACTGCATTAATTCAATATAATACAGTGACTTGTTTTTTGATGAGCCAACTTTACTGTTCAAAGTGACATTTCAATTTTCTGTCAATATTCAGATATTCATTCCATCAAAGACTGAGTCATTTTTGTTTATGCTTTTATTAGAACTTGATATTTTTATAAAATTTGGTGTGTGCTACACTGATAAATATGTTTCATTAAATGTTGAGTCTTTACAAATAAAAACGATTGTTTATTACTATTAAAATGTGACAATTATTCTTGTTGATGGATTTTTGTATGAAAAAACCGTGAGTTTATATGGTTAATAACATTATTCTTTTATGTACAATTCATTCTTGGATGATTAATGGTCAAATCATTGTTAATGCTAACATTTGAAAATACATTTATGTAGAATGAGCTGAAAATAATATATTATTACATGATAACCTGGGGTTGGTGTATAATATGTATAACGCATAAGGAAGCCTGTGTTTGTTTTTAATAGGCAGGTGTTATGATTATATAATTTGGAAGTACATAAAAAATTATGACTGATTTCGTGTTGATGTTTTGGAATTGATTTCCTGTTGTAAGCTTTAAAAAGTATTGTTAATAAATTGCTTTGGAAGATACAATATTTATTCAATCCTTCAAAGGGTACATTGTACCATCTTTTAAACTAAAATGAAAGAATTTTCTACTCGTACAGTTTGTCCATAACTAAATAAACACATTTTATTTGGAATAAGTAGATGCTTTGATTATATTGAGTGATATTTTGGCTTTCCTGTTACTATATACAGTAGTTCCCACATATATGGCCCCTGTCACCAAAGTGTATCCTTCTTTTAAGGTCAGATTTCAGATGCACTTAGATTATAGTTAAGTACAAGTGATTGTCCTCCTCAAGAGAGGCCACCTCATTGGACTACCTTATCAGTATATTATTGATTGCTTCTTTTTTTTTTTTCACATGTAAGTGTTTGTTCAAAATAATTTTGCATTCATTAATAATACATCAATTACACATTGTTTATCAAACAATATATTATGTACATTGTTTATCAAACAATATATTATATATACTTTTCTTTTCAGATGGTGCTAGTAACATGTAACTGTCTGAATATAAAACTTCATTTAAAACAGAATCCTAACATATCTCCATTTGATTTATTACCAGGTAATTATAAGTTGTCTGTCTGTCTGTCTCTCTACCACTCATTTTCCAACAAATTCTGTAAAAATAATTATTCATTTTATTTAAAACAACTATCACTCACTTAATCATTGAAAATGTGAACAATACGAAATTGGGTTTTCATATAATTTATCTGTCATCAGGGGTTAAACAATCTTGGACCACCTCACTAGCCCAGGGCTAGCATACTCCCAAATATTACTAGCCCGAATCTATGAACCATAAGTCCTGGTCAATACCGTGATTTCATGAATCCGACTTGCAGAATTGAACCCTTGTACAACATGTACAATGTATATTAGTTTAACTATCTTTCTTTTCAGATCTGGTATTGCATTTTATTTTCACTTATTTTCCACAGTTCAGGTCACTGTAAGGCCAAAAAAAAAAATATGTGTGTTTATGGTCACATGTCAAAAAAATCTAGGGTCGGTCGGCATTAATTTTTTTTTTTTTTTTTACTATCGGCAAAACTGGAAATAGTCGTTCCCGGTTCCGGTATCCGATTCCGGTATTTCTTTTTCGAAATTTCCTGTAAGTCGTCATTTGTTGAAGCTGTTTTATGACGAGAATACGCAGTTTTTCTACCTTCTTTGCTCTTAATTTCGACAAAAAGCTAGCGGTTGAATAAATAAAACATTGCTGCTGATTAAACAACATATAATATATAGCAAATAGTTCATGGCACTGAGAGTCATATGGCAATATATGGCCCGGTCCGTCACCAAAAAAATATTATATGGACCGAAGCTTCTGAGGTCCATATAATATTTTTTTGGTGACGGACTGGTCCATATACTGCCATATGACCCGAAGTGACATGAACTATTTGCTATATTATACTTTTTATCTAAAATAATGCAGGTACCTGGCCGGTCCATATAACAAAATAGTGACCGGCTGCGCTAACAAAGACAAATAGGGAAAATAAAAACGTAAAGTGTAATATATATGAATATAAGTAGATACGCGAATATTGACAAGTTTGTCAATATCCGATATATATTTTTACTAGCCCATCGGGCATACAGCTGATTACTTCAGCTATCCCAAGTGTGGAAATTACTAGCCCCGGGCGTCGGGCTAGGGGATTTTTTAACCCCTGGTCAAATTTCTGGAGGAAAAAATTCATTTTATGTAAAACAACTACATTTCTATCACTCACTTAATCTTTGAAAATGTGAACATTTACTAAATTGTATTTGTATAATTCATTATTCACTGTGTGACATGTCTTCAGCTTATCTGACATAAAGAGTTGTGATATCTTTGCCATTATGTGTCGGCCATCTTTGTCTGTAACCTTTTAAAAGATGATCTCCTCTGATATCACTTGGCCAATATTTGAACCAATCTTGCCAGAATGACCTTTAGGACAGTCCTGTTAAAAATATGTCAGACCCTGACCCATTACTGGTATTGTGGAAATGTACATTGCAGCAATACATTTCTGGAACCAGCTGAAGAACAGTGACTCTGACAAGGAGCAATTGGATTAAACAAAAACTGGATTCCTACTTTGGTATTTGTACCAGTTACAGGCCGATGTTCTTTCAGTTCTTTTTGTATAAACAAGCTTTATTTTCCCTTGCATCCAGACCTTTTGTTATTTTATTTAAATACTGTAGTACTATTTTAGCTTTCTCAATTGTTCTGTTTCTTTTATACAGATAGTGGAGAAAATTCACCATTTTTTCCATACAAAGTACAGCTAGTAGAAATATGTGACCCAGGTATTACCTTGGTAAGTCTACTTTACATGTTTAATTATTTGAATGTTGAAGTAGAAGAACAACCATGTAATTTCGAAAAAGAAGGTGGGGTAGCTATGTTTTTTTTACCAAAAAAAATGGATTTTCTTTTGTGTGAAAAAAAATCTAGCTCAGGCAAAAAGCATACCCCCTCTAACAGTTAAATAGTTGGTCCATTAGCTGATTAAAGACACTTTACCAGAGAAGCACATTAAATGTGTAGGGGAGATAACTGATATGTATTAGGGAAAATATTGTTGAAGTCATTTATTTTGCATATGAATGTTTTATATGACAAAATCTATTAAGTGCCAAAGAAAAATTAAATATATATTTTTTATTTGATTGTTTTTTTAAACTCAATTCAGAAATACTGCAAGTTTTCAGTCTAGGTTTTGCAAACCCGCCACCCCCACCTATAAAAAATGTCGGGGAAGTTGTACAAGAAACTATACTTCATTGTATCGATAACAAAATGTAATACAAATCAATGAGCACATTATGGATTTAATTATTTCAACTAATTTGCATTTCTATTATTTTTTTTTTTAGACCTTTACCTTATTATTTGTGTATTCTATTTTAGGAACAGGATTACCTTGTCCATAGACATCAATGTGAAGATTGGCTCATCCACCGATGTCTGAACTGTGGACTTGATGTTTATGCAACTAAACCAAGGTCTTCCAAATTACTTATCAGTCAAAATATTCAGGTCAGTAATATACAGTCAAACCTGTGTTAAGAGGTCATGACCTTTGGGACAAAGAAAAAGTGGTCTGCTAAGACAGGTGACCTCTTAAAAGAGGTTCAACTCATATGAAATTTTCTATAACAGGACAAGAAACATGTGACCTTTTAATACAGGTGACTGCTTAATAGAGGTGACTGTATAGGCAGGTTGGACTGTATTTATCAAATATTCTTACACCTATATGAGCTTGTTCATTCATTTACAATAAGTCAAACTGCATTGGTGGTGTATTGGTTGGCATGTTCGTCTCGAGTGCAGTTGATCATGGGTTGGAAGCCCTGGTCAGGCCAAACCAAAGACTATTAAATTGGTAATTACTGCTTCTCTACTAAGCACGCAGCATTAAGGAGTAAGAGCAAAGACTTGTTGGCTCGGGATCAGAATAATGTGTCCAAGTGGAGCAACATGTCTACCCATTGACTGTTGTTTCATTGAGCTAGCAATATACAAATCAAAAATCAAACTAATCTTGTTGGTATGGTACAAAGCAGACATTATATCATCATCTCATCTAAATGCAACTTGTTCTCACCATGAAATAAATGAACTTGGTACTAAACAACAAAATATTGTTCACAGAAAACAAAAGTGAATATTATGCAAAATTGATTACGGTAATCTTATTTTATGGGTTAGGGTTATGGTGTTTAACGCCACTTTCAACAATATTTCAGTTATATCATGGCGGTCAGTTTTATTAATGAAGGATACTGGAGAAAACCACTGACCTATGGCAAGTCAAAATGTAAATAAACAAAAATGTAAATAAACAAAATAAATAAACAAAAATGTAAATGAACAAAATAAATAAACAAAAATGTAAATAAACAAAATAAATAAACAAAAATATAAATAAACAAAATAAATAAACAAAAATGTAAATGAACAAAATAGATTTAAGCAAAAACTATCTGTTTAAGATTGTAAGTACTTACTAAACATGATTTCAATCAGATTGGTAAATTAAAAGAAAATAACTGAGTAATATATTTCAGACATTTCAAAGTTGATATATGCACTTTTGATTTGACACTGGTGTATTATGAATGTTATACATGTCCTTTTTTACTTGTGTACCGGTATGTCTATATATTGTCCTTTATAGATAGTTTTCAGATAACAATTTGTTTCACACCACTACATAGCAGAAATACTGCTAAAGATGATGTTAAACACCAATCAATCAATATATTAATCCTTTACAGATATGCACAGCCTTTCAAGTTAAGTAAATGAACAAAATAAATGAACAAAAATGTAAATGTACAAAACAAATAAACAAAAATGTTAATGATCAAAACAAATAAACAAAAATGTTAATGATCAAAATAGATAAACAAAAACTATTTGTTTAAAACCACCGACCTGCCGAAAGTCACTGACAAACTTTATCACATAATGTTGTATCGAGTACGCCTCGCCTAAGTGGGATTTGAACTCACAACTTTAGTTCTTATTTTAAAGGTTCTCTCCAGGTACTCTGACTTTTTCCAACACTAAAACTGGTCGCCATGATATAACTGAAATATTGCTGAAAGTGGCGTTAAACACAAAAAAATCAAGTCAAATCAATCTTATTTTATACTTGCAGTATGATCCAGCTGTTATAGAAAGGTTGCGTCAATCATCTAATTATTCCACAGTTTTTGAACTTGTTTTACCAGAGAAAGATTCTTCATTTATTGAAATGCCAGGTATGATATCACATGACCCCTAATAATGATAATATGTTATTGTTATTAAATGAAAAGACATGCATGATTTGTAACATAAGAACACACGTCTGTAACAATATTTTAAACATTACAAAAATGTGAAAATCTAAAGTATTTTCTGCAAAATGTCTTATACTCAGAAAATTTTATTTGTGGAACCAGTTTTCGTTGTAGAATTGTCACTAAAATGGATATAAGTTCTTTGAAGTACAGTCCAACTTCGCTAGCTCAAACTCAGATGGCTCGAATACTAAGGATCGCTTGAACTGTTTTTTTTAGTTCCATCAACTTTGCCGTTTATTCCTTGTCAAATAAACCCTGATTTCTCAAACATCAATTTTTCAAACAGTCAAACTATGTTTATGGGTCCATAATAATAAATCAGTACAAGTTCCCTTTTCAAACTCGAACTCTTTGGAAGTGTCGAGCATTTATTTAGGCCTAATTACAATATCCAGATAAAAGAAAATAGCTGTACTGCCAACTGTTTACATAAAAAATAAAGGTTATTTAGCTGTGGCTTAATTATTAACTATTAATAAAGAAAGATTATTGAACCCGAGACATGTGTCGCTGATTGTACCAAGCTGAGCCTACAGTACGCTCGACAATAATTGCAACAATCAGAAGATCAAATGTTTACAATCGTAATATAGTTTATTAAAACAATAGATAAAATTATTATTGCATGAATTAGTAATATTGAGAGTTTTTTTTTTTCAATTTTTATAGTTGTTGGAATCGAATAATATCAAACTGCATGATCTCAAGGTTCATCTAAATACCAAAAAAATAGAAATGTACTTGTAGTGATATTCCGATTAACCTGAATTTTAATTTCTATATTATACTAAAAGATACAAATATAATTGCTTTCAATTCATTTTTATGAAAAGAAAATTATCATTTGCTAAAATTTGAAAATTATACTTTTAAATATACATCTGAATTATCAAATCTTATACCAATATTGATCCAACTGTTAATTTCCGACCTCGCATTTCCTGTATATAAAATAGATAGTTTCTGAGGAACGTTTGAAGATACCAAAGAGGAATTCAGAAGCTGTAGTTTTTGAGAACTTTCTAACGGATTAGATCCTTTTTAAGACAAAAGGCCCACTGTACTGTGCATTACTTTATCATAGCATAATAAAACTGTCACGGGTCAGAACCAGATTTTTTCTCTCTGAAATTACGGAACTTCGGTGGCTAGAACTTCTGAGAACTCAAACACGTTTTGACAGTCCCTTCGAGTTCGAGCCATTAAAAACAACCTTTAATTTGTACTTGTACGAAATGTAATTCTTTGTTATCTTAAGATTTTTTTCCTGACTTTTAGACAGGTCTTCTGGAGGTTTTGAATTACATGATGAAATAAGTATGATACAGGAACAGCTGACTAACTATTTACTACAAGAGGAGTCGGAGATGGAGAATAGGATCAAGTAATGTTATTTCTTATTAATTAGAATACAGTGAACCCTGAATAAAGCAGAATCCTGTATAAACCTGACTAGAAATAAAGTCCCAATGTAGGAAATCTTTGTCTATTATGAACACAAAAGTTTGTCCCGAGGACATTTGGTATAGACAGGTATTGCTGTACCATGTGATTGTCTGAGATATTAAGAATTCTGGAATGTCTGAACTGAACCACAAAAAAATCCAAGTTCATTAAAAAAGATACATGATCATTTTGTATTGATCTTGTTATTAGTCCCCATACAGCAGTATGGCTTGCCTTGTACAAATAGCAATACAGAAATCACAACATAATAATATCATAGAACTGTTCTAGAATAATATGAAAGTCAGCTTTTTGTACCCCTTATACGTACATGTATATGAAAAATGTATTTAAAGGCTAGCAACTTATAGGAAAAATTAACAAAATCTGTTATATCTGGAAATAAGTTTATTTGTCTTCCCACGATATAGTTGAAATATTGCTGAAGTTGCTGTTTAATCCCAATCAATCAATCAATCATTGATTTGTCTTAAAAAATACCTGTGAAACCTGTCTAAGCCAAACCTCATTGGAACCAATTTGTGTGTTCATATAATAGACTGGTGTTTGGTTTATACAAGTTAAATTGACATAGATTTCCTACCTTGGGACTTTTATTTTTTTTATGTTCAGTTTAAAACATGATTCTGGTTCGGTTTCTGTCCTTGAAATGAAAATTTAAATTTACTGGTCCAAATCAAATTCTTGAATTTATTTTTATATAGTTATAAATAAAAACTGAAAAATTTACTGGTTAGAAAAACGTTTTACTGTTGTTGGGCCAGAGGATCGGTGGACATCGTGAGGACTGCTGTATAGACAGGTTACACTACCAATGCAGTCAGACAAGTTAACATTTTCCAAAATTTTATCATGATGGACATGAACAGTTTTGATAAAGAGGATTTATTTCTGTATTTTTTAAAGTACACATTATATTTACAATTCAGCTGTTACCGTTAAACATTTCATTGAGTTGATATTTAATGATGAAAGATGGTATTGGCAATTAGATTTTGGTTCAGAGCTGACTATTGTTTTACTAAAAAAAACCCCACCTTGTTGAAAACTATTCTATCGCTTGCGGACATATGACAAAATCTGGCGTATTGAATATTAGATTTTGGTGCCAAGTTGACTACTTTTCACTAATATGTCTTCCTGTGTACTACTACTATTTAATATTTATATGGTGGTTAAAGTCGTTGGCCCACTTAAATAGAACAAATATTATACACAGAACTCCAGATAAGCTGCGTATTTGTGTTTTTTACGCTATTAAAACGAGTAAAAACGCATGTATTATCAGATCAGAGTGTACACATTACACATACATATTGCTGTGTAAGCAAACTTTCCAAATTCGGAGCGTACTTGTACGCTGTTAACGATAATACAGTCGTGTACATTAACAATACATTTTTGTCTTTGAGAAATTCCCCGTAATTACTTCCCTTTATACTTTTCGAAGGAGAGAGCGTATACATCCGAGGAGTACCGAATGTTTGCCTTTCTAAGCATCGATGTCAAAAGAGATCTGATTGGATGTTTACGATAAATCATCCAATCACGGTCAATGTTACAAATAAATGCGGTGCTCCTTATAAGGAGTGGTTAACGTAATAAGTAAGAACTGAAACGAAAGTAAATTTGGGAACACGTTGTTCATTGAGCAAGAAATGTAGTACTTATGCAAATAGCTTGTCAGGGTGTGGTGTCAGTTATATAAAGCAAACACAACAAAATATTTACAACATTTTATTAATAAACATGACACAATCGTGTCAAATTAAACAGAGATATACATTTCACTTGCATCCTTGCGTTTGAATAACACTTGTGTCAAACATAATTTTAAAAGTGTACATATAAGCAATCTTTTCTGAAGTAGAGAGTACAACAGTGCAAAGGAAATATGCAAATACCCATCATTTTCAAAAGTAGGGGGTAATTACCCTTTGGACTTGAAAATTATCTGGAGCTCTGATACATATGACAACTTCTGTGTCATGAAGATTATGTATACAATGTATAATGTTCAAGATTATTGCATTATTTATGATACAGCTATTCGCCCTGTTATATGTTAGGGTTGACATATAACTCACATGTGCAATACACTTGCATGACCACATCATTTCACTAAGAGGGAAGGTTTTGGCCCATGAATCTAGTTTAACCCTGCCATTTTTATTAATGTGCCTGAATTAAGGCAGGAAAGTGAGTGGTTGTTGGGGATATTGATTTTGCCTCTAGAAAGATTTTTCTATTAGATTTTGGAATTGTTCTGACAGTGTGGTATTTTTTTGTTTTTCAATTTATTCATGCTGTGTTTACATAGGCAATATGAGGAAGAACAGAGACAGGCATTTCAGAAAATACAGGAGAAAATCAGGAAAGAAAAGAAACGAATGATCAGGTACAGATAGGGGATCCTTTATTGATTTACTATGAATAGAACTTTTACATATTTCCCACTTGATTCTAAAATTTCATGTTTTTACACTGTTTTATAGGAGTTATTACCAGTGCCCTTTTAAGCCGGCAAAAGTTCCCATTACCTGCAAAATTCAATGAAAATAACATAAAGTTTTTCCATAATATGTGCAAAATTCTAATGTAACAAGTTGTTAATTTTCTAGTTGCTAATTTTTTACAAGGGTCAAATATCTATCTAAAATTGTCAGAAAATTATACTCAAAATCTTTGTCCTTTCTGTTGCTCTTACCTAAAATAGATACCATTTTGCTGGTTGAAAAGGGAAATAACTCCTATGAAAAAAAATGTAGAATTTTAGAGGAAAAAAATTTGGAAGGTGCAAAAGGTGTATTCACAAATTAATGCAATGTTTTCATTAATGTCAAATCTTTGATGGGACCAAGATCGTACCATTTGAACCTCACAATTCAGTTATTACACCTTCTAGTTTTTATTCATATTTGAAAAATAATTGACAAGTTAATTAATTTAAGCTCTCAATTTTCACGTGTTGGTCTTTGATGTGCATTAATTTGTTAATTTACAGTAATACATTTGTATTTTCATAGAAATATTTTGGGCCAAGTGAAACATTTTGTGATGCCAAAATACTATAATTTAAGAGTATGTATGCATTGTTTTAAGACCTATATAAGTATCCAATACATTTTTCAACAGCGTTAAGAAAATTGAATCTACTACATTTTTCAGTTTAAATGTACACTCAAGCTTGTTGAAACTGGGATCAGTCATGTACTATGGAACTCCAATTATGAAATATTTTACAAGTTAATAAATGATCTATGGAAATATTGTTGAATTTGAGTATTGATATGAAGTATCCTTGTGATTTAACATTTGTATAAACTAAAGCCGTAATGTTTATGGATTTGAGCTCTTGAGGGTGCATGGTTTAACATTAGACTGTATTCAGGAAATGTTGTTTTTTAAATTTCATTGTTCTATTTTCCAGCATTCTTATAGAAGCTCAAAAAATAAAGTCTGAAAATAATGGTAAGATATAGACTGAATAGTTATCAAATTCATTTATTTAGTTAGATTTATTGTGTTTAACGCAGATCTACTATTTATTGCAATATATGTTTAAAGAGTTTAATAAATATAGCAAAAGACATATCCTGATACGAACCAGAATAACAAATATATACAAGTGTCGCCCAAAAAAACCAAATGACAATCTGTAGTCAGTCATGTGGCATTTTACATTGCTCTATGTTAAGTGTTGGTGATTAGTTCAGTTTCTCCATTGCCATACTGCCTAGTTTCATCATATTTGGTCCACACATTTGTTAATCGAGGGTACATGTTCATATTTATGTACATATCACCGTAATTTAATATTAATTTCATGGTACTTTGATTAATTTTTTTTTTTAAACAATCCACACACGATTTGAAGGGTCATTAATCTGTGTGTACACTTGTTATAATGTAATCCTCTTTAAGGGCTCGAGTGTCTCAATGAGTTAGGTACATTTGTAGTTGGATTACCTAATAACTCATACAAGCCTATCACCAATACGGCCTGGGTTTGCGCCCAGCTTTGTAAATTACAAAAAAGGGTGCACTCGACTCACAGTCACAAGTAATCAAGTTTACCAGTTGCTTGCCCATGGTCGGTGGTTCTCTCCGGGTACTCCGGCTTCCTCCTCCACTAAAACTGGTCGCCATGATATAGCTGAAATATTGCTGAAAGTGGCATTAAATACAATAAATCATCAAATCAAATCTTTAAACCAGCAGCAGAAGTTTCATTGTGTTTTCTGGGTAGCTAAAATAATACAAACAAATCAGCTCTATTTTCATGAATTATAAATCCTGCAAAATTTTCATTTTTTTTATACTAATAATAAGGGGGAAAAAAACAAAAAAATTAGTGGTGTATGATACTATATAATGTATTCATGTATTTTATTTGAAGGATCTAGTATAATAACAAGTACACCAGAAAGATCAAAACCAAAGGGTAAATTCTCACAGGTCAGTGTTTAGTATGTACATTTTAATACAAACGGGAAAATTCTCACAATTCAATCTTTATTATAGAATGCCGTTTTTTTTCGCGGGTACCTAATTTTCGTTTTATTCGTGATAGTCATCGATCAGCGAAAAAAAATAATTCGCATAAATTTCCACCCTTTAGTACATAAGTTTTTTTTATTTTCTGAATAGTTGTTGCTGTATAAACATACCCTTTTTAGCTCACCTGGCCATAGGCCATGTGAGCTTTTGTCATGGGTAAGCATCCGTCGTCCGTCCGTCCGTCCGTTAGCTTTTCACATTTAAATCTTCTTCTCTGAAACCGCTGAACAGAAATCAGCCAAACTTGCCAGAAATGTTCACTGGATGGTTCTATACCAGATTTGTGTTTTTGGTGCTGATTTGAAATCCAACATGGCTGCCAGGGTCCATAATGTGTTCTCATTGGCTGAAATTTTGACTTTGCAGGAATGATCATTGGGTGGTCCTGTACTAAAATTGTGAATCGTTTGCCGATCGGAAATTCAAGATGGCCACCATGACTCGACTTAGTTTAACATTGGACCCTATGGGAATTTCACATTTTCATCTTTTTTTCTGAAACCACAAAACAGATTTGAACCAAACTTGGCAGAAATGTTCATTGGATGGTCATATACAAGATTTTTGTTTTTGGCGCTGATCGAAAATCCAACATGGCTGCCAGGACCCATAATGTGTTCTGATTGGTTGAAATTTTAAAAATCTTCTTGTTAGAAACCACTAAGCCAATTGAATTGTGACTTTGCAGGAATGATCATTGGGTGGTCCTGTACTAAACTTGTGAATCGTTTGCCGATCGGAAATTCAAGATGGCCGCCATGACTCGACTTAGTTTAACATAGGACCCTATGGGAATTTCACATTTTCATCTTTTTTTCTGAAACCACAAAACAGATTTGAATCAAACTTGGCAGAAATGTTCATTGGATGATCATATACAAGATTTTTGTTTTTGGCGCTGATCGGAAATCCAACATGGCTGCCAGGGCCCATAATGTGTTCTGATTGGTCGAAATTTAAAAAATCTTCTTGTTAGAAACCACTAAGCCAATTGAATTGTGACTTTGCAGGAATGATTATTGGGTGGTCCTGTACTAAACTTGTGAATCGTTTGCCAATCGGAAATTCAAGATGGCCACCATGACTCGACTTAGTTTAACATTGGACCCTATGGGAATTTCACATTTTCATCTTTTTTTCTGAAACCACAAAACAGATTTGAACCAAACTTGGCAGAAATGTTCATTGGATGGTCATATACAAGATTTTTGTTTTTGGTGCTGATCGGAAATCCAACATGGCTGCCAGGGCCTATAATGTGTTCTGATTGGTCGAAATTTTAAAAATCTTCTTGTTAGAAACCACTAAGCCAATTGAATTGTGGCTTTGCAGGAATGATCATTGGGTGGTCCTGTACTAAATTTGTGAATCGTTTGCTGATCGGAAATTCAAGATGGCCACCATGACTCGACTTAGTTTTAACATAGGACCCTATGGAAAAAATGTTTAAAAGTCTTCTCCTCTGAAACCAGTAAGTCAATTTAAAGTAAACATGGCATGAATGGTCCTTAGGTGGTCAACTTTCAAAATTATGTCCTGTGACCCCGACCTCCATCCAAGATGGCAACCATCAGCGAACATAGTTTTAACATAGGACCCTATGGGAAATATATTTAAAAATCTTCTTCTCTGAAACCAGTAAGCCAATTTAAAGCAAACATGACATGGATGGTCCTTAAGTGGTCAATTTTCAAAATTGTGTCCAGTGACCCTGACCTCCATCCAAGATGGCCACCTTCAGCAGACATACTGTAGTTTTAACATAGGACCCTATGGGAAAAAATGTTTTAAAATCTTCTCCTCTGAAACTAGTAAGCCAATATAGCAAACATGTCATCGATGGTCCTTAGGTGGTCAATTTCCAAAATTGTGTTCAGTGATCCCGATCTCGGTTCAAAATGGCCGCCATCAGCAGACATAGTTTTAACATAGGACCCTATGGGAAAATTGTTTAAAAGTCTTCTCTTCTGAAACCAGTCAGCCAATTTAAAGCAAACATGGCATGGATGGTCCTTGGGTAGTATACTTTCAAAATTGTGTCCGGTGACTACGACCTCCATCCAAGATGGCTGCCATGAGCAGACATAGTTTTAACATAGAACCCTATGGCAGTATGGGATTTGAAAAGTAACTTAGATGTATTCAGCATGCAGACATTCTTAAGAGGACTTATTTATGTCAGGTGAGCGATACAGGCTCACCTGAGCCTCTAGTTTAATTAATATTAGCATTCACTGATTTTTAATTACCTGTAAGTTGACAATTTTTGGTGTTAATGAGACTTGTCTGTGTTTAATTTTTGTAAATGTGTTGTAACAATACATGTATATTAAATGCCCTTACACAATTTCTATTAATGAACGCATACTAAAAAGCATTTACTCAATTATTTCAAAACATTTCCTATTTTAAATTGTTGGTCAACCAATTCAGATAATGTAATTCTAATATAACGGTCAATCCGCTAAAATTTGATTTTGGTTAAAACTCAAGATCATGACAATTAAGTACCGATAAAAAAAAATCCACCAATTTGGAAGATAATCATGAAATTTGGCTGCCGCGAAAAAATCCACTTATACGGTAATAATGTAGGTATCCAATTTAGTGTGCACAACATGTTTCTGGAATAACCTACACCAGATACTCAAGTCAAAAAATTGTAAAGCCATAAAATTTAATGTCTTTAGAAGCAAGAAGGCAAAAGAAGCTAAACAGGATTGCCAAAATTAGCATATAATAAGATGGTCACCATTGCATGACTTCTTTTTAAGAATGACCCATTAAAAAAATGTTTGGTTGGTCCTATACAAAATTTGCAAATAATAAGATGGTTGCCACTGCAGGGCTTATTTTACGACCGTGGAAAAATGGAATCAATATTATGTTTTGGTGCTGTTGTAGTGATTGTTGTCATCCATCTGTAGAAAGAATGGTTTCCGTGTGATAATTATGTGATAAAGTTTATCAGTGATTTGCAGCAGGTTGGTCGGTTGTTTTCTTCTGGTACTCCGGTTTCCTCCACCAATGAAACTGACAGCCATGATATAACTGCAATATTGTTGAAAGTGGCATTAAAACACCCTAACCGTAGCCATGTATTTGAGAAAAATTTATGTTGCAGATATACATTTAATTGCCTATTTCATTTTTTTTTCATTACACAGAGGAATCCATTATCAAGGACCAAATCAACACCAGTTCCTAGGGGACAGTCACTGGAAGAGTTTGATCAGAATGATAATGGTTAGTATTAAATTGTTTTATTGGTCATCAGTAAAAGACGGGATGGGCGTTTATTAAAGGGTGCTGTTCAGAGAATCAAATCATCTGTGCAAAGTAGCATTCAGTGACCTTGCTTTTCTACTGTCCATGTTTGGTTTTTTTTAAGTTTTCATAACCATTTCAACCGTATCAGTGGTGTAATGGTTAGCTTGCTCGCCTCGAGTGCACTAGATCTTGGGTTCGAGCCTCGCTGTGATCAAACCAAAGACTATAAAATTGGTATTTGTTGCTTCTCCGCTAAGCATGCAGCATTAAGGAGTAAGAGCAAAGACTGGTTGGTTCGGAATCGGAATAATGTGTCCGAGTGGAGCGACATGTCTACTGTTGTTTCAATGAACTAGCACTATAAAAATCCAACTCAGTGTGTTGGTCTAGAACAAAGTGGACCTCATCATCATCTCATTGAAAATTAACTTGTTCTTGCCATGATATAGCTGAAACATTGCTGAGTTGGTGTTAAACAACAATCACTCACTCACTCACTCATGACCATTTCTGGGAAGGTGTGCTGACTTGAGTTTAGGCAAATGTGTACGGGTTTAAAAAGAATATTTCTGTTGAGCCATTTAGTCCTGATAAAGTTTCAAAAGTGGAGTGGAGTTTCTACAAGTGTTATTCAAGTGAGCTAAATTTATATAAATGAAAGTCATTGTGTAGGTCTAGTACTAAACAGACATCATCATCTCATCAAATAGTAATTTGTACTCGCCATGGTATAGTTGAAAAATGGCTTACATGGTATTAAACTACCATCACTCAAGCCTTTAGTCTAGTGATGGTCATAATATAACTATAAATAAATATGCAATTCATCAGTCTTATTTGTTTATTGGTTTGGGGGTTTGGGTTATGGTGTTAAACGCCTCTTTCAACAATATTTCATATATATCGTGACGGTCGGGTATATTGGTGGAGGAAGCTAAATTTAGTGTACCCAGAGAAAACCAACACCCTTCTGCAAATCACTGACAAACTTTATATAATTGAAATATTGTTGAAAGGGGCACTAAACACCATAACCCTAACCTCATATTATTACTTAGCTGAAATATTGTTGAATGTGGTGCTAAACACCATAACCTTAACCCCTTATTATTACTTAGCTGAAATATTGTTGAATGTGGTGCTAAACACCATAATTCTAACCTCTTATTATTACTTAGTTGAAATATTGTTGAATGTGGTGCTAAACACCATAACCCTAACCTCATATTATTACTTAGTTGAAATATTGTTGAATGTGGTGCTAAACACCATAACCCTAACCTCTTATTATTACTTAGCTGAAATATTGTTGAATGTGGTGCTAAACACCATAACCCTAACCTCATATTATTACTTAGTTGAAATATTGTTGAATGTGGTGCTAAACACCATAACCCTAACCTCATATTATTACTTAACTGAAATATTGTTGAATGTGGTGCTAAACACCATAACCTTAACCTCATATTATTACTTAGCTGAAATATTGTTGAATGTGGTGCTAAACACCATAACCTTAACCCCTTATTATTACTTAGCTGAAATATTGTTGAATGTGGTGCGTAAACACCATAACCTTAACCCCTTATTATTACTTAGCTGAAATATTGTTGAATGTGGTGCTAAACACCATAACCTTAACCTCATATTATTACTTAGCTGAAATATTGTTGAATGTGGTGCTAAACACCATAACCTTAACCCCTTATTATTACTTAGCTGAAATATTGTTGAATGTGGTGCTAAACACCATAACCCTAACCTCATATTATTACTTAGCTGAAATATTGTTGAATGTGGTGCTAAACACCATAACCTTAACCCCTTATTATTACTTAGCTGAAATATTGTTGAATGTGGTGCTAAACACCATAACCTTAACCTCATATTATCACTTCACTGAAATATTGTTGAATGTGGTGCTAAACACCATAACCCTAACCTCATATTATTACTTAGCTGAAATATTGTTGAATGTGGTGCTAAACACCATAACCCTAACCTCATATTATTACTTAACTGAAATATTGTTGAATGTGGTGCTAAACACCATAACCTTAACCTCATATTATCACTTCACTGAAATATTGTTGAATGTGGTGCTAAACACCATAACCCTAACCTCATATTATTACTTAACTGAAATATTGTTGAATGTGGTGCTAAACACCATAACCTTAACCTCATATTATCACTTCACTGAAATATTGTTGAATGTGGTGCTAAACACCATAACCCTAACCTCATATTATTACTTAGTTGAAATATTGTTGAATGTGGTGCTAAACACCATAACCCTAACCTCATATTATTACTTAGCTGAAATATTGTTGAATGTGGTGCTAAACACCATAACCCTAACCTCATATTATTACTTAGTTGAAATATTGTTGAATGTGGTGCTAAACACCATAACCCTAACCTCATATTATTACTTAGCTGAAATATTGTTGAATGTGGTGCTAAACACCATAACCTTAACCTCTTATTATCACTTCACTGAAATATTGTTGAATGTGGTGCTAAATACCATAACCCTAACCTCATATTATTACTTAGCTGAAATATTGTTGAATGTGGTGCTAAACACCATAACCTTAACCTCATATTATCACTTCACTGAAATATTGTTGAATGTGGTGCTAAATACCATAACCCTAACCTCATATTATTACTTAGCTGAAATATTGTTGAATGTGGTGCTAAACACCATAACCCTAACCTCATATTATTACTTAGCTGAAATATTGTTGAATGTGGTGCTAAACACCATAACCCTAACCTCATATTATTACTTAGCTGAAATATTGTTGAATGTGGTGCTAAACACCATAACCCTAACCTCATATTATTACTTAACTGAAATATTGTTGAATGTGGTGCTAAACACCATAACCCTAACCTCATATTATTACTTAGCTGAAATATTGTTGAATGTGGTGCTAAACACCATAACCCTAACCTCATATTATTACTTCGCTGAAATATTGTTGAATGTGGTGCTAAACACCATAACCCTAACCTCTTATTATTACTTAGCTGAAATATTGTTGAATGTGGTGCTAAACACCATAACCCTAACCTCATATTATTACTTAGCTGAAATATTGTTGAATGTGGTGCTAAACACCATAACCTTAACCTCATATTATTACTTAGCTGAAATATTGTTGAATGTGGTGCTAAACACCATAACCCTAACCTCATATTATTACTTAGCTGAAATATTGTTGAATGTGGTGCTAAACACCATAACCTTAACCTCATATTATTACTTAGCTGAAATATTGTTGAATGTGGTGCTAAACACCATAACCCTAACCTCATATTATCACTTCACTGAAATATTGTTGAATGTGGTGCTAAACACCATAACCTTAACCTCATATTATCACTTCACTGAAATATTGTTGAATGTGGTGCTAAACACCATAACCCTAACCTCATATTATTACTTAGCTGAAATATTGTTGAATGTGGTGCTAAACACCATAACCTTAACCTCATATTATTACTTAGCTGAAATATTGTTGAATGTGGTGCTAAACACCATAACCCTAACCTCATATTATTACTTAGCTGAAATATTGTTGAATGTGGTGCTAAACACCATAATTCTAACCTCTTATTATTACTTAGCTGAAATATTGTTGAATGTGGTGCTAAACACCATAACCCTAACCTCATATTATTACTTAGCTGAAATATTGTTGAATGTGGTGCTAAACACCATAACCCTAACCTCATATTATTACTTAGCTGAAATATTGTTGAATGTGGTGCTAAACACCATAACCTTAACCTCATATTATCACTTCACTGAAATATTGTTGAATGTGGTGCTAAACACCATAACCCTAACCTCATATTATTACTTAGCTGAAATATTGTTGAATGTGGTGCTAAACACCATAACCTTAACCTCTTATTATCACTTCGCTGAAATAATGCTGAAAGTGGTGTGAAACACCATAACCCTAACCTCTTATTATCACTTCGCTGAAATAATGCTGAAAGTGGCGTGAAACACCATAACCCTAACCTCTTATTATCACTTCGCTGAAATAATGCTGAAAGTGGCGTGAAACACCATAACCCTAACCTCTTATTATCACTTCGCTGAAATAATGCTGAAAGTGGCATGAAACACCATAACCCTAACCTCTTATTATGACTTAGCTGAAATAATGCTGAAAGTGGCGTGAAACACCATAACCCTAACCTCTTATTATCACTTCGCTGAAATAATGCTGAAAGTGGCGTGAAACACCATAACCCTAACCTCTTATTATCACTTAGCTGAAATAATGCTGAAAGTGGCATGAAACACCATAACCCTAACCTCTTATTATCACTTTACTGAAATAATGCTGAAAGTGGCATGAAACACCATAACCCTAACCTCTTATTATCACTTAGCTGAAATAATGCTGAAAGTGGCGTGAAACACCATAACCCTAACCTCTTATTATGACTTAGCTGAAATAATGCTGAAAGTGGCGTGAAACACCATAACCCTAACCTCTTATTATTACTTAGCTGAAATAATGCTGAAAGTGGCGTGAAACACCATAACCCTAACCTCTTATTATTACTGCTGAAATAATGCTGAAAGTGGCGTGAAACACCATAACCCTAACCTCTTATTATCACTTAGCTGAAATAATGCTGAAAGTGGCGTGAAACACCATAACCCTAACCTCTTATTATGACTTAGCTGAAATAATGCTGAAAGTGGCATGAAACACCATAACCCTAACCTCTTATTATCACTTCGCTGAAATAATGCTGAAAGTGGCGTGAAACACCATAACCCTAACCTCTTATTATCACTTAGCTGAAATAATGCTGAAAGTGGCGTGAAACACCATAACCCTAACCTCTTATTATGACTTAGCTGAAATAATGCTGAAAGTGGCATGAAACACCATAACCCTAACCTCTTATTATCACTTCGCTGAAATAATGCTGAAAGTGGCGTGAAACACCATAACCCTAACCTCTTATTATCACTTAGCTGAAATAATGCTGAAAGTGGCATGAAACACCATAGCCCTAACCTCTTATTATCACTTCGCTGAAATAATGCTGAAAGTGGCGTGAAACACCATAACCCTAACCTCTTATTATCACTTCGCTGAAATAATGCTGAAAGTGGCATGAAACACCATAACCCTAACCTCTTATTATCACTTCGCTGAAATAATGCTGAAAGTGGCGTGAAACACCATAACCCTAACCTCTTATTATAACTTAGCTGAAATAATGCTGAAAGTGGCATGAAACACCATAGCCCTAACCTCTTATTATCACTTCGCTGAAATAATGCTGAAAGTGGCGTGAAACACCATAACCCTAACCTCTTATTATTACTTAGCTGAAATAATGCTGAAAGTGGCGTGAAACACCATAACCCTAACCTCTTATTATGACTTAGCTGAAATAATGCTGAAAGTGGCGTGAAACACCATAACCCTAACCTCTTATTATGACTTAGCTGAAATAATGCTGAAAGTGGCGTGAAACACCATAACCCTAACCTCTTATTATCACTTCGCTGAAATAATGCTGAAAGTGGCATGAAACACCATAGCCCTAACCTCTTATTATCACTTCGCTGAAATAATGCTGAAAGTGGCGTCAAACACCATAACCCTAACCTCTTATTATCACTTCGCTGAAATAATGCTGAAAGTGGCGTGAAACACCATAACCCTAATCTCTTATTATCACTTCGCTGAAATAATGCTGAAAGTGGCGTGAAACACCATAACCCTAATCTCTTATTATCACTTCGCTGAAATAATGCTGAAAGTGGCGTGAAACACCATAACCCTAACCTCTTATTTTCACTTCGCTGAAATAATGCTGAAAGTGGCATGAAACACCATAACCCTAATCTCTTATTATCACTTCGCTGAAATAATGCTGAAAGTGGCGTGAAACACCATAACCCTAACCTCTTATTATCACTGCTGAAATAATGCTGAAAGTGGCGTAAAACACCATAACCCTAACCTCTTATTATCACTTCGCTGAAATAATGCTGAAAGTGGTGTGAAACACCATAACCCTAACCTCTTATTATCACTGCTGAAATAATGCTGAAAGTGGCGTGAAACACCATAACCCTAACCTCTTATTATGACTTCGCTGAAATAATGCTGAAAGTGGCGTGAAACACCATAACCCTAACCTCTTATTATCACTTCGCTGAAATAATGCTGAAAGTGGCGTGAAACACCATAACCCTAACCTCTTATTATCACTTCGCTGAAATAATGCTGAAAGTGGCGTGAAACACCATAACCCTAACCTCTTATTATGACTTAGCTGAAATAATGCTGAAAGTGGCGTGAAACACCATAACCCTAACCTCTTATTATTACTTAGCTGAAATAATGCTGAAAGTGGCATGAAACACCATAACCCTAACCTCTTATTATCACTTCGCTGAAATAATGCTGAAAGTGGCATGAAACACCATAACCCTAACCTCTTATTATTACTTAGCTGAAATAATGCTGAAAGTGGCGTGAAACACCATAACCCTAACCTCTTATTATCACTTCGCTGAAATAATGCTGAAAGTGGCATGAAACACCATAACCCTAACCTCTTATTATCACTTAGCTGAAATAATGCTGAAAGTGGCATGAAACACCATAACCCTAACCTCTTATTATCACTTCGCTGAAATAATGCTGAAAGTGGCATGAAACACCATAACCCTAACCTCTTATTATCACTTCGCTGAAATAATGCTGAAAGTGGCGTGAAACACCATAACCCTAACCTCTTATTATCACTTCGCTGAAATAATGCTGAAAGTGGCGTGAAACACCATAACCCTAACCTCTTATTATGACTTAGCTGAAATAATGCTGAAAGTGGCGTGAAACACCATAACCCTAACCTCTTATTATTACTTAGCTGAAATAATGCTGAAAGTGGCGTGAAACACCATAACCCTAACCTCTTATTATCACTTAGCTGAAATAATGCTGAAAGTGGCGTGAAACACCATAACCCTAACCTCTTATTATCACTTAGCTGAAATAATGCTGAAAGTGGCATGAAACACCATAACCCTAACCTCTTATTATCACTTCGCTGAAATAATGCTGAAAGTGGCGTGAAACACCATAACCCTAACCTCTTATTATCACTTCGCTGAAATAATGCTGAAAGTGGCGTGAAGCACCATAACCCTAACCTCTTATTATCACTTCGCTGAAATAATGCTGAAAGTAGCGTGAAACACCATAACCCTAACCTCTTATTATGACTTAGCTGAAATAATGCTGAAAGTGGCGTGAAACACCATAACCCTAACCTCTTATTATCACTTCGCTGAAATAATGCTGAAAGTGGCGTGAAACACCATAACCCTAACCTCTTATTATCACTTCGCTGAAATAATGCTGAAAGTGGCATGAAACACCATAACCCTAACCTCTTATTATGACTTAGCTGAAATAATGCTGAAAGTGGCATGAAACACCATAACCCTAACCTCTTATTATCACTTAGCTGAAATAATGCTGAAAGTGGCATAAAACACCATAACCCTAACCTCTTATTATCACTTCGCTGAAATAATGCTGAAAGTGGCGTGAAACACCATAACCTCTTATTATCACTTCGCTGAAATAATGCTGAAAGTGGCATGAAACACCATAACCCTAACCTCTTATTATTACTGCTGAAATAATGCTGAAAGTGGCGTGAAACACCATAACCCTAACCTCTTATTATCACTTCGCTGAAATAATGCTGAAAGTGGCATGAAACACCATAACCCTAACCTCTTATTATGACTTAGCTGAAATAATGCTGAAAGTGGCGTGAAACACCATAACCCTAACCTCTTATTATCACTTAGCTGAAATAATGCTGAAAGTGGCATGAAACACCATAACCCTAACCTCTTATTATTACTGCTGAAATAATGCTGAAAGTGGCGTGAAACACCATAACCCTAACCTCTTATTATCACTTAGCTGAAATAATGCTGAAAGTGGCGTGAAACACCATAACCCTAACCTCTTATTATCACTTCGCTGAAATAATGCTGAAAGTGGCGTGAAACACCATAACCCTAACCTCTTATTATCACTTCGCTGAAATAATGCTGAAAGTGGCATGAAACACCATAACCCTAACCTCTTATTATCACTTCGCTGAAATAATGCTGAAAGTGGCGTGAAACACCATAACCCTAACCTCTTATTATGACTTAGCTGAAATAATGCTGAAAGTGGCGTGAAACACCATAACCCTAACCTCTTATTATCACTTAGCTGAAATAATGCTGAAAGTGGCGTGAAACACCATAACCCTAACCTCTTATTATCACTTCGCTGAAATAATGCTGAAAGTGGCATGAAACACCATAACCCTAACCTCTTATTATCACTTCGCTGAAATAATGCTGAAAGTGGCGTGAAACACCATAACCCTAACCTCTTATTATCACTTCGCTGAAATAATGCTGAAAGTGGCACGAAACACCATAACCCTAACCTCTTATTATCACTTAGCTGAAATAATGCTGAAAGTGGCGTGAAACACCATAACCCTAACCTCTTATTATCACATCGCTGAAATAATGCTGAAAGTGGCGTGAAACACCATAACCCTAACCTCTTATTATCACTTCGCTGAAATAATGCTGAAAGTGGCATGAAACACCATAACCCTAACCTCTTATTATGACTTAGCTGAAATAATGCTGAAAGTGGCGTGAAACACCATAACCCTAACCTCTTATTATCACTTCGCTGAAATAATGCTGAAAGTGGCGTGAAACACCATAACCCTAACCTCTTATTATCACTTAGCTGAAATAATGCTGAAAGTGGCATGAAACACCATAACCCTAACCTCTTATTATCACTTTACTGAAATAATGCTGAAAGTGGCATGAAACACCATAACCCTAACCTCTTATTATCACTTAGCTGAAATAATGCTGAAAGTGGCGTGAAACACCATAACCCTAACCTCTTATTATGACTTAGCTGAAATAATGCTGAAAGTGGCGTGAAACACCATAACCCTAACCTCTTATTATTACTTAGCTGAAATAATGCTGAAAGTGGCGTGAAACACCATAACCCTAACCTCTTATTATTACTGCTGAAATAATGCTGAAAGTGGCGTGAAACACCATAACCCTAACCTCTTATTATCACTTAGCTGAAATAATGCTGAAAGTGGCGTGAAACACCATAACCCTAACCTCTTATTATGACTTAGCTGAAATAATGCTGAAAGTGGCATGAAACACCATAACCCTAACCTCTTATTATCACTTCGCTGAAATAATGCTGAAAGTGGCGTGAAACACCATAACCCTAACCTCTTATTATCACTTAGCTGAAATAATGCTGAAAGTGGCGTGAAACACCATAACCCTAACCTCTTATTATGACTTAGCTGAAATAATGCTGAAAGTGGCATGAAACACCATAACCCTAACCTCTTATTATCACTTCGCTGAAATAATGCTGAAAGTGGCGTGAAACACCATAACCCTAACCTCTTATTATCACTTAGCTGAAATAATGCTGAAAGTGGCATGAAACACCATAGCCCTAACCTCTTATTATCACTTCGCTGAAATAATGCTGAAAGTGGCGTGAAACACCATAACCCTAACCTCTTATTATGACTTAGCTGAAATAATGCTGAAAGTGGCATGAAACACCATAACCCTAACCTCTTATTATCACTTCGCTGAAATAATGCTGAAAGTGGCGTGAAACACCATAACCCTAACCTCTTATTATAACTTAGCTGAAATAATGCTGAAAGTGGCATGAAACACCATAGCCCTAACCTCTTATTATCACTTCGCTGAAATAATGCTGAAAGTGGCGTGAAACACCATAACCCTAACCTCTTATTATTACTTAGCTGAAATAATGCTGAAAGTGGCGTGAAACACCATAACCCTAACCTCTTATTATGACTTAGCTGAAATAATGCTGAAAGTGGCGTGAAACACCATAACCCTAACCTCTTATTATGACTTAGCTGAAATAATGCTGAAAGTGGCGTGAAACACCATAACCCTAACCTCTTATTATCACTTCGCTGAAATAATGCTGAAAGTGGCATGAAACACCATAGCCCTAACCTCTTATTATCACTTCGCTGAAATAATGCTGAAAGTGGCGTCAAACACCATAACCCTAACCTCTTATTATCACTTCGCTGAAATAATGCTGAAAGTGGCGTGAAACACCATAACCCTAATCTCTTATTATCACTTCGCTGAAATAATGCTGAAAGTGGCGTGAAACACCATAACCCTAATCTCTTATTATCACTTCGCTGAAATAATGCTGAAAGTGGCGTGAAACACCATAACCCTAACCTCTTATTTTCACTTCGCTGAAATAATGCTGAAAGTGGCGTGAAACACCATAACCCTAATCTCTTATTATCACTTCGCTGAAATAATGCTGAAAGTGACGTGAAACACCATAACCCTAACCTCTTATTATCACTGCTGAAATAATGCTGAAAGTGGCGTAAAACACCATAACCCTAACCTCTTATTATCACTTCGCTGAAATAATGCTGAAAGTGGTGTGAAACACCATAACCCTAACCTCTTATTATCACTGCTGAAATAATGCTGAAAGTGGCGTGAAACACCATAACCCTAACCTCTTATTATGACTTCGCTGAAATAATGCTGAAAGTGGCGTGAAACACCATAACCCTAACCTCTTATTATCACTTCACTGAAATAATGCTGAAAGTGGCGTGAAACACCATAACCCTAACCTCTTATTATTACTTAGCTGAAATAATGCTGAAAGTGGCGTGAAACACCATAACCCTAACCTCTTATTATCACTTAGCTGAAATAATGCTGAAATGGCGTGAAACACCATAACCCTAACCTCTTATTATCACTTAGCTGAAATAATGCTGAAAGTGGCATGAAACACCATAACCCTAACCTCTTATTATCACTTCGCTGAAATAATGCTGAAAGTGGCGTGAAACACCATAACCCTAACCTCTTATTATCACTTCGCTGAAATAATGCTGAAAGTGGCGTGAAACACCATAACCCTAACCTCTTATTATCACTTCGCTGAAATAATGCTGAAAGTAGCGTGAAACACCATAACCCTAACCTCTTATTATGACTTAGCTGAAATAATGCTGAAAGTGGCGTGAAACACCATAACCCTAACCTCTTATTATCACTTCGCTGAAATAATGCTGAAAGTGGCGTGAAACACCATAACCCTAACCTCTTATTATCACTTCGCTGAAATAATGCTGAAAGTGGCATGAAACACCATAACCCTAACCTCTTATTATGACTTAGCTGAAATAATGCTGAAAGTGGCATGAAACACCATAACCCTAACCTCTTATTATCACTTAGCTGAAATAATGCTGAAAGTGGCGTGAAACACCATAACCCTAACCTCTTATTATCACTTCGCTGAAATAATGCTGAAAGTGGCGTGAAACACCATAACCTCTTATTATCACTTCGCTGAAATAATGCTGAAAGTGGCATGAAACACCATAACCCTAACCTCTTATTATTACTGCTGAAATAATGCTGAAAGTGGCGTGAAACACCATAACCCTAACCTCTTATTATCACTTCGCTGAAATAATGCTGAAAGTGGCATGAAACACCATAACCCTAACCTCTTATTATGACTTAGCTGAAATAATGCTGAAAGTGGCGTGAAACACCATAACCCTAACCTCTTATTATCACTTAGCTGAAATAATGCTGAAAGTGGCATGAAACACCATAACCCTAACCTCTTATTATTACTGCTGAAATAATGCTGAAAGTGGCGTGAAACACCATAACCCTAACCTCTTATTATCACTTAGCTGAAATAATGCTGAAAGTGGCGTGAAACACCATAACCCTAACCTCTTATTATCACTTAGCTGAAATAATGCTGAAAGTGGCGTGAAACACCATAACCCTAACCTCTTATTATCACTTAGCTGAAATAATGCTGAAAGTGGCGTGAAACACCATAACCCTAACCTCTTATTATCACTTCGCTGAAATAATGCTGAAAGTGGCATGAAACACCATAACCCTAACCTCTTATTATCACTTCGCTGAAATAATGCTGAAAGTGGCGTGAAACACCATAACCCTAACCTCTTATTATGACTTAGCTGAAATAATGCTGAAAGTGGCGTGAAACACCATAACCCTAACCTCTTATTATCACTTAGCTGAAATAATGCTGAAAGTGGCGTGAAACACCATAACCCTAACCTCTTATTATCACTTCGCTGAAATAATGCTGAAAGTGGCATGAAACACCATAACCCTAACCTCTTATTATCACTTCGCTGAAATAATGCTGAAAGTGGCGTGAAACACCATAACCCTAACCTCTTATTATCACTTCGCTGAAATAATGCTGAAAGTGGCACGAAACACCATAACCCTAACCTCTTATTATCACTTAGCTGAAATAATGCTGAAAGTGGCGTGAAACACCATAACCCTAACCTCTTATTATCACTTCGCTGAAATCATGCTGAAAGTGGCATGAAACACCATAACCCTAACCTCTTATTATCACTTCGCTGAAATAATGCTGAAAGTGGCGTGAAACACCATAACCCTAATCTCTTATTATCACTGCTGAAATAATGCTGAAAGTGGCGTGAAACACCATAACCCTAACCTCTTATTATGACTTAGCTGAAATAATGCTGAAAGTGGCGTGAAACACCATAACCCTAACCTCTTATTATGACTTAGCTGAAATAATGCTGAAAGTGGCGTGAAACACCATAACCCTAACCTCTTATTATCACTTCGCTGAAATAATGCTGAAAGTGGCGTGAAGCACCATAACCCTAACCTCTTATTATCACTTCGCTGAAATAATGCTGAAAGTAGCGTGAAACACCATAACCCTAACCTCTTATTATGACTTAGCTGAAATAATGCTGAAAGTGGCGTGAAACACCATAACCCTAACCTCTTATTATCACTTCGCTGAAATAATGCTGAAAGTGGCGTGAAACACCATAACCCTAACCTCTTATTATCACTTCGCTGAAATAATGCTGAAAGTGGCATGAAACACCATAACCCTAACCTCTTATTATGACTTAGCTGAAATAATGCTGAAAGTGGCATGAAACACCATAACCCTAACCTCTTATTATCACTTAGCTGAAATAATGCTGAAAGTGGCATAAAACACCATAACCCTAACCTCTTATTATCACTTCGCTGAAATAATGCTGAAAGTGGCGTGAAACACCATAACCTCTTATTATCACTTCGCTGAAATAATGCTGAAAGTGGCATGAAACACCATAACCCTAACCTCTTATTATTACTGCTGAAATAATGCTGAAAGTGGCGTGAAACACCATAACCCTAACCTCTTATTATCACTTCGCTGAAATAATGCTGAAAGTGGCATGAAACACCATAACCCTAACCTCTTATTATGACTTAGCTGAAATAATGCTGAAAGTGGCGTGAAACACCATAACCCTAACCTCTTATTATCACTTCGCTGAAATCATGCTGAAAGTGGCATGAAACACCATAACCCTAACCTCTTATTATCACTTCGCTGAAATAATGCTGAAAGTGGCGTGAAACACCATAACCCTAATCTCTTATTATCACTGCTGAAATAATGCTGAAAGTGGCGTGAAACACCATAACCCTAACCTCTTATTATGACTTAGCTGAAATAATGCTGAAAGTGGCGTGAAACACCATAACCCTAACCTCTTATTATGACTTAGCTGAAATAATGCTGAAAGTGGCGTGAAACACCATAACCCTAACCTCTTATTATCACTTCGCTGAAATAATGCTGAAAGTGGCGTGAAGCACCATAACCCTAACCTCTTATTATCACTTCGCTGAAATAATGCTGAAAGTAGCGTGAAACACCATAACCCTAACCTCTTATTATGACTTAGCTGAAATAATGCTGAAAGTGGCGTGAAACACCATAACCCTAACCTCTTATTATCACTTCGCTGAAATAATGCTGAAAGTGGCGTGAAACACCATAACCCTAACCTCTTATTATCACTTCGCTGAAATAATGCTGAAAGTGGCATGAAACACCATAACCCTAACCTCTTATTATGACTTAGCTGAAATAATGCTGAAAGTGGCATGAAACACCATAACCCTAACCTCTTATTATCACTTAGCTGAAATAATGCTGAAAGTGGCATAAAACACCATAACCCTAACCTCTTATTATCACTTCGCTGAAATAATGCTGAAAGTGGCGTGAAACACCATAACCTCTTATTATCACTTCGCTGAAATAATGCTGAAAGTGGCATGAAACACCATAACCCTAACCTCTTATTATTACTGCTGAAATAATGCTGAAAGTGGCGTGAAACACCATAACCCTAACCTCTTATTATCACTTCGCTGAAATAATGCTGAAAGTGGCATGAAACACCATAACCCTAACCTCTTATTATGACTTAGCTGAAATAATGCTGAAAGTGGCGTGAAACACCATAACCCTAACCTCTTATTATCACTTAGCTGAAATAATGCTGAAAGTGGCATGAAACACCATAACCCTAACCTCTTATTATTACTGCTGAAATAATGCTGAAAGTGGCGTGAAACACCATAACCCTAACCTCTTATTATCACTTAGCTGAAATAATGCTGAAAGTGGCGTGAAACACCATAACCCTAA
Organism: Bathymodiolus septemdierum; assembly: GCA_963383655.1. Lineage (NCBI taxonomy): Eukaryota > Metazoa > Mollusca > Bivalvia > Mytilida > Modiolidae > Bathymodiolus > Bathymodiolus septemdierum. Next base: position 8,652,770 of record OY726526.1, on the reverse strand, counting down.
CCTCTTATTATCACTTCGCTGAAATAATGCTGAAAGTGGCGTGAAACACCATAACCCTAACCTCTTATTATCACTTCGCTGAAATAATGCTGAAAGTGGCATGAAACACCATAACCCTAACCTCTTATTATCACTTCGCTGAAATAATGCTGAAAGTGGCGTGAAACACCATAACCCTAACCTCTTATTATGACTTAGCTGAAATAATGCTGAAAGTGGCGTGAAACACCATAACCCTAACCTCTTATTATCACTTAGCTGAAATAATGCTGAAAGTGGCGTGAAACACCATAACCCTAACCTCTTATTATCACTTCGCTGAAATAATGCTGAAAGTGGCATGAAACACCATAACCCTAACCTCTTATTATCACTTCGCTGAAATAATGCTGAAAGTGGCGTGAAACACCATAACCCTAACCTCTTATTATCACTTCGCTGAAATAATGCTGAAAGTGGCACGAAACACCATAACCCTAACCTCTTATTATCACTTAGCTGAAATAATGCTGAAAGTGGCGTGAAACACCATAACCCTAACCTCTTATTATCACATCGCTGAAATAATGCTGAAAGTGGCGTGAAACACCATAACCCTAACCTCTTATTATCACTTCGCTGAAATAATGCTGAAAGTGGCATGAAACACCATAACCCTAACCTCTTATTATGACTTAGCTGAAATAATGCTGAAAGTGGCGTGAAACACCATAACCCTAACCTCTTATTATCACTTCGCTGAAATAATGCTGAAAGTGGCGTGAAACACCATAACCCTAACCTCTTATTATCACTTAGCTGAAATAATGCTGAAAGTGGCATGAAACACCATAACCCTAACCTCTTATTATCACTTTACTGAAATAATGCTGAAAGTGGCATGAAACACCATAACCCTAACCTCTTATTATCACTTAGCTGAAATAATGCTGAAAGTGGCGTGAAACACCATAACCCTAACCTCTTATTATGACTTAGCTGAAATAATGCTGAAAGTGGCGTGAAACACCATAACCCTAACCTCTTATTATTACTTAGCTGAAATAATGCTGAAAGTGGCGTGAAACACCATAACCCTAACCTCTTATTATTACTGCTGAAATAATGCTGAAAGTGGCGTGAAACACCATAACCCTAACCTCTTATTATCACTTAGCTGAAATAATGCTGAAAGTGGCGTGAAACACCATAACCCTAACCTCTTATTATGACTTAGCTGAAATAATGCTGAAAGTGGCATGAAACACCATAACCCTAACCTCTTATTATCACTTCGCTGAAATAATGCTGAAAGTGGCGTGAAACACCATAACCCTAACCTCTTATTATCACTTAGCTGAAATAATGCTGAAAGTGGCGTGAAACACCATAACCCTAACCTCTTATTATGACTTAGCTGAAATAATGCTGAAAGTGGCATGAAACACCATAACCCTAACCTCTTATTATCACTTCGCTGAAATAATGCTGAAAGTGGCGTGAAACACCATAACCCTAACCTCTTATTATCACTTAGCTGAAATAATGCTGAAAGTGGCATGAAACACCATAGCCCTAACCTCTTATTATCACTTCGCTGAAATAATGCTGAAAGTGGCGTGAAACACCATAACCCTAACCTCTTATTATGACTTAGCTGAAATAATGCTGAAAGTGGCATGAAACACCATAACCCTAACCTCTTATTATCACTTCGCTGAAATAATGCTGAAAGTGGCGTGAAACACCATAACCCTAACCTCTTATTATAACTTAGCTGAAATAATGCTGAAAGTGGCATGAAACACCATAGCCCTAACCTCTTATTATCACTTCGCTGAAATAATGCTGAAAGTGGCGTGAAACACCATAACCCTAACCTCTTATTATTACTTAGCTGAAATAATGCTGAAAGTGGCGTGAAACACCATAACCCTAACCTCTTATTATGACTTAGCTGAAATAATGCTGAAAGTGGCGTGAAACACCATAACCCTAACCTCTTATTATGACTTAGCTGAAATAATGCTGAAAGTGGCGTGAAACACCATAACCCTAACCTCTTATTATCACTTCGCTGAAATAATGCTGAAAGTGGCATGAAACACCATAGCCCTAACCTCTTATTATCACTTCGCTGAAATAATGCTGAAAGTGGCGTCAAACACCATAACCCTAACCTCTTATTATCACTTCGCTGAAATAATGCTGAAAGTGGCGTGAAACACCATAACCCTAATCTCTTATTATCACTTCGCTGAAATAATGCTGAAAGTGGCGTGAAACACCATAACCCTAATCTCTTATTATCACTTCGCTGAAATAATGCTGAAAGTGGCGTGAAACACCATAACCCTAACCTCTTATTTTCACTTCGCTGAAATAATGCTGAAAGTGGCGTGAAACACCATAACCCTAATCTCTTATTATCACTTCGCTGAAATAATGCTGAAAGTGGCGTGAAACACCATAACCCTAACCTCTTATTATCACTGCTGAAATAATGCTGAAAGTGGCGTAAAACACCATAACCCTAACCTCTTATTATCACTTCGCTGAAATAATGCTGAAAGTGGTGTGAAACACCATAACCCTAACCTCTTATTATCACTGCTGAAATAATGCTGAAAGTGGCGTGAAACACCATAACCCTAACCTCTTATTATGACTTCGCTGAAATAATGCTGAAAGTGGCGTGAAACACCATAACCCTAACCTCTTATTATCACTTCACTGAAATAATGCTGAAAGTGGCGTGAAACACCATAACCCTAACCTCTTATTATGACTTAGCTGAAATAATGCTGAAAGTGGCGTGAAACACCATAACCCTAACCTCTTATTATCACTTAGCTGAAATAATGCTGAAATGGCGTGAAACACCATAACCCTAACCTCTTATTATCACTTAGCTGAAATAATGCTGAAAGTGGCATGAAACACCATAACCCTAACCTCTTATTATCACTTCGCTGAAATAATGCTGAAAGTGGCGTGAAACACCATAACCCTAACCTCTTATTATCACTTCGCTGAAATAATGCTGAAAGTGGCGTGAAACACCATAACCCTAACCTCTTATTATCACTTCGCTGAAATAATGCTGAAAGTAGCGTGAAACACCATAACCCTAACCTCTTATTATGACTTAGCTGAAATAATGCTGAAAGTGGCGTGAAACACCATAACCCTAACCTCTTATTATCACTTCGCTGAAATAATGCTGAAAGTGGCGTGAAACACCATAACCCTAACCTCTTATTATCACTTCGCTGAAATAATGCTGAAAGTGGCATGAAACACCATAACCCTAACCTCTTATTATGACTTAGCTGAAATAATGCTGAAAGTGGCATGAAACACCATAACCCTAACCTCTTATTATCACTTAGCTGAAATAATGCTGAAAGTGGCGTGAAACACCATAACCCTAACCTCTTATTATCACTTCGCTGAAATAATGCTGAAAGTGGCGTGAAACACCATAACCTCTTATTATCACTTCGCTGAAATAATGCTGAAAGTGGCATGAAACACCATAACCCTAACCTCTTATTATTACTGCTGAAATAATGCTGAAAGTGGCGTGAAACACCATAACCCTAACCTCTTATTATCACTTCGCTGAAATAATGCTGAAAGTGGCATGAAACACCATAACCCTAACCTCTTATTATGACTTAGCTGAAATAATGCTGAAAGTGGCGTGAAACACCATAACCCTAACCTCTTATTATCACTTAGCTGAAATAATGCTGAAAGTGGCATGAAACACCATAACCCTAACCTCTTATTATTACTGCTGAAATAATGCTGAAAGTGGCGTGAAACACCATAACCCTAACCTCTTATTATCACTTAGCTGAAATAATGCTGAAAGTGGCGTGAAACACCATAACCCTAACCTCTTATTATCACTTAGCTGAAATAATGCTGAAAGTGGCGTGAAACACCATAACCCTAACCTCTTATTATCACTTAGCTGAAATAATGCTGAAAGTGGCGTGAAACACCATAACCCTAACCTCTTATTATCACTTCGCTGAAATAATGCTGAAAGTGGCATGAAACACCATAACCCTAACCTCTTATTATCACTTCGCTGAAATAATGCTGAAAGTGGCGTGAAACACCATAACCCTAACCTCTTATTATGACTTAGCTGAAATAATGCTGAAAGTGGCGTGAAACACCATAACCCTAACCTCTTATTATCACTTAGCTGAAATAATGCTGAAAGTGGCGTGAAACACCATAACCCTAACCTCTTATTATCACTTCGCTGAAATAATGCTGAAAGTGGCATGAAACACCATAACCCTAACCTCTTATTATCACTTCGCTGAAATAATGCTGAAAGTGGCGTGAAACACCATAACCCTAACCTCTTATTATCACTTCGCTGAAATAATGCTGAAAGTGGCACGAAACACCATAACCCTAACCTCTTATTATCACTTAGCTGAAATAATGCTGAAAGTGGCGTGAAACACCATAACCCTAACCTCTTATTATCACTTCGCTGAAATCATGCTGAAAGTGGCATGAAACACCATAACCCTAACCTCTTATTATCACTTCGCTGAAATAATGCTGAAAGTGGCGTGAAACACCATAACCCTAATCTCTTATTATCACTGCTGAAATAATGCTGAAAGTGGCGTGAAACACCATAACCCTAACCTCTTATTATGACTTAGCTGAAATAATGCTGAAAGTGGCGTGAAACACCATAACCCTAACCTCTTATTATGACTTAGCTGAAATAATGCTGAAAGTGGCGTGAAACACCATAACCCTAACCTCTTATTATCACTTAGCTGAAATAATGCTGAAAGTGGCGTGAAACACCATAACCCTAACCTCTTATTATCACTTAGCTGAAATAATGCTGAAAGTGGCGTGAAACACCATAACCCTAACCTCTTATTATCACTTCGCTGAAATAATGCTGAAAGTGGCGTGAAACACCATAACCCTAACCGCTTATTATCACTTAGCTGAAATAATGCTGAAAGTGGCGTGAAACACCATAACCCTAACCTCTTATTATCACTTAGCTGAAATAATGCTGAAAGTGGCGTGAAACACCATAACCCTAACCTCTTATTATCACTTAGCTGAAATAATGCTGAAAGTGGCATGAAACACCATAACCATAACCCTAATGAAACTTGTTAAATGTTACTTTACAGATTATAATATTTTTTTATCATAGGTATGTTTATGTTGGATGGTATAGAACTAGACAGAGATGAACCATTCTATCAGTCTGAAGATGATGAGGATGATTTCAATGAAGACAGTAAGGTGTTCTCCATAAACAAAAACATCATAGGCATTTTTAAAAAGTTATAATTTTTCAGTAGAATTCAAAAGGAAGTTGGAGATCATATTTGTTTGTTCATCCATTCAGCAGTCTGTAGTAATTTAGAGGAAAATTGTTGTATTTTTTTTATGAAAACTGTCAGTCTAACAAAAAAAAATGTATTATCTCATATTTCCAGAGTTATTGCCCTTTGTTGAAAAAAAGGGAAGTTTGCTTATTTAAAATAAAACTGTGTTTGCCACATGTAGAAATCTTGTATATAGTTTCCTTTGTAATAAAACTAAAAAACATGTATACTTGATTGGGTTCAATCTGTTTTGCTGTTTTTGAGGTATGCATAATAATCTTTATACCATTAGTTTAGCAGTGATCGTGTTGGTATGTACGTTTTGAAGGTGTTTCTACTTCTTGTTTAACATAGAAATTATGCTATGCATGAATTTCCTGTTGAGCAATGAATGCTCAGAAAAGCGATACATGTTCAGAAAAACGATACAGGCTAAGGTGAGCCTCTAGCTACAGTATATATGTACATCTGTAGAGATGCCAGGACAATTTCCATCAATGTTAAAACTTATATATTTCTTGTTTATCAATTAGAACTCACAAAGACAGACATTTTAAGCCCTCATTTGTAATTACAGATGAAAAACAAGCTCCTCCCACTGTTAAAAAGAATAAATTGGTATATTCGACATCGGTACCGATCTCAGTACCTACATGGGGTGCCAGGGACAACGTGGAAATTGAAGATGAAGATGACGGAGTAAGTTTTATAACCATAAGTGATGGCCATGTTGTTATACATCCTGTAAACAAAGTTTGGGGGGGTAGATAGGAATCACCCTGTCCGTCCGTCCGTCCATGTACCTTGTAAGCGCAACTTCTCCTAAACGACTTATTGGATTTTTATGAAACTTTACACATTTGTAGTACACTACCTGCAGATGTGCATGAAGGAATATGGTTGCTGTCCAAAATTAAAAAAGGGAGATAATTCAACTTATACTTTCACAAAAAGGTGGGGGGGGGCATGTACCTTGTAAGTGCAACTCCTACTAATCTGCTCATTGAATTTTTATGAAACTTTACACAGTTGTAGTACACAACCTGCAGATGTGCATGTAGGAATACCGTTGCTGTCTAAAATTTAGAAGGGGAGATAATTCAACTTATACTTTTACGAAAAGGGGGGGAGGCTTTACCTTGTAAACGCAACTCCTCCTAAACTGGAGTTTTGTGAAACTTTTCACAGTTGTAGTACACTACCTGCAGATCTGCATGAAGGAATTTGGTTGCTGTCCAAAATTTAAAAAAGGAGATAATTCAACTTATACTTTCACGAAAAGGGGGGGGGGGCATGTACCTTGTAAGTGCAACTCCTACTAAACTGCTTATTGAATTTTTATGAAACTTTACACAGTTGTAGTACGCAACCTGCAGATGTACTTGAAGGAATACCGTTGCTGTCTAAAATTTAGAAGGGGAGATAATTAACTTGCTAATATACCTGTATTTCAAAGTTTGAACATCATAGTATTGCAAGCGGGGGGTATCACTCAGTGAGGTTACTCACAGTTCTAGTTTTATTAAACATCTGTTTTCATGCTCTGATTTATATGATTCTATTGACCTGTATTTATTGATTGATTGATTGATTTGTTATTGCTCAAGTGAACAGTATGTCAGCTATATTCATGTGACCAAAACAAATGTACATAAAACTAAGGTTCTCCTCCCTCAGGCATAGGCCAAGCAAAAAAAATGATTAGCTTCTCAGGCCAATTTCCAAAAAATTTGATGAGGCAGGGAGGCACCTTTTTTATTGTTGTAATAATCAGTGTTGGTTCAAATGCAGTGGCAGCTTATACCGGAAACAACCATGCATGCCTTTGACATAAACGCTTTACTCACAACGATCACGATCAACAAACTTACGGAGCGGATCCGGAAATGACCGGAAACAGACACAATTTTTTTCCCCCAATGTTAAAACGATCAATGCGGCAGTGAAAACACACACGCTGCAGTGCCTGAGAAGCTAACAATTATTTTTTTTTTTGCCATAGGTAACCTCTGTAAAGTGGTCACCTGTTTTAAAAGATCACCCTTTTATTGTCCTGTCATATGAAGAAACTCTTTTAAGAGGTCACCTGTCATAAGACCAGTTTTTCTTTGTCCCAAAGGTGACCTCTTAATACAGGTTTGACTATTTTAAATAATGAAGGATTCAGATTTTTTCTTTGTTATAAAGATTGTGATGGAAGGGTCAAGACAAGTCAATAAATTACTAAACTGATGCAAAATAAATTTCTGTTTTTAAAAAAAATGGAAATTTATTGGGTTCGTCTTTTAGTGTTTTAATTAGATTTACGTTGAATAATTTTCTCTATTATAATAATTACAGTCTCTACCGAGTGACCCCAACCAGATTGCAGCATCTATGCAGGCCTTAGCTCAAAGCATTCATAATGATGAAAGATATATCTTTGGTGACAGACCGAGACCAAGACTGAACACTGGTGATTTTACAAACTAATAAACGTATTTTATATATTTTAAGACTTAAGGGATGTTTGATAAATTGTTACATTATTGAAATTGTTATACCTTTTTTTTTTATCATCAAGTGCTTTTATATGGTTCCATTCATTATGTTGAAACAATATGTCAAATTTTAAACCTGCTGTTTGAAAAGAAAACTGTTGAAAATCTGAAACACCAAATTTTGTTTCTTCATTATAAATGTGGTTCTATATGTGATGTGTGAATGGATAACTTGACACTTTGATTTACAAATTATGTCAAATTATTGAAAATTACAAATTTTATGTCCAATATACTGAAAGATGTTTCAAATATAAATGGATATGATGGAAATGTGAAATTAATGTGAAAAAAATGTACAAATAGATACTGTAGATTTGTGATAAGTTGTGTATAATATGCATATGTGTGTATTATACACAGAAATTAACAGTAAATTAAACTTTTTGTAATATGTTGTACAATGTATATGATACATGTATGGAGCCATGTAAATTTGCCTACTTACATTTGTACATAGGCAATGATCTCATACGATCCACTCATATGAGAAATTATTATTTTTGTTTTCTTTCTAAGTGGAGGGATAACTGAATTTCTCACACAAATGGAAGATATCCCACTCGTCCACATTGCTTGAATAACCTATTTATTCTGTAAAAATATTGCAAATAATTAAAAACACATAGAAACAGTGATTAATTTTCACTCTCATGTACAGCATTAAGAATCATTTTGTTTCCTTGCATTTCCTTCATCTTATTTCTGCCAGTTTTACGGTTTTGACACTGCTGTATTAATCACGCTAGTCGTGATAGTTGAAAATACAATTTTGATAAAATCATCCTGAAAATTTGTCAAATAGCTAAAAAAAAATGTTTTTACTACTCATTTGACCATTTTACACAGATGAAGTCTTATTGCAAGTGATAATTTCATCAAAGAATATCAATTAATGAGAACAAATTGATTAGAAGATAACTGGTAAAATGGTTGAGGGCACTGACATCTTTATTTATTCTTTTCATGCATTCTTTGTCCCATACGTCAATAAAAAAAATTAATCACTAAGAAGATAAAAGAAAAAAAATATGTCAAGAGTTAATCCTCTTTTTTATGAAAGTGGTGTGGATTTTTCTTAGAATACAATCTTTTGATTTTAAAAAATGTGTTTAATTTAAAAAAAAAAAATAATTTTCACTTTTCATATAAACGAACAAAAATATAACTGTAGATAGTAAGATTGTTGTTTTACTGTAGATGATGAAAACAGCAGTAAAAAGATAAAAAACAATAGATGGTTAGATTGGGGATGGGGCAGTTTAATGACATCAACCACACAAACATTGAAGTTAAAATTCTCCTATTAAGGTTAGGGATATAACCTACAATATTTTTTTGGAGGTTTAATTTGAGGGAATGGCTTAAAATACTATAAATAATTAAATCAAAAATTAATTCATGGAAATCTGTCGACACATTTGGTCGTCAAGAATATTGCTAGGAAAATATTAAATTGATCTGAGAAAATTTTCTCTGCAAAAATATAAGTGGTAAATCTAGTCATGAATATTGCGATGAAAAAACATCTTGCAAGGAATATTTCAAAATTTGAATGGTGCATGGAAGACATTGTCATGGAAACTATTGTGTCTATTAGACAAAGTGAAATGTGTGATTTTGGTTACTAAAACATATGTCTGGTAGTGGGTACACAGCAAAGCCCTCTTTACTCATGAATATTTTGTCATATGGGTGTATGGGAATTTTTTTCATGCAGTGAAAACTGCCTTAACCAAATCCCCTTGGGACCAAATTTTGTGTTCAGAATGGTGTTCTGTTTATATAGGTTAAATTGATAAAGAATTCCTACTCTGGGACTTGACTTAAAGTTTGGTTTATATAGGATTCAGGTTTATTCAGAGTTAGATTTTTGACAAGTTCACTGTATTACCCAAAAAAAAAAAAAAAATACAAATACAAATAATGTGCATGGTTTTACAGCCAGATATTTTTTTATTTTACATATGTATTTTGTAATGTCTTAGAATAGGAGAGTTTCGAGTCTCATGCTTAACAGATCCCAGTTTGTCCAACTGGTTCCATATGCAACAGAGAGCAAAGGTTGAGCATCATGTATATAGTATTTTGTAAATGTGTTAAGACCTGTATAAACATGTTTTTTCAAGAATGTCACATTACAGTCGATATAAATAACTCATTACAACGACAAAATACTTTAAAAATTGGTGAAATCTCAGACATTTTCCAGTGAAGTACTAAAATCAACTTTCCTTTTGTATCATTACCATCAAATTATACCTGTCCTTTCTAATTTGAGATTTCATTCTAATTAATGAGAAAATGTTTAAATTAAAAAAAAAATATCAATATTAATTTAGTGTAACAAATTTGTTATGTATCTTGATGAAACAAGTTAGCCAAAGGGAGATAACAAAAATCTATTATGACTCAAGAGAGAAAATTTTATTATCTCCCTTTCTTAGCTTGGAAAATGATGATGATCCTTCAAAACAAATGTGGTATAAGTATACTTGTTCATTTTTGTAAAACATTTACAATTTTATATATATAAATCTTGTATTAATTATTTACGATTTAAAAAAAAACCTGAAAGAAAAATCTAGTCATGATCAGATATGGGTAATTTGATATGTGTGAATTATCCTAAAGAATTGTCAAAATGATTTTATAAGTGAGGTAAAAATCAATATTTTGCTTTAAAATGACAACAGGTGCAAGATGAGGCAATAGTGGCATTATTTTTAATGAAATTTATTTTGTTATTTGTGGTGTATGTTTTTTTCTTCATTTTAATTCAGATTGATTGATTGATTGGTGTTTAATGCCAACTTTTAATTAAGAAGAATTTTGATAATTTTATGCTGTAGTAAGACTAGTGTTGGTTTTTTTAAAAGACTAGTGAAGAAAATTCCATGCATTTATATAAGTTAAGGAACATCCTTGTTGGTCAGTTCTTACTTCCTTTTTGTGTGTCATGAATCTCTGATATTCTTATGTGTATTTTATTTTTATGGGATAGCAAATAACAAATTTGATTGGATGTATCACCACCAAAGGCAACGAATCAAACGACATACCAGCATTTAAAGACATAAAATATTGTAATGTACAAATAAAGTAAGAAAATCATCTTTTAAGAGATTTTGATCAGAATATTTTAATGGTATACAATTTTGCTGATTTTCTTTTACTTTCGTTTTGTACTTTTTGGTGCGTGGTTGTCAAGTGGGGGTGATTAATTTAAGGAATTGAAAATATATGGTTCTTGAAAAGAATTTTTAGTCTCCCTACTTGTCAAATATTTATGATAGCGAAAAGATGATGGTCATCTCATTAAAAACTACCTCAAGTTATTGCTCGTGTATTATATATTTATGAAATGCGCAGTGATGCGTATTATTTTAACAAAATCCATAGATGGCAAAATTTCAGCCATTTGTGGCATTTCATATGTAGAGCAGAAGGAAGATTATTGGAAACAAAAATATGTAATGGTTCTGATCGGAACAACAAACATTATTAATCCCAAACTGTACGTGAATGATAAGTGGATAGTCCTTAAAACAATCAAGATTTTTTTTTTGCTTGTGCAAATTTTGTTTGGTTCTGGTATGTCCCTATCTAATTAAAATTAGATCTCCGCACTTGCTCCCTATTTTCTGTATCACCACTGATGTTGTGAGTTTGAATCTCGATCAGGGCGAGGTGTACAACATTATGTGATAAAGTTTGTCAGTGACTTGCGACATGTCGGTGGTTTTCTCTGGGTCCTCTGGTTTCCTCCACCAATAAAACTGAACTCCACGATATAACTGAAATATTGTTGAAAGTGGGGTTAAACACCATCAAACAAACAAACAAACAAATCTATCTTCTATAGGTTGTTTACTAGTGGCTGCATGGAAGATCTAAAACCTTAAAGGTCACATCAGGGGTCAACATGAATACATTTGGTGTCTATTGGGTGTGTTCCAAAATGCATATGCTTGTCTTATCTGCTGAATTTTGTAAAAGAAATTGCTGATTGGTCAATTTATAATACATTCCTGTTGATCCTTGATGTGAGCCCTAAAGGAGCATTTTTAGATCTTCCAAGCCGCAACTAGTATACAAGCGATAGAAAATAGGGAGCAATTTTAATTAGATTGATATGCTGCAAAATGTGAAGTAGTAATACTAGTCATACTACAGTACACTGATTAAAATAAAAACGATCATTTTCGTCATCTGTACAGTCAGTCATATCATTAAATTTGATATGAATCAACTTTTAAAATGTTTAAAGCTCAATGCTATTTTAGTGTGATTTAAAAGGTTGTATTTTTTACATCATTAATTTTATTGTTTTAGCTCCCTTGGTTTGATTTATAACATGTCTATTTGATACATTTTGTTGTGTTGATATTAATAGACCAGCCTTGTGTTTGTTGCTATTTTTATTATTTGCTAATTCAAGCTAATTTCTATAATATTTGCATGCGTCGTTGTGGCCATGATCATATATTAACAGTAGTTGGATTTACATCTCTCTATGCAATCTGTGGACAACTTGACTAAAATTGTGAGCTTATAATAATCAGTTATGGTCTAGAATGCAAGATGGGAGAATTACAACATGAAGGTTCACATTTTCAAGTCAGAAATGAGGCTTGCCGAGTTTCTGATAAAAGAATATGTGAACCGGGGGACAGAATTGTCTCCTCTCACATTATTCACCATCACTGATTATAATTCTGCAAATAAACAGATATTTATGTCAAACTTGAACATGCCCACCATAGGAATACATATTTTACTTCTAAGCTATAAAGTTTAAATGAGAAATAAAATATGTTCTTCAAAATTTTAGTATGTTTTTGTTTTATAGCCTAGATATTAGATATAAAACTGTATATCACAAACTTGAAAGCATTTATTCAGTGGTATATAGTTTGAAGCGATCACAAGTTTAAACATTAGTTTTGTTTTTCCAACATTTTTACATTGTGATGCCAAAAAAGGGTCATATGATGTGACATATGCATGAATCTGACTAACTTGTACAATCATTTCCTCCATACGGTGAGTTGAACTTGATACAACATTGTGTGATAATATTCGACAGTGAGTTACAGCACATCAGTGCTTTTTTTCAGTTGGGATGTTTTTCTCCACCAATACAACTCACTTCCACAATATAACAGTGAGTGAGTGAATGAGTGATTGTTGTTTGACGAGAAATGAGCAATTTTTTTTTAGCTGTATCATGACGAGAACAAGTTATATTGATGAGATTATAATGATATCCGCTATGTACTAGACCATCAAGCTTAGTAGGATTTTTATAGAGCTAGCTCACTGAAACAGCAATCTGTGGGTAGACATGTTACTCAAATTGGACACATTATCCTGGTTCTGAACCAACCAGACTTTGCTCTATATCCTTAATGCTTCCTCCTGATGGAGGAGCAACAAATACCAATTTTATAGTCTTTGGTTTGACCCAACCAGGTTCGAAATCTTGATATACCACACTCGAGATGATCATGCTAACCATTACCCCACCTACACGGTTCATAACCATATTAATTACATTCGTTACAACATTATATAGCAGAAACATGCTTATTTGTTTTTGTTTGTGATTACTATAAAATCACAGCTTTATATACACACCGACAAAAGTTAAGCACCACCCTATATTTTTATCGATATATTTTTTTACATCAATACTGTTAAAACAATAAAATAGATATCACCATTTTTCTTACACTTCTTAAAAGACTACACCAAGGACTCTAAAATTACCAATCTACGAAGTATTTATCATCCTGAAAGACGTGACTATGACGTAGCAAAAATGGGGTTCAAAACAGGCGCTGGAAAAACGTAAAACCAATTAGTCTTTGATGGAAGTTTTTAACATTGCATTAAAATGCAGAGTCTTCAGATTTTAAGAACTTTTAAATGCATCTATTGTGCGTATGTGTAAGGCATAAAAATCAATAACGAGTATATCCACCGCGTTTATTGTGAAGTTCTGTAACACGCCTCGTCATGCTTCGCGCAAGACACCTAAGCCGTTCTTGGGGGAACTGTTGCCACTCCTGTTGGATAGCAGTTCTTAATTCGTCAATATTTTGACATTTTGGATTGCGTTGGTTAATTTTTCGGCCAATAAAGTCCCATACATGCTCTATAGGGTTCATGTCTGGCGACATCGCAGGCCATGGAATTGTCTGAACAGCCTCTTGCTGAAAAAAAATGTTATACAATTCGGGCTCTATGTGGCCTAACCTTGTCGTCCATGATGAACATTGGCCTGTCAACCAACGCATGATTGTCGAAATGGGGGACTACGCGTGGAGCGAGCACATTGTCACGGTATTTTTGGCCTGTCAGATTACCATCAAGAACGTACAAGTCCAACTTACAGTCAAAGGAAAAACAACCCCAGACAGTTACACCCCCACCCCCAAAAGCAGTTGTGCTCAAAATGTGGTTGTCCTGAAATGAAGTGTTTCGTTGGCGCCAAACTCTTGCACGACCGTCGGTAGGGCGTAACAAAAAACGACTTTCATCAGACCAGTGGACCCGTCTCCATGTGCGAATAGTCCACCCCAAATGATCATGTGACCAGTCAAATCGAGCATGGCGATGACATAATGTCAACTGTGGACGTTTTATGGGTCGTCGCGCTCGCATTCCCTGATGGTGGAGGCGTCTGATTACAGTGCGTGTGCTAATGTGGCCTCCAAACGCTAAATTACCACGAAGTGCACCATCTGTACTGAACGGCCGTTGCCGCACCTGTCTGGATATGAGCCGATCCTCTCTCGGTGTCGTTTTCCGAGGTCTACTGCACGTGGACGGTCAGTAACATTCCCCGTTTGACGAAAACGCTGCATCAGTCGTACAATGATGGAATGGTTAACCCTGAAGTGGTCTGCCAACCTTCTATGGCTAAGACCACCGGTATGCATGCCTACAGCTTGCCACCTTTCTGGTATGGTTAATTTTCGCCGCACCATACCAAACCAATAGAAAATGAAACTTAAAACTCTACACACAAAAAATCAGCTTTCGTTCGCAAACACAAATGTTGAAAAGTACACGTGGCACTTTACACACCCTGTCATATACACATAAATACAAATCGATCAATAACTTGTTTCACAGGTTAGTAAGTATGTGTGTACAGGTAACGAAAACAGCAAACCGATTTGAAATAAGTTCATTATTAGAAAAGATATTATTGAAACAAGTCAGGTGGTGCTTAACTTTTGTCGGACTGTATATTTTAAGTGATGCTTGGGAAAATGTACATGTATATGGTTGTGTTTAACACCATCTCAACAAGATTTCAGTTACCTTGTGGTGACAACTTTGTTTTCGTGGAGGAAACCAGAGTACCCTGAGAAAACCACTAACCTACTGATAAATTTTATCACATTGACTTGAATTGACTACACCTCCTCGAGAACAGGAATCCAACTCACAACTTGTGGTCAATTCTATTAACCAGTCACCTGTATTAAAAGGTCACCTTTTTATTGTCGTGTTATAGAAAATTTAAAATAGATTGAACCTCTTTTAAGAGGTCATAGATCTGTCTTATAAGGCCCTTTTTTCTTTGTCCCAAACATTCCTAACATGATTTGTCAACGTGAGTACAAATGTCTTCTTTTAAGTTGGAAGCGAATTTTATTTTATAAATAAAAAACAGATTCTAGCAAAATTTGTCGGAAATTGACATCATCAAAATGCTCTAGTCTTTGATTGACAACATATTCCCCTATGTTTGGTGCATTTTTTTTCATCAGATGGTTGGCATTCCTATGGGTACCGTTTGTGTTCAATTTCTCGACGACTTGTTCCTGTACTCTATGAAGCAGCTACATGTATAGTTTCTCAAGACAAAAAAAAGAGACTAAACCAGCTACAATTCAGTAGTGTGTTGTACCATAAAATATTGCAGATGAACAATATCTGTCGTTTATTGTCTGTATACAAATGGTTTCCCTTGACCGATTCTGGTAATATTTCAACATGAAGGTAAAAAATAAAATTTAGACGAAAATCTCAAATACATGTATTCTGAGGTCGATTGTTACAAACTGAAAACTAACTCCAGTTATATCTGTACTTCCATTGCACTTCCTTCTTTTATGGGTGACCGAGTGGAATTAACGTGGTCGATTTCTGACCCCAAGCCTAACACTACTGATGTGGGTTCGCGCCGGAGAGGGAGAAGTTACCGATCAGTTTGTTATATTGATGGGCCTTACCCCCATCCAAAAAATAAGTCCGGTAGTCATGGTATAACAATTAAAGAAATTTAATTTTCTACTTTTAGTTATATTCACCATCTTGAATAGAGGACAGGGCTGTCGGGCACAAAGAAAGGGGACCACACAAGGACCAACACTGCAAAATTGCTGAGAGTGACAATAAGTTTACAGCAATAATCCAATCAACCTTTCTTTTCACATATTTCCATATACCCGGTACCGCATCGGTGGTGTAATGGTTCGCGTGCTCGCCTCGAGTGCGGTAGATCGTGGGTTCGAGTCCCGATCGGGTCAAATCAAAGACTATAAAATTGATATTTGTTGTTTCTCACGCAACATTAAGGAGAAAAAGCAAAGCCTGGTTGGCAGCTGGGAATCAGGATAATGTGTCCCGAGTGGGGTGACAAGTCTATTTGAATTTGAATTTGAATTTTGGTGTTTAACGCCACTTTCAGCAATATTTCAACTATATCATGGCAACCAGTTTTAGCGGTGGAGGAAGCCGGAGTACCCGGAGAGAACCACCGACCCTGGGCAAGTAACTGGTAAACTTTATCACTTGCGGCTGCGAGTTGAGGGCACCTTTTTTTGTAAATTACAAAGCTGGGTGCGAACCCACGCCGTATTGGTGATAGGCTTGTAGAGTTGTTAGATCCAACGACCTAACTCATTAGCGGACCTCATCAACATTTCATTGATAATTAACTTGTTCTCGCCATGATATAGCTGGAAAATGGCTGAATTGGCGCTAAGCAACAATCACACACTCACTCCAAGGCTGTCATCTAGATTTGCACTGTATGCACTTCTTGAAGATTCTTCTGATCATTTGTTTTTGAATTTATGATTTTCAAAACAATTATTTGGAGACGTTTTCAGACTTATTTTGTTTACATAGGGTGAAATAAAGTATTTCGTAAGACACACTTGAACATACATTTGTTTGTTTTTTTAAATCACAGGCCTCCATCAGTTATAAAGTTATATACACGTCTTTTTCTTTCCTTTATGTGTGCGTATTTTTTAAATTTTTGTATTTTTTATATTTTTTTATTATCAACATCAACGTAATATTTCTAGTAATCAACCATTAATAATGTTGAATGTGTAAAAAGGTCTAAGCTAGTTAACTTTACAATCCCAAAATGGGCGTTGTGAGTTCGAATCTCGCTCAGGCGAGGTGTACCGTATTCGATACAACATTATGTGATAAAAGTTTGTTAGTGACTGGCGGAAGGTCGGTGCTTTTCTCCGGGTACTCCGGTTTCCTCTACCAATTAAAATTGACCTCCACGATATAACAGAAATATTGTTGAAAGTGGCATTAAACACCATAACCCTAACCCAAAATGGGAATTGTTTACCAATAAATTTGTGGCGAGACTGTGAATTACAAAAACGTGCAAATGTTTATTATGTTAGATTTTACTCTAAAGTCAGTACAGTATGAATATGGGTGCCACTTAAGATAAAATTGGGTACGGTGGTGTCGATGGAGTTTTACCACCCCTTTTTTCCCCGATATATTCTCTCGGCATGAAAATGATACCCATTCATAATATTTATCTCTTAAGTATGAATATGGGTGCCACTGAAGATAAAATTGGGTACGATGGTGTCGGTGGAGTTTTTACCACCCCTTTTTCCCCCGACATATTCTCTCGACATGAAAATCATACCCATTATATTTATCTCTTAGTATGAATTTGGGTGTTACTTACGGTAAAATTGGATATGGTGGTGTTGTTGGAGTTTACCCCCCCCCCCCCCTTTTCCCCATATATCCCCTCGGGATGAAAACTATGCTCATTCATAATATTATTAGTAGTAAGAAATATTATATCCATTCTTATATATTATTCAGTTATTGGTGACCCATTCATTAATTGATCTGCATAGATCGGATTTGCACCTTACAATGTTAAATTATAGCATAATTATTGACGAATCTCTCTTTGCACTAACTTAGAAGTTGCATGGGCTTCTAAATATATGACATATTGAAATTGTATAGCTTAAAAAATTCCCTCCGGCTACTCTTCCACCAATATTGGCAATAAAGCGGACCACCACGACATAACTGAAATATTGCTGAAAGTGGCGTTAAACACTTAACCCTAACCCTAAAAAAATCCCCACCTATTGATAATTGAAATGGAAAATTTACAACCCAAATATATTTGTGAGCTGTAGAATAGGTCGATCCATTCGAGCGGTAAGTCTAGATCTAGACCTGCATATGCGTTTTTGTAAGAAGCAACGCTATCCCCTTTTTTTCCCTTCGACAACGAAGCGAATTATAGATATATTTGAAACACGTGTTTTTTCTAACTACAAATGTTAAATAATTATTAATTCAATCGACTATTTTTTGTTGAATTAAAAAAACAACAACAAACAACATGTGCTATATTAGGGAACCAATGAAAATGCATTTATAAATACTCTTTTACTTACCGTGTTTACATGCATAATCCAGGAAGTTATATACAATCGGATATTCAATATGGAGTCGTTTGATAAACTGCAAAAACTGATCAAATCTTTTCAAGGTAAAGTGTGTACTGAAACCGAGGTCAACGATGCTGTGTTACTTCTAAATTCTATAAAAGACTATACAAAAGTATTGTCCGAGGGTATTGTTCGTTATGTGGATGTTAATGACCTAGATTCAAAATGGAAAGAGGTCGGTTATGGACATTTTGGGTACGTGTATTCAAGCAGATATGGAGGGTCAAAGGTTGCGATTAAAATCTTCAAAGAGGAATCAAAATCAAAGATTAGAGAAGGAAAAATTCTTTATTCGCTCAGTCATGAAAATATAATAGCATTTCGTGGTATTGGGTATATATCTGATCAAAAAGCCGAAGACCTAAACATAGCCATTACCCAAAAACATGGTGGCGATATGATGTTTCTGGTGATGGAATTTATTGACCAGAACCTTTTAAAGTATGTCGATAGCATGATGGTACACGAGCGGAAAGGCTTGAAATATGATATGGTGTGGAATATTGGTCAGCAAATTGCGAGTGCTCTGAACTATCTACATGGGCTTGATATAACACATCGTGATTTAAAACCAGACAACATATTACTTGAAGTAGGACCACGGAGGATCGTAGTAAAACTGGCCGATTTTGGTCTTGCTGATGACGCAAATCAAATTAATACTACCCCCCCTCATGAAAAGACGATGTCGAGTTCGCGGACGTCTTCGTATGGTGTCAATATAAGATGGGGTGCACCAGAATTGCTTTCTGATCGTTATTGTTGGAGCTTAGACAAGATTAAAGCAGCCGACATGTACTGCTTTGGGAATGTTTTAGCTTTTACATTGACTGCACAACGACCCCATGGAAAAGCATCTACATTTTCTATCCAAGATAGTTCAAAACAAGACACCTTCACTCCCGATTTGCCAAAATCTTTAGAAGGTTGTTTGAATGTTGCTGTGTTCCATTGCCTCCAAGAGGAACCAGAAAATAGACCTACTGCTGCTGCAGCCCTGAAAACGTATTTTTCCTTTGAAAGAAATCCGTATCTTCTTAAAGAAGACCCGAAAAGAGAGGTTGAATTTTTCACATGTGGATTCATGGATAAAACTGATATATTTGTTGCTGATTCATGCACCGATAAAGAGGCTTCACAGACAGGGTTTTATCAATCCAAGATAAGGCCAACTGGATACGACCATAAGGATTTAAAGTGTCAGATTGAAGTAGAAGATGCTCCTTATAAAGACAAACCAGAAAATTGGAAGTTAGAGGATGAATATTTTGACAATATAGAGATATTTTTGGACCTTGCGAAAACAAAAGTAATTGACAACAACCCAACCGTGGCCCTTAAGGGACTAACATTTGCACGGCCAGGTGACGAGGAATGTCAAACTATCGAATTTACCTTCAAGCAATCGGATTACATTCACCATAGAGCCATGAGAAAAATATGGATAGACTACTCTAATGAACAGAGAGTTGAAGAACTTCCATCGAAAGCAGAGGTTCACCCATATTTTAGTAACACATTCGGACTCCATGTTGCTGTCTTGACAAACGAAGGTCCAGATAAACCACAGAAGTTTTTATTTCCGCGCCGTGCGCAAAGAGATGGAATGGCTGCTCCGGGCAAATATACTTGTGGTGCTGTGGAAAGTGCATCGAAACCGGATTACATACAAGAAAAGGACAGGAAAACGTTTGTTGATTTAGTCAATACAGCGGCGCGTGGGCTACAAGAGGAACTAGGACTGGAATTAACTGGAAATGATTTGAAAGCAATATGTTTGACCACGGTGTATCTTAAATTCGACACTCATGAATGGGGACTTTGTGGCTTTGTAGACTTAAAAGATGAAAGGATTAAACCAGAGCACAGACTAAGCGCTGATAGTCTGAAAGATATATTTAGTACAGGCCCCAAAGATAAATTCGAGCATCAGAACCTTACATTTATTGACTTTGATTTGAACACAATGGTCGACTTTGTTTTCGATAATCATGAAAACTTTGCCAGTTCAGCAAAACTCGTCGTTGTGAAAGTTTTACAGGCGTTTTATGGATGGCAACGAGTTCAGCAAGAATTTGAAATGAGATTGTTTGGAAAGTAAAAACGATTATATTACAAAAATATGATTTAAGTGAGCTATAAAGTGAATTATACGTTTGAGTTTTTCTGTCATTACTGTATTACATGCAAATAGCTAGTGTCTGAATAATTTAAGAGTCAACAAGTATTTCACTGTCTTTATGATATGATGATGGCGTCTTACGTATTAAACCAACCGCATCGGTGGTGTAATGGTTAGCGTGCTCGCCTCGAGTGCGGTAGGTCGTGAGTTCGATCCCCGATCAAGTTAAACTAAAGAGTATAAAATTGGAATATGTTGCTTCTCTGCTAAACAGGCAGCATTAGGAGAAAGAGCAAAGGCTTGTCGCGGTCCGGAATTAGGATAATGTGTCCGAGTGGGTGCGACATGTCTATCCGTAGAGTGTTGTTTCAGTGGGCTAGCATTACAAAAATCCAACTAGGGGTGTTGGTCTACTACAAAGCGGACCTCATCTCATTGAAAATTAACTTGTTCACGCCATGATATAGGAGAAAATTTAAACAACAATCACTCACTCGCTCTTGCTACTAGACCAACAGGTTGAGTTCGACTGCTACCGTGTTAGCTTACTGGAATAACAGTCAATATGTTAGACATGTTGCTCCATTCGGATGCACTATTCATACTCCAAATCAACTAGTCCCTCTTCTTAATGCTGCATGTTGAACAGAGAGATAGCAAATGTCAGTTGTATAGTCTTTGGTGTGAACCGACCGAAGATTGATCAAAGAATCTACCTCATTTGAGTCGAGCACTCTCTAACCATTATATCAACATAGGCTGTAAGACCCTATGAGGAAATATTTTGGTATTGTTATTTACTAAAACCGCTGAATTATTTAAAAGTAAACACTGTCGGAACAGTTACAAAATCTAATGGTAAAATCGTAGAAAGAGGCAAAATAGATACTCCTAACACATATATTCATGACCGCTCACTTTCTGGGCTTGGCATATACACCTAGACAAAACGTGGCGGTGTTAAACTAGTTTTATGGGGCCAAACCTCCCCTCTTAGTGAAATGATGCAGTCATGCAACTGTTTTCCAATTGTGAGCAAAATGTCAACACCCACACACAACCGGGCGAACAGTGTTATAAAGTATGACATAATCTTAAACATTATACATAATATATTTAATCTTCGTGACACAGAAGTTGTCACGTGTAATATTGGTTCTATTAAAGAGAGTGGCCGTGATCGTATGGTAGCTGGATTTAAACTACCTATGCAGTAAGTGCCTATCACCACTAACGTTGTGATATCGAATCTCGATCAGGGAGAGGTGTACTCAATACAGCATTATGTGATAAAGTTAGTCAGTGACTTGCGACAGGTCGGTGGTTTTCCCCGTGTACTCCGGTTTCCTCCACCAATAAAACTGACCCCCACGATATAATTGAAATATTGTTGAAAGTAGCGTTAAACACCATAAAACCAACCTAACTAACAATATATTAAAGAGAGCCGATGACGTCAAAGAAATAATATTAATAGTTGTCTAAAGGTATATTGTAAAATTACAATATTTCAGTTATAGCGTGGCGGTCAGTTTTATTGGTAGAGGAAACCTTATCACATTATGTTGTATCGAGTACACAACGTCATGATGGGATTCAAACTTACAACTTTTGTGGTGATAGGCACTAATTGCACAGGTAGTTGTAAATCTAACCATCATCCGATCACGACCACGACGGCCCCCTGAGGGCAATGAAGAATAGACAATCCAGAGACATAAGCAAAATTGAACAAAACAAACCAAAACTCAATACAGAAAACAAAAAAGATAAGCAAAAGGGACCTCAGAAACAAACCGGGATGAACCCAGGTGCTCGCGAAAAATATGCAGTTTCCGTTTCTTGTCAGACACGCACTGTGTTCCTCAATGTCAAGTTCAGTATATAACGGTCTTGTCGGTGACAGAGGAAAGAAAAACATCTGTGTAAAATGGAAAAAATCCATAGCCAATTTATAAATGGATATTTCGTACCGTCCACCAGTTCGTGATGACGACCGTAGACATTTTGTAGCAATAACATTAACTACGTAAAAAGAATTGAGAGGCGAGGATAATTCGTAACCGATTATATACAATACACAAATATAAATCGTATTAAAGCTTTTGTATTACGAACTACGTGGACTTAAGTTGCAATAATTTGTGTCCGATCCTATTGCTTAATTAATTAAAATACACACAATGTATTGTTTAAACCAATTCGGTTAGAAAATGTGACCAATGGTAGGCTTAACTGCTTTCAATGAGTTTTATTTACATGTTGAAATAAAATGAAAAACAAAAATGACACTACGTCATAGACTTGCTACGAGTCCCTTTCTTATTAATAATGCCTTAAAAATTACTGCCATGACAAATCTTGACCTACCACTTAATATATTTAATTTAGGATTTTTATAGTGCTATCTCACTGTAACAACATTCCGACATGTCGCTCCACGTGGACACATTATCCTGGTTCCGAACAAACCAGTCTTTGCTCTTTAACTCCTTAGAGTTGTGTGCTTAGCGAATATCTGCTTTATAGTATTTGGTTTTACCCGAACGGGGTTCGAATCCACGATCTACCCCACACGCTAACCATTACAGCGCGATACGGTTTCAAACATCATCACAGACATGTTTGTGCAAAGTACAATGTGCATACACCTCGCCTCGGGAAGAATTCGTACTTTTAGTGAGCGTGGACAATGATTGAACATATAGATGTTAATTTAAATATCATACGATCGCTGTCATGATGGTCCAAACGAACACAGGAAACACAACACCTATGAACAGCATAGCATGTATCTCCAAAACTTTAAACTGGCTTGTTGTCCGACTTTGTGTACACCTTGCAATGCACCATACTTATAAGCTGGACGACCAGCCCTTGTGTCTGGACGATGACGAGCAAATGTATCAGTCTGAATAAACACGTAGACATCTTATCTAGCGCACACGGCGCGTTTCTGGGATATTCTTCAATATTTAGGCACACTCATAGTCTAAAGCTTAGAAAACAAACTAGCATTTTGCATCAAATTATCAATACTAACCAGCTATGGAACAGTGTATTATAATTTATGATTACATTGCATGCAGTTATAGAAAGTTGTTGAAATGACGCAATCTTGAAGATGATCGTTAAAATTGCAAACGAAAATATAGCTATTTCTAAAACAGACAAGACTTGACTAAACGTTACCGAAGGCAAACAAAACACAACATAAAACTTCAAAGATGAGCAATACGGACCCCACCACAAACTGGGGATGAACCCAGGTGCTTACAAAGGGTAAGTAGTTCCTGTCTCGTATTTATAAAGTCACCCACCATCTTACTCATGAGCCAAGACGAGTTCGACACCACTATACGTAAACAATTGAGACACCATTATAGACAATCAAGGACCATGTACTCTTCCTGTTTCATTATCCCTCCTTGTAAAGACTCTACAAAGAATAGTTTTTTGCTCGTATCTGACTGCAACTGGCTTCTATATCACGAGTGTCCCGGTTGAAACATTCAAGGTGGTTGTCTCATATATAATGTACTAATTCATGAAACCTGTAAATAGTTTTAACATTTTTTCAATTGTCATGTGCGACCTCTGACATAATCTTTAACTTGTAGACGGTCAGTATTTGGTATAGAAGGCATGTCTATGCAATGGGTATGAAATAAGCATGCATTAACCATACACTTCTCGTCCAGCTAAAAAAACCCTTATAGATAGATAGGACTATATGCTATAGAAATTGCCTGTTCAAAATGTTTTTTTTTCTTGTTTACAATCGGAAAATAATATTTATTTTTTCTCACTTTTGAGACAGACCAGTTCCTATTTTTAGCGATGTGAGATTTTCTTATCTTGCACTAGTGCAAGACAAAAAAATCACGTGCATTTTACCGGTAAATGCATGCTGTACAGTTTATGTCAGCTGCCCCCCGAATTATCCATGCTTTCCCTTTTTAAAATAAACAATTCACTGTATATAAGTTTTCAATCTTTTATAAACACGCAAATCCTAACAATCGGCCATATTATAACATAATAACCTTCACGCAATACACAAAAATACGGAATTACTTTTTTGATTGACATGAAGGGGAAATAACTCGCATTTGTTTACATGATCGTCTGCTAAAAGTACATAGCTGTCAAACAATACACAACTACTGATAAAAGTGAGAAATAAAATCAAACACCAGCAAAAAGTGCAAGACAGGGAAATCTCCGACACCCTCGGGTAAGATTTCAATCGTTTGCTGACTCGGCGAGCCTCGTCATCGAACGATTGAAATCTTACCCTCGGGTGTAGGAGATTTCCCCGTCTTGCACTTTTGCCAGTGTTAGATTGTATATATCTCTCTTGACATCGTCTATAATGACTAACTTATGCTACCTTGAATTTTGTGCGGTGTGGCTTACCTGCACGTATGCACGTAATATTATTGACAAAAAGTAACTACTAACGCATTATCAATCCTTATTTTAGTCTTGACGTAATATTATGATAAACGATTGGGTTTTATTGGTTTAAACTTCCAATTGAAATCTGGGATGAAATTTAATTTAAAAAAAATAAAACGTTCTATATTTCTACTAGATTTTTCAAAATTTTCAGAGAACAACGTAAGTGTCAATAATTTACTAAACTTAATTATATTTTTGCTATAACTTTACTTCTTTAATTAATGAACGCTTCTGTTTCTCTTTGTCTACCTTAATTAATTACCAAGAAATAACGATGGTAAAAAATGTACAACTGTCATACAATTATTTTAATGAATGAAGTTCAGAACCACACTGTTTGTCTATAAATTAAAAACAGCGATTATTTTTATATAATATTAAACCTTTTTTGTAATTTAAATGGAGATAGATGTTAATGCCTTTTTTATTTTTATTTTTTTGTTTTGTTTCAGGGAAATATTACAAGTGCAACCCGAAAATAATGTTTTTTTTAAATTTATAAGTGATAAGGAATGAATGTATATACATCGCAACTTATCAAAGCGAAATTCTAAATAAACCGGGATTCCATGAAAACCGAACATCAAATATCGTCATACGAGTCGGGACATTAAGTTCGTACAAAATCCTGTCTTAAATCTACACCACAACGGATGACGTAGTACTCTATCTTAATCGTACGACTTTGTTATTGTTGTTTTTTGTTTGGTTATGTTTATACGATTGTTGATTTTGTAATAGGGTCATATTTTGCTCGAACATTTGCTTCCTACTTGATTGGGTACTGAGCGTTTGTATTTTCCATGTAATAAACCATAAACACTTTTTATATTGTAAATAAATCTTTTGAATATGTTTCTCCTCGCTTCAACAGGGTTATCCGTTTGCGTTTGCATGGACGGATGCCATAAATGGAGCATGAACTGCCTACCCTTCCGGAGCACGTGGGTTCACCCTTAGTTTTTAATGAGATTCGTGTTGTTTATACCGTCTAATTACATGTCGCGTTTTTATTTCCGCGTCAAAAAGATGTTCTGTTCGTCTGTATTTGTTGGAGGTTCATGTATTATTTATGTTATTTGTATTTATTTACATATACTGATTTCCAAACTGCAATCGTAACTACTCGGCCATTCTCGCTACCCTACAGATAACTTCGTAGGTGGATAGTAGAAATTCTTCTTAAATTGTTTGCCGGAAGTTAAGTTAAGCCGCACAAAAATATAGTCCACGAAAATCCAATATGGAAGACATACTAAGTAAAATCTAATCATGCAAAACTAATCAAAACTTTAACTTTTATCCATGAAAATAATTGAAATATAGAAAATGGTTTAAAATATAACTTTATCAAACTTTCATGTAACTGACATGTGAAAAGTAGAGCGATTTATACGCCTAATGCATACCAGGTTATTTGTAGGGTAGCGAAAATGGCCGAGTAGTTACGATTGTTCCAAACTGATGAGTTTCGTATCGTTTAACAGTAACACGTGGTGCTAGTAACTACTAGTGGAGCAGGAACTGTCTGCATTTCCGGTGCATCTGAGATCACCCCCTGTTTTACGTTGTGTAGTAAGGTTCGACTTGCTCAATCCTTAGCTTAGTTGTGGATTGTTATTTGTTTGTTTTGTTTTTGTTTTTTGTTTTCATCCTTTTTCTTTTGGATATTAAATGATCTGTCCTTCTTTGATTTGTATATATGTTGTGTGATTAGATACCAATTTTTAAAATTTCGGAGTGAACCGACTAGGGATCGAACTTACAGCGTGATCCCCACCACATTTTTGAAACCTGCTACTCCATTCTTTGATTTCAAAATTTCACCCACTTGATATATTAATTATAACCCTCTCTTGTATCACAAGTAACCAATACCTACTAGTTGAAGCTCCAAAGGAATGTCATTTGACGTTTCATATGATGTCACGTGTCACGTTTTCAAATCGAGAGGTCGCACGTAATACCACTTTCAAATTATTTTTAGAAGAGATTGCAGTTTACTTTGGCAATTGTCCTTGGCTTCTGCAGTAGCCCTTCAAAACACTATCGCACGTCGGAATCACCCCTTGGTATCTTGAGCCTCATTGTAATTTCGCATTTTAGCCTCTAAGTCTCTAAGTATCTTTATATGCATCTTATACTAGTTTTAAAGTTTCATAAGGGCTATGGTTGTGAATACTAAGTATTAATCTGTCTAACGTTACGGATGATTTACAAGTCATATAAAGCAATATACAAAATATGACATACTCAACGACAAACATACACTTGGCCAGATAAAAGAAATAAAAAATGCACCTTTTGCAAGTTCACTGTTAATCAAATTTAATGATATATGACCTTTCTACGATGCAAACATTGCAATAAAAACGTGGATCTGTATGGAATTTAGTGTGCACGACGCGTTTCTTGAATAACCATAAAAAGGTATGCTCAAAATCAAAAGTTTGGTACACGTATGCGTAATAAAGGACGAAGTCCTTTTAGCGGTAGGCTGTCCGATTTTCCCTCCTTTCTATATTGATAGCCAAATATCTGTTCACCGGAAGTTAAAAAAAAAAGATCAATTGATATTTAGAAACGCAAAAGAAATATATTTCAATGAAAAATTCCCAATTCTTTAATTATTTACTCTATGCAAAATCGAAATAAACTTGAAATAAAATTCTAATAAAAAAATCTCTTTCTACGAAACTCTCGACGGAAGAGCGGCGTAGGTAAAATGAACGGAACAGCCATAACAAATCGGATACAAAATTCATTCAAAATAAAAGATAATAACTTGTACGGATCATCGTATTATTGAAATTTTAGGACTTCGTCCTTCAAACAGGTTGCCTGTCTCATATTAATTCAGCACTTGATTAACAAAGAAACCATATGCTGATGTATATATAGTATCAACAGAAAATATTCACATGTAGATGCATACTAATTATTAACATTTCTACAAAATAATATAACAATCAAAAGACTGCATTCAGTGTGCGCAATGATTTTATTGGACGATTTGCAAATGTCATACCTGAAAATTTTGTTGACCGTAATACTTGATATTAAGCATGAGAGTACTTTTTTATTTTCTTAACAACCTCAAATTGACCAATCAGAACACTATGTTCAGCATGAGGTAACGGGTACATATAAATGTCCGAGTTTAAAACAATGCATGTATATCGAGGAATTTGTTTGTAAAATGATGAGTTACAGCTTCGGTTCTATTACAAAAATGTATCGTCATGCTCTATTTTTATTTTATTACTGATTGAGCGAGAGTAAATGTTAACTTTTATCAACAGGTTTTATCGATGATCGGGTCGAAGGGGACAATGATCTAACTAAGTACTTTGGGGAAGTCTTCTTTACACTGTCAAGAACATATAAGAAAAGTTTGAAGATACCAAAAGGGGTAATCAGAAAGAGTAAAACAAAGACGGACTGACAATACATTGGCCATAAGACAACAAATACTGATGCACAAAACACTACAATGAAGACTAAAGATCGAGCAACACGAACTCTACTAGGAACCGGGAATGAACTCGGATGTTCTGGAAGTGTAAGCAGTTCCTGCTCTGTATGTGACACCCGTCAACCTTAGGTATAAATAAAGTTGATAATGAAATATATATCGGTATTTAGTTACTTTCTTTCAAAAACACAAAACCATTTACAATTACAAATATGTTTTACCCTGTGCACAATAATGTATTGAAATCTGCATATTGATTTTCTCGTTTTTAGAAATTCGTGCGCTAGAATGTCTTGCTGTACAAGAATACTCAAGAAAATAAATTCTAAAAATATTGAAGAAGATGACTTCGGAAAGGCCAAACAGTTTGCATTATGTAGTATAGCTCGTCCGCACATGCGTAGTTTCCATTCTTCATGGTTCTGCTTTTTCGCTGCGTTCACATCATGGTTTGGCATTCAGCCGTTACTGCCCACAATTAGAAGGGAATTACATCTATCAAAATTAGACTTGGCTAATTCTGGTATTGCTAGCGTTGCTGCTACAATCGCCATTCGAGTTATCATAGGACCACTATGTGATAAATTTGGACCCAGAAAAACGATGTCAGGACTGCTTATTGCGGGAGCTATTCCTATGGCATTGTGCGGTTTGATTACGAGTGGCACTGGTTTAATCATAATACGCCTGTTTGTTGGAATCCTCGGTGGAACATTCGTGCCGTGTCAGTTTTGGACTAGCTCCATGTTTAACACAAAGATAGTTGGTACGGCAAACGCCATGGTTGGTGGATGGGGAAACCTTGGTGGTGGATTTACGTTTCTTTTGATGCCAGGACTATTTCAACTAATGAAGGTGATTGGGGCGGATGAATTCCTAGCATGGAAAATAGCAGTGGTGATACCGGCTCTTGTATGTATTGCTTTAGGTACGTTTTAATCCAACAGAAAATTTAACGGTTAATGTTGATGGTTTGGTTTGGCTTTATAGTGTTTAACACCACTTTCAACAATATTTCAGTTATATCGTGGTGGTTAGTTTTATTGATGGAGTAAACCGGAGGACACGGAGAAAACCACCGACCTGCCGCAAGTCACTGACAAACTTTATCATATAATGTTGTACACCTCTCCCTGAGCGGGATTCGAACTCGCATCACCAATTGCATAGGTAGTTGTATATCCAACTACCATACGATCATAACTACTACGGTTCCTGTTGAATATATAATTAAAAGTACAATCGCGTACCAATTAAAAACCTCTGCATACAAGAATTCTCTTTGATTCAAACTATTAATTCATACCTGTAATATAAACCGTTCGTGGAGAGGTGTACTCGATACAACATTATATGATAAAGTTTATCATTGACTTGCGACAGGTCGGTGGTTTTCTCCGAGTACTCTGGTTTCCTCTACCAATAAAACTGACCGCCACGATATAACTGAAATGTTGTTGAAAGTGGCGTAAAACACCATAAACCTAAACACATAAACAATATATTAATCAACGATTTGCAAAGATATGGAACTGACATCATAAAAATGTTCCCGTTTTAAACTGACAACATATTTGTTAAGTTTTGTGGGCGTGTTTTTCAACAGACAATCGGCATTCTTATGGGAACCAACTCGTCGACTTGACGAGTGTCACTAGTGGAGCAGGACCCATCCGGAACTCCTGAGCTAACTCCGGCTTTTAAGTGGGGTTCATGTTGCTGAATTTTATTATTTAGGCATTGGTTTAGATACTCTGTGTTCTGCTTGTGGTTTGGATACTCTGTGTTCTGCTTGTGGTTTGGATACTCTGTGTTCTGCTTGTGGTTTGGGTACTCTGTGTTCTGCTTGTGGTTTAGATACTCTGTGTTCTGCTTGTGGTTTAGATACTCTGTGTTCTGCTTGTGGTTTAGATACTCTGTGTTCTGCTTGTGGTTTAGATACTCTGTGTTCTGCTTGTGGTTTAGATACTCTGTGTTCTGTTTGTGGTTTGGGTACTCTGTGTTCTGCTTGTGGTTTAGATACTCTGTGTTCTGCTTGTGGTTTGGATACTCTGTGTTCTGCTTGTGGTTTGGGTACTCTGTGTTCTGCTTGTGGTTTAGATACTCTGTGTTCTGCTTGTGGTTTAGATACTCTGTGTTCTGCTTGTGGTTTAGATACTCTGTGTTCTGTTTGTGGTTTGGGTACTCTGTGTTCTGCTTGTGGTTTAGATACTCTGTGTTCTGTTTGTGGTTTGGGTACTCTGTGTTCTGCTTGTGGTTTAGATACTCTGTGTTCTGCTTGTGGTTTGGATACTCTGTGTTCTGCTTGTGGTTTGGATACTCTGTGTTCTGCTTGTGGTTTAGATACTCTGTGTTCTGCTTGTGGTTTAGATACTCTGTGTTCTGCTTGTGGTTTAGATACTCTGTGTTCTGCTTGTGGTTTGGATACTCTGTGTTCTGCTTGTGGTTTGGATACTCTGTGTTCTGCTTGTGGTTTAGATACTCTGTGTTCTGCTTGTGGTTTAGATACTCTGTGTTCTGCTTGTGGTTTGGGTACTCTGTGTTCTGCTTGTGGGTTGGGTACTCTGTGTTCTGCTTGTGGTTTAGATACTCTGTGTTCTGCTTGTGATTTAGATACTCTGTGTTCTGCTTGTAGTTTGTGTACTCTGTGTTCTGCTTGTGGGTTGGGTACTCTGTGTTCTGCTTGTGGTTTGGATACTCTGTGTTCTGCTTGTGGTTCAGATATTCTGTGTTCTGCTTGTGGTTTGGGTACTCTCTGTTCTGCTTGTGGTTTGGATACTCTGTGTTCTGCTTGTGGTTTGAGTACTCTGTGTTCGTCTTTTGACTTGGGGTACTCCCCTTTCGTGATATATCTTATTCAGGAAATATCCAATAAAATATATTCTCAAGAATTATTATACTTTCGGTGGAAATAACAAAAAAGTATTATGAACTGTTATTTATATTGCTTATTCTTTGACCACAGGAATTTCAATACTGTTCACAACAGACGATTGTCCACAGGGCCATTGGAAAGACCGGAGACTTCCAGAAATAGTAAGACCCGTGGCAGATGGCCATCAAGGTGTTCCAAATGCTGGTTTCGAACACGACTCTCCTAAAGATTCGATAAACGAAAAATACCAAGAAGGTATGAATGGATTACGAGTTGAACATGTTGATATCACAGTCGCATGTGGTACGGAATTACATCTCCTCCCCCCTTTTAACTTTCTGCTTACATATTTATTTTCAATGGAATTTCTTTATTATTTCATCTCTTTTTCCTTAATTTAACTTGTTGGTGTTCATATTCATACAATCGTATGTTAACAGCTACTTACATGTGTCGACTCTCTACACTCTTATTATCCACGACAATGTATATACCCACGACTATGTATATACATTTTGTATACATTTTGTATCCACGACTATGTATATATCTACGACTATATGTATATATCCAGGACTATGTATATACTCACGACTATGTATATATCCACGACTATGTAGACTATGTATATATCCACGACTATGTATAGGGTCGACAAGTGTAACTTGCTGAATATGGACAGGAACAAGTGTACATTGTGGAAAAATAGATGAAATAATGAAGAAATTTTTATTGAAAATGAATATATAAACAGAAAGTTAAAAGGAGGAGGGACAATTCCGTGTCATGGGCGCCTGTGGTTGAAATGGGATGATTTAAAAAGTTAGAAATAAGAAATGTTCAGTAATATAATAGAAGTACAACATATTACTGCACCGACAATTTTTTTTTATCCTGTTACCATAACAAAATCATGCATGTTCTAGTACTATTAAACTGGTATTTGTTGCTTCTCCGCTAAGCACGCAGCATTAGGGAGAATAAGGAGAAAGAGCAAAAACTGGTTCATGGCTCTGAAACAGGATAATGTGTCCGAGTAAAGCGACATGTCTACCTGTAGACTGTTGTTTCAGTGAGCTAGCACTATAAAAATAAAAATAAGCCTACATATCTAGATCAAAACGGACAGCATTATCATACCATTGAATATAACTTGTTCTTGCCATAATATAGCTGACCAAATTGCTCATTTGGCGTTAAACAACAATCCAGCAATCACTCACTCAATACCAAAACCACAGAACCACGGAAATTATTGTCTTTTCAAAACATTAAAAATCAATCAAATTGAGCAATGTAAAAAAAAATTGTGTTCTACTTTCAGCCTTGAATGAAATCAAAGTAGATAGAGAAAATCCGTCTGCAGAAGTTGAAAGTGAGGGAAAATCCTGTTCAAAGGAAAAACTATGGTCAGTCGTGACAATGGCCATCTTGATGATCCAGTATGGCATGTGCTTTGGAGTTGAAATCGCCGTTAATACTGTAATGAATCTGTACTTTTTGTACAAATTTAAAAAAGATGGCTGCGTGGAAGGTATGCAACCATACAGCAATAGTACGAAGATGACAACGACCCCTGTCTTAATAGAAGATGCAAATGAATGTAGCATACTTGACCAAGATACAGCTAGCCTCATAGCATCTCTGTTTGGACTTATGAATCTCTTCGCCCGCGCAATGGGTGGCATTTATTCGGATATTTTAAGAAAACATTTAAGTATTTCAGGTCGTCTTGTCGCACATTTCACTTGTTTACTTGGGGAAGGGGTTATGCTAATCATTTTCAGTCAAATGAATACGATACCTTCTGCTATTGGCATAATGATTATTTTCAGCACATGCGTTCAAATGTCGGAAGGAACTACGTACGCCATTGTTCCTTATATATCACCTGGACGAACAGGAATGGTGGCAGGTTTAGTTGGTGCGGGAGGTAATGCAGGTGCTTTGATCTGGAACACGATATGGCGTCAATATGTCGAGGATGACCCAAGCGAATGGTTCTGGCTCTTGGGTATTATAGTGTTCATTGGGAGTGCTTTGACATCATTGATTTTAGTGCAACAAGAACGGATCTGGCATGTAGTCACACGTTATAAATCTAACAAAGATAAATATAGCATGAACAATTGATACATAAATGGTACCCGTTTCGCTTGCCCATTGACTTTGTTGGTTAGACACTTGCAAATGCCAAAGGCAATGTGTCTCTTGATTGTCCCTTCGGTTTTCTCTAGCGTTTAGTGATATGTTTGTACTAATGAATAGTGGGCAATGTGTCTCTTGATTGCCCATTCGGTTTTGTCTATCGTTTAGTGATATGTTCGTTCTAATGAATAGTGGGCAATGTGTCTCTTGATTGCCCATTCGGTTTTCTCTAGCGTTTAGTGATACCTTCGTACTAATGAATAGTGGGCAATGTGTCTCTTGATTGCCCATTCGGTTTTCTCTAGCGTTTAGTGATACCTTCGTACTAATGAATAGTGGGCAATGTGTCTCTTGATTGCCCATTCGGTTTTGTCTAGCGTTTAGTGATATGTTCGTACTTATGAACAGAGTGAATGTGGGGATTTATCAATGTTAATAATACACATTATAGACAAAGAAATTACTAGTACATTGATATAAATTTAAGGGGCCGTCGTGGTCGTATGTTCGTATGGTAGTTGGTTTTACAACTATCTATGCAATCAGTGTCTGTCATCACACAAGTTGTGAGTTCGAATCTCGCTCATGGCGATGTGTATTCGATACAACATTATGTGATAAAGTTTGTCAGTGACTTACGACATGACGGTGGTTTTCTCGGGTACTCCGGTTTATACCCTCAATAAAACTGACCGCCGCGATATAGCTGAAATATTGTTGAAAGTAGAGTTAAGCACAATAACTCTAACCCCTAGCCCTTTACAGGGGCGGATCCGGGATTTCAAGTTAGAGGGGGCGCACTTAAAAAAATTGCGCCGAGCGGAGGGAGGCGCGAACATTTTTGGGGTATTTCGTGTGAAAAATCTTATTTTTTTCAATTTTAGGGGGCGCCTGCTTTATATAAATTTGTATTGCGTTTATGATAGTCTTCATTTGGATCAGTTATGTCTTGGGTTGAATTATTGGTCTTTAACGCCACTTTCAACAATATTTTAGTGAGATAAATAGTTTAAATTGCAAAAAGGGTGCAAGGTTTATTTTAAATTCTACTTTTGATACACCATCTGAACAATTATTTAAAACATTAGGTTAGCTATCCACCAAACCCGCATTCAATACCATAAAGGTGCGCTGGTATTAATGTATCCATGGGTGTGCTCTTTACGGAATACTGATGCAATCTTTTTTAATTCTGGCGCGCAATCAACGTTATTCTACTAATACTAGCATTTATTTGTGCTTAGACCAAATTCAAATTTTATTATATACATATATATATATATAAAGAACATTGCATTATTCAGGTACTATCTTATAGAATGCATTACCTTCAAACTTAAAGACAGTAAACATGTAGACATTTCTATAATGCCGGATTTCCCTATAGGCTCGATAGGACGAAGGGCCTCACAAATTAGGGGTGTATACTATTTTTATCATAATATTGGACTTTCACACTTATGCTGTCAAGACGTACTGTACTTTCTAAACAACCCTTCAGTAATTTTACTTGCACATTTGCACTCCATTTCAGAATATTGCAGAATTTTAAACACCCCTCATGATCGCCTTTATTGAAATTGACTAAACACACTTCCATCTTCCTCAAGTCGTGAATGTGGGGAATTTGGAGGGGCCTCACAAGTGGAATAACCTAGGGCCTCTCTTTATCTAAATCCGGCACTGCATTTAAAAATAATAATATTCTGAGTATTTGTTTTTATAACAAGAACATGATTAAATATACTTTTGTATACAATAAAAAAAAGTGTGTGGTTGTTGTTGTTGTTGTTGTTGGTTGAATGTACATTACAGGTATATTTATACAATATAACTTATTGACATTTATATTATTGTATTTGTTGAATGTACATTACAGGTATATTTATACAATATAACTTATTGACATTTATATTATTGTATTTGTTGAATGTACATTACAGGTATCTTATACAATATAACTTATTGGCATTTATATTATTGTATTTGTTGAATGTACATTACAGGTATCTTATACAATGTAACTTATTGACATTTATATTATTGTATTTGTTGAATGTACATTACAGGTATACTTATACAATATAACTTATTGACATTTATATTATTGTATTTGTTGAATGTACATTACAGGTATACTTATACAATATAACTTATTGACATTTATATTATTGTATTTGTTGAATGAACATTACAGGTATCTTATACAATGTAACTTATTGACATTTATATTATTGTATTTGTTGAATGTACATTACAGGTATACTTATTCAATGTAACTTATTGACATTTATAGTATTGTATTTGTTGAATGTACATTACAGGTATCTTATACAATATAACTTATTGACATTTATATTATTGTATTTGTTGAATGTACATTACAGGTATACTTATTCAATGTAACTTATTGACATTTATAGTATTGTATTTGTTGAATGTACATTACAGGTATACTTATACAATGTAACTTATTGACATTTTTATTATTGTATTTGTTTTCAATCTTCGAGAGACTCAGTGAAGATTGGCTTTATGCTAACCTTGTTACCTTCTTAAAATAAAGGATACCTATAAAGTGCGAAACGAAACGAAACGAAACGAAATAAACAAAAACGAAACGAAACGAAACGAAATCAACGAAATGAAAACGAAATAAAATGAAACCAACGAAAGCAAAACGAAATCAGCGAAAACAAAACGAAATACGATGCTAGACTACTTCCCACACATGTCTACGTGTCTTTCGTCGGGAGAGGGCAGGATTTGATCACCATTGAACAAGAATACTATGCATTTATTCAGCGGGAGTCTGTCCTTTTCACTTAGTGGCTTCTTTTAAATTTGGGAACCATAAGAGCAACGTCAAGTCTGTTGAAAGGACAGGAATTAAAATAACAGAAGTGCAGTAGTTAAAGTTCACTAATAAATATCCCCGTCCGAGCAAAATTTAAAAGTGTGTCGGAGAGACGAAAAAAGTGTGACGACCAGACGGACAAACGAACGAACGGACAGCAGAAGTACTATATACCCCAATCTTTTTTTGGCGGAGGTATACAAATCCTATCAAAAATTAACTTTAGAAATTTAAAAAAAATCTACATATCTTGTAAAAGTACCTTTTTTCCCTTTGATCCCTTTTCATATAAAAAAAAAACCCAAATCACCCCCCCCCCCCCCCCCCCCCCCCCTCCAAAAACATTTCCGGTATTAATAAAATTTGAAACGGCACATATTTTTATACCCCCCACTATCCAGTGGGAGGGGGGTGTATAGTATATGTCCGTTTGTCCGTGAGTGCTTCCCTCACTGCCTATGCAATTCCTCCTTAACAACTTGATGGAATTGAATGAATCTTACAGGAAATCTTTAATACCATATGGCAAGGTTCATTAATTTCATGAACTTTTTAGTACCAAATGGCATTGTGCACCTTCTATTTTTGTTTTCCCATTTCAACAGTTCTTGCTAAAATTTCTTCACTTTTGGACTTTGTCATTTAAGGCTATGTAATTGTCATACAAGGCTATACAATAGAGAGAGGATACTGTTCCGTTATCCATAACTCTTCCTAAACAACAGAATGGATTTCAATAAAACTTCCAGAGTTTCTTATGTTTAGTTTTTGCAAGCATTATTTTTTCCAGAAGTTCTTCTGTAAGGAGGGCGCTCACTGTACGTCCTGTTATGTTGTTGTTGGTTTTTTTTTTTAGTTCTTCAAAATAGAACAATAGGATTTGAAATAAAAAGTTCATAGTGTTGGGTCTTTTTGACCCCTGTATATCTCGGAAAGAACAACGGTAAGACATTACGCCAGATCTGTTGTCACACTACCGAATAAAGGTAATAACAATGGTACCGTACTCCAAGGCGCATTCAAAAGGGAAAGTCCACAAAAACAGACAAGACCGATAAGAAGCTCAACCATCTGAGTTTTCAATCAACGGAACAACTGAACAACAACATGGGGATTAAACGTGACAAGTCGGGAAAATCCAGTAGTCAAATAGTGCCCAGAATCTGAAACTCAAGACCATCCTGTATGATTTGCGAATAGGCAAATTTATGAAGAATACAAACGAAAAACGTAATAAAATCAGACGAAAAATGAACCCTCAATATCCCAATCTATGAAAATACCCCCTCATATCCCCCCTATTTTTTTCTATATGCCCACTCCAGAAACTTTATAATTCATAAAAACTGACACACACTCAAACACAAATAAAAATATGACATTTGAACTTCTGAAAGTTTGTCGGCAAGCAAACCCGACTTGAATTGAGTTGCGGGTAATGTACGTGAGGAGTACTGTAACGGACAGACATGCAGGATGGGTTTCCCGGTTATAATTAATCAAAATTATTGTATTTAAAAAATCGAATTATCTTTTTTTTTTATTTCTTTATTTCGTTTTGTCTTTTATTTTTTTCCTTCCATTTTCTTCATATCAGTCTATTTCGTTTTTTTTTCGTTGATATCGTTTTGCTTTCGTTGATTTCGTTTTATTTCGTTGATTTCGCTTTGTTTCGTTTCGTTTTTGTTGATTTCGTTTCGTTTCGTTTCGTTTTCGTTGATTTCGTTTCGTTTCTATTTCGTTTCGCACTTTATATGTACCCTAAAATAAAGCATTTATTATTATTATTATTATTATTATTATATAGTCATATCTTGGTGGTCAGTTGCATTGGCAGAGGAAACCGGTGTACGCGGAGGAAACTACTGACATGTTACAAAACATCGGCAATCTTTATCACATTAAGTTGTATCGAGTACACCTCGCTACGTGTGTGAATCGAATCCACAACTGTAGTGGTGACTGACGTTGATTGCATGTGTAAATCCTACTACCAAATATAGTATCGCGGCCACGATGTCTCACGTGATAGATAAATCGATTGGCTGAACGGTTTCACGTTCAGTAACTGTTATTTCAGTAATAACTAGATTTCCAGTCGATTTCAGTCCCAAGTTGTCCCGGCCTCAGTCAATCTGGTTATAATTCAATAACAAGTTTACGAATTAAACAATACCCTGGGGTTTGTTTTACTCAATACTTTTCTGTGTAGTGCTTTGTAGATCAAAGTTTGTCCTTTTCCTTTTGGTCATATTGTTTGTCCTTCGGTTTACGGCTTCTTATTTGCCCCTTTGGTCTTCAAATTTGTCTTCCTATATTCAAGATTCAAGACTGTTTGGCTCGGAATCAGGATAATATGTCCGAGTGGGGCGACATGTCTATCCGTGTATTATTGTTTCAGTGAACTACATGTAGCACTACACAAATCCAACTAAGCGTGTTGGTCTAGTACAAGGTGGATCTCATTATCATCTTATTGAAAACTAACTTGTTCTCGCCATGAAATAGCTGAAAAATTCCTGAGTTGGCGCTTAACAACAATCACTCACTCACTCTACTAAACAAGGGGTCGTCGTAGTCGTGATCGTATGGTAGTTGGATTTACAACTACCTGTGCAATCAGTGCCTATCACCACTAACGTTGGGAGTTCGAATCCCGCTCAGGCGAGGTGTACTCGATACAACATTATGTAATAAAATGTGTCAGTGACTTGCGGCAGGTCGGTGGTTTTCTCCGAATACCCCAGTTTCCTCCACCAATAAACTGACCGCCACGTTATAACTGAAATATTGTTGAAAGTGGCGTTAAACACCATAAACCAAACCATAACCATGCATGAACACTTGTGATTAGAATCTTTATAGTCTTCATTTCTTCCTGTTCTGTATTTGATATTGTATACTACAGTACTCCTCTTATATAAAACTACTCCCATCAAAGACCAACCTTCTTATCAGGCCAGATTTCATATGTACGGAGACAGTAAGAAAAGTTTGAATATACCGAAGGTGTAATCAGAACCTGTAAATCGAAGAAAGACAGACAATATATTGGCCAAAGGCAAAATGATAAAAGGACAAACAATGTACATGTTGTACAAAACCCTTCGTAGATATGTAAAGATCGAGCAGCACTATTCCCACTGAAACACGTGTGCTCTGGAAGGGTAAGCAGTTCCTGTTCCACTACCCTAGACAGGTCCCTCCTCTTATGAAATAATTACAAACTTGCACAAATATTTTACTTGATAAAAATGTTGATCATTATCCTCCGATGTTATCGGTTAATAAACTGTCAATATTAACATGGGAAGATAAAGACAATTTTTGTTAGTTCTAAGAACATATTTCTGTCAGTTTGTATAATTGTTTACACGACCGTGCATTGTTGGGAGTGAGTGATTGTTGCTTAATGCCAAGTGAGCACTTTTTCAGTTACATAATGACGAAAAGACATCCTTAAGTTCAGTCCACCTGTCATATTCATCGCCTATGGATATTCTGTGTTTGCTGTATTTTGCTGAATCCTCATTTTTATGTCGTTTTCATGTATGTTTTTGTTCTTCCAGATTCGATTTTTGCACATCCGACATTTTCTTCATCAACAAACAATTTCGCACATGTGCAAACGCTTTTCCAAATGAGTTCACAGTTTTATGCAGGTCGTATGAATATTGGGCGGGTCAACATTTTTAGATTTTTAACTCACCTGACTCAAAGGTCCGGG
The DNA here is from genome assembly GCA_963383655.1 of Bathymodiolus septemdierum. NCBI lineage: Eukaryota > Metazoa > Mollusca > Bivalvia > Mytilida > Modiolidae > Bathymodiolus > Bathymodiolus septemdierum. Next base: position 8,612,421 of record OY726526.1, on the reverse strand, counting down.
TCGTCGTCTATAAACTTTTATATTTTAATCTTCTTCTCTGAAACCACCAGTACTAAGCAAATTGGTTGATTTTATTTGATTTATTGTGTTTAACGCCACTTTCAGCAATATTTCAGCTATATCATGTCGACCAGTTTTAGTGGTGGAAGAAGCCGGAGTACCCGGAAAGAACCACCGAACATAGGCAAGCAACTGGCAAACTTTATCACTCGTCGCAAATTCGGCTGATTCCGTACCTTCATCAACCTCGTCCGTGTTACGATAGCTCCCATTGGAACTACTTTCGGAAATCTTCAATGAAGGAGGTATTAAAATAATTTCACTTTCGAATATTCGTCCAATAATAATATATTTTCATTCGTCGCAATGTCGGCTGATTCCGTACCTTCATCAAAGACCAATATTTTTTAAAGCAAACTCTATACACTCATCTATTGTCGCCATTTTAGAACTTATTCGCGGTGCGCAATGTTTGATTGAAGTGATACGGTCTTCCGGCGAAGAAATGTGACGCGTAGACGCATATCTAATACCGTATTATAGCCGAGGCAATCGGCAAACCTCGGGTGAGTCCGCTTCTCTCTCTCTCAATACCCGAGGTTTGTCGATTGCCTCGGCTGTAATACGGTATTTGATATGCGTGTACGCGTCACATTTCTTCGTCGGAAGACCGTATCACTTCAATCAAATATTGCGCACCGCAAATAAGTTCTAAAATGGCGACAATAGATGAGTTTACTTTGAAAAATATTGGTCTTTGATGAAGGTACGGAATCAGCCGACATTGCGACGAATGAAAATATATTATTATTGGACGAATATTCGAAAGTGAGATTATTTTAATACCTCCTTCATTGAAGATTTCCGAAAGTAGTTCCAATGGGAGCTATCGTAATACGGACGAGGTATGATGAAGGTACGGAATCAGCCGAAGTTGCGACGAGTGACAGCCGAGGTATTGAGGAAGCGAAGCGGACTCACCCGAGGTTTGCCGATTGTAAACTTTATCACTTGCGACTGCGAGTCGAGTGCACCCTTTTTGTAATTTATAAAGCCGGGCGCGAACCCACGCCGGATTGGTGATAGGCTTGTATGAGTTGTTAGACAAATCGGAACAAAAAACTGGTAGAATATTCTCTAAAGTTTATGGGTTTTCTTGTTGATAAAAAGTACACTAAGAGAAACAAGACGCCCAAGTCAAATGTGTCAAAAAAGGTGTTGTCTGTTTTTAATCTTCTTCTCTGAAACTTATGCAGCAATTAAAACCAAGCATGGTAAACGATTTGATTTTGATTTTGATTTTTGGTGTTTTAACGCCACTTTCAGCAATATTTCAGCTATATCATGGCGACCAGTTTTAGTGGTGGAAGAAGCCGGAGTACCCGGAGAGAATCACCGACCATGGGCAAGCAACTGGTAAACTTTATCACTTGCGGTTGCGATTCGAGTGCACCCTTTTTGTAATTTACAGTGTTCACTGAATGGTTCTCTAAATAGTTTATGTTTTTTCATTGATCGGAAGTACACAAAAACAAGCGACTCAAAGGTGTAAAAAGGGCATTGTCTGTTTTCAATCTTTTTATCTGAAACCGAATTTTCAATGGATGGACCTCTAAAATGTTTAGAAGAGAAGACACAGGGGTGTAGAATCCGGGGAAAGGGCCCCCTCCACTTCTGAAGCTCGTCACCCCCATTTTCCGGTCCTCTCCAAAAGAATCCCACTTTCCGGTCAATCATACGTTTCTGAATCAGTTGAAAATAATAAATTAGATACATATTTGCGTTTTTACTTTTATGATTAGTTTTAATGGTTATGTATTATTTTTCTTTTGTACAGAACATTATTTGTTTTTAATTGATCATAAGAAATTTGAAATATAAATGTGTAGTTTATACACTTTGATACTCTCCACCCGTGAGAAAATTGACAGTAGTCTTGAATTATTTATTTTAAAATAAATTGATTAGTTCCAACTGCATCTTTTTACAACCAATCAACTTGTAAAAATAACAAAATTGCATACTCCTTGAAAATTAAAATGATCAGCGGGTACATGTCACACTGCACAGACTTACTGTGGTGGGTTAATGAAAACGTAGATCTATCTTAGTGCGCATCGTGCGACACGTTTCTGGAATTGATAGCTATTCAAACAAAATATTCAAACTAATTAGAACAACAGTTCCTTGAAACAAAAGCTACATCTTTTGTTCTCATGTCAAATAAGTCTTGAAGAACAAATGTGTGCTGATTGAAGAACAAATGTGTGCTTACAGATGAAAATAATGTTTTGAGACGTCCCCTAACTTTCATCAGGGTCGTTACAACGTTTATGTTGACTGCAGATTGTAGGTACAATAAGACCTCGATTAATCACGGCTCGACCTTGAAGTAAACACAAAAATCACCATACGGGTCAAAAAAGTTCAGGGACAGAAGTACACGATGGATGCTGTTTTATCCAAAGTTGATGTACCTGGCATTCAAAATCTTTTTGATCTCGATCCTTACCTAAAGATTCACGAGACAGAAATAAGGAGAAGGTAAGAAAAAAATCATTATTTAAACGTTAATTTAAATGTACCAGAACAGCTGATGCTAACCTTCATTTACAACTGCATCGCTGTTGATGGTTAGTGTGATCTCCTCTAATCTCGTTTGGATATGCAATTAATTCTCGAAGCTATTTTTGCACTGTGCCTCCACTGTCAAAGCTATTTTTAGCTCACCTGGCCAAAAGGCCAGGTGAGCTTTTGCCATCACTTGGCGTCCGTCGTACGTCGTAAACTTTCACATTTAAATCTTCTCGTCTGAAACCACTGAACCGAATTAAACCAAACCTGGCAAGAATGGTTCTTGGGTGGGTCCCTTTCAAAATTGTGTCCGCCAGCCTAGCCCTCCATTCAAGATGGCTGCTGTTACTAAAAATAGAAATTTCTTCAATTGTCCATTACTGCTTTAGTATAAGTCAAAATGAGCTCAAATTTTAACTGCAGCTACATGGCAAGGAGTAGTTTAACATATATTCTGGTTTTTCTGTGAAATTTTTCTTTCAGCTGATTTATACCGATTATGCAAATTAGGCATATTTGGCACTAGATAATATAGTATTATTACGTGATGTTTTTCATATTGGCCTAGTTATAGGTCCGAGGCCTGCTGTATTGGCCTGAGGCGCAGCCGAACGCCAATACAGCAGACCGAGGACCTATAACTAGGCCAATATGAAAAACATCACGTAATGATACCTTTATTAATTAACCAGTCCAATATCTCTCAGGATTTTTCCTTGCAATTGTCGAAATGTCTAGCGGATTCCGATCTAGTTGTTATTGGACTGACTGGAATTAGGCCAATATGGAACATATCCGTATTGGACTGGTTTTTGCCGTATTGGCCCAATGAAAGTTTTTATATTGTATTGACAGATTTGATCATATAAAGGCTAATAAATCAAAGTTAATTAATAAAGGTTGTTATTGTAACCATACTCGTTTTTAAACAAGAGGCCCTAAGGTGCAAACAATTATGTTTCTGTTATTTGTACATGGAGAGTTTATTTTTCATCTGGTTTTGATGGATTCTTTAAATGAATTCCTTAGGAAAATCTCTTTCAGAAAAATTCATAGGGTTATTATGTAACTATTACAGTTTTTGACATATAAGAAACCCAAAAGGGGTAATTTTTCAAATTTTAAACGTTTTTTTATTTTTCATCCTATTTTAATACAGTTTTTTTTGCCATATCATCATCTTAAAGGATTATTGATGGGCCATACAAATTTGTTGTGTATTTTATTTCTATAAGGGGTCTAAAAGGGGCTTGAATTCCAACATTTTGCAGATTGAACTGAGGGCTTCTGGTAGTATGTCTACAGATTATGTCTCCCCCCACTTTTGTGGGGAGACATATTGTTTTTGTCCTGTCCGTCACACAGTTTATCAGTGCATCTCCTCTGAAACTACTAAACAGAATTTCATGAAACTTGGTAGGTAGTAAGGATACCATATGTAGTTGGGCATATTACCAGGAAATTTTGATTCCCTGAATTTTGTGGGAGTTATGCCCCTTTGAACTTGAAAATTTCCCCAAATATACTTCTGAAGCAGCTTGTCAGCGCAACTTCTCTGAAACTACTAAACAGAATTTCATGAAACTTGGTAGGTAGTAAGGACACCATATGTAGTTGTGCATTTTACCAGGAAATTTTGATCCCCTGAATTTTGTGGGAGTTATGCCCCTTTGAACTTAAAATTTTTCGAAATATACTTCTGAAGCAGCTTGTCAGCACAACTCCTCTGAAACTACTGAACAGAATTTCATGAAACTTGGTAGGTAGTAAGGACACTATATGTAGTTGTGCATATTACCAGGAAATGTTGATCCCCTAAATTTTGTGGGAGTTATTTGCAAACACTCTAGTGTAATATCCCTTACTGAAACTTATATATGTACAAGAGTCTATCATAATGTCACTATTTCCCTGAAAAAGTTTTCATCACCAATCCATTGATTTTAGAAGAACAAAACTCCTTTAAAATCATTGGAACATAGGCTGAGCAATTTTCTGGAATTGGGAACTTTGCCATGACAATATGGAATAGTACCTGTAACCGTTGCTTTAGCACTTTTGATCAAATTTGTTTTGTGTTTCATGGATTAAAAACAGGTTTTTTTTGTTATTCATTGAAGCTTAATTTTATTTGTTACCCAAATAGATTTTTTACCTATGACTACAGTTTGTGGGTCGGGGGAGACATACGTTTTTGCGGGCAAAAACAAACTTTAATTTCCTTTCTCTTTTACAGTTTCAGAGATAAACTCAAAGAAAGGGGCCAACAAAAGCCAAATTCCAAAATGTGAACTTTCTTATTTTTCATCCAATTTTCATGCAATGATCAGGCTTTATAAGGGTTATTGATGGACCATAAAAAATTCCAAAATTTTTGCATATTTGGAAGGCATATTTAAGTAACACTTGAAATAGTAGAACAAGACAAATATCCAAAATGCAGTTGGTCCAGCAAATTATTGTATCTAGCATATTACTGTTTCCAACTCATTATTGTGTCCACATTTGCTTTTAATAAACTCTTGTTCATCTTTCCTAATCCATTGTTGACGTGCTGCGGTCATATCATGCTTCGATCTGCATAGCTCTAAAGAATAATATAGTGGAACCTGTCCAATCTGATACACCATGGATATGTGTGGGGTTGTAGTTGTACACAGGGTGTCACAATACTTGGGTTTCACTTTTGTTCTACAGACTTGACAGAAGAACGTATAGATTTAACAAGGGAAGCAATTGTGTTTGTTTGAATAATGTACAGGTAGGACTGTTTCATCAATTTGACTACTATGTACATTGTAAATAGCCCAGCTGGTTAGTTTAAACATATTTTATTAATTAATTCAACATAGCAACACAATATTCAACTATATATGATGCATAATAGAAAGTAATTAGTAGGATTGGGAAACAAGTTGCTAGAACTTGTATTAATCCCTTTCTGTATTTCTCTAATCATTGAATCTAGAACAGTAAAAAGTTGGTCGATGCTAAGGAATCATAATGTCTGAGTAGAGCGACATGTCTACCCTGATTTTTTGTTTCAGTGAGTTAGCACTATAAAAATCTAACTCAAGTGTTGGTCTAATACTTTGCAGACATCATCATCATCTCATCAAAATGTGACTTGTTTTGCCATGATATGGCTGAAAATTTGCTCATATGGCAATAAGAAATAATCACTCACTCACCCTATATTTTCTTTGTAGATACAGCTGTTTTCAAGATGCTGTCAGGACTATAGAAATTACTGAGGGAGGGCTAGAGAAATTCAGTCGAGGATATGAGTCATTTGGTTTACATAGAACACATGATAATGGAATTTACATGAAAGAATGGGCTCCAGGAGCAGAAGGCTTATTCCTCAGGGGAGATTTTAGTAAGTTTTCTATCTGCACCACCTTGTGTTCTTCATAGAAAGAATTTTGTAGATATGTAGTATCAGTTTAACAGTACAACATTTGTAACAGATCTAGACTGGTACATATATATATATATACAGCAACATAATTTTGCAACCTCATATTTGTGTTAATTTACATCCACACACATTTAGTGACATTATCATCTCAACTAAGCTTGTTGGTCTAGTACAAAGCAGACATCATCTCATTGAATGTAGCTTGCTCTCCTCATGATCAACACATGTAGCTGAAAAATTGCTCATTTGGCATTAAACAACAATCATTCACTCAAATTTTGCTTGTTATATTCATATCTGATCATGCATAATGTCACGGTGATATTTATTATTATATTTTAGACAACTGGCAACAGACACAATACCCATTTAATAGAGTTGAATTTGGAAAATGGGAATTAGTAATACCACCTAACCAAGATGGTTCCTGTCCTATTCCACACAATACCAAAGTGAAGGTATAAATATCATTAACAGCTGTTTCATAATTGTATACAACCACATAGGTGATGTAACAGTTAGCATGCTCATATAGAGAGTGTGGTTAGATCGTGTGTTCAAGCCTTGGTCGAGTCAAACCAAAGACTATACAATTGGTACATGTATTTGTTACTTCTCCAATAAGTGTGCAACATTAAAGAGAAAGAGCAAAGACTGGTTGGGTCGGAATCAAGATAATGTGTCCGACTGAGTGACATGTCTACCTTTTTGCAGACTGTTGTTTCAGTGAAATAGCACTATAAAAAAATCTAACTTTAGCGTGTTGATCTAGTACAAAGAGAACATCATCATCGTCTCATGGAAAATAACTTGTTTTCGCCATGATATAGTTTGATAACAGCTCATTTGACGTTAATCAACAGTCACTCACTCACTTCTTAGGATTTGGTGTAATTAAGTAGGTGTCTTAAATTTGTGGAATACCCCACCCCTTGGAGGTAAAATTCATCTTGCAGCAGCTGTTAATGAGAAATGAGAATAGTTTGTTAGAAGTGGTTCATGGGTTACATTTTCTCAAATTTTGTGATTTGGTGTAATTTAGTAGGTGAAAGTTACAAGGAAAATTTTCTCATGGTATCCATCATCTCCCGACTTTTCATTGTGGCAACGAAAACTTCTGTCTATAGCCCATCACATAACCACCATTTATACTACACGAGTTATTGTTTTTAAGCCTGTTCTCGTCATGAACAGATCCTTAAATATGCAGCTCACTTGACGTTAAACAAAAATCAGTCAATCAGTCTAATTAATATAAGTTGATTGTTCTTTGCGAAACATTTCTTTTTTAATTGAAAAAAAAAAATATATACGGTAATGATCAGTTTATAAAATGATACATTTTAAAGAGGTGAGTGATAAAGGATCAGATGACCCGACATTATATTGATTGATTAATTGGTGTTTAACGCCAACTTTAGCAGTTTTTCAGCTATATCTTGGCATTCCTACAGTATGTGATATAGACCTGTATAGCAGATGGAAGGATGTAGGGGCTGTCACACTATCGTATTTATTGTTGTATGCTTAGCGAAGAAGCATCAAATTGTCAAATACCGATTTTACAGTCTTTGGGTTTACCCAACCAGTGCTGAACCCACAATGTACCACACTCAAAGCCAGCATGCTAATCATTACATCACTGATGCAGTCTCATCGTATTGTACAACATCGTCAATCTCATGTCACTGATGCAGTCTCATCGTATTGTACAACATCGTCAATCTCATGTCACTGATGCAGTCTCATCGTATTGTACAACATCGTCAATCTCATGTCACTGATGCAGTCTCATCATATTGTACAACATCGTCAATCTCATGTCACTGATGCGGTCTCATCGTATTGTACAACATTGTCAATCTCATGTCACTGATGCAGTCTCATTGTATTGTACAACATCGTCAATCTCATGTCACTGATGCAGTCTCATTGTATTGTACAACATCGTCAATCTCATGTCACTGATGCAGTCTCATCGTATTGTACAACATCGTCAATCTCATGTCACTGATGCAGTCTCATCATATTGTACAACATCGTCAATCTCATGTCACTGATGTGGTCTCATTGTATTGTACAACATCGTCAATCTCATGTCACTGATGCAGTCTCATCGTATTGTACAACATCGTCAATCTCATGTCACTGATGCGGTCTCATCGTATTGTACAACATCGTCAATCTCATGTCACTGATGCAGTCTCATCGTATTGTACAACATCGTCAATCTCATGTCACTGATGCAGTCTCATCATAGTGTACAACATCGTCAATCTCATGTCACTGATGCAGTCTCATCGTATTGTACAACATCGTCAATCTCATGTCACTGATGCGGTCTCATCATATTGTAGAACATCGTCAATCTCATGCAGATGGTTTTACATCCACATTGTATCTATGCAATCAGTGTTTATCACCACAGGGGCCATCGTGGTCGTGATCGTATGGTAGATGGATTTACATTTACCTGTGCAATCAGTGCCTATCACCACTAAAGTTATGAGTTTGAATCCCGATCATGGCGAGGTCTACTCGATACAGCTTTATGTGATAAAGTTTGTCAGTGATTTGCCGCAGGTCAGTGGTTTTCTCCAGGTATTCCGGTTTCATCCGCCAATAAAATTGAATAGCTTTTTTTGACATCACCAACTTTGTTGTTCTCCTTGGATACCCCTCATTACTGTACCAATAAACCTGATTAGCGTAACTGAAACATTATTGAAAATGGTATTAACACCCATATTCCACTGCATTCCATATTCAGATACAAAATGCATAGGTAAAAGAGAATTTACGAGTAATTTATATTTTATTGAGTGGATACATTTAGTAGTACAATGTAAGAATCTTGTTTTGTGATCAAGTGACCAGGTATCTTAGATACATGCTCTAATTTTCAGTTAGTTGTGAAAACAAAATCAGGTGAACTAGTGGATAGAATATGTCCTTGGTCAGTGCAGGTCAGAAGGCCAAAAGATGTTCCAATATTTGAACAAATTTTCTGGGATCCACCTAAAGAACAGGTAAGTTTGTTTTTATCTATAAGATAATAGCATAATGTACAAAATGTTATTGGCAATTTGCAATGTATTACATATACAATATACATACATTGTTGGAAAATAGATAATTTATTTGTACAAGCTTTAGAAACAGGTAGAAAAGTGAGCCTTTGACATTTTTTTCTGTCCTGTTTCGCAGAGAGTGCAAATTAATATAAATTAATTTTAGAGTCACATGTCATTTTATACGTGTTTTGATTGGTTTAAAAAGTTGAGGTTATTTTCCAATGTACAGAATCTGAAAATAGACGTCTTTCTCAAGGCGTCGAGTGCCGTTGTCATCGGGTGATTTTCTCTAAATGAGGCACCTTTGGGGTTATTTAAATTTATTTCCGATTATTTGCCTTATTTTGAAAAAATGTACATATTTTTCAATATCATAACAAAAAAGTTTGAATTAATTTATAAGGATTGATCGAAATTATTTGTTTGGTTCATTCGAAATAACCTCGATCAGGTTGTACACACCCTTGTGTAACCCGCTACACGAGTTGCACAGTGTGTACAACCTGATTGAGGTTATTTCTTCATGAACCGAATAAAAATTGCGATCAATCCTTAATTAATATTTAATGACAATGTATGTATATTGTGTTTAACCTGCAATATCAAAAAGTCCAAAACAACTGCCAAATTGTCTGAAAATAGCTGAAGCAAGCGTCGTTCTAATCATTTTCAATGGCGTCATAAGTGACATTAGCGCTTATACTGTTACCGTTTCTTTCTATCCCTCTACATGAATCAGGTACCAGAAATGCTTTATTAGATCCATGACTAAATAACTCTGAAGTTTTTTTGACCCCATTTATTAGTACTCAAATTCACACAACTGCAGGATAAAGAATTAGTCAATAAGATTGCTTTCATACTCGGGCAAACTATAAACTGCCACACACAAAAAATATGAGATTAACTGATCTAGGTGCTGGCGTGGAAAAGTCACAAATATGAGACATTAGAGCAGGAGTGAATTATCATCATTGTCTGGCCTCAAGGTTATAAAACTGTCGAGAGTTTTCTTGCACATGCTCCAAAATGGTCCAATCAGAATGCTGTATTTATTGGATATGGATGTTTTGATTGGATGTCTTTCAAGTATGAGTTCAAAACTTGTACTTAAAAGTTTTATGGTCATAAGGCGAGGTTACAAGTGATTTATTCTTAAAATTTGGATTGCAAGAATACTTGTACTGTTTATTACACATATTTTATACTTTTGAATTTTCAAGAAGGAACTAGTGTTTCCTTTTCAAAGGCTTTTGTCAAATGCTAAAAGATATTTTCGATTGTGATCACATTGAAAGTGTAACGTAACACAGAGAAATAAATATGTCTACCTGCGGTTTATTGCTTCATTGAGCTAGTACTATAAAAATCCAACTAAGTAAGGCTGTTGGTCAAGTACAAAGCGGAAATCATATCATCTCACGATTTTCATCGAAATGAATCTTGTTCTCGTCACAATATATACCTGAAAAATTTCTTTCTTGGCATTAAGCAACAATAATAATAATTTCACAACTTACCAAAATTTTATTGAATTAATTTAAATCATCCTCAAATACTTTGAAGTATTATCTTTGTGGTCCTTATCCGGATTCCGCTACGATTTTTAACATTTCAGTGAAAGCGAAGTGTAATCAAACCAACCCTAGATTTTTGACAAATGTTGCAGCGTCCGGTGATATCGCGCATGCATACTTTGGATGGTTCTTAAAATGAATAAAGGAAAGATTTTATTTTGAAAGTATTTGATATTGAAGTTTATACCTATTCCTTCAAAATAAGCTCAAATTTGAAAACATTTATATCTTTTAATATAATTAGAGTTAATCCTCACATAACAGTAGTCTCCATCTTAACTTTTCCAATGATTTTGCATTTGACATGTAAAATACATATGCACGAAATCACCGGATGCGCGAACACCAGTACCAAGACAGTACTAGTAGTAAAACATTTGTTGACATTTTTTCTTAGCATTATCATTTCAAACATAGAAGACCTCAGAAACCTGGAGCTTTACGTATCTACGAATCCCATGTTGGTATAGCGTCACACGAAGGCAAGGTGGCCAGCTACAAAGAATTTACCAGAGATCTTCTACCAAGAATACATGATTTAGGTAAATTCTACTATAGTTTGATAAGCATAGCAAATACTACAGTAGTTTGGGTTATAGGGTTTAAGCACCGCTTTCAATAATATTTCAGTACAGCAGTCCCCCTCCTATAAGGACACTTCTGTGACAGAAAAGTGGTCTTATGAAAGAGGTGGTCTCTATAGAAAGTGACAATTTAGTAGTACAGACCATTTTACAGTCCTCAAAATGAAAATTTGAATTTACTGGTCCTAATCAAAGTTTTATTAGTCTCACTCAGTGCTCTGATATCTGGCCTGATAAAATGGGCTTTTGGTGGGAGGTACCTAATAATAGTTGGACTACAGTAATACCATTGTGGTCAGTTTTATTGGTGCAGGAAACTAAATTGTAGTACTTTGAGAAAACCACTGACCTTGCAGCAAGTCACTGACAAATTTAATCACGTAGGTCTGTATCAGTTACTAGGAATTGTACTAACAACCTTTTGATTTGTTTGTTTGATGGTGTTTAGAGCCACTTTCAACAATATTTCAGTTATATCGTGGCGGTCAGTTTTATTGGTGGAGAAAACCGAAGTACCCGGAGAAAATTTGACCTGTCGCAAGTCACTGACTAAGCAAAAATTGAAAACTACCAACCTCGTACGTGTAAAGTCACTGACGAACTTGATCACATTATAGTTGAATTGTGGAGTTTGAGGTTATTATTGACATTATTATGTTTACGTGTATATTGTGGTGGCAGGTACTATAGATTTATTTGTGGTGGAAATGCGACTTACCCTGAGAAAGGTATCATTAGTGTTGAGGCACTTTTCGATAAGTGATAGAAAACAGAAAACTCAAAAATAATCGAATTTTGTTTCGTTGAACTTGAATTAATAATTTACAGTCACAATATTAGTTATTGAGAAACATTGTTCTCTTCACAGTTAAAACTAAGGCTGATTTATATACAGGTAGATGACTATTTATTGTAATGCAATTATAATGTAACACATATTTTCATTGGCTATCGAGAGCTGTCAAATCTGCAGTTGACATGCCTGAAGGATTGCTAGCCTATATTCCTATGCCGAATGCACTTGTTGGTAAACAATATGGCTGACCCAGATATTTCCGACTATGAATTTGACGCTGATGTCCTATTATTGATGCCGTCTTGAAAACGTGAAACCCTACATGTCATATATACAACAATACACAAAAATAATTAAAATTCCTACCTTGAAAACTTATTGTAGTTAAATTCTATCAAAATTGAAGTGTACACGAAGCCAAAAAACGTCTGATCTTTACATTTTAAACAGGAAGTCTTCATATGACGTCACGTTGTTTATGTGTCAAAGGTGTTCAACAATATTTCGCAGAATTTTAATTTGTGTGATTTTTAGATCCAGGGATATGCAAGAATACATTTTTAAGGTTCAGTATTGCATTAGAATGGAGATAACTGTATTGTATTTGAAAATTTCACGGCATCAATTGTCGATTTAATGGGAGAATATCATAAGAATAGGAGTAACAGTACTGTATTTGAAGAGTTGTCGGTGTCAATTGTGGATTTATTTGACGGACTATTTTTTTAGCGGAAGGAATTTGAAAAGTGCATATATTTCGTCATTTATTTGTATGTTTTCAAACTAGTGTGTACACGTTGGGAGAATTTCATAAGAATAGGAATAACAGTACTGTATTTGAAGAGTGATTTGACTGTCGCAAATATCCGTTTTACTGGCTCCGCTTCGCGTTGCCAGTAAAACTGTATTTGCAACCATCAAATCCACAATTGACACCACCAACTCTTCAAATACAGTACTTTTATTTCTTAATTTTATTTTATTAAAATTTTGCTACTTTATTTGAAAAAGGTGTCTAAAAGGCCCAAATTCCTAAATTTTGTATATTTGAAAGGTATATAAAATTTTTATTTTTCATCCAATTTTGATGTGATTTTTCTAACATAGGATCTTATGTAAAAATGAATATAATAATTTCTCTTAAAATCTAGACTTCATTAAACATTGAACACAAACCTAAATATGAATAATCAGGTAAGTAATACAGTACACTCAAGGACATATTGTGATAGATGTCCGACGTCCGACATGTCGGATTTGACATGTCAGACAACAGGTCGGATGGAGACAGGTGCAATAAAAAGGGTCATAAAACTAAAGAGTTGAGCCAACAGGTGTAGTTAACAAGATTAAATGTTTAATTGCCTTTAATTGCTACCTGTGACAGGATATGACCTGATTAGGTTAATTTTGAATACAATTTCTTTTTCATGTAGCATGGTTTGGATAAAATGAGACATGGGTCAAGGGTCATCAATATTTATTAGAATCAAACTATTCTTGTTTGTGGAAGCATGTAGAAAATAATTTATTTCTGTCGAATTTTATGAAAATCAGTAGTCCTTCACTAAATATATTTTACAATTTGTTCTATTTTCGTGGTTTTTTCCAACTCTAAACTCATCTCTTGAATATTCATTTTTTACTTGGAATCTATCTATTTTTAGACCTTATTTAGCGGTCTTTTCTCACTGAATCTACACTACTCCATTGTGGCAAAATTTGCTGACATTTAGAAGTACGATCGTTTTTTTGTTGTTTTATATGTGTGTTGTTTGCATTTTCAATATTTTCAACCTTCAGCTGAATTGTGTTTTTTCATGCACATAATTTTACAAGTGTGTGAAATATGATTTAAAATTTCGATGTGTATTTGTTCCGTTCGCATCCCATCTCTTGAATATTCATTATTTACCTGGAATCTATCTATTTTTAGATTTAATCTTGCGGTGTTATTATATCGGTTGGGTAAGTCAATAAGTTTCAGCCGATTTAAGTTTAAAAATTGCAAACCTTCACATCAAACAACATTAAAAAGTTTTGTATTTTTAAGATAAAATCTGCTGAAATTTAGTTGCGAACCGAAAAAATGTACATATAAATTTAGGTCACATTTTACACTCTTCAGTCTCTTGGAAAATTATGTGAACGAAAATACACGATTCAGCTGTAGGTTTAAATGTTTGACGCAAATGACACACCTGTAAAACCAAAAAACGATCATACTTCTGAAAGTCATCAAGTTTCGCCACAATGGAAGTAACAACAAAATACGGATCACTAACTGACTAAGGAAGCTGTCTAGAGTGACAAAAATAATACAAAATACGGAAAAAAATCGAAGTCTGTGAAACAGACAAATCCGGGAATCAACAACCAAAATTGAAACAAGTTTTCCCTGAAAGATCCCGACACAGATCACTCAAGTACTTTGCAGAAAAGCTTCAGCAACCAGAATTCCAGGCAAAGATCACTGGCATCAAACAGCAGTAACAACGTTTACCGAAAACCGCCCTTTTCAGGACTACACAAGAAAAACAGCCCTTTTCAGGGCTACACAAATATTTCAAAAAGTAACAAAAGTTGTTGTCAATTCTCAAATTAAAGTTAGCTTTTCCCCAGCCCTCATCTGACTGTCTCTTTCTCTTTTAAATTTGAAATACTATTTGACATACCAAAAAAAATTTTGTTTGAATAAATCATTTTGTCTGACTATGGTCCTTTATTTTGCAATTATATGTGTACATGAATGTGTAAAAAAAAACATATTTATTAAACTTCTATAGGACTAGTTTTGAAGTGATAAATTAAGTGGATTAAATTAAATTCATTCTTCATTATTAGAAAAAATACAAATTATTTTACACATTTAGTAGCTTTACCTGTAAAAAAACATCTGTAACTTGTTTTAAGACAGCTTGATTAATTTGAAACTAATAATTCTTTTAATGTAAATGATCAAAGTAAGGTGATAAAAATGTAAAAATTCAAGTAGTATATTGATGTTAAAATTGTCTTTTATCAGTATTTATAAATATTGAATTACATTTTTTTTTCAGTAAAAAGAAAACAAATGAGAATAACTAATTTTATTTTCTTCATCTTTTTCATGAATACTTGAGAAAAAAAACATAATTATTTTTTTTATTTGTCTAAAATTATTGAATTAAAATTGTAATGTGTGATTAAATAAATACAAGACCAGATACATGTAAGTCATAGCTTTATCACCTTCAGGTACAAATTTACGACCCCCAATTTAGCAACTATCAGATATTCACACAACAGGTGTGCAATCAACAAACACCTGTAGACTCCAAGTCAGACATGAAGGTGATCCACCACAATATGTCCTTGAGTGTACTGTACATGCTCAGTTTTATATTTGTGACCTACCAACCAATCATAAAATTTTAGTAATGTTATGTTTCTATATCAACTTCTTGATGCTCTATCAGTAACCGCATAACTCCGAAACGAATGTAATTGTTTCAATTGACCCACGGATTATGAGTGGAAAGTAGCGGCGGCTGATTAGTCGTGGGTTACAGAAAATTCTGTAATCCATGATTTGCTTTAGATTTTTAAAAAATATAAGAACAGATTGGGATGACCAAAACAAGACTTGTCACATATAAAATAAAAATTGATCAGAAAATGTGTACTCTACATCCCTCTTGCTATCATTTCAGGTTATAATTCTATACAACTTATGGCCATTATGGAACATGCTTATTATGCCAGCTTTGGGTATCAAATCACAAGTTTCTTTGCAGCTTCTAGGTATGTGTATATTAGGTATTACCTTGCTTACTCATACTTTGATCCCCTGTGGGGTATCCAGGCTTATAAGTCTAGTTTCTCTGGTATAGGCCGGCCAGCACACATACAAAGCCTATGAAAAGAACATTAGGTATCCAGGCTTATAAGAACAGTCTCTAGTTTCTCTGGTATAGGCCGGCCAGCAAACATACAAAGCCTATGAAAAGAACATTAGGTATCCAGGCTTATAAGAACAGTCTCTAGTTTCTCTGGTATAGGCCGGCCAGCACACATACAAAGCCTATGAAAAGAACATTAGGTATCCAGGCTTATAAGAACAGTCTCTAGTTTCTCTGGTATAGGCCGGCCAGCAAACATACAAAGCCTATGAAAAGAGCATTAGGTATCCAGGCTTATAAGAACAGTCTCTAGTTTCTCTGGTATAGGCCGGCCAGCACACATACAAAGCCTATGAAAAGAACATTAGGTATCCAGGCTTATAAGAACAGTCTCTAGTTTCTCTGGTATAGGCCGGCCAGCAAACATACAAAGCCTATGAAAAGAACATTAGGTATCCAGGCTTATAAGAACAGTCTAGTTTCTCTGGTATAGGCCGGCCAGCACACATACAAAGCCTATGAAAAGAACATTAGGTATCCAGGCTTATAAGAACAGTCTCTAGTTTCTCTGGTATAGGCCGGCCAGGACACATACAAAGCCTATGAAAAGAACATTAGGTATCCAGGCTTGTAAGAACAGTCTCTAGTTTCTCTGGTATAGGCCGGCCAGCACACATACAAAGCCTATGAAAAGAACATTAGGTATCCAGGCTTATAAGAATAGTCTCTAGTTTCTCTGGTATAGGCCGGCCAGCACACATACAAAGCCTATGAAAAGAACATTAGGTATCCAGGCTTATAAGAACAGTCTCTAGTTTCTCTGGTATGGGCTGACCGGGACACTTACAAAAAACCTACAAAAGATACATCATTTGCAACTATCTGTAAATTTGACATTTGTTCTTTGATTTCACAGAGTGATATTGTCAGTGTTAACTTAGTGACTCTGATTTTGGTAAATATCGGTCAGTGTGATGTCACATTATGACGTTTAATACCAATAAAAATAATAACGTCCATTTTGAAGGTTTCAACATATATTGTCACTAGTATCACAGCTCATCCTTTCAGACTCACTTTTGATACTAGTGATAATGTCTGTCTCAACATTCAAAACTGTGGTTATTCTAAACATATTTGAAATGTGCAAGATAAATATGAAAAATTGAAAGAAATCTGCATTTTATGGACAACAAGTCCTTACAAGTTTATTTTTAGATTAAATAGGGTTAGAGTTATGGTGTTTAAACGCCACTTTCAACAATATTTCAGCTTATATGGTGGTGGTCAGTTTTATTGATGCAGGAAACCAGAGTGCCTGGAGACAACCACCAACCTGCCGCAAGTCCCTGACAAACTTTATCAAATAATGTTGTATCGAGTACACCTCACCTGAGCAGGATTCGAACTCACAACGTTGTGGTGATATAGATTAAATATGAAAACACTCATTCAAGAAAACATTTCAAATTTTTAAGACATTTTTTTTTCTATTTCAGTCGCTTTGGTGTTCCAGAGGATTTAAAAGAGTTAATAGACGTCGCTCACTCCCTAGGTATTGTAGTCTTACTAGATGTTGTGCATAGCCATGCTTCTAAAAATGTTGTGGACGGATTGAATCAGTTTGACGGAACTAATTCCTGCTACTTTCATGATGGTGGTAGAGGAAACATGGACTTGTGGGATTCACGACTCTTCAACTATACAGAGTAATTCAGTGATTTGGCTAGTCACGGGTCTCAGGAGAATTGCCCACCTATTTTTCGAATTGTCCTGAAGAACAGTTTAGTTTAATTATCAAAGAATGTCCTGAAGAAATTTTGATAAAACTGGCAATTGTCCTGAAGATTTCAAAGTCTAGCTGAAACACTGTAATAAAATACATTTGTAATATACTCAACAAGTAATGCAGAAATTTTGATTGATGAGAATTTTTGCTTGTTATGATCAGGGAAAAAAGTCCTAAAATTACTTCTCATACGAATTCATGTACATTATAGTAGATATTTGTATAGATTGGCATTTTTTTTGTGTCGCCTTCATATATTATCTAACATATATAGAGATCACTTGTCTGTCATCATTGGTCGTTTTTATGATATTGTTAATCTGCAACGCCTCTTCACGGTGATATCGCTAGAGATAAAATACAACGAAAATAATGTTACCCATGCAACCCCTCTTCATCGCACTATCACTTAATATAAAATACAATGAAAATAATGATCCCCATATTCAAATGTCAATGCAAACTTATCAAAATTAATCTTATGAGATGAGAAAAGTTCCCTAATCTTCATGTTTACAGTTGTTGTTTTTGTTTTTTTCCCCCCTATTTAGAAAATATTTTGAGGTACAATTAAGTTACTGACATTTTTCCATTTGATGTCATTTTGATGTTAGAAGTTATGTATATGAAATCACTCTGGAATGATATCCATAATTGTTTTGACAATATGCATGTGTGAAGGAAATGCATATTGTCTTTTGAAAAGATCAAGAAAGATATAAAAAAAAACTGCAGCAAAGCAAATTGGAGCAAAATTTTATTAGTATCGCTTACAAATTGCAATAATTTTCATGTATATTAATGTGTACGAATTTATTGCAGACATGAGGTTTTACGATTTTTGTTGTCAAACCTTAGATGGTGGATTGAAGAGTACCAGTTTGACGGGTTTAGGTTTGATGGAGTTACATCAATGCTGTACCATACGCACGGGATGGGTATGCTATTTTTTTTTCTTGATCACCCATTTAACCGCTGCATTGTCCTGTAGCTGTCTTATCGCTAGTCGGGTCAAACCAAATACTACTGATACTCCGCTATGCATGCTGGAAAATGTGTGGTACAACATGCCTACCTGTGGACTGTTGGTTCAGTGAAATAGCACTAAATATCCAACTAAGCGTGTTGGTCTAATATTTAGCAGACATCATCACTATTTTATTGAATGTATGTTCTCACCATGATATAGCTGAAGAATTGCTCACTTGGCATTAAACAACAATCACTCACCAAGAATATTTGGTTAACACATAAATCAAAGAACAAACACATCATTCAGTCAAACGTCTCCTGACTTTGATCTCATTTATATGTGTACACATGTTTAATATATATGCCGTGCAAAACGAGACATCTTTGTGTGTCTACAAATATGTTAAAAATAGATTTATTTGTTATAGAAAACCTTTGATATAGCATTAAACATAATATGGCAAGTTTTGTTTGTAAAATATTAACAAATGTAAGGAGGTCAGCAAATCACATGACACTCTTAATAAGCCAATCAGATTTTGATTGTAAAACATTAACAAATGTAAGGAGGTCAGCAAATCACATGACACTCTTAATAAGCCAATCAGATTTTGATTGTAAAACATTAACAAATGTATTCAGGTCAACAAATCACATGACACCCTTAATAAGCCAATGCGATTATATTATTGTGTAATTTTATTATTTTATTTTTGATTTTCCAGGTCATGGTTTCAGTGGAGATTACAATGAGTATTTTGGATTAAACACTGACACAGAATCTCTGGTATATCTGATGGTAGCCAATCATATGTTACATACATTATATCCAGATGTCATAACAGTAGCAGAGGTACGGTAATTATACTCTTAAGCCGAGGTACGGTAATAATACTTTAAGCCGAAGTACGGTAATTATACTCTTAAGGCGAGGTACGGTAATTATACTCTTAAGCCGAGGTACGGTAATTATATTCTTTAAGCCAAAGTACGGTAATTATACTCTTAAACCGAGGTACGGTAATTATACTCTTACGCCGAGGTACGGTAATTATACTCTTACGCCGAGGTATGGTAATTATACTCTTAAGCCGAGGTACGGTAATTATACTCTCAAGCTGAGGTACGGTAATTATACTCTTACGCCGAGGTACGGTAATTATACTCAAGCCGAGGTATGAAAATAAAAACGTAGATATCAAATGTAGTGTGCACGACACCAGTGCTGGATTTACCTATTGGCTCTATATGCTGAAGCTTAGGGCCTCATAATTTAGGGGGACTCCGGCCAAGGTGTAAAATCTTTTTATTACTGTTATTGGACTTTCCCACTTTTGCCGTCATAGCGTATTGTACTTTCTAAACAACCCTTCAGTAATTTTCCTTACACAGTTGCACTCCATTTCAGAATACTGCAGAATTTTAAACCCCCCTCATCATCTTTCCCTTTATTGAAATTGATTAAGCACACTTCCATCTTCATCCAGTCGTGAAGGTGGGGAATTGGAAGGGGCCTCACAAGTGGATTAGCCTAGGGCCTCTCTTTATCTAAATCCGGCACTGCACGACACATTCTGGATTAACCTTTATCAGGTACGCTCAACATTGAAAGATTAGAAAGCCAAATAATTTAAAGTTTTGGGAGTATTAAAACCAGATGGCCTAAACAGGATAGCCAAAATCTGCTAAGATCACCTATGCATTAAACCCCTTTTTTTAAACAATGAAATGAAAAGTACATGTTCGCGCCTGTCTCAAGCCAGGACCTGGATTTCCAACGCCATATGTCGTGGGTTATTTTTATGTTCAATGATTTGAGATTAGAGGTGATTGTTTGTTTTGTTGATATTGGTAACATAGTTCACCAACATTGTTTAAACTTTATTTTCAAAAATAATCCTTAACAAAAATTTTCAAGTGATATCAGGAGAGAATGTATAGCAAAATTTAGCTTTTTAAGCAGGTGAAAAAAATCCTAGCAAAGAATAACAAGTGAACAGCAAAATCAAGCAAAGTCTAGCAAATCTTAAACAATTCTAGCAAAGTCTAACAAGTCAAGAAAATATAACAAAGTCAAGCAAGTGTAAAAAATTATAGCAAAGAATAGCAATTCAAGAAAATCGAGCAAAGTCTAGTAAGTCTACAAAAATTTAACTATGTTGAATTCATTTAACTATACAGTCAAAACCTGTCTCGTGTGAATTATGATTACTTAGAACAGGTGGTCACTAAATACAGGTTAATTAATATGAAATGCACTATGAAGGCAAATTATGAATGTCACATAAGATATTGCTTATTAGAGGTGGTCACTGAAGCAGGTTTAACTGTATTATTAATTAATCAATTTGCGAGAAGTGGGTGAGACACTGATTGTTGTTTAACTCCAAATGAGCAATTTTTCAGCTATAACATGGTGAGAACAAGTTATTTAATGAAATGATGATGAAGTCCACTTTGTACTAGACCACAACACTTTATGGTGCTAACCACTGAAATAACACACGTTGCTCCACTCTGGCACATTATCCTGATTCTGAGTCGACCAATCTTTGCTCTTATTACCTAATACTCCATGCTTAGCGGAGAAGCACCTAATACCAATTTTATAGTCTTTAGTTTGACCAGAACATGGCTCATAACCGTGATCCACCAATAAAACTGACTGCCACGATATAACTGAAATATTGATGAAAGTGGCATTAAACACCATAACCCAAACCAAACTATCTATTCCAAAGAATAACTTATTTCATGCCAATTTATAACTTTTACACAGGAGGTATCAGGTATGCCAGCATTATGTCGTCCTGTTGAAGAAGGAGGGGGAGGTTTTGACTACAGGTTAGCTATGGCCATTCCAGATTTATGGATTAAGGTTGGTATTTTTGAACTCTCTGTAATACAGGCGTTAAAATAGGATGTATTCTATATGGTGAAATCCTACCTTATGTTATAGTAAAATAATTTAATTTGATGTGAATACTGCAATCCGATTGGCTGATCTGCCTGGAGCAACATTGGTTATACATGATAACCTGGGTTGGTATTGTGACGTCGCCAACATATTAATACGCAAACGACTAATTCAAATAATTCCATGAAATAATCTAACTTAAAATTGAGAAACCATTAAATTTTGTTGTTAAAATTAAATTATAAGGAATATTTGAAATTTTTGAACAGGTTATACTTATATAAACAGTGGTTCAACAAAAAACTATGCAGAAAACTAAAGATTGAGCTACATGAACCCCACGTTAAAGCAGAGTTGAACATAGTTGCTTCGGAAGAGTAAGCAGTTCCTGCTCCACTAGTGATAAATCATGAATATGGAAAGAAGCACAGGATTGTGATTACCACAGATTGAAGATATTATATAGCGGTTAACCAAGCCTTGATGACCATAAAGTTAGATATTCCATAGCGGTTAACCAAGCCTTGATGACCATAAAGTTAGATATTCCATAGCGGTTAACCAAGCCTTGATGACCATAAAGTTAGATATTCCATAGCGGTTAACCAAGCCTTGATGACCATAAAGTTAGATATTCCATAGCGGTTAACCAAGCCTTGATGACCATAAAGTTAGATATTCCATAGCGGTTAACCAAGCCTTGATTACCATAAAGTTAGATATTCCATAGCGGTTAACCAAGCCTTGATGACCATAAAGTTAGATATTCCATAGCGGTTAACCAAGCCTTGATGACCATAAAGTTAGATATTCCATAGCGGTTAACCAAGCCTTGATGACCATAAAGTTAGATATTCCATAGCGATTAACCAAGCCTTGATGACCATAAAGTTAGATATTCCATAGCGGTTAACCAAGCCTTGATGACCATAAAGTTAGATATTCCATAGCGATTAACCAAGCCTTGATGACCATAATGTTAGATATTCCATAGCGGTTAACCAATCCTTGATGACCATTAAGTTAGATATTCCATAGCGATTATCCAAGCCTTGATGACCATAAAGTTAGATATTCCATAGCGATTAACCAAGCCTTGATGACCATAAAGTTAGATATTCCATAGCGGTTAACCAAGCCTTGATGACCATAAAGTTAGATATTCCATAGCGGTTAACCAAGCCTTGATGACCATAAAGTTAGATATTCCATAGCGATTAACCAAGCCTTGATGACCATAAAGTTAGATATTCCATAGCGGTTATCCAAGTCTTGATGACCATAAAGTTAGATATTCCATAGCGATTAACCAAGCCTTGATGACCATTAAGTTAGATATTCCATAGCGATTAACCAAGCCTTGATGACCATAAAGTTAGATATTCCATAGCGATTAACCAAGCCTTGATGACCATTAAGTTAGATATTCCATAGCGGTTAACCAAGCCTTGATGACCATAAAGTTAGATATTCCATAGCGGTTAACCAAGCCTTGATGACCATAAAGTTAGATATTCCATAGCGGTTAACCAAGCCTTGAAGACCATAAAGTTAAATATTCCATAGCGATTAACCAAGCCTTGATGACCATAAAGTTAGATATTCCATAGCGGTTAACCAAGCCTTGATGACCATAAAGTTAGATATTCCATAGCGATTAACCAAGCCTTGATGACCATAAAGTTAGATATTCCATAGCGGTTAACCAAGCCTTGATGACCATAAAGTTATATATTCCATAGCGGTTAACCAAGCCTTGATGACCATAAAGTTAGATATTCCATAGCGGTTAACCAAGCCTTGATGACCATAAAGTTAGATATTCCATAGCGATTAACCAAGCCTTGATGACCATAAAGTTAGATATTCCATAGCGGTTATCCAAGCCTTGATGACCATAAAGTTAGATATTCCATAGCGATTAACCAAGCCTTGATGACCATAAAGTTAGATATTCCATAGCGGTTAACCAAGCCTTGATGACCATAAAGTTAGATATTCCATAGCGGTTAACCAAGCCTTGATGACCATAAAGTTAGATATTCCATAGCGGTTAACCAAGCCTTGATGACCATAAAGTTAGATATTCCATAGCGGTTAACCAAGCCTTGATGACCATAAAGTTAGATATTCCATAGCGATTAACCAAGCCTTGATGACCATAAAGTTAGATATTCCATAGCGATTAACCAAGCCTTGATGACCATAAAGTTAGATATTCCATAGCGGTTAACCAAGCCTTGATGACCATAAAGTTAGATATTCCATAGCGGTTAACCAAGTCTTGATGACCATAAAGTTAGATATTCCATAGCGATTAACCAAGCCTTGATGACCATAAAGTTAGATATTCCATAGCGATTAACCAAGCCTTGATGACCATAAAGTTAGATATTCCATAGCGGTTAACCAAGCCTTGATGACCATAAAGTTAGATATTCCATAGCGGTTAACCAAGCCTTGATGACCATAAAGTTAGATATTCCATAGCGGTTAACCAAGCCTTGATGACCATAAAGTTAGATATTCCATAGCGGTTAACCAAGCCTTGATGACCATAAAGTTAGATATTCCATAGCGGTTAACCAAGCCTTGATGACCATAAAGTTAGATATTCCATAGCGGTTAACCAAGCCTTGATGACCATAAAGTTTTTGAAGTGTAAATTTCATTCGTTCATAGTAGCCTATATCTATATTAGTCTCTGATAACTCATATGCCTGACTACTTTGAAGTAAAGTTATCGACCCCTTTGACTTTGAGATAAGAATTGACTGTTACTGTCGGTCAGTCGGTCACCAGTTTTGTAAATATGGATTACAAATTTATTGTTAAAGGTCAACTATCATGGCATTTATTTATTTTTAGCTCGCCAGTCTGAAGACCATTTTACTAGTACATTATTAGTGTGTCATTGTCTTAAATTTTCATTGTTTCAGAGGTGTGCCCTTGTTTACTTTAGCTTAAAGCAAGTGCATTTGTGTGCTATTAATACATTCTTCTATTTTTTATGATATTGGTATCATCTGTCTTTCTTAAGAGATTTTTATTTTCAGTATTTGAAAGAATTTAGAGATGATGATTGGGATCTGACTAAAATATGTCATACACTGGTAAACAGACGTTATGCTGAGAAATGTATTGCCTATTGTGAAAGTCATGATCAGGCACTGGTTGGAGACAAAACCTTAGCTTTTTGGCTAATGGACAAAGAAATGTATACCAGTATGTCAGATTTATCTCCCCCTAATCTAATTATAGATCGAGGAATAGCTCTGCACAAAATGATTAGGCTTTTTACAATTGGTCTTGGTGGAGAAGGATATTTAACTTTCATGGGTAAGTTAATTAGAATGCAGATAAATAGAAGGGTTTTTATCACCATAGGGGGTAAGCTTTAATTGATGTACCCGCAAGTGATCAGAACTCCTCTGGTTTTATCATAGACTTCCATTATGAATATAAAATTTTTAATGTTGATTTATTGATGGTGGTGGTTGGTGGTTTATGGTGTTTAACGCCATTTTCAACAATATCTCAGTTATATTGTGGCGGTAAGTTTTATTGGTGGAGGAAAGCAGAGTACCCAGAGAAAACCACTGTCGCAAGTCACTGACAAAGTTTATTACATAATTTTGTATCGAGTACATCTCGCCTGAGCGGGATTCAATTTCACAATGTTAGTTGTGATAGGCACTGATTGATTTATTGAAAAACTACATAGCGATTATAAATGTAAATTTATGTTTAATGTATACTTGGAATATACCTGAATGTGTCAAACAAAAAAATATGTGGTGGCATATATCTCTATCTTGAATAATTGTTTTGATTTAAATTTTAATTGACTTCAGTGTAAAATCTCAAGTATTCTATCTGCCTTCACCTCGACAGTAACTTTGTTTTTCAAAGATTTTATAAGTTCATATTCAAAGATACGTAAAAAAACAACAAACTACCATTAACACATATATAGGCCCCTAACATACTAGTGGAAGGTTATGCGTGTTTAACACCACTTTCAACAATATTTCAGGAACATCGTGGTGGTCAGACAACCGACTATGTATTTCAGGAACATCATGGTGGTCAGACAACCGACTCTATGTATTTCAGGATCATCGTGGTGGTCAGACAACCGACTATGTATTTCAGGAACATCGTGGTGATCAGACAATCGACTATGTATTTCAGGAACATCGTGGTGGTCAGACAACCGACTCTATGTATTTCAGGAACATCGTGATGGTCAGACAACCGACTCTATGTATTTTAGGAACATCATGGTGGTCAGACAACTGACTATGTATTTCAGGAATATCGTGGTGGTCAGACAACTGACTCTATGTATTTCAGGAACATCGTGGTGGTCAGACAACCGACTATGTATTTCAGGAACATCGTGATGGTCAGACAACCGACTCTATGTATTTCAGCAACATCGTGGTGGTCAGACAACCGACTCTACATATTTCAGGAACATCGTGGTGGTCAGACAACCGACTCTATGTAGGTCTCTGACAAGCCCAGCGTGATCACAAACTCACAAGTAATGATAGGCACTGATTGCTATATTATACTTTTTATCTAAAATAATAATGCAGGTACCATTCCGGAACCGAATCGAAAATGAGGCAGTCCAGTCCCGATCCATATAACGTTTTATTGACCGGCTGCACTAACAAAGACAAATAGGGAAAATAAAAACGTAAAGTATAATATAGGTAGATATAGACCTAATTACCATATGATGTCAAACAGACACGACTGGTCCACTCTCCTAGCCTGAAGTTGAGCAAGTGCATGCATGCTCATTTAGAACAACTTTGAAAAATTATTGTCATTGAAATATGTGTTGATTTTAAGTGGTTTTTTGTTTTGTTTTTGTTTTTTTGGGGCTGTCATGGCCGTGATCATTTGGTAGTTGAATTTACAGCTACCTGTGCAATCAGTTCCTATCACCACTAAAGTTGTGACTTCGAATCCCGTGTATTGGGAGGTGTACTCGATACAACATTGTGTGATCAAGTTTGTCAGTGACTTGCAGCAGGTCAGTGGTTTTCTCCGGATACTCCAGTTCTCTCCACCAATAAAACTGACTGCCACGATATAGCTGAAATATTGTTGAAAGTGTCGTTAAACATCATAATCCTAACCCTTTTTTATATTTTCTAGGAAATGAATTTGGTCATCCTGAGTGGTTAGATTTTCCACGGGTTGGAAACAATGAAAGTTACCACTATTGCAGACGACAGTATTATTTAGCAGACGACAAAAATTTAAAATATAAATACCTGAATAATTTTGACCGTTGTATGATGCATCTAGAGAAAAAGTATTCTTGGCTTAGTCACCATCAGGTAAAAGTGAAAATTTATAAATTTAGCTAAAAATTAGTTATGCATATATTTCTGTAACCACAATGCTCATTGGTAGTTATTTTTCTGGTATTCTAAGTCTTGAGTTTCCTTTCACAAATTATCATTATATTACAGTCAAACCTGTTCATGCAGTCACTTCTGTTAAGTAGTCACCTGTATTTAAAGGTCACATTTTTCTTGTCCTGTTATAGAAACTTTCATATAAATTGAACCTCTGTTAAGACGTCACCTGTCTTAAAAGGTCACTTTTTCATTGTCCCAAAGATGACCTCTTAATACAGGTTTGACTGTATATTACAAAGCCACAATATAGCTGAAATACTGCTCAAGTTGGTGCTAGACACCAATCAATCAATCAATCAAACAAAGAAATCTGACCATAAGTCTCCACTATTTATGAATTTAGGGATATATTAAAAAAAATTCTGACTCCTTTTTTTACTTCCAATTTTGAAATGCACACTTAAGCATTTCATCTTATTAGATAAAGGTCCATGTGAGAAATTATCATCACTATGTGCCATTTAGCTCTTCACATTTCAATCTTTTTCTCACAACCCACTTGTTCGATTGAAACCAAATACGGTAGAAATGTCAATTGGATAGTCCTGAAACATTTTATATGGTTTTCATTTCATTCTGAAATTCGACAATTATGCTTTCTGATTGGCTGAAATATCAAAAATCTTCTTAGAAAACATGGCACAGGTGTGATGGAATCATTACTTGGTAGGAATTTTTCTTATTATGACCCTTCAAAAAATTTGCAGTATTATTGCTATTTTTTTGTGTGATCAAAAATCCCAAGACAAGAGTTTTAACATAGGACCCTATGGGAAAATATATTAATTATTCTTCCCTGAAATCACTGAACCATTTCAAAGCAAACCTAGGTGGAATGTCAACCTGAAATTCAAGATTGCTGCCATTGTAGGATGTAGTTTTAGCAGAGGACATTGGGAAAAGGAAAAAAAAATAGGAATATAATTGAGCCCAAACTGTACATTAATAATGATTGGATGGTTTACTAAAAATATTAAAGAAATTATATATTTGATTGAACAAAACCTGTATATTTATAGTTCTTTGATTGTCAGTTACAATTTTTTTTATGTGAATCAGACATCAAAGATGGCTGCCACCACATCACAATTTTAATATTTAAAAATTATTCTTATCTGAAGTTAGCCACTTGTCAGCAAATAAGGAATAAGGCAGATCTAGTTTTTTTTTCATATTTGAAGCTATTTGTAAACCAGGTGAGCAATACATATAGAATAACAGCAATTTTGAAGGTCGGTAGGACAAGCTGGGATATTTGTGATAGTGTCTGTCGAAACATTCAGAACTGACGTTATTTTATTTATCTGTGACCTCATAATGTGTTTTATGTCAGATTGACCGATAAACTTGCACATTTTTATGGATCAAGGTCAGTTCAGTGATCCAGATTTTATCAACAGTACACATCAAAGGGAAAATGTCCAATTTGCCGATAAATATAAAATAACGGCAAGTATGACGGTCAAGACCGACATTATCATTTATCAATAACAGCGAGTTCCAAAGGAGTAATAATGGTTGTTGAGACTTTCAAAACATTATTGTTTTTATTGGTAATGTTATAATGTGTTTGATGTCACTGAGACTGATTTTTTGCAGCATCAGAGTAAGTTATTGATACTGACAATATCACTCCATGTGATTAAAGAAAAAATCTATAAAGGCTCTTCTTGCTATGCATATTCTCACACTTCATTAACTGATTGGTTAGTGATAATGTTCACTCATTAATTGATTGGTTAGTGATAATGTTCACTCATTAATTGATTGGTTAGTGATAATGTTTGCTCATTAATTGATTGGTTAGTAATAATGTTTGCTCATTAATTGATTGGTTAGTGATAATGTTCGTTCATTCATTGATTAGTTAATAATAATGTTTGCTCATTAATTGATTGGTTAGTGATAATGTTTGCTCATTAATTGATTGATTAGTGATAATGTTTGCTCATTAATTGATTGGTTGGTGATAATGTTTGTTCATTAATTGATTGATTAGTGATAATGTTTGCTCATTAATTGATTGGTTAGTGATAATGTTTGCTCATGAATTGATTAGTTAGTGATAATGTTTACTGATCTTTAAATCTGACATTTGTTTATAATTACAGAACTACATCAGTAGGAAGCATGATGGAGACAAGATTGTTGTGTTTGATAGAGCAGATAAACTGGTTTTTGTCTTCAATTTCCATCCATCCAATAGTTATACAGATTATAAGATTGGTGTCAATATACCTGGAAAGTATCCTTTATATGTTCTGGTGGAATAGTATGTGCCCTCCTCCAAGTGGCCGTCGTGGTCGTGATCTGATGCTAGTTGGATTAACAGCTACCTTTGCAATCAGTGCCTATCACCACCAAAATTGTGAGTTCAAACCCTGTTCATGGTGAAGTGTACTCGAAACAACAATATGTGATAAAGTTTGTCAGTGGCTTACAACAGGTTTTCTCCAGGCGCTTCAGTTTCCTCCACCAATAAAACTGACCGCCACGATATACTGTAAACCGACTTTTGTTCGTGTGCTATAAACCTTCGCGACTTTCGCGGTAGAGTACAAAATCGCGAGTTTATATCCGCGAACAAGTCGGTCTAATGTGTGTAAGAAACAAGAACATATATAGCCTAGCAAACACCATATTATATATATATATAGCGTAATGTATTTCTGGTATAGATCGATATCCGTTAGACAACACAAAGTCATGTATACGTAGTTAAATTTGGGAGTCATGTAAATTAACATAATTAATTTTCAAAATAACTTTATTTGTAAGATACTGACAATTAATTTAATGCAGAGTACTAGTAAGTGTTAGACTTCATTATATATGGTATATACAGGATTTCGTTCCACAGTATTACAATTTTTCTGCATTAAAATTTATAAAGTTACGCCCTGGCAAACATAATTATAAGTGAAGAAAGTTATCGAAATGCGTTCAAAACAGGTTTTATAATTATACATGTATATAGTAGTATAAAGTTGACAGGTAATTAAAAGCGTTTGATTGTAATTATCAGCTGGGATTATAAAATCAA
The DNA here is from genome assembly GCA_963383655.1 of Bathymodiolus septemdierum. NCBI lineage: Eukaryota > Metazoa > Mollusca > Bivalvia > Mytilida > Modiolidae > Bathymodiolus > Bathymodiolus septemdierum. The sequence goes on along the minus strand of OY726526.1, from coordinate 8,582,349 downwards.
TAATTGCTGTCACCTGTACGTTGATAATTGAAACTATTAATCAACGAGGATAATCCGATAATCATTGGAAAAACAAACGAGAGCAACTACAACATTATGACATCTTGGTCTATCATGTTCTATAATATAAACTTTTTTTCGTTGTTTTTGAGAAAATAGCACAGGTGACAAATTTATTATAATTATATGATGACAAAAACTGGACAAAAATATACACACTTAATTATGGAGTTGGCGTAAAACAATTAAAAGGTACTGGATTGTTGTAGGTTATAATAATGCTGTATTGATGACTGACAATTAAAACATGTAAAAATGTTGAAGATATTTAAAAAGGAAAACTCTAGTTACATATGTGTTCACGAAATCAATGGGGTATGTCAATCGAACGATCAATAATATATATTACGAAAGACAACTCTTGTTATAAAAAAACAACCGATGTCGGCGGCGATGTAGACCAAAGTCATACCGCGAAAAATCTGAACTTTTAACATTTTGGTTATCGCGAAATTAAATCTCGGCGAAACTGTCTTGAAGCAGGAAAACGCGAAACATAATAGCCGCGAAAATAAGTTGGTTTACAGTAACTGAAATATTGTTGAAAGTGGCGTTAAGCACCATAAACCAAACCAAGCCTAAATTTTCATCTTTGAAACTGCATGACAATTTGAATTGTAGTATTGTTGAAATGTTTTTATTTGGTCCTCTCATTTCCAATTTCAATTTTGAAATATAGCTATTTAACTCAATTAAATCATCCCAACCCTATAAGGATAGACCCCTTCGAGTGAGGTTTAGCTATAGTTGGTATTAAAATGAAAAGAAAAAAAATACCACCCTGTTGAAATAGTTCCAAAATCCAATAGAAAAATCGTAAAACAGGCAAAATCGATACCCCTAAAACACAAATACATGACCGGTCACTTTTCTGGCTTGGTACAGACACTTCAATAAGAATTGGCAGTTGTAAACTAGTTATTGAGTCCAAATTAAACCTCCTCTCTTAATGAAATTATATATTGTACTATAGTATTAAATTTTATTTCCTTTAACAAATGATAGATATAAATTAGTATTAGATTCTGATAGCGGGGAGTTTGGTGGACACAAAAGACTCGATCATAATACAGATTTCTATACAGCTAATGACCCCTGGGATAACAGACGATGTAGTCTGATGGTAAGTCATTAAATGGGAGAAAGGGCGGGAATCTTATTTTTTCATAACATGAACGGGAAAAGGGGGAGAGAGTGAGAGATTATAATAAGTCATTAAATGGGAGAAAGGGCGGGAATCTTATTTTTTTATAACATGAATGGGAAAAGGGGGGGGAGAGTGAGAGATTATAAGCCATTAAATCGGGCGAAAGAATGAGAATCTTGTTTTTATTACATAAACGGGAAAAGGGGGAGAGTGAGAGATTATAATAAGTCATTAAATGGGAGAAAGGGCGGGAATCTTATTTTTTTATAACATGAATGGGAAAGGGGGGGGGAGAGTGAGAGATAATAAGCCATTAAATCGGGCGGAAAGAGTGGGAATCTTGTTTTTATTACGTAAACTGGAAAAGGAGGAGAAAGTGAGTGAGTGATTGTCGTTTGATGCCAAATTAGCAATTTTTCAGCTATTTCAGGGTGAGAATAAGCTATGTTTAAAGAAATAATGATATGATATTATCTCTTTTGTACTAGACCAACATACTCAGTTGGATCTTCTTAGTGCTAGTTCACTGTAACAAGACTGCGGGTAGTCATGTTCCCCTGCTCAGACACATTATCCTGATTCCGAGACAGTTGGTTATTGCTCTTACTCCTTCAAGCTGCATGCTTAGCACAGAAGCAGCAAATACCAATTTATAGTCTTTGGTTTCACCAGACCGGGGCTTGAACCCAAAATCTATCGTATTCAAGGAGAGCGTGCTAACCATTGCGCCACAGATGTGGTTAGGGAAGAGAGTGTTGCTTTGATACCATGAAATGGAAAAAATGGAGGGAGTATTGTTTTAATAACATGGAAGGGGCAATGGGAGAGATGTTTTGATAATAACATAAAAAGGATAAAGGGAGGGAATGTTGTTTTAATAACATGAAAAAGAAAAAAAGGAGGTTGTGTTTTTTGTTAAAACATCGAAGTAAAAAGGGAAGAAAGTAGTGTTTTTATAAGATGAAAGGGAAAAGAGGAGAGAATGCTATATTAATAACGCATGAAAATGGTAGAAGGAGAGTATTGTTTTAATAAACCACAAAGTTATATATATCATCATAAAATGACCTAATAAATCAAAGATGGATTTAAAAAAAATGACTGTTTGGTATAGAAAGGGTCATTTTGTGACGATATATATCAGATTAACATATAATTCTACTGAAAATAATAGCTGAAGAATATGTTACAATTTTTTCGTAATTTAAGAAAAAGGGGAGGTGGCTATACTGTCCCCTAGTACCTTTGTCAATAGGAAGATATCCCACTTCAATCCAATGCAAAGATCATTGAATTGTTAATTGACATGAACTCAAAAAAGATATCGTTAGATGTTAGTGCATTTTCTAATTAAAACTGAAATGTTGTTGAAAGTGGCCTTAAACACCATAACCCTTCTAATAGTAAGATCAAACAATAAGTGAATTTGAATTTGATTGGCTCACCAAAAAAACAACTTTGATAGCTTAATAAAAATTATGAAATTCCCAATTGCAACCTTCCTGTATATCAAGTTTTGTATCCTTGAGGAGAACATTTATAGGAACAGGACACAAATGTAAATATCATATTTTGTGTAAAGTGTGTTTGCTATTGACATGAATGCATGGCAAAAGAGAAAAATAAAAGTCAAACGGAACTGGGTTAGATCCAAATTCGGAAATAACCGATACCGACCTGCAGGGCTTTCAATATTTTTCAAGTCTACCAGTACTTCACTATTTACAGGCGATACTTTTTTTTTATTAAATTTGAACAATTTTCTTGAATATCTTATACAACAATCTTTAAAATCAGGAGGTACCAAAGACCATTTTAAGTGGGTAAAAGTACCTGGTACCACCTCTTATTGAAAGGCCTGGACTTGTGAACTGACATCCCTTAATAATTTGAAATATAATCTACGGACAAAGTAAAAATAAAAGTATAGAATGTATATATTTTGTATTGAATAATTTCTCATGTATATCAATTTACAGTCAAACCTGTGCATGTGGTCACCTCTATAAAAAAGCAGTCACCTGTATTAAGAGGTCACATTTTTCTTGTTCTCCTGTTATTGAAAATTCCATATGAATTGAACCTTCTTATAAGTACAGTTTTTATATGTCGCAAAGGTGACCTCTTAATACAGGTTTGATTTTACATGTTTTATTTGTTTGTTTCAGGTATACATTCCTAGCAGATCAGCATTTGTCTTGGCCAAGGTGGATTGATAGATTGTGAACTTTTAGCATTTAAGAAAATAAGCAAAAACCAAAAAAGTAATCCATGCCATGATTCTTCACAAAATACTGTAGGAGATATCCTGGTGGCTAGTCGCAACTTCATATGTGGTATTGTGTCATGACCTATTTTTTGTTGTTGCCTTTCTGCAAATATCAAATATGCACTATGATTATGATATAGTCTCAGAAGGGTTTTCTTTTTTCTTGTGAAATATACCCTTGTTATACTGCCCCCATCACTTATTGAAAAGTCCAGACTTTTAAAAATCATGTCGTTTATATGTAAATTTCTCCCTCAATATATCGCCACCCCCTCTTGTCTCCAAATTTTAGCGGGGCCATCCTGCTCATGATCATATGGTAGTGGATTTACAACTATCTATGCAATCAGTGCCTATCACCACTAACGTTGTGAGTTCGAATCCCACTCAGGTGAGGTGTACTCGATACAACATTATGTGATAAAGTTTGTCAGTGGCTTGCAACAAGTTGGTGGTTTTCTCCGGGCACTCCGGTTTCCTCCACCAATAAAACTGACCGCCACGATATGACTGAAATATTGTTGAAAGTGGCACTAAATACCAGAAGCTCAAGCCCTAGCCAAAGTTTAGTTTGATCCAAAAAGGTGGCCGTACAAGGAGGGTGTACTGTAATTTACATATTTAATATCTCATGGGTTTGGGATTTAAACCAATTTCTATACCCAGAAATTGTAAAGAAAATAGGTTTGATTTGTGTTATTTAGTAATGATACATTATTTGGAACTTCAATTGTGAGTCAAGATATCATAAAATGAAGTGAAGCTATATCAAACTTTGTCACTGACTTGTCACAGGTCGGTGGTTTTATTCGGGCACTCCACTTTCCTCCACCAATAAAACTGACGGCCACAAAATAACTGAAATATTGTTGAAAGTGGCATTAAACTAAACACAATAACCCTAACCCCTGTTAAGAGTCAAGATAAAATGAAGTAAGACTTAATAGAGATAAAGGTTGTTAAGGTTGTGTTAAAAACACAAAGCAGCATTACCTATATAAATATATATATATAACTTAAAATTGTGTTTAAGACGTTTGGACTGAACACAGCCTGTCTCAGCGGTATACAGTCCAACCTGTATATAAAGTGACTCAAGGGAATCTGAAAATGTGCCCTTTATATACAGGTTAAAATTATATATATATATATATGCACTATTCATTAATTAGAAAAATGAGATTGCCCTTTATAGAATGTGATTTGTTATATAGAAGTTGCCTTTAAGGCAGGTTTGACTGGAGACAGACTGAAATAGGCTATGACAGACTGAGATAGGCTATGACAGACTGAGATAGGTTATGACAGACTGAGATAGGTTATGACAGACTGAGATGTGTTCAGCCAGAAAGTCTGGAACAAAATGTCAAATTTTTATTTATATTATCCATATATAGACTTTAAATATATACATGTATGTATATTGCTACTTTTATAACTATGCCTCTATTGCCACACTCTATCTGTTTTATTTTGATATACATGTATGTATAAGGTAGAGTTCAAATGGATCTCTAGGGTTTAGTAAGGTTTGGTCGCTTGTATCATATTTCAAATTTTCTAAGTTTGAACTCGAGTAACTCTCGTGTGAGGTCTAACCAATCAAAGTTGTGCTTTAAATAGAATATATTGTAATGCTAGTTTGGGGCCAAAATCTCGAGAGTTGCTAGAGTCGGAACTCTTTGATAGAATTTATCATTCAAATGAGACTCTAGTTAGTAATCTAGTTCCAACTGAACTCGCCCTAAGAAGTTGACAAACTTGATTTGTATGGTCCTTATATAGTGCTTATATTGTGTTTTTGAGACTGACTTGTTTGTTATGTGTAAAGGTCCTTTATCATTGAAACTCTAGTTAGTAATCTAGTTCCACCTGAACCTGCCATAAGAAGTTGACAGACTTGATTTGTATGGTCCTATAAGTGCTTATATTGTGTTTTTGAGATTGACTTGCTTGTTATGTGTAAAGGTCCTTTATGACTTTAAATTCTTATTTCTTAGCATTTTTTTGTGTGGTTTATTGATATGTTGAGTATAGAATTTTATTTTATTTTATAAATTTAATTGACAATGTTTTTTGAAATCATATATACAATGGGGAAATTTCTTAATATTTTTTGTACAGAGTTTAATGTAATGGTAACTTGTTGCATATACATGTATATTGTTTATTTACTACCCAATGGTATACATTGTCCATAAGATTGATATTCTAAAATATGGGGAGGGGGTGTGTCTCCATGACCATCACATTATTGCATAATGTTGTTGAAAGTTATGTTCTTTTATGGTTGTTTTTTTTCAGGCGAATTTCAAAATGGCTCAAGGGCCAGTAATGTAGTGTGATTGGCCAAAGTTTAGAAAATATTTTCTAGAGTTGCATAATACTGATCTTTATATACAGTGGAACCTGTCTAACACAAAATCATAAGTAAACCAGAATCCTGTTTAAACCAAAAAATAAAATTACCCACATGTCTTATCAAACAGAAATCTAAACAAGAATTGAGCTAATTGCAGTCTTACGATTTTTTATTATTATTATTATTTATTTGTTTTTTGCGTCTGTCTACATTCTGCAGGTATTGCAGACTGATTATTTTTACAGAGATTAGTGCTCTGTCCATTTTCTTCAGGCTTTTCGTTTAAAATGAACCTGTTGTTGTTAGGTCTGCATTGATGTTCAGTCACCAAGGTCTGAATCTGTGTCGTAGGTAGGTCTTGCGATTTGATTTTGGGGATGCACTTACATATTACCGGTACAATTTACGACATCCCATAAGGTGTTATGTCAGATAACCTTTCATTAATTTTTTAACGACATTTTTTAATCACACCCACGACAGTTAAATAAATGGACCAATCGAACAACAGCTAGCTGTCAGTGTGTGCAAAAAGGTTTTTATACTGGTAATCTTATTGCTGATTGGTCAAAGAAAAATTTGAACCTTGACGTCTGCTCAGTTTGAATACTTGTAGTTTATTCGCTGATTGGTGTGTTGAAAATTTAAACCTTTAGTAAGTTACGTGACCCCATATGGAATGTTGTTAGATGTTAGTGTATCACCAAAAACAAAAAACAAAAACAACAAACATCTAATTTAATTAGATTGACTTGAATGGTGCTAGATTTGTGCTAGTAATTGGACATGACCCTGATAATACCTGTTCTTGTTACATAAATCTAAAGGTGATTCAATTATCTTAGCATTCGGACATTTAATAATTGAAGGATGTGAAGCCAGCAGGAATCCTCGGGATTTTACCTCAATTTCATTGGAAAATTAAAAATTTTCCTAATATAAAATGAATTGGTCATAGGTAATTTAAAAAAAATCAAAATGATTGGTCAGTTACATAATGTGATGTGATGTCACTCTGTAATTGAAAATGATTAGAAGAAAAAAAAACATGTTTATTCTCTTGTAATGGCTTCACATTCTAATATTTTCTGCACAGCAGAAATGCTAATCATTGATTGGTCAATTACGTATTGTGATGTCACTCCGGAATCGAAAATAATTAGAAGGAAAAAAAAACATGTTTTATTCTCTTGTAATATATTATTTTGTATAAAGTTTTTATAAGTTACAGATTTCAGATTTCTATTTATTTTAATGTTTTTTATTGCTAGCTTTAAAATTATACGTATTTTATATCATTCTTTCTGGTAATCCTAATTATTTTGTGCCACGATATAACTGAAATATTGTTGACAGTGGCGTTAAACACCATATCCCCCTAATCCTAATTATTTCCTATATTATCATTCCTACCAGGTCGACTTTTTGAATTCTCCATTATTATTTTTTTAATTTAATGTAATTTTAAGCATTATTCTGCAAAAATGTGGAATTTCAAAGAGAACTACTTTGTACATACCACAATTATTCATAGGAGAATTTATTTTTATTGCTGAAACAATATTAATATGTAAAAAATCTGAAAAATATGACTGGATTTAAATAGTAAAGATAAATAGTAATAATAAGTAAACAACTTTTTCTTCTTTAATATAAATAAATATTGGAACCTTGTAATTAACATATACCTGTAATGCATGTATTACTGTGGAGGGCCCGGGTGGCTCAATGAGTTAGGTAGTTGGATTACCTAACAACTCATACAAGCCTACCACCAATACAGCGTGGGTTCGTGCCTGGCTTTGTAAATTACAAAAAAGGGAGCACTCGACTCACAGCTGCAAGTGATAAAGTTTACCAGTTACTTGCCCATGGTCGGTTGTTCTCTCTGGGTACTCCGGCTTCTTCCACCACTAAAACTGGTCGCCATGATATAGCTGAAATATTGCTGAAAGTGGTGTTAAAATACCAAAAATAAAAATAAATGTATTTCTGTGGATGAATGTCTAGGAAATAATACAAACAAAGTGGTTTATAGGAAATGGTGTTATTCGTCTTCCACATTTATATAAGGATACTTGTTAGGCTTGTTTTATTGTTTTGTGTTGAGCTTTGTACAACAATAATATCTAATTGCCATAAAAAAAACCAAAATGTTTGTTGACAAATATTTGTTATTATATATTATATGTATAATAAATGGTATGAAATACTACTCCAGTGTTCCAACTTTTTGGTTTGGTTTGGTTTGCTTTTGGTGTTTAACACCACTTTCAACAATGTTTCATTTATATTGTGGCGGTCAGTTTTAATGGTGGAGGAAACTGGAGTAGCCGAAGAAAACCACCAACCTGTTGCAAGTCACTGACAAACTATCACATAATATTGTATCCAGTACACCTTGTCATGAACAGGGTTCACACTCACAACTTTAGTGGTGATAGGCACTGATTTCTCAGGTAGTTGTAAATCCAGCTACCATAATGATCACGACCACGATGGCCCCTCAAACTTTTTGTGAATAATGCTGACATCACTGGTCCAATTAAAAAGAGCTCTTTTTATTTAGTGAAATTTTGAGGAGATCATGGGCCGCTTTTTGTAACGGCTTTGATATAGGATTTTTTGAATTGGCATTTTTGTTGGTTGTAAAAATTAGAACATTCGCAGTACTTTCATCCGAAGTGTATTGTACACTTTAGTAATAAAAACGGAAATATCTAATTTAGTTTGCACCGCTGATTTCTGGATTCGCCTTCATAGTAAAAAGATTGAAAAGAAAAATAAATTAAAAAATCTTGGGAAGCAAGAAGGCCTAAACATGATAGCCAAAATCGTCTATGGTTAGTTACGTCTGAGAGAGGAGAATCTTAGTTTTTATAATATTTATATTATTTAGGTTCTGCAAATTTTAATAATAAGCAGCTGATCGAATATTAATAACTCCATTTAAACATATATTCTCCAAACCTAAATCCTTGTATGGATGAACCACTTCAGTGGTGTAATATCGTACGTGTTCTTACCCAGAGTGCGGTGAATTGTGGGTTCGAGTTCTAGAGGAGTCAACCCAAAGATAAAAAGGGAATTGTTGCTTCTCCGGGATCCACTATGCATGAATTAAGGAACAAGAACAATGAATATTTGTCCCATTGTCGAGATAATGTGCTTGAATGGCTGACATGTCTATCTGTGAACTGTTCTGTATTTCAATGAGTTGGCATGATTGGAATAAATCTCGGCTGGTTAGTTTTAGTACAAGACCAGATATCGACTTCATCTCATCAAAAAATAACTTGCTCTCGCCATAATAGAGCTGAAAACTTCTCACTTGGTGTTGCACAACAATCACTCACCTCCACGATGTAACAGAAATATTGTTGAAAGTGGCGTTAAGCACCATAACCCCAACCCTCACTCTTTTTGTTCCCATAATTATACGTGAATATTGTCAATTGTCGGAAGTTACATTAGACGGAAACCTTTTTATGAAATTCCAAGCCCAGGTTTGGGGGCCATCGTGGCCATGATCGTATGGTAGTTGGAATTACAATTGTCTATGCCTATCACCACAGATGTTGTGAGTTCGAATCCCGCTCAGGGTGAGGTGTACAACATTATGTGATAAAGTTTGTCAGTGACTTGCGGCAGGTCGGTGGTTTTCTCCGGATACCCTCCAGTTTTCTCCACCAATAAAACTGACAGCAACGATATAGCTGAAATATTGTTAAAAGAGCCGTTAAGCGCAATAAACCTAATCCAAACACAGTTTATAATTGATTAACTATCCGTGGCAATCTAAGAAGCGAAATATGTCCTAGTTTCTCTGTTACGAGGTACCACTATTCCCAATGGTACGTACGATGTTTGGGACAAATCAAATAATCAACACAACATATATGGACTCGTAAATGAGTAACTCAAGTTTCAAAAATACAACCACCATTAATTAATTGTATTTTCAAGACATTTCACAGCAGTTCTTAAATGAACTTTGGGCAGGAACATATACTGATTTAATCTTTGGGCAGGAACAAATACTGAATTAATCTGGGCAGGCACAAATACTGATTTAATCTTTGGGCAGGAACAAATACTGATTTAATCTTTGGGCAGGAACAAATACTGATTTCATCTTTGGGCAGGAACAAATACTGATTTCATCTTTGGGCAGGAACAAATACTGATTTCATCTTTGGGCAGGAACAAATACTGATTTCATCTTTGGGCAGGAACAAATACTGATTTCATCTTTGGGCTGGAACAAATACTGATTTCATCTTTGGTCAGGAACAAATACTGATTTCATCTTTGGTCAGGAACAAATACTGATTTCATCTTTGGGCAGGAACACATACTGATTTCATCTTTGGTCAGGAACAAATACTGATTTCATCTTTGGGCAGGAACAAATACTGATTTCATCTTTGGGCAGGAACACATACTGATTTCATCTTTGTCAGGAACAAATACTGATTTCATCTTTGGGCTGGAACAAATACTGATTTCATCTTTGGGCAGGAACAAATACTGATTTCATCTTTGGTCAGGAACAAATACTGATTTCATCTTTGGGCAGGAACACATACTGATTTCATCTTTGGGCAGGAACAAATACTGATTTCATCTTTGGGCAGGAACAAATATTGATTTCATCTTTGAGCAGGAACAAATACTGATTTCATCTTTGGGCAGGAACAAATACTGATTTCATCTTTGGGCAGGAACAAATACTGATTTCATCTTTGGGCAGGAACAAATACTGATTTCATCTTTGGTCAGGAACAAATACCGATTTCATCTTTGGGCTGGAACAAATACTGATTTCATCTTTGGGCAAGAACAAATACTGATTTCATCTTTGGTCAGGAACAAATACTGATTTCATCTTTGGTCAGGAACAAATACTGATTTCATCTTTGGGCAGGAACAAATACTGATTTCATCTTCGGGCAGGAACAAATACTGATTTCATCTTTGGTCTGGCCAATAGGAGAAGAATACCTAACGGGTACCACTAGTGGAGTAGGAAGTTCCTACACCGGAGAACGTGAGCTCTGTTGGTTTTTTTTGTGTGTAGATCTTTGCTTGTCTTTTAGTTATTGTATTGTGTGTCTTTCTTCGATTTACGGCTTCTGATTACCATAATGGTATCTTCAAGATTTTTAGAGAAAGACTTGTGTCTGAACCTCATTGTATCGTTAAGCTTAAACAATATTTATTCTAGAAAAAAACAAACAATACATCATATACATATTGTACACAAGGGCCCGGGTGGCTCAATGAGTTAAGTACTTGAATTACCTAACAACTCGTACAAGCCTATCGCCAATACGACGTGGGTTCGCGCCCGGCTTTGTAAATTACAAAAAGGGTGCACTCGACTCGCAGCCGCAAATGATAAAGTTTACCAATTGCTTGCCCATGGTCGGTTGTTCTCTCCGGGTACTCCGACTTCTTCCACCACTAAAATTTGTCGCCATGATATTGCAGAAAGTGGCTTTAAACACCAAAAATCAAATAAAATCTACATTTTGTACATGTACATTCATTACAGAATGTGGATTTGGAAACGAACCAAAAGCTTATGTAATTTATTACTATTATTTTTGTTGAATTGTTAGACATAACATCGTTCCATATTTGAGTCAATTCCATCATTTGGAATTGTGATTGTAGATATCCTTGATCTAGTAGAATAATAAATGAATGGGACAATCTAACGTGTCTACGGATTTGTTCCACGTGTGTTCCGCCAACGTCAAAGTTTTTATACGGTATACATACTTTGTATCCTTGATCTTCCAGGAACACATTAAGAACGGTAACTATCCATCTTCCTCGTTTTCCACATCAAAAGATAAATACACATCTAATTCACATCTTCCTTTAATGTCGGTATTTGAGGTCTTGAGAATCCTTGTTAACAATTGTATTTCATAACGGTGCTTATAATATATTAATATGATTATTAAAATGAGAAATGTCGCGACGGTAATGAGCCACGCGTACAGAACAAAAGAACGTTTTGTTGGACAAAGTTCCTCTTCAGATAATAAAAGCATATTTATACGTTTTTCACCTCTTTGGCATGTAATGTCGTTTTCCAATTGCAAGCACCTCTGTGTATTGTGTCGTTCTAACCAAACTTTTATCCAAAGCATTCCACATTTGCATTTTGTCAACTTTACCTCACCATAACATATATTACATGGAGACTTTAACTGTACTGCCCTATCAAGCGTTCGTATACGGTTGTGAGTTAAAATAATATAATCTAGGGTTCGAATGTTAAAAATAGAGGTATCTACAATGGTTATTTTGTTATAAGACAAGTTTATCCTTATTGTTCTCTTTAAATAATCGATATTATCGAAAAGTTGAATCTTATTATGACTGAGGTCAATGTCAAGGTTATTGAAGTCAGGGACAACTTTTGGCATCTTGGTTCGACTATTTGTTGAACAGTTAACCACTACTCTGTTTTTAGAAGGCTGACTGAAGCAAGAACACCGTGGTGGACATTTTTTTTGTTCTAAAGTGATATTACAAATAAGACGGTCCAACATATTTACATTCTTGCCGATATCTGTAATTGCATAGCCTTTCACGGAAAGTGGTGTTTGGCACTGAGCGTCCATCGAAATGAATTGTAGCATGAGACGTTACAACAGTATATTGGTAAGCATTGCAATCACAAAACCACGGATTATCTTCCAGATATATCTGATAGTTAAACCCTGCTCTCATTGCTGAACTGATATTATTAAATCAAAGCATGGCAAGAGTTGGTATGCGAGAAATATTGTTTTTCTTAATCTGATTAAGCCTCCACCAATTGTATCTCTCCTGGCAAAACCTTTCCAGTTCAAAGCATTAGTAACAACCGACAAATTGTTTTCTTCGTAGTTGAGGGACCGAAAAAAGTTACCCAGAAGAAAATTGGATATGTCAATGCTGACCAGTTGATTTGATTCGAGGTAAATCCTAGCTAGACTTCTAGGTTTTTGCTGGAAACATCCGGGTTCTATGTAAGTTATCAAGTTATAGGATAAATCTAAATTTCTCAAGTAAGACATTTTAGAAAAGAGAGAGACCTTTACTGTTGTAATGATATTTCTATGAAGATCTAGCGTGTCAAGGTATTTAAGACAACTAAGATCTCTTAAATTTGTTATTTTTTGTCCTGTTAAATTTATTTCCACTATGCCGTTAGAAAATGAACAAATATTTTCTGGGATGGAGGAAAGATTTCCGCCGTGTTCATTGAGGATATGAATGTAGTTTTTATCATCCTCTTTAACCAGATGTACGTATCCAGTGGTATTTACATATTGTATCCTGAGGGGTCTGGCCAGATTTGAATGTATTGAAAAGCTCCAAAATGGCCATGCCTTTCGTACACAGCATACGACGATTGGTCCAGTTGCAAATTCAGATGGAATGCATGGATTACTAAACGTTTTACTGCAGCAATCCGGACAGAATAGAACATCACTGGCTACAAGTTCGTGTTTCCAATGAAAATACCCATGAACTGTCAGTTCATTTTCGTGCAGTAAATTTCCCATTCTCAGCGAAGTAGATACGTCAGTATACATTGTATGTAAAAACAGCCAGTAGAACTGTAAAATATTTAAACAAGAATTATTTTATGCAAGTAAATAAAGATGCACTCCATAATATTAGATTGTCCCTTCTTGATTGTACCTTCGATATTCTCTAACGTTTATTATAATCTACAACATACTACATGTTGTACACAAATACAAGTAATAGTTAGTTTCGGGCTTTATCATTCTGTCTTTGTAAGACGTAAAAATGATGGTCAAAATGGCAACCGCCACTCTCTTTTATTTGTGGTGTAATGGGTAGTGTGTATCACCTCGAACATTCTAGATTAGATCGAACTTGGATTCGACCCCCGGTCGGGTCAAACCAAAGACTGGATTAATATGTGCTGCTTCTCCACTAAACAGGAAGCATTAAGGAGTAAGAACAAAGACGGATTTTCTCGGCGGAGTGAAAATGCGTCCAAGTAGAGTTACATGCCTATCTGGGAATTGTTCTTAGAGTGAACTAGCACTTAACAATCCAACTCAACGCGTTTGTCTTATAGAAAAAGACTTCATAATAATTTCTTCAATATATAAATTATTCTCGCATTGAAGTAGCTGACATAATATTCAATTTGTATGAAGCAACAATCACTCACACACTCTTTTTTAATATCTTTTTGGTCTTGTAAGTGTACTTGCATATTACTACGAAGAGTTTGAAGATACCAAAGGGGTAATCATAACTCGTAAATCGAAGAAGGATAGACAACAAAATGGCCAATAGAACTAGTGGCACAGTGGGCTGAGCTTGTGTCATTTACCTTTCATTCTGTTTTGAGGAAACTTTATACAGAACCTTCCGTAGGTGCTTCTTACTAGATTTCATTTCATTTATCTACTTGGTTTCAGAGGAGAAGATTTAAAAAAAAATCAACCAATTAGAAACAAGAATTGCCTGTGGTGGCCATGTTTGTTAACGGATCGGGGCGAAATGAGCAATCTCTGTAGAGGACCTTCAATAGATGCTACCTACCAAGTTTCGGTTCATTTGACAAAGCGGTTTCACAGGATAAGATTTTTTAAACTAAATGAACCAATCAGAAACAAGAATTGCATGTGGCGGCCATGTTTGTTAACGGACCAAGACGAATTGAGTGATCTTTATAGAGGATCTTCCATAGATGCTACCTACCAAGGTTCAGTTCATTTGGCCAAGCGGTTTCAGAGGAGAAGATTAAAAAAAATCAGCCAATCAGAAAAAAGAATTACCTGTAGCGGCCATGTTTGTTAACAGATCGAGGTCAAATGTGCAATCTTTATAGAGGACCTTCCATAGAAGCCTCCTACCAAGTTTCAGTTCATTTGGCTTTCAGATGAGAAGATTAAAAGGTGAAAAGCTAACGAACGACGGACGCCAAGTGATGGCAAAAGCTATCTTAAAAGGGATAAAGGACAAAAACGATCTACAAAACACAACACAGAAAACAAAAGACCGAGCAACACGAACCCACTGAAACCCGGTGGTGAACTCAGGTGCTCCGGTAGGGTAAGCACTTCTGCTACTAATTGTCGCTAGGTTTTCAGAAAGAGATCTATACTCCTCTATTAAATTCTGTATTCAGTTAACGATCAATACGTAGTTACATAATGAAGCGTTTTTGGAATAACCTTCACCTTTTGGACCAAGTAAGCCAAAGGACATCAACAGAATAGCATAAATACACTAAAGTCACCTATGTCTGATGGAGATTGACCTTAGTTTCAATAAATTACATTACATTGTATTTAGAAACTGTAAATATCAAAGATTAAACTGATGGATTAAACAACCGGAACAATCTCGATCGGTATTGAGAAATGTTTCACAAAATTTTAGTCATTACGGGAAACCACAATTCACAAAGGATCGCACGCTAATAGTGTGTGACAATTCAGATATATAGCACAACCTATCGACTGGATTTAAATGAATGTCTCAAGCTTGGAAAATGTAACCTTGTATTTACCAGACATTTTACCACAGCTCCTAATGAGCAATAGTCTGTGAGTACGAAAACTCATAATGAGCAACAGTCTGTGAGTACGACACTCCTAATGAGCAACAGTCTGTGAGCACGAAAGCTCATAATGAGCAACAGTCTGTGAACACGAAAGCTCCTTATGAGCAACAGTCTGTTAGTACGACAGCTCATAATGAGCAACAGTCTGTGAGTACGAAAGCTCCTAATGAGCAACAGTCTGTGAGTACGAAAGCTCCTAATGAGCAACAGTCTGTGAACACGAAAGCTCCTAATGAGCAACAGTCTGTGAACACGAAAGCTCCTTATGAGCAACAGTCTGTGAGTACGACAGCTCCTAATGAGCAACAGTCTGTGAGCACGAAAGCTCATAATGAGCAACAGTCTGTGAACACGAAAGCTCCTTATGAGCAACAGTCTGTTAGTACGACAGCTCATAATGAGCAACAGCCTGTGAGTACGAAAGCTCCTAATGAGCAACAGTCTGTGAGTACGAAAGCTCCTAATGAGAAACAGTCTGTGAGTACGAAAACTCATAATGAGCAACAGTCTGAGTACAAAAACTCCTAATGAGCAACAGTCTGTGAGTACGAAAGCTCATAATGAGCAACCGTCTGCGAGTACGAAAGCTCCTAATGAGCAACAGTCTGTAAGTACGAAAGCTCCTAATGTGCAATAGTCTGTGAGTACGAAAACTCATAATGAGCAACAGTCTGTGAGTACGAAAGCTCATAATGAGCAACCGTCTGTGAGCACGAACGCTCATAATGAGCAACTGTCTGTGAGCACGAAAGCGTATAATGAGCAACAGTCTGTGAGTACGAAAGCTCTGTTATACTACCCTCTCGCGAATCGATGGGTATACATTATTAGGAATAGCTGTCCGTCGGTTCGTTCGTCCGTTCGTTTGTTCGTCCCTACGGTCGTATCATTAAAAATCGGAAAACCAAAATAATAGATATCAACAAGGACACACACACAAAAAGAGACAGACAGACAAATTGATAAATTTTTCTTGAGTTGAATAAAACGCATTAAAGCGACGTTGCATTTGATACGTCGACGTTACTGTATATAAGACGCATTATCGTGCGTAACGTCATAGCAATACCTCGTTTTATATGCATTTCTATTTTCCATATAATCCAAAAACTAGTATTGTCGACACTTTCAGTATTTACATAACTGAATATCACTTTATTTGATGTAGATTTTAAAAATAAACTCGATTACTAAATTGCATTGCATGAATGAGGTTATAAGGTTATTAGGTTTACAAAAATATAATGATGCATATGCACATGAAAATGTAAAACATTAATTAAATTGATGTACAATGTACCTTTACCAGCATAATTCTAACTTATGTCCTTCATTGGCTATATAAATAATGCCGTGATAAAATTCCCGGTATATTTTAATTCGCACATTCGTATTGTCGAATAAATCATTTCTATGTGATTATATGTATTCATGAATGACCGTGCTGCATGCAAATATAACAGTTAGCGTGAAAATTTAAATGACAGTAAATAAAAGACATCTGTGTTAATGAATGCTAAAAATAGTATACCGTAAGGTAGAATTGTGTCATCGAAGTTGCATGTAGCACCAAAAATGGGGATCGCCATTCTTCAAAACTTTTCAATGTGGAGGAGACAAAAGACATAATCCATTCTCGGATTTATCCTGCCCGTAACGTCGTTCAATCGGTAGCGTATAATATATCAGCATTGATCAGTTGCAATTTTATTATTAAAAATTATGTAAAATCGTAAAATAACGTCGTATATTTATCTTTTGATATTTACAATATCATTATGACTTCATGTCAAGCATTTTATTGCACTAACGAAAAGGGAAAGTGTGAGAAGAATTTTTTTGTAATTACTGGTCAGGAGACAGGACTATCCTTGTCAACACGTCGACCAGTGACCACGAAAAACACGGGAATGTGCGATAGCATTGGCGACAAAAAAGAAGAAAGCATGTGTACGCATAAAACGAGTTAAAACTGACAGTTATTTAACATACGGACATTTACGTAAAACATGAAATTATACGTAGATACCCCCCTCCCAACTACAAATAAACAAATAAACTCATTTGTTTTATGAAAATGTAACATGGGATGGGAATATTAAGAAACAAATTAGGACGATATACAATTGTAAACAATTGTATTGCAGTTGATCTGATATTAAAACATAACCAAAAGGGTACGATGTTCTGAAGAGTCAGATAGATTATTTATTCAAATAACATGATCAGTTCGTGTGACGTCACATGAAGAGGTGTCATGGCCGCTTACACTACGACAGGAAATTCCAAATATTCATATTTTTAATTGGGCATAGTAATGTTAATAAAGGTGTTTTTTGTTTAATAATTAGTTATTTACAAATAAAAAGTTACAATGTATTGAATTATAACAATTGTTCAACTGACTGGCCTTTTCCTTTAAAATAAAAGGAAAATAATCATGGATGCTGAGGTAAGCACGCACACATTCTTGACAATGATTATTGAGGAATCTGTCTGTTTCATGTCGTGTGAACAATTTTTTTTTTTTTTTTTTAGCAATTATTCTTATGTGGTACACACGGAATATATATATATATATATATATATAGATATATATTCATCAACAAGAACATTGCGCATGAGCGATAATCTCCCCGAAAGAGTTCAAATCTTGTGTCACGCGCATATCATTTGCATTACTGTACCGGAAAACAGAATTATCTGCTGTCAAATATTTTGCTCTTAAAATCTGCTTTTGAGCGGATTTTTAATGTTTTGCAATTGATTTTAGTTAAAATTAAGTGACATATTAAACCACAAATTCCACGATATTCGCCTTTCATATTACTTTAACTAGCCTCATTTGTCCTAAATCCGGCACTGATGATAACAATGATTCGAATCTGAATTAGGTTTGTTAAAATTAAACAAAAAAGTTTTGCAAAAATTTATATATAAAATCTACATTTAAACGATTTGAATAATTCTGTATATCGAATGAACTAAAATAATAGATTATAATTACTAAAACAACAGTATGTACCATATGTGATTTAAGAAAATTGACGTTCGGGGAATGCATCGCCTCATCCAACATGCGTATGTTCTTATCCATGAGTAATAGGTTTTCCGGTATAGGTTAGCAATGCATGTGGGGTCAACCTTGTAACTTGCATACACTTCTCAAAGGTACAGCTACAGATAATGTATGGTTTTACCTCATAATGTTTCAATTGTTTGTAATCTATGGTCTCTTCTTAACAAAAGATAAATCGATCGATTGATGTTAATATCAATCCGAAAAATTTCATAATCTTGTACAACGACCCACAATAAAACAGATAGATTGTGGTTATTATATTAAAAAAAAAATATTTAGAAAAAACATTGCTTGTATTTGTATTCTATTTCAAAACAAAATCAAATAGCAAATGAGATTTTATAGTAAGTTTTCAAAATTAAACACAATACATCTTTAGTATACATTTTTATTTGTATTTCTCAGTTGATACGATATTGCAGAGCTTGTGGTTCCTATAATGCTATCCTTAATAGATGTTAGTAGTATGCTACGAGGTTTTATACCGATCCTATGGGTACCGATTGTATAACCACATCGTAACAGTAACCCTAACTCTAGCCCTAACCCTAGTCCTAACCTATAACCATAACTCATAACCCTAACTCTAGCCCTAACCCTAGTCCTAACCCTAACCCATAGCCATAACTCATAACCCTAACTCTAGCCCTAATCCTAGTCCTAACCCTAACCCATAACCATAACTCATAACCCTAACTCTAGCCCTAACCCTAGTCCTAACTCTAACTCATAACCATAACTCATAACCCTAAGTCTAGCCCTAACCCTAGTCCTAACCCTAACCTATAACCATAACTCATAACCCTAACTCTAGCCCTAACCCTAGTCCTAACCCTAACCTATAACCATAACTCATAACCCTAACTCTAGCCCTAACCCTAGTCCTAACTCTAACCTATAACCATAACTCATAACCCTAACTCTAGCCCTAACCCTAGTCCTAACCCCAACCTATAACCATAACTCATAACCCTAACTCTAGCCCTAACCCTAGTCCTAACCCTAACCTATAACCATAACTCATAACCCTAACTCTAGCCCTAACCCTAGTCCTAACCCTAACCTATAACCATACCTCATAACCCTAACCCTAGTCCTAACCCTAACCTATAACCATAACTCATAACCCTAACCCTAGCCCTAACCCTAGTCCTAACTCTAACCTATAACCATAACTCATAACCCTAACTCTAGCCCTAACCCTAGTCCTAACCCTAACCTATAACCATAACTCATAACCCTAACCCTAGTCCTAACTCTAACCTATAACCATAACTCATAACCCTAACTCTAGCCCTAACCCTAGTCCTAACCCTAACCTATAGCCATAACTCATAACCCTAACCATAGTCCTAACCCTAACCTATAACCATAACTCATAACCCTAACTCTAGCCCTAACCCTAGTCCTAACCCTAACCTATAACCATAACTCATAACCCTAACTCTAGCCCTAACCCTAGTCCTAATCCTAACCTATAACCATAACTCATAACCCTAACTCTAGCCCTAACCCTAGTCCTAACCCTAACCCATAGCCATAACTCATAACCCTAACCCTAGCCCTAACCCTAGTCCTAACTCTAACCTATAACCATAACTCATAACCCTAACTCTAGCCCTAACCCTAGTCCTAACCCTAACCTATAACCATAACTCATAACCCTAACTCTAGCCCTAACCCTAGTCCTAATCCTAACCTATAACCATAACTCATAACCCTAACTCTAGCCCTAACCCTAGTCCTAATCCTAACCTATAACCATAACTCATAACCCTAACTCTAGCCCTAACCCTAGTCCTAACCCTAACTCATAACCATAACTCATAACCCTAACTCTAGCCCTAACCCTAGTCCTAATCCTAACCTATAACCATAACTCATAACCCTAACCCTAACCCTAGTCCTAATCCTAA
Source organism: Bathymodiolus septemdierum (assembly GCA_963383655.1). Lineage (NCBI taxonomy): Eukaryota > Metazoa > Mollusca > Bivalvia > Mytilida > Modiolidae > Bathymodiolus > Bathymodiolus septemdierum. The sequence goes on along the minus strand of OY726526.1, from coordinate 8,561,894 downwards.
CCTATAACCATAACTCATAACCCTACCCCTAGCCCTAACCCTAGTCCTAACTCTAACCTATAACCATAACTCATAACCCTAACTCTAGTCCTAATCCTAACCTATAACCATAACTCATAGCCCTAACTCTAGCCCTAACCCTAGTCCTAATCCTAACCTATAACCATAACTCATAACCCTAACTCTAGCCCTAACCCTAGTCCTAATCCTAACCTATAACCATAACTCATAACCCTAACTCTAGCCCTAACCCTAGTCCTAATCCTAACCTATAACCATAACTCATAACCCTAACTCTAGCCCTAACCCTAGTCCTAACCCTAACCCATAACCATAACTCATAACCCTAACTCTAGCCCTAACCCTAGTCCTAACCCTAACCTATAACCATAACTCATAACCCTAACTCTAGCCCTAACCCTAGTCCTAACCCTAACCTATAACCATAACTCATAACCCTAACCCTAGCCCTAACCCTAGTCCTAATCCTAACCTATAACCATAACTCATAACCCTAACTCTAGCCCTAACCCTAGTCCTAACCCTAACCTATAACCATAACTCATAACCCTAACCCTAGCCCTAACCCTAGTCCTAACCCTAACCTATAACCATAACTCATAACCCTAACCCTAGCCCTAACCCTAGTCCTAACTCTAACCTATAGCCATAACTCATAACCCTAACTCTAGCCCTAACCCTAGTCCTAACCCTAACCTATAACCATAACTCATAACCCTAACCCTAGCCCTAACCCTAGTCCTAACTCTAACCTATAACCATAACTCATAACCCTAACCCTAGCCCTAACCCTAGTCCTAACCCTAACCTATAACCATAACTCATAACCCTAACTCTAGCCCTAACCCTAGTCCTAACCCTAACCTATAACCATAACTCATAACCCTAACCCTAGTCCTAACCCTAACCTATAACCATAACTCATAACCCTAACCCTATGTAACAAAGTATTTAGGGTTGTTACGAGCTTTTATAAAGATCCCATGGGTACCGATTACATAACCACGTTGTAACAGTAAAACGGTAAATATAAAACACCCGATATATTGTACTCTCTATCTACAATGGATCAAGACAAACCAATTCACCTGTTCAAACACAATTACATATTGTAAACAAACAAAGTATTTATAATTACATGTAGATAATACGAATGCGATAAAATTCTTATCCTGTCCATCACTACAGTGCCACACACATTATTCCATTCTTGAAAGACATAAATACTTCAAGACTATCTTGAACATTTTCGAAAACATTAATATTAGATTCAATAGATACAGTAAGTATAAAACACCCGATATATTGAAAAGAAGTACCCTCTTAATTATTATCTATAATGGAACATTGGTCAAGACAAAACAATTCAACTATAAACTGTTCAAACAAAATTGTATATTGTAAATAGATAGGTAAACAAAGAATTTATAATTAGATAATAAATATCAGGTTTATTAGACTCTTATATGATCTTATATGAAAGCGATACAATTTTTATCTGTTTAATCAATCAAAGTAAATAAAATCAATATTAAATACAATAAATATACCTAGTGACAGTAAAAATAAAAGATAGGTAAAATAGTATTTATAATTAGATAATTAAATATTAGATCGGTATATGTTCGATCAGAGTTTATAAACCAAGGGAAATAACTTTATTCGGTGTGTATGTTCGATGAGAGTGGGGGAGATAACTCAATGTGTATGTTCAAAAGGAAGTAATTATACGTTTCCAGTATGGTCAAGCGTGTTCAAAGGGAAGTAACTCTGAGCATAACACAGCGACACGATTTCGTTCGTATCATTTATTACGTATGGCAATGCTTGACAATATACAATAGTCGTTTTAACACGATTTGGTCCGTTTATTAAGTACGATACATTCTATAATGAGGACATTTACCAAGACAATGCACGACAAAATACAATTTTAACAGTTCGATTTTTTATTAAGTTCAATACATTCTATCATAACAACAATTACAATACATGACAATATACAATGTTAACAGTTAGATCTTAAAATTTTGTCCTCGTTCCTCGATGTCTCCGTTTGAAGTAGTACAGGCAATACAGTCCGCAGGCGTCGGTGTCGTCTGGTTGGATTCAAGACAAACAGTAGTAGTATTGCGGTTCGTTGACGTTGGCAAAACGGCGGTGATACGTTTCCGGTGCGCTTCCCAGCGAATCGACAAATTTGGCGGATCCCGCGAGGGGAAAGTGAAACGCCACCCAGTGACATACGCCACGGTCGTACGTGTCCGTATTGACGATGAACGTGCGGGGCCGTCGCCATCATCAATATAGACATATAAGCAATCGTGAATATCCACCGCCGCCACTGCCATCACTGCCGTCGCCACCATCACCGCCGCCACCGCCGCCGCAGGATCGACAGGCTAGGAGGTCCGGGTGTTCCTCTTGTTCTTACTCCTGCGGAGGAGGAGGCGGAGAAAGCGGAGGTGGAGGAGGATGAAGAGGAGAAAGCGGAGGAGGATGAGCGCAGGGGATGATGTGGAGGACGATGTGAAGAAGGAGAAAGCGGAGGTGGATGAGGAGGCAGAGGAGGGGAGGAGGAGGAAGCAGAGGAGGAGGAGGGGAGGCTGTAGAGGAGGAGGAGAAAGCGGAGGAGGAGGAGGATGAGGTGGAGGAGTAGGAGGGTGTGGAGGTGGAGGAGGAAGAACAAGAGGTACAGCCGGACCTCTTAGCCTGTCGATCCTGCGGTGGTGGCGGTGGATATCCACGATTGCTGATATGTCTGTATTGATGATGGCGGCGGCCCCGCACGTTCATCGTCAATACGGACACGTACGACCGTGGCGGAAATCACTGGGTTGCATTTCACTTTCCCCTCGTGGGATCCGCCAAATTTGTTGATTCGCTGGGAAGCGCACCGGAAACGTATCACCGCCGTTTCGCCAACGTCAACGAACCGCAATACTACTACTGTTCGTCTCAAATCCAACCCGATGACACCAACAACTGCGGACTGTATTGCCTGTACTACTTCAAACGGAGACATCGAGGAACGAAGACAAATTTTAAGATCTAACTGTTAACATTGTATATTGTCATGCATTGTAATTGTCGTTATGATAGAATATATTGAACTTAATAAACAATCGAAGTGTTAAAATTGTATTTTGTCGTGCATTGTTAAAACGACTATGTCAAGCATTGCCATACGTAATAAATGATACGAACGAAATTGTGTCGCTGTGTTATGCTCAGAGTTACTTCCCTTTGAATGCACTTAACCATACCGGAAACGTATAGTTACTTGCCTTTGAATATACACATTGAGTTATCTCCCTCACTCTCATCGAACATACACACCGAATAAAGTTATTTCCCTTGGTTTATAAACTCTGATCGAACATATACCGATCTAATATTTAATTATCTAATTATAAATACTATTTTACCTATCTTTTATTTTTACTGTCACTAGGTATATTTATTGTATTTAATATTGATTTTATTTACTTTGATTGATTAAACAGATAAGAATTGTATCGCTTTCATATAAGATCATATAAGAGTCTAATAAACCTGATATTTATTATCTAATTATAAATTCTTTGTTTACCTATCTATTTACAATATGCAAATTTGCTTGAACAGTTTATAGTTGAATTGTTTTGTCTTGACCAATGTTCCATTATAGATAATAATTAAGAGGGTACTTCTTTTCAATATATCGGGTGTTTTATATTTACTGTTACTAGGTATCTATTGAATTTAATATTAATGTTTTACAAAACGTTCAAGATAGTCTTGAAGTATTTATGGTTAGGGTTAGTATGTCTTTCAAGAATGGAATAAGGTGTGTGGCACTGTAATGATGGACAGGATAAGAATTCTATCGCATTCGTATTATCTAATTATAAATACTTTGTTTGTTTACAATATGTAATTGTGTTTGAACAGGTGAATTGGTTTGTCTTGATCCATTGTAGATAGAGGGTACAATATATCGGGTGTTTTATATTTACCGTTTTACTGTTACAACGTGGTTATGTAATCGGTACCCATGGGATCTTTATAAAAGCTCGTAACAACCCTAAATACTTTGTTACATAGGGTTAGGGTTATGAGTTATGGTTATAGGTTAGGGTTAGGACTAGGGTTAGGGTTATGAGTTATGGTTATAGGTTAGGGTTAGGACTAGGGTTAGGGCTAGAGTTAGGGTTATGAGTTATGGTTATAGGTTAGGGTTAGGACTAGGGTTAGGGCTAGGGTTAGGGTTATGAGTTATGGTTATAGGTTAGAGTTAGGACTAGGGTTAGGGCTAGGGTTAGGGTTATGAGTTATGGTTATAGGTTAGGGTTAGGACTAGGGTTAGGGCTAGAGTTAGGGTTATGAGTTATGGTTATAGGTTAGAGTTAGGACTAGGGTTAGGGCTAGGGTTAGGGTTATAAGTTATGGTTATAGGTTAGGGTTAGGACTAGGGTTAGGGCTAGGGTTAGGGTTATGAGTTATGGTTATAGGTTAGGGTTAGGACTAGGGTTAGGGCTAGGGTTAGGGTTATGAGTTATGGTTATAGGTTAGGGTTAGGACTAGGGTTAGGGCTAGAGTTAGGGTTATGAGTTATGGTTATAGGTTAGAGTTAGGACTAGGGTTAGGGCTAGGGTTAGGGTTATGAGTTATGGTTATAGGTTAGGGTTAGGACTAGGGTTAGGGCTAGGGTTAGGGTTATGAGTTATGGTTATAGGTTAGGGTTAGGACTAGGGTTAGGACTAGAGTTAGGGTTATGAGTTATGGTTATAGGTTAGGATTAGGACTAGGGTTAGGGCTAGAGTTAGGGTTATGAGTTATGGTTATAGGTTAGGGTTAGGACTAGGGTTAGGGCTAGGGTTAGGGTTATGAGTTATGGTTATAGGTTAGGGTTAGGACTAGGGTTAGGGCTAGAGTTAGGGTTATGAGTTATGGTTATAGGTTAGGGTTAGGACTAGGGTTAGGGCTAGAGTTAGGGTTATGAGTTATGGTTATAGGTTAGGGTTAGGACTAGGGTTAGGGCTAGAGTTAGGGTTATGAGTTATGGTTATAGGTTAGGGTTAGGACTAGGGTTAGGGCTAGAGTTAGGGTTATGAGTTATGGTTATAGGTTAGGATTAGGACTAGGGTTAGGGCTAGGGTTAGGGTTATAAGTTATGGTTATAGGTTAGGGTTAGGACTAGGGTTAGGGCTAGAGTTAGGGTTATGAGTTATGGTTATAGGTTAGGGTTAGGACTAGGGTTAGGGCTAGAGTTAGGGTTATGAGTTATGGTTATAGGTTAGGGTTAGGACTAGGGTTAGGGCTAGAGTTAGGGTTATGAGTTATGGTTATAGGTTAGGGTTAGGACTAGGGATAGGGCTAGAGTTAGGGTTATGAGTTATGGTTATAGGTTAGGGTTAGGACTAGGGTTAGGACTAGAGTTAGGGTTATGAGTTATGGTTATAGGTTAGGGTTAGGACTAGGGTTAGGGCTAGAGTTAGGGTTATGAGTTATGGTTATAGGTTAGGGTTAGGACTAGGGTTAGGGCTAGAGTTAGGGTTATGAGTTATGGTTATAGGTTAGGATTAGGACTAGGGTTAGGGCTAGAGTTAGGGTTATGAGTTATGGTTATAGATTAGGGTTAGGACTAGGGTTAGGGCTAGAGTTAGGGTTATGAGTTATGGTTATAGGTTAGGGTTAGGACTAGGGTTAGGGCTAGGGTTAGGGTTATGAGTTATGGTTATAGGTTAGAGTTAGGACTAGGGTTAGGGCTAGGGTTAGGGTTATGAGTTATGGTTATAGGTTAGGATTAGGACTAGGGTTAGGGCTAGGGTTAGGGTTATAAGTTATGGTTATAGGTTAGGGTTAGGACTAGGGTTAGGGCTAGAGTTAGGGTTATGAGTTATGGTTATAGGTTAGGGTTAGGACTAGGGTTAGGGCTAGAGTTAGGGTTATGAGTTATGGTTATAGGTTAGGGTTAGGACTAGGGTTAGGGCTAGAGTTAGGGTTATGAGTTATGGTTATAGGTTAGGGTTAGGACTAGGGTTAGGGCTAGAGTTAGGGTTATGAGTTATGGTTATAGGTTAGGATTAGGACTAGGGTTAGGGCTAGGGTTAGGGTTATAAGTTATGGTTATAGGTTAGGGTTAGGACTAGGGTTAGGGCTAGAGTTAGGGTTATGAGTTATGGTTATAGGTTAGGGTTAGGACTAGGGTTAGGGCTAGAGTTAGGGTTATGAGTTATGGTTATAGGTTAGGGTTAGGACTAGGGATAGGGCTAGAGTTAGGGTTATGAGTTATGGTTATAGGTTAGGGTTAGGACTAGGGTTAGGGCTAGAGTTAGGGTTATGAGTTATGGTTATAGGTTAGGGTTAGGACTAGGGTTAGGACTAGAGTTAGGGTTATGAGTTATGGTTATAGGTTAGGGTTAGGACTAGGGTTAGGGCTAGAGTTAGGGTTATGAGTTATGGTTATAGGTTAGGGTTAGGACTAGGGTTAGGACTAGAGTTAGGGTTATGAGTTATGGTTATAGGTTAGAGTTAGGACTAGGGTTAGGGCTAGAGTTAGGGTTATGAGTTATGGTTATAGGTTAGGATTAGGACTAGGGTTAGGGCTAGGGTTAGGGTTATGAGTTATGGTTATAGGTTAGGGTTAGGACTAGGGTTAGGGCTAGAGTTAGGGTTATGAGTTATGGTTATAGGTTAGAGTTAGGACTAGGGTTAGGGCTAGGGTTAGGGTTATGAGTTATGGTTATAGGTTAGGATTAGGACTAGGGTTAGGGCTAGGGTTAGGGTTATGAGTTATGGTTATAGGTTAGGATTAGGACTAGGGTTAGGGCTAGGGTTAGGGTTATGAGTTATGGTTATAGGTTAGGGTTAGGACTAGGGTTAGGGCTAGGGTTAGGGTTATGAGTTATGGTTATAGGTTAGGGTTAGGACTAGGGTTAGGACTAGAGTTAGGGTTATGAGTTATGGTTATAGGTTAGGATTAGGACTAGGGTTAGGGCTAGAGTTAGGGTTATGAGTTATGGTTATAGGTTAGGGTTAGGACTAGGGTTAGGGCTAGGGTTAGGGTTATGAGTTATGGTTATAGGTTAGGGTTAGGACTAGGGTTAGGGCTAGAGTTAGGGTTATGAGTTATGGTTATAGGTTAGGGTTAGGACTAGGGTTAGGGCTAGAGTTAGGGTTATGAGTTATGGTTATAGGTTAGGGTTAGGACTAGGGTTAGGGCTAGAGTTAGGGTTATGAGTTATGGTTATAGGTTAGGGTTAGGACTAGGGTTAGGGCTAGAGTTAGGGTTATGAGTTATGGTTATAGGTTAGGATTAGGACTAGGGTTAGGGCTAGGGTTAGGGTTATAAGTTATGGTTATAGGTTAGGGTTAGGACTAGGGTTAGGGCTAGAGTTAGGGTTATGAGTTATGGTTATAGGTTAGGGTTAGGACTAGGGTTAGGGCTAGAGTTAGGGTTATGAGTTATGGTTATAGGTTAGGGTTAGGACTAGGGTTAGGGCTAGAGTTAGGGTTATGAGTTATGGTTATAGGTTAGGGTTAGGACTAGGGTTAGGGCTAGAGTTAGGGTTATGAGTTATGGTTATAGGTTAGGGTTAGGACTAGGGTTAGGACTAGAGTTAGGGTTATGAGTTATGGTTATAGGTTAGGGTTAGGACTAGGGTTAGGGCTAGAGTTAGGGTTATGAGTTATGGTTATAGGTTAGGGTTAGGACTAGGGTTAGGGCTAGAGTTAGGGTTATGAGTTATGGTTATAGGTTAGGATTAGGACTAGGGTTAGGGCTAGAGTTAGGGTTATGAGTTATGGTTATAGATTAGGGTTAGGACTAGGGTTAGGGCTAGAGTTAGGGTTATGAGTTATGGTTATAGGTTAGGGTTAGGACTAGGGTTAGGGCTAGGGTTAGGGTTATGAGTTATGGTTATAGGTTAGAGTTAGGACTAGGGTTAGGGCTAGGGTTAGGGTTATGAGTTATGGTTATAGGTTAGGATTAGGACTAGGGTTAGGGCTAGGGTTAGGGTTATAAGTTATGGTTATAGGTTAGGGTTAGGACTAGGGTTAGGGCTAGAGTTAGGGTTATGAGTTATGGTTATAGGTTAGGGTTAGGACTAGGGTTAGGGCTAGAGTTAGGGTTATGAGTTATGGTTATAGGTTAGGGTTAGGACTAGGGTTAGGGCTAGAGTTAGGGTTATGAGTTATGGTTATAGGTTAGGGTTAGGACTAGGGTTAGGGCTAGAGTTAGGGTTATGAGTTATGGTTATAGGTTAGGATTAGGACTAGGGTTAGGGCTAGGGTTAGGGTTATAAGTTATGGTTATAGGTTAGGGTTAGGACTAGGGTTAGGGCTAGAGTTAGGGTTATGAGTTATGGTTATAGGTTAGGGTTAGGACTAGGGTTAGGGCTAGAGTTAGGGTTATGAGTTATGGTTATAGGTTAGGGTTAGGACTAGGGTTAGGGCTAGAGTTAGGGTTATGAGTTATGGTTATAGGTTAGGGTTAGGACTAGGGTTAGGGCTAGAGTTAGGGTTATGAGTTATGGTTATAGGTTAGGGTTAGGACTAGGGTTAGGACTAGAGTTAGGGTTATGAGTTATGGTTATAGGTTAGGGTTAGGACTAGGGTTAGGGCTAGAGTTAGGGTTATGAGTTATGGTTATAGGTTAGGGTTAGGACTAGGGTTAGGACTAGAGTTAGGGTTATGAGTTATGGTTATAGGTTAGAGTTAGGACTAGGGTTAGGGCTAGAGTTAGGGTTATGAGTTATGGTTATAGGTTAGGATTAGGACTAGGGTTAGGGCTAGGGTTAGGGTTATGAGTTATGGTTATAGGTTAGGGTTAGGACTAGGGTTAGGGCTAGAGTTAGGGTTATGAGTTATGGTTATAGGTTAGAGTTAGGACTAGGGTTAGGGCTAGGGTTAGGGTTATGAGTTATGGTTATAGGTTAGGATTAGGACTAGGGTTAGGGCTAGGGTTAGGGTTATGAGTTATGGTTATAGGTTAGGATTAGGACTAGGGTTAGGGCTAGGGTTAGGGTTATGAGTTATGGTTATAGGTTAGGATTAGGACTAGGGTTAGGGCTAGGGTTAGGGTTATGAGTTATGGTTATAGGTTAGGATTAGGACTAGGGTTAGGACTAGGGTTAGGGTTATGAGTTATGGTTATAGGTTAGGGTTAGGACTAGGGTTAGGGCTAGAGTTAGGGTTATGAGTTATGGTTATAGGTTAGAGTTAGGACTAGGGTTAGGGCTAGGGTTAGGGTTATGAGTTATGGTTATAGGTTAGGATTAGGACTAGGGTTAGGGCTAGAGTTAGGGTTATGAGTTATGGTTATAGGTTAGGATTAGGACTAGGGTTAGGGCTAGGGTTAGGGTTATGAGTTATGGTTATAGGTTAGGATTAGGACTAGGGTTAGGGCTAGAGTTAGGGTTATGAGTTATGGTTATAGGTTAGGATTAGGACTAGGGTTAGGGCTAGAGTTAGGGTTATGAGTTATGGTTATAGGTTAGGATTAGGACTAGGGTTAGGACTAGAGTTAGGGTTATGAGTTATGGTTATAGGTTAGGATTAGGACTAGGGTTAGGGCTAGAGTTAGGGTTATGAGTTATGGTTATAGGTTAGGATTAGGACTAGGGTTAGGGTTAGAGTTAGGGTTATGAGTTATGGTTATAGGTTAGGATTAGGACTAGGGTTAGGGCTAGAGTTAGGGTTATGAGTTATGGTTATAGGTTAGGATTAGGACTAGGGTTAGGGCTAGAGTTAGGGTTATGAGTTATGGTTATAGGTTAGGATTAGGACTAGGGTTAGGGCTAGAGTTAGGGTTATGAGTTATGGCTATAGGTTAGGATTAGGACTAGGGTTAGGGTTAGAGTTAGGGTTATGAGTTATGGTTATAGGTTAGGATTAGGACTAGGGTTAGGGCTAGAGTTAGGGTTATGAGTTATGGTTATAGGTTAGGATTAGGACTAGGGTTAGGGCTAGAGTTAGGGTTATGAGTTATGGTTATAGGTTAGGGTTAGGACTAGGGTTAGGGCTAGAGTTATGGTTATGAGTTATGGCTATAGGTTAGGATTAGGACTAGGGTTAGGGCTAGAGTTAGGGTTATGAGTTATGGCTATGGGTTAGAGTTAGGACTAGGGTTAGGGCTAGAGTTAGGGTTATGAGTTATGGTTATGGGTTAGGGTTAGGGTTAGGACTATGGTTAGGGCTAGACTTAGGGTTACAATCGGTACCCATAGGATCGGTATAAAACCTCGTAACATACTACTGATGTTTGCTGCTAACAATTGCAACGAAAATAATGCTACCCAAGTTAAAACTTTATGCAAATTATGAATTATTTCGATTCTAGTAGGGAAAATTTGAAATATAACGAAATCCACTAACTTTCTTTTTACAGTTGTTTTTTTCGTATATAGACGGTGTTGCAATTAAGTTACTAAACCGTGGGTTCCTAGTGGTCAAGTTGAAGTCATCACTTCGAAAGTTTTACGATCGCCACCATGACTTGGTGAACCATTACGGCATATCTATGTAACAAATGACCACTAATATGTTCTGTTTGTGGTAATCACAATGCGGGTCCTTTCCTCATTCATGACTTATCACCGGATGTGCAATAAGAGGAGCACGACGGATTTTACAAGTAGAGCAGGAACTGTTTACCCGTCCGGAGCACCTGAGTTCACCACCGGTGTTTTGTGTAGACTTTCATAGATCATTGTTTGTCTTTTTTTTTCTTTTGACCATTGTATTGTCTGTCCTTCGATTTACGATTTTTTATTTCCAATTTAGTATTTTCGAACTTATCTTTCTGGTGTAAAATAAGCTGAATCGATTTCTAAACACAAATGTACATGTATATCCTTTTACATCGAAGTTACATGTATTGGCCCAAGATTGTGTATCAATTTGTCAACATCAGTCACGGGTTCATAGATAATCTCTATTAAAGACAGATATTCGTCAACCTGATTTAGAGTTATCGATAAAGAAAACGACATGAACTCATGAAAATATAAATATTCTACATAAAATGGCACGGTTCTTAGTGGTGGAAAGGGAATATTCAAATACTGAGAACGCGGAAATTTGCACCTTTTAGCTCCAAACCACCGCCCATTTTTTTTTGCTTACGCCCCCACCCCTAACTCCAAACATGATGGATCCCCTGAATAAGGGACATTTCAGTAAGCTCGAGGAATTATGACTACAAAACATGTCAGTACATGTACCTGTTGAGAAATTATTTTTGATATTTTATCTTGTACATGCATGTTAGCAAATCACTAATAAAAAAATGTTCTTTTAAGACTGCAAGCTTAAACATTCAAGCAACACCTGCATATGGAAAATATATCTCTCAGCTGATATGATGTTCCTGAGATTTTGTTTATTATAATGATTTCCTTGAAATGGGATTGTTGATAACAAGGAAGTCATTTTAAAAGCGAATGCTCCTAGTTGTAATCTGAGTTGGGGTCATCAATTCGAAAATGTTTCTTGTCTAACCGTTACGGAATGTCGGTGACCACGGATCTGTTCCTTTTGTCTTGGTCACAATCAATGCCTATCAACACTAACGGTATGAGTTCGAACCACGTTTATGACGGTGTACTTGATACTACATTATGTGATAAAGTTTGTCAGTGACTTGCGACAGAAAGGTGGTTTTCTCCGGGTACTCTTGTTTCCTCCACCAATAAAACTGACCGCCACGTTGTAACTGAAATATTGTTGAAATTGGCGTTAAACACCATAACCCTAGATCGTCCTTCTTTCATCATTCATGACCTATCACCGAATATGTCTTATCACTGATTTTTAACATAAATAACACGATGGTGGGTTCAACAGCAGTGGAGCAGGTACTGTTTACCTTTCCTGTTATTCCGGAGCACCTAAATTCACGTTTTAGTCGGATTCAACCTTTTTCTTTCCGTGTAATATTTTGCGGACCATTGGAGGCCTTCGTGGTCGTGATCATATGGTAGTTGGATTTAAAACTACCTATGTAATCAGTGCCTATCACCACTAAAGTTGCGAGTTCAAATCCAGCTCATGGCGAGGTGTACTGGATGCAACATTATGTGATAAAGTTTGTCAATGACTAGCAGAAGGTTGGTGGTTTTCTCCGGGTACTCCGGTTTCCTCCAACAATAAAACTGGCCCTCTACGATATAACTGAAATATTGTTGAAAGTGGCGTTAAACACCATAATCGTGTGGACTATGATTTGTCTTCATGTCATTTTTCTTTTGACCATTAAATTGTCTACCATTCTTACAAACGCGCGTAACGGAATACCCATAATAACGCGCCATATTTAGGTATGCATAACGTCATAAGTTACGACATCCTGAAGTAATTTCAAATTCAATCGACATCTTAGTTCACTGTAGAACAGTACATTCATCAAACTTTAATATTAATATTGCGGATCTAGCCTGTTTGACTATTATCTATGCTCAAAGGTGGCATAATAATTACAACAACAAATTACTAGAAAGGATATCCAAGACGAGGTAACCGGACGTGATAGAAATTCTATTTGAAACCGAGCTAAAAAAAATTAAAACATTTTTAGGTTTAATACCGATATTAATGATCCGGTCCATAAAATCGATATTGATATTAATATCAGACCACTGGAATCTTACAGTGAAATGTATCTTTATTGAGTGATTGATTGTTGCTTAATGCCAAGTGAGCAATTTGTCAGCTATATCCTGACAAGAATAAGTTGTATTTTGATGAGATTATAATGGCGATGTCCGCTGTGTGCTAGACCAACATGCTTATTTAGATTTCTATGGTGCTAGCTTACTGAAACAAGTCCGTGTGTATTGATCATACTCCTTAATGCTGCGTGCTTATCAGAGAAGCAGCAAATACCAATGTTATATGTCTTTGGTTTGATCCGACCTGGGATCGAACACACGACCAACTGCACTAGAGGCAGGCACGTTATGACTACAATATGAGAAAAATATTGAAGTATAGATAGACTTTTAACCTGAAAATGTAGTGCACCCCTGAGGCGGTAAGAAAATCTGGTATTCCATGATGAACCCTACCACAAAATTTCAGCCATACAGTGAATCTTATAAAATATGGTTTTCTGACTGATCAATAAAAATAAAATTCAGTGGTCTAAAATTAGTTAAATTCTTTTCGCTCCATGTTATCAAATAAAGTTCATTCTCCGCCAACACATTGAATCTGTGTTTTTACCGTTTGTCACCTGACATGACTATTGTATGAAGCGTGATGATATATTAAATATTCACCAGTATATGACGGCTATGCTAATAAATGGCATGCGCCTTCGCAGTTGAGATCGTGTTCATTTCCTGAACGTTGATGTTTGTTCGGTAATGTCCTTTGCTCTATAAATAGATCTAGTATCATTGTTTTTGTGGTTAGCTATGGATCGTTACTGTTTAATTTCATATTTTCCAAAATTACGTTTTTATTGTAACCACTTCATTCGTGGACATTGAATAGAAAATTAGTCAATAATATCCATATCTCGTAAATACAAGGTCAAAACGTCAAATACTTTTGTTTGTTTGTTTGTTTGTTTGTTTCGTTCTGATATTAACACTGTGAGTCGTATTTGATTGATTGATTGATTGATTGATTGATTGATTGATTGATTGATTGATTTATCTTGAGGTAAAGCAAGTAGTATTTCACCTATTTTCACGACGAGAGCAAATTTACAGACAACAAATCATGTGTTATATAGATGAACGGTTACATTGGGAAGGGCATTGGGTGAATGTTTTAATAGCCACAAGTTATATAGTCGATAGTGGGTAGAGATAGAAAATATTGCCTTGCAAAGGACCATCGACGACCATTCCAAACAAGATGTCTGCTGCACCGAATTGTCTTTTACGTGCCACGAGCGCGACACTCTCCAACAACGCAACTCTTATTTATTATTCAGTCCTAATTGTAAGTTGTGAATTGTTCCCGCACAACTAGCGGGCATCCTTTTCATGGGTATTGTACACCGCAGCGGAGAAACAATGTTCCGGCTATTTCCATTCCATGATCGTTGTTAACTAGGGGACAATCATTTTTGAAATCCAAACGTTGATATACTGATCCCCCAATAAAATTTCCAATAACTGTATTCTATTTAAGGGGATACTTAATTGTAATGATCTACAGTTTATTTTTCTCTTAAACTTTAACATATTGTTAATTTATGTATGAACTTTCTAAATCTGCAATAAAATGTACACCTTAGAGTGATCGTTTTTGAGATTTTTGAGGAATTTTTTTTTCGAAAAAATGACGAAACAGAATTTTATGATATTTCCGTTATTCTATAAATTTTGGAGAATTAGTTAAACTTTTAGGAATGAAGAACGTGCTTCTGTTTATTAACTGTTGATATGTAATTTTATGTCATGTGCTGTAATAAGATTTTTTTCCCCTAATAAATTGATAAAAAGTCACTTTAAATTGTCATCTGGCTGTGGAATTTTACAAAATATATTACAATGTCATTATAAAATATATTACATGTCATTGCAAATATATTACAAAGTCATTACAAAATATAATACCGAATGTCATTTCAAAATATATTACAATGTCATTACAAAATATATTACAATGATCATTGCAAAATATATTACAATATCATTAATAAATATATTACAGTGTCATTACAAATATATGACAATGTCATTACAAATATATTACAATGTCATTCTGTTAAGCAGTTGTACATATTGAAATATTGTGTAAGAAGCACGTTTAGTGCAATAAGGGAAATATATAATATATATAGAACGAGGTGGCACCGTGGTCGTGATCGTATGGTAGTTGAATTTACAACTATCTGTGTAATCAGTGCCTATCGCCACTAAAATTGTGAGTTTGAATCCCGTTCATGGTGAGTTGTACTCGATACAACATTATGTGATAAAATTTGTCAGTGACTTACGACAGGTCGGTGATTTTTTTCTTGGTACTCGAGTTTTCTCCACCAATAAAACTGACCGCCACGATATAACTGGAATATTGTTGAAAGTGGCATTAAACACTATAAACCAACTATATACAACGAGATACCAATTAAAGTGATTATAAAGGGAAAAAAATGTTTTTGAGGCATATGACCTAAATATAAATATCAACAGTTATAGAACAAAAAAAACATTCTTCATTACTTCATGTTACACTAATACTACAAAGTTTCAAAGAAAAACAAAAATATCATAAAAATGGACGTTTCTTCATTTTTCGCCAATCTTCATACTCAAAAATCGCGAAAATTATATCATATAATTAAAATGATTTTCCCTCGATAAGCAACCACCTTGATCCAAGAAGTAGTATATTCGTTCTGAAAGAGACACATGATACACTATCTTCGAGGGACCGTCGTGGTCGTGATCGTATGCTAGTTGGCTTTACAATTACCTATGCAATCTGATTATCACTACTAACGTTGTGAATTCGAATCCCGCTCAGGCGAGGTGTACTCGATACAACATTATGCGATAAAGTTTGTCAGGGTCTTGCGACAGATCGGGGTTTTTCTTCGGGTACTCCGGTTTCCTTCACCAATAAAACTGACCGCCACGATATAACTGAAATATTGTTGAAAAGTGTCGTTAAACACCATAAACAAACTATATACAACGAGATACCAATTTAAAATGAATATAAAGGAAAACACATTGTTTTGCGGCATATGACATAAATTAAAATATCAACAGTTATAAAGCAAAAAAACATTCTTCATCCCTTCAAGTTAAACTAATTTTACAAAATTTTAAAGAAAAACATAAATATTATAAAATTTGAAGATTCTTCATTTTTTCGCCAATTTTCATTCTCAAAATTCTTATCAATTTATATCATAAAAATATGATTGATTTATTTATTTATTGATTGGTGCTTAACGCCACTTCTAGAACTATTTCACTAATATCGTGGCGTTCATAAAATACAATGATTTCCCCTTAATAAGCAACTATCTTGTACATGGATCCAAGAAGTAGTACATTCGGTTTGAAGGAGGTACAGCTCCATTAATATCTTCCATATTTAAATTTGGACAACAGACATTAATGTCAGATTTAAAAAAAATATATCACCATCTGTATTATACGAAGCCCGTTTAGCGTTATAGGAGAAATTTATATTTTTTGTTTATATGTTTTATAAGTTTCAAAGTTGTGCGCACAAGATTCAAAGTTCAATGGTTTGAGGTCAGAGCTGGATTGGGTTACACAAACCTCAATAACATAAAATTTAAGTCTCAATTAAACCTGAAGTGTAAATTAAATTCATGTACATTTCAAGTAAATTTAAGTGTCAATTAAGTTTTAATTGACATTTGATTTTAATTGAGGGATGTGCAGCCCAGTTGTTTGTTCTGTTGATATTGGTGGAATTGTTGACAATTACTGTTTAAACTTTTTCACACTTTCTTTTTTGGCATCAAAAGGAACTAAATGGAAATTATGGTTCATAATCTAAATATACATTCTGATTTGTTCTAAGACTTCATAAATCTTGCGTACTTCTGATTACACGTGGATTTTCACACGGAACTGTTGCCGTATTTAGCTTGGTCAAGAAAGTCACAAGATAATAATTATTGTTTAATCGTATCATCCAGGTGGTTCGATGATAAAAATAATTTGCTCAAATTGATATCGAATTTTGTCACAAATTTAGAACCAAAATAATTAGCCAATCTACGGATAAAACGAAGTAACGAATGACGCAGAATGTGACCGTTTAAATCGTACAGATTAAACAGGGTTATTTTAATTAAATCAGACCTAATACCATAAAAAGAGTTGAAGTGACGTAGAATGACCACTAACCTTAATTTGCAAACAAAACAATGACTGTTTAAGGGGTACTATCGATATCTTGGTGTGTCACGTACTTCAAATTTTGTTGTGATTTTAGTTGATTTTTCTAAGTGTTCCTTATCTAAGCAAATATTAGAATAGACTTGGGACAATAATTGGACAAATCTGCAGTTTGTCCACTCCTACTTATTAACCATATTTGGGGGATAACAATTTTAGACGCAGATAATGCTATTTTTATCAATTAATTCAAATTTTGTATAAATATGGAAAATTTTCGCTCTTTTTCAATTAAACGTAGAACTGACAAATTGGTAGTATCCCTCCCAAAAACACAGCTATTTCGTAAGTACATTTTAATTTTTTTAATTTTTAACTGTTATTAAATATCTATTTGCTTGAAAATATTTAATAGATTAGAAATTCAATATATTCGTAGGCATGTTAATATGTAATTCTATATTTCCTTAGAAATATATTCAGATTTTATTATTTATTTTTTTTGTTGGTTTATATGTTTTTTTTAAATTCTAAATGTTATTTCCATTAAAAAGATAAAATGTGTGCTGTTTAATCTACAATTTTCAGCTTTTATGTTATTTATTTAAAATAAACTATGCATATTTTATTTTCGGTTAGAATTGTTTTTCCATTATAAAAAAAAAGGCATAAAAAGCAGCAAAATCCTCATTGTTATTGTAAAACCTTTTTCACATAATTGCTTGGAAATGCCTTTTCTTAATACCATTACGGACAAAAGAAATTATGAACTTCACCATGCCATCGAAACGTTGTGGTTAATGTTGTATTATTGGGAAGTTTGGGACTTAGCAGTCACTCTCAATTAATCCGCAAAATGCTCCGACCTAATAACTCCGCCTCGATTTCTATCATGGAATATGGTTTTGAAATTTTACATAATTTGAAACAGCTTTAAAAGATGCTTTAAAAATATATTTCTTAACTATTTTGACATGATCTTTAGTACTTTCGTCGTTTTACGTTATTGAATTTTGGAACTATTTGCAGTGCATGCCTGTCGTACGCGTGTGTCCAAATACAGACATGTTTGGAACCATGTCATAAACACGACCACCAATCGCTCTAAATCATATCCAAGTTATATGAATAAAAATTATTTAGAGGAACTTTCGGATATGACGAAAAGGACCTAAGGCAGGATCATGCAAAAAGGTAAGTCCAGTATTTTCTGCAAAATAAACCTTTTTCTAAAAATCAAAGAATGTCATTCGACCCTTTTATAATTTGTTTTTATCTACCGATTGCCTTTTACGTTAATTCGTCAGTAGAACTTTTCTCCCGCAAACATCCATTGGGTTTTGAGATTTTTTATTCAATCAACGATAGATTTCTCATATAAAACCACGCTTTGCTGTCTTTTCTTTAGCTGGATCGACTGAAAATCACCCCTGGTTTTTATCACGCCCCTCAACTATAAACAGTATTGCTCCTTTCCTGAAAAAACGGCACATTATTGACATGGTATGATTTAGATGTACTAACTTGACTTGGAGGAACTTGATGTGCCTTGGAGGAAATGACACGAAAGCGTGGTTTTATATGAGAAATCTATCGTTGATTGAATCAAAAATCTCAGAACCCAATGGATGTTTGCGGGAGAAAAGTTCTACTGACGAATTAACGTAAAAGACAATCGGTAGATAAAAACAAATTATAAAAGGGTCGAATGACATTCTTTGATTTTTAGAAAAAGGTTTATTTTGCAGAAAATACTGGACTTACCTTTTTGTATGATCCTGCCTTGAGTCCTCCTCGTCATATCCGAAAGTTCCTCTAAGCAATTTTTATTCATATCATTTGGATATGATTTAGAGCGATTGGGGGCCGTGATAAAGGCGGATTTTTTTTAGCAAAAAACTATTGATCTTTTATTTTTCTTTAGACGTTTAATTTGAATTTATTTATATTTTTCATCTTGTAATTTCTTAAAATCGATTATGGTTAGCTGACTTTACCTTCAACATTGCTGCACATTATTATACAATATTGATTTGATAAGACATAGTTTTATTTCTACTCTCCCCATATTTACAAAGCGTTGAAAATAAATATACAGTCCTCTTTATCTTAAAAGTAATTATATAAAAGTGTCGTTTTATATCAAATGAGAACGGTCTTCTAATTTCAACTACAGTAGCTCAATCTATTATTTTATCTTATCCCGTGTTCTAATTTTAATCGGGGTGTATACGTAATGGTTAGCGTGCTCGCCTCGAATGCGGAAAATCGTGGGTTCGAGTGAAACCAAAGACTATAAAATTGTATCTGTTGCTTCTCCGCTAAGCACGCAGCATTAAGGAGAAAGAGCAAAGACGGGTTGACTCGGAATCAGGATAATGTGTCCGAGTGGGGCGACATGTCTATCCGCAGACTGCTGTTTCAGTGAACTATCACTTATAAAAAATCCAACCAAGCGTGTTCGTCTAGTACAAAGCGGCCTTATCATCATATCATGGAAAATTAACTTGTACTCGCCATGACATAGATGAAAAATTGTTGAGTTGGCGTTAAACAAAAATCGCTCTCTCACTCTTAAAAGTAATTATAAAAAGTGCCCGTTTTGAATCAAATAAGAACGGTCTTCTGGTTTCAACTACAATACTCAGTCTATTAATTTTTTTTATTCCTTAATCCATTTGGCGTTTAACAGCGATCACTCACTCACTTGTATGGTAGAATGATTGATTTCTGTTGCCAAATTTTATTGAGAATTTTTTTTTACTGTGAAGTGCTAAATATAAATAACCTGTAGCCCTTTTCACAAAAATTCTTACGATAAAACATTGTAAGTGTAAAACTAAGATTAAAAAGAGTTTCCCAAAAATACTTACGATAATCTTAAGTGTAAAAATAGTTCTAACTTTATGTGTAAAACTTCCCTGTCGTAAGTGTAACATTTTGATCGTTAGAGAAATATTTGTCTTATCTTTTATCGTAAGTGAAAAAATAAAATAAAAAGATGGGCGATGCATGGCGCTTCGGCTTGAAAATGAGAAAGCAATTCACCGTTAGCGCATTTTCTCTGACCGTATGACAAACCTTATTACACATATTGATAAATGTTTATTGAAATAAATCTGGTTTAATACAAACAGACGTGATATTGTTGTTAACTCCTTTTTGGCGTGACTAATAACAGAGTCTATAACGATGCATTCCGTACATTTAACTTTTCAATGCAGCAAAGTGTATCGTTTACATATTAACACGCAACTACCATATAACACAACAAAATCAGGATAATTCTTTCAATTTTAGGTTTCAAAATTGGGAACGGTCGACAATTGAAAAGACTACTTACAAACATAGGGAGAATTCTTCTTTTCCCTTATTAATTTTTTTTTAATAAAACACGAATAGGGATTTTCTTCTAGACATCAACTCCGCTTACACAAGCTTTGTATGAACAGCCGTTATAGAAGTTTCTGGATGCAATAATATCGTTTCGATATTGCTTTTATATTTATAATATAATTTATTAATTTCTGGGAACTTCGATGATCATCGGACACTCCGGTAATACATGTGTACATTTTTCTGTTATATTAATATATAACAGAGATATTTTTCGTCTTCATGATTGATCAATGATAAGCACATCTTAATTTGGGTTATCTGAAAAAAAATCGGGATAAATTTTTCATCAGTAAAAGATTAAAGCTTTCCTTTAATTTTACTTTCATACGTTTCAAGTTTTACTACATGGATAAATAGTTTTAAACCATAGAACATCGTGTAATTTACTTCAAATTTATCAAAATAGCTATATATATTTATGAAATCGTTGCTAAATCAAACTCATTGAGATTGTTTAATACAAAAAATATACCAAACATATATATATTCCTTCCTCTTGTAAAGTTTTATTAAAAATCTTTAATGATTCGACAACAAGCAGAATAAATATTACTAATTTGTTCTAGAAAGATAATTGACTTGAATTTTAATAAAGATGGCATGTTACATAAAAAAATTCATTGTTAATTGTGTTCCAACACTGATTTTTTTAAATATGCATCATAACTTCTTGTTACTTGTGATTTTCAATCGGACGGCTTGTTTGTGTAAATGCAGACGCGATAGAAGACCCGTTGTTATGGTAACATCATAGCATAAAAAATGCTTATATTAGTGCCGGGAATGTTTTATAGAATATGCTTATTTTTAAAAAAAATTGTATGAGCGTAAGAAACACTTTAGAATTTCGCATTTCAAAATTTTTTAAATGTCATTCGTTAGTTCGATTTAAATACTTTCCTTAGTTTGTGTACATTCTCTGAGACTGTCTGTGATAAAGGGACCACTTTGGTCTTCTTGTGCTTTATGTTTTCTTAGAAATCGTAGTTCAGATAATATTGAAAACAATACAAAGACATTGTTCAATGAAAATGAAACTAGGTTGCTAAGGAAGATGGTTTATGGTGTTTAACGCCCCTTTCAACAGTATTTCAGTTATATCGTGGCGGCGAGTTTCATTGGTGGAGGAAACAGGAGTACCCGGAAAAAACCACCGACCTGTCGCAAGTCACTGACAAACTTTATCATATAATGTTGAATCGAGCACACCTAAGGAAGAATTTTTTTTTATCGTAAGTGTTTTTTTTGTCGTAAGATAATCTTTGTGAAAATGACTTAAAGGAATTGTCGTAGTATTAATCGTAAGTGAAAAAGTTAAGATTATACTTACGAATTTTTGTGAAAAGGGCTACTGACCCGGCAGTTTACAAAGAGAAATGTTGGTAAAATTTGAAGACAAAATACCGATTTTTCATGTACAAAAAGAAATACCGTATTTAGGGTTGTATAATGCGCAGGATTTTGCCCAGATTCTTTATTTTGTAGGAGGGGTGCGCATTATAAACAGGAACAATGTGTTTCACTCTTTCCCAGACCGGGAAATCACATGTCTGCCATGTTTTTTGTTTACTATTATCAACATGCAAAGTTAAATATTTCATCATATGAAAAAACACCAATAAAACCCAACACATTTAATATTTTGCAACTTTATTGAAGATGAAAAGAGATAAATGGTTCTTAAATTCTCCCAGCAAATGAAACATGCTCAAAGGACTGAAAACTATATACGATTGATATTTAATTCTTACATTTCCGACGACGATTTTTTTCAAAAATCCATGAGCATTATAGACACGAACTAGTTTTTTTTCTGCAGATTTTCAAGGCCAAGAGAGGGTGCGCATTATGCACCAATGCGCATTATGCAACCCTAAATACGATACGGTAAGCCGATTTGTGTTTCGTGTGAAAAAAAAACTGGCTGGGGAGGGGGGAACATAACCCCTCCACCTAAAAGGTAAATAGTCGGTTCCTAAGTGGATAAATCAGATTGTGCGACAAGGTGAAAGACAATAGTAGCGGGTATAAAATTGCTAAAAAATATTTTGCTTACAATAAATAAAATACGAAAAGCGTGGGACAAAATATATGTTTAGAAAATGTATTTATACCATAAATAATCGTGTTTTGTTGTATAGTTGGTATATCTTGAACAAGAAATTTTTATTCTATAGTTGGTCATTTCTTTATCAAGAAAATAAAAATCTTAATATTATTTTACGGACTGACATCGGAGTAGTAGCAGTTGTACAGACCAGAAAAATGAAGAAGAAAAAACATGTGGAAGATTAAACATGTGACTAAATTCATAAAACTTGATATATCACTTTTCGGGAAAAAAACAGGATTTCTTATTCGGAAGGATTTTTTTAACCTTACACAATACATCTCCCTGCAATCCGTTCTATAATTAGGTTTAACGTCTCTTTCAACAATGTTTAAGCTATATCGTGGTGGTAAGTTTTATTGGTATAGGAAATCGGATACCCAAGAAAACCACGAACCTATGACATGTCATTGACAAATTGTATCACACCAGGTTGTATCGAGTACACCTCGCCACGTGTGAGTATCACACTTCACGTATTTAGTGACACCTCTGTCATGGTAATCATAAACAATTCATCCGATTAAATAGGTACATTCAAATTCAACTGCCATATGATAGCGGCCACGACTATATAATAGATTTCGATTTATTTAAAGTAAATAATGTTGAAAAAATAATGTTCTAAGTACATTGTATGCTTAGCCCTGTACTAATTCTGATTTATTTTTCATTACAGAAAATGATAAAAAGCTTGATTTTCGTTCTCTTAGTCGCTCAACTCTGCATGAGTGTGTCAGCGACCTGTCAAATGAATTGTGGGCGAAAATTCACAGATAATTTGAACTACTGCAAATCAAAGGGCTCATCAGACGACATATGCAACACCAAAGCAACCACGCTTATGATAGCTTGTTTGAAACGCTGTAGTATGGGCTGATTCTCACGACGTTGAATATCTTCGTAGATCTCTTTTGTTAGCTGACGAATACAATAACTCTATGGAACAGAACTCAATTCCAAACATTTGACAATTAAACATGTGTTTAGCTCAGTTACCGACGATTATGAATGTGTTCATATTATTTAATTTATTTTTAAACGACGATCTTCTTTAAGAAGAAGAAAAGGACTCAACATATCCTTTGCTTTGTTGAATAAAAAAGTGTTTTCCAGTCAAATTAATTTGTTTAATGTTCTGTCTTGCCAACGCCATGCTTTCATAATACTTTTTTTCTTATTGAAAAATATATGTAGCTTTAAGAAAAGTTTCAAGATATCAAAGGGGTATTCATCAGAAGCCGTAAGAAAAGTTTGAAGATGCCAAAGGGATAATCATCAGAAGGCGTAAATGGAAGAACGACAGACAATACAGTGGTCAATAGAAAAAAGGACAAAAGAACAAACAATGATCTACAATGCACTACACAGAAAACGAAAGATTGAGCCCCACGAACCCCACTAAAATACGGGGGTGAACTTCGCCCACTAGTGACACCCGTTATGTCACTGTTAAATGACATTAACACCATCTGATGGAAATCGTGTTGGACACCTAAATACGTAAATAAATACAAATAACATAAATAAAACAATAACCCTCTACAAAACAAATGGTAGTAAAAACGACTCGAACATCGTTTTTACGCGGGCATCACAACACGGAACTAAGCACCCCACTAAGCTTCTACACAAGTTCAGAACTGCCCATGCAATCAACAACACGGAACTAAACACCCCACTAAACGGCTACACAAGTTCAGAACTGCCCATACAATCAACAACACGGAACTAAACACACCACTAAACGTCTACACAAGTTCAGAACTGCCCATACAATCAACAACACGGAAATAAACACCCCTATAAACGTCTACACAAGTTCAGAACTGCCCATACAATCAACAACACGGAAATAAACACCCCTATAAACGGCTACACAAGTTCAGAACTGCCCATACAATCAACAACTCGGAATTAAACACCACAATAAATGTCTACATAAGTTCAGAACTGCCCATACAATTAACAACACGGAACTAAGCACCCCACTAAACGTCTACACAAGTTCAGAACTGCCCATACAATCAACAACTCGGAACTAAACACCCCAATAAACGGCTACACAAGTTCAGAACTGCCCATCCAATCAACAACACGGAACTAAACACCCCAATAAACGTCCACAAAAGCTCAGAACTGCCCATACAATCAACAACACGAACTAAACACCACAATAAACGTCTACACAAGTTCAGAACTGCCCATACAATCAACAACTCGGAACTAAACACAACAATAAACGTCTACACAAGTTCAGAACTGCCCATTCAATCAACAACACGGAAATAAAAACCCCAATAAACGTCTACACAAGTTCAGAACTGACTATACAATCAACAACACGGAACTAAGCACACCACTAAACGTCTACACAAGTTCAGAACTGCCCATGCAATCAACAACACGGAACTAAACACACCACTAAGCGTCAACACAAGATCAGAACTGCCCATACAATCAACAACACGGAAATAAACACCACAATAAACGGCTACACAAGTTCAGAACTGCCCATACAATCAACAACACGGAACTAAACACACCACTCAGCGTCTACACAAGTTCAGAACTGCCCATACAATCAACAACACGAAACTAAACACCACAATAAACGGCTACACAAGTTCAGAATTGCCCATACAATCAACAACACGGAACTAAGCACCCCAATAAACGTCTACACAAGTTCAGAACTGCCCATACAATCAACAACACGGAAATAAACACCCCAATAAACGTCTACACAAGTTCAGAACTGCCCATACAATCAACAACACGGAACTAAGCACCCCACTAAACG
The DNA here is from genome assembly GCA_963383655.1 of Bathymodiolus septemdierum. Classification (NCBI taxonomy): domain Eukaryota; kingdom Metazoa; phylum Mollusca; class Bivalvia; order Mytilida; family Modiolidae; genus Bathymodiolus; species Bathymodiolus septemdierum. The sequence goes on along the minus strand of OY726526.1, from coordinate 8,536,735 downwards.
TCTACACAAGTTCAGAACTGCCCATACAATCAACAACACGGAACTAAACACACCACTAAGCGTCTACACAAGTTCAGAACGGCCCATACAATCAACAACACGGAAATAAACACCCCAATAAACGGCTACACAAGTTCAGAACTGCCCATACAATCAACAACACGGAATTAAACACACCACTAAACGTCTACACAAGTTCAGAACTGCCCATGCAAACAACAACTCGGAACTAAACACCACAATAAACGACTACACAAGTTCAGAACTGCTCATACAATCAACAACACGGAAATAAACACCCCAATAAACGTCTACACAAGTTCAGAACTAAGCATACAATCAACAACACGGAACTAAGCACACCACTAAACGTCTACACAAGTTCAGAACTGCCCATACAATCAACAACACGGAACTAAACACACCACTAAGCATCAACACAAGTTCAGAACTGCCCATAAAATCAACAACACGGAACTAAGAACCACAATAAACGGCTACACAAGTTCAGAACTGCCCATACAATCAACAACACGTAACTAAACACCACAATAAACGGCTGCACAAGTTCAGAACTGCCCATACAATCAACAACACGGAACTAAGCACCCCACTAAACGTCTACACAAGTTCAGAACTGCACATACAATCAACAACACGGAAATAAACACACCACTAAGCGTCTACACAAATTCAGAACTGCCCATACAATCAACAACACGGAACTAAAAACCCCAATAAACGGCTACACAAGTTCAGAACTGCCAATAAAATCAACAACACGGAACTAAACACCACAATAAACGGCTACACAAGTTCAGAACTGCCCATACAATCAACAACACGGAAATAAACACCCCAATAAACGTCTACACAAGTTCAGAACTGCCCATACAATCAACAACATGGAGCTAAGCACACCACTAAACGTCTACACAAGTTCAGAACTGCCCATGCAATCAACAACACGGAACTAAACACCCCACTAAACGTCTACACAAGTTCAGAACTGCCCATACAATCAACAACACGGAAATAAACACCCCAATAAACGTCTACACAAGTTCAGAACTGCCCATACAATCAACAACATGGAACTAAGCACACCACTAAACGTCTACACAAGTTCAGAACTGCCCATGCAATCAACAACACGGAACTAAACACCCCACTAAACGTCTACACAAGTTCAGAACTGCCCATACAATCAACAACACGGAACTAAACACCCCAATAAACGTCTACATAAGTTCAGAACTGCCCATACAATCAACAACACGGAAATAAACACCCCTATAAACGTCTACACAAGTTCAGAACTGCTCATACAATCAACAACACGGAAATAAACACCCCTATAAACGGCTACACAAGTTCAGAACTGCTCATACAATCAACAACACGGAACTAAACACACCACTAAGCGTCTACACAAGTTCAGAACTGCCCATACAATCAACAACATGGAACTAAACACCCCAATAAACGACTACACAAGTTCAAGGCTGCCCATGCAATCAACAACACGGAACTAAGCACCCCACTAAGCGTCTACACAAGTTCAGAACTGCCCATACAATCAACAACACAGAACTAAACACCCCAATAAACGTCTACACAAGTTCAGAACTGCCCATATAATCAACAACACGGAACTAAACACCACAATAAACGGTACACAAGTTCAGAACTGCCCATACAATCAACAACACGGAACTAAGCACCACAATAAACGTCTACACAAGTTCAGAACTGCCCATGCAATCAACAACACGGAACTAAACACCACAATAAACGGTACACAAGTTCAGAACTGCCCATACAATCAACAACACGGAACTAAACACACCACTAAACCTCTACACAAGTTCAGAACTGCCCATACAATCAACAACACGGAACTAAACACCACAATAAACGTCTACACAAGTTCAGAACTGCCCATATAATCAACAACACGGAACTAAACACCACAATAAACGGTACACAAGTTCAGAACTGCTCATACAATCAACAACACGGAACTAAACACACCACTAAACCTCTACACAAGTTCAGAACTGCCCATACAATCAACAACACGGAACTAAGCACCACAATAAACGTCTACACAAGTTCAGAACTGCCCATGCAATCAACAACACGGAACTAAACACCACAATAAACGTCTACACAAGTTCAGAACTGCCCATGCAATCAACAACACGGAACTAAACACCACAATAAACGTCTACACAAGTTCAGAACGGCCCATACATTCATATGAAAGTATTAGCATTGATATTTAACATCAACAAAACAGACAATGCAATTTTTTCCATCTCTTTACATGCTTTCTATTGGGCCGTCGTGGTCGTGGTCGCATGTATATCACCACCAACTTTGTAAGGTCGAATCCCTCTTTAGGCGAGGTGCACTCGATACAACATTATGTGATAAATTTTGCCAGTGACTTGCGGCAGGTCGGTGGTTTTCTCCGGGTATTCCAGTTTCCTCCACCAATAAAACTGACCGCCACGATATAACTGAAATATTGTTGAAAGTGGCATTAAACACCATAACCATAACCCTAACCGCTACTACTTAATACAGGATGGTTAATAAAAGAAGAATAATAGGGGTTACGTTGGACTTGGTTATTGTCGTTTGTAGTTACTGTCAGCAAGTTTTCAGTGTTGTTGTGACTACCAGACTACAAAAGAGGAAGGGTTATAATGAACCCTTGACCGGTGAAACCCGTATTCCCCTTTAGTAGGAGACGATAACACTTAACAGGGGGGTTCGAGACGAGACCTCACGTCAGAATACCTGTATTAAGTTGCAGGTTAATGTTTTTGCTCACATTGACACCATATAAACGTTATTAGAGACATAGCGAATCTGATAGAACGTCAGAGTGACATTTATTGGTCTTTTGATTCCCCTCTCCCTCAAAGAAGTAATAGTGCCGGAATCCTGCTAATGATTAAGACAAACGCAGTTGGCAATATACAATGGCAGGGCGAATAGTAACTCCGCGTAATTCATTGAATAATTATCATCTGATTAGTTTTTCTTCCGTGTATAAACAATTACTGGTTATATGGGTGATAGGCGGGTAAGCGGGAAACCAATTACAAATGCTGAGCATACCCTGGTATATTGGCACGTATGTGTTTTGTACCACAATACACGAGGCACATGCGAATTTGATTAAGTTTCATTTAAGGTTCAAGAGTTATGCCCCGTGTTTGTGTTACCTGAAAGCTAGACATCCGTGTCCTATGGATACATTCATCCATTTTTTTTCAACTGACAGCATTATTTTAAGTGATCGCCGTGGCCTTGATCGTACGGTAGAACTGGATTTGCAACTACCTGTGTAATCAGTGCCTATCACCATCGATTCCCGCACATGGTAAGGTGTACTTGATTCAACATGATGTTATTCAGCGACTTGTAGAAGGTCGGATGTTTTCTCATCTTACTCCGTTTTTTTTTAACAGTTGACCAGACCGCCGCTATATATTCTGCAACATTGAAGAAGATTACCTATAACCCATCATTTTAACACAAATCAGGGTTAACTGCTATATGCTTCTGTAAAATCAAATTTTGGCTTCCCTGTTGTAAAGAAGAAAATTAATGAAGATCATTTTATGTCTCTGGATTTAACTTACCAATAACATTATTCTGCACAAATCTGAAAACCCCCACTCAAGAGGGCATCCCCTGCTCGCCTCCCAGGAACGTGCTAGACAGTACTGTAGAATAACTTGAAAAGTCCTGGAAATAAAGGGCTACCTAACATGACATGACACCGCCAAATGTCGTCAGATGCTAGGGGGTTATGGTGTTTAATGCCACTTTCAACAATATTGCAGTTATATCGTGGCGTCACTTTTATTGGTGGAAGAAACCACCGACCTGTCGCAAGTCACTGACAAACTTTATCACATATTGTTGTATCGAATTCACCTCGCCATGAACGGGGTTCGAACTCACAACTTTAGTGGTGATAGGCACTGATTGCACAGGTAGTTGTAAATCCAACTACCATACGACCACGACCACGACGGTCCCGAATAGCATTAGATGCTAGTGGATCGCCGAAAATAGTACGAAAAAGGTCTAACAATGACCTCATTTTTATTAGAGTGCTGCATATATGATTAACATGTTACGGTCTCTAGGGTAATTAATAAAAATCAATTGATAAAAAGCTTGGCATGTCCCAGGTTAGATACAATGCTTGTGTTATATTTGTTATTTTTATGTTATTATATTGTTTTTCCAAAGTTTACCAGTTGACATGCTTTAAAATAAAGTCTATTACTTATTTAATTGTTTCTTTATATACGTAACGAATTTCATTTTTTTTAAATCATGTAAAAACTGACCACGCAAATGCCTAAAATTTGAAATCATATTAGAAACAAAAAATATTTGTCTGTACGTAACTAAATCAGTTACGTACAGACAAATATTTTTTGTTTCTAATATGATTTCAAATTTTAGCGTCAACGAATTTTCAGTTTAAACATATTTTGTTAGTGTAAAAAAGACAAAATGGGTATGACACAAGTTAATACAAACTTATAAAGTTTTTGTTGATTTACAATTTTAACTACATATCAGAGCATGCAAAGTACAAAATAATAAATTACAAAACTTGAACGACCCTTTAATACTGAAATCAAAAGGAATACACGAAAAGGGGTAAAGAACAATAGTGGTTACGTATGGTGTGTGTGCAGTTCTTCAAAAATAGGATAAACTAAACAATTAAGAATCTGCCAGTCCTTTGAATAAAAGCAAACCTTTATTTCTAGTTCCCAACATTTTTTTCAAAATATCATTTTCTGCTTCATTTAAAAAAAATGTAAATATCAATAGACTATTATGTCAATTATTTTTTTTAAATAAATATATGTACTAATAAAATTAATTAACAAAATTACAAAATTTCTTAAACTAAGTTTTCAAAATTAAGAGTTAATTAATATGTTTAGATGTTTTCACAACAGCATACGCACACCTGTTGAGTTACAGGTAACATATGTTATTGTTTGTGATTAATCACCAATTAATTAATTAAAAAATGAACATATTGAGTTCGAGTTTAGCATACTCGTTTTACTATCGAAAAACTCACACAAATCTCATTTCTGTTGTTTTAATATAAACAAACAGTAATATTTAAATGGTTGGAGAAGTGGGTAACTTCATTCAATCTGCTCAATTCATTCTACACAGCCACAAATATTTAATCTTATACTGAAATACAGCAACTGCTAAGTAAAAGACAACACAAAGATGGTACATGAGAACATAGATACAGTAGTTACTGGTGTCCAGGCCCTGTCACTCCTCACTACAATGGTATGTGTTCTGTAATTTTATTTATTAACTTTAATCATAATTATGTTCAATTTCCATCGGAACTTATTGACTCCGAAAGGCTCACGGTGCTTAACGCCAACTTCAACAATATTTCAGTAATATCGTGGCGGTCAGTTTTATTGGTGGAGGAAACCGGAGTAACAGGAGAAAAACACCGACCTGTCACAAGTCACTGACAAACTTCGAAAGGTTTACATTAGAAAAAAAATTTCCTTCATTTTCTTTTGTACTAAGTTGAATGGTAATAGGGATCATTCACCAAATTTCTTTCGACAGACGTCGCTGTTGTTCCATAACATGCATAAGTGGTTAGCGGAACGTTTTAATCTCGATGACGCTTGAATTGTTAACGTTGGGTACAAGGACTCGTCAATATCCTGCCCTTTAATATTAACATGAATAGGAAAATTCTGTAAGCTCGTTTACAAACAAAACTGTTCTCGCGACTTCTTTTAATTTTATAAATTATAACATTATTGTACAAGTTATATAAGCTACATTGTACTATTGAAAGAAAAGAAATTGCCCGTATTGCGGGATTTTCAATACGGGCCGCTTCTTTTTTTTTAAATAGTACTGTATCTTATACTTATAAATGTACAACCATTTCGCTTGAACAATTGACTACAGAACGATAGGGATATTAGGTTATTAATTAAATTCCTGACGGTGTATACGTGTATCACATTTCATTTCTTTGCATTAGCATTAGGGGAAAAGTGTGTATTTTACTCTTATAGATTTCGATGCTATATTGTTGTAACTGAAAAGAAAATGCACTCTGAAGCAGAATTTTTGTACTGGGAATAAATTGTCCCTTTATGACCAATAATAAAAATCTGAGTAAAAGGGTAAAAAATCAAAACCATACATGTACAATACACAGGAACACAACAAATTCATTCATACCTTTAGGCAGTATAAATATACAATTTTCAACAAACACAGAAAAAGAACAAGTAATAATAAAAAAAAAACTTGTAACAATGAACAAATAGAATTTCTGTGTGTATATAGACATCTTTTCAAGTAACATAGTTGGTACTTGATATATCATTTAAAGGGGAGCTTATTCAAAATAAATCCAAAAACGGCTAATGATAAAAAAAATTAATAGCAATAATAGATTTATGTCTGTAATAAACAATCCAAAGGAAACACATTTATGATTATTTTCCAAAATTTTCAACAAAAAATATTCTTCATCTGTATGATATATATATCCAGTTTAAGGAAAGGAAAAACTTAATTGACCTTCCCTACATAGATGATCACAGTTTTTATTTTTGAAACATATTTCCATTTTCTCATTTTTGTTTCAATTTTTAGTTTAAACCACACAAAATAATTTTTTTTTTAGATTCTCATCCCTTCCCTTTCCACTTTTTACCATCAAATTCATCATTTTCTATTTTCAATAAATTCATTTTCAAAATTTAGCAAATTCTTCATTAGGGTGTATCAATATACCAAATAAAGTATTATGTTTATTATGTGATGTTTTATCACGATAGTTACCAGATCTATCTAGTTCTACAATATTTAACTCAGTAGTCCGTAAGGGGCCTTCGTGGTCGTAATCGTTTGGTAGTTGGATATACAACTACCTATGCAATCAGTACCTATCACCACTAACGTTACGAGCTCGAATCTCGCCCAGGCGATACAACATTATGTGATAAAGTTTGCTAGTGACTTGTGGCAGGTCTGTGATTTTCTCTGTACACTCCGTTTTCCTCCGCCAATAAAACTGACCCCTACGATATAGTTGAAATTTGTTGAAAGTGGTATTAACACCAAACCCAGCAGTCCGTACGTTTCCAATCGTGTACGTTTACATTTTTGTATGCTTTTTTTATTGTAGAGAACACTGGGATTTTATGCAATTTTCCGATTTTTTTCTTAGCATTTCCGAAAATTTTAGTTCAAATCGTTTGACTGTTCATTTCAATAACATGCAGCTAATTATAACTAAAGTTATAATTAATGTTTTTACCTGCATTAGAATGAATGGAATAAACCCACAAGAATAATGTACTTTGCCTTTAGTCCTTTACCTGCATTAGAATGGAATAAACCCACAAGAATAATGTACTTTGCCTTTAGTCCTTTACCTGCATTAGAATGGAATAAACCCACAAGAATAATGTACTTTGCCTTTAGTCCTTTACCTGCATTAGAATGGAATAAACCCACAAGAATAATGTACTTTGCCTTTAGTCCTTTACCTGCATTAGAATGGAATAAACCCACAAGAATAATGTACTTTGCCTTTAGTCCTTTACCTGCATTAGAATGGAATAAACCCACAAGAATAATGTACTTTGCCTTTAGTCCTTTACCTGCATTAGAATGGAATAAACCCACAACAATAATGTACTTTGCCTTTAGTCCTTTACCTGCATTAGAATGGAATAAACCCACAAGAATAATGTACTTTGCCTTTAGTCCTTTACCTGCATTAGAATGGAATAAACCCACAAGAATAATGTACTTTGCCTTTAGTCCTTTACCTGCATTAGAATGGAATAAACCCACAAGAATAATGTACTTTGCCTTTAGTCCTTTACCTGCATTAGAATGGAAAAAACCCACAAGAATAATGTACTTTGCCTTTAGTCCTTTACCTGCATTAGAATGGAATAAACCCACAAGAATAATGTACTTTGCCTTTAGTCCTTTACCTGCATTAGAATGGAATAAACCCACAAGAATAATGTACTTTGCCTTTAGTCCTTTACCTGCATTAGAATGGAATAAACCCACAAGAATAATGTACTTTGCCTTTAGTCCTTTACCTGCATTAGAATGGAATAAACCCACAAGAATAATGTACTTTGCATTTAGTCCTTTACCTGCATTAGAATGGAATAAACCCACAAGAATAATGTACTTTGCCTTTAGTCCTTTACCTGCATTAGAATGGAATAAACCCACAAGAATAATGTACTTTGCCTTTAGTCCTTTACCTGCATTAGAATGGAATAAACCCACAACAATAATGTACTTTGCCTTTAGTCCTTTACCTGCATTAGAATGGAATAAACCCACAAGAATAATGTACTTTGCCTTTAGTCCTTTACCTGCATTAGAATGGAATAAACCCACAAGAATAATGTACTTTGCCTTTAGTCCTTTACCTGCATTAGAATGGAATAAACCCACAAGAATAATGTACTTTGCCTTTAGTCCTTTACCTGCATTAGAATGGAATAAACCCACAAGAATAATGTACTTTGCCTTTAGACCTTTACCTGCATTAGAATGGAATAAACCCACAAGAATAATGTACTTTGCCTTTAGACCTTTACCTGCATTAGAATGGAATAAACCCACAAGAATAATGTACTTTGCCTTTAGACCTTTACCTGCATTAGAATGGAATAAACCCACAAGAATAATGTACTTTGCCTTTAGTCCTTTACCTGCATTAGAATGGAATAAACCCACAACAATAATGTACTTTGCCTTTAGTCCTTTACCTGCATTAGAATGGAATAAACCCACAACAATAATGTACTTTGCCTTTAGTCCTTTACCTGCATTAGAATGGAATAAACCCACAACAATAATGTACTTTGCCTTTAGTCCTTTACCATTAAAAAGTTCATTATACCACTATAGTGGTGCGTGTATAGGTCAGCAGATCAGAATTAATTGTAGATGACAAAATGGTTGTCGGAAGTCATAAATCGAAGGACAAGCAATGCAATGGCCAAATGAAAAAGGACAAAATGATGAACAGTGGTCTACAATAAACTACACAGAAAACTGAAGATTGAGCAGCACGAATCCCACTTAAAACTCGGACGGATCCGCCAGTCTGATTGTATATTTGAATGCTACCAAAATCTGTCGAAAATAATTTAAAATAGTAAGAAACAACGAATTTTCTTTATTTAATTATTTATTATGCCATTCATAATACATCTGCTCAAAATCTTTCTAAAATAATTGCTATGATTAACCCGCTTGTTGTCGAATCTTTAACAGTTAATAACACTACACGAAGAAGGAATATATTATCTGTATAATTTTGTACCAAAGAATTTTAAAGAGTGTGATTTAGATTTGAAGATTGCCTAAATAAAGATAGACCTAGATATATTCATTCAAAATTTTGTATGTGGAGAGGGTGTCTTTATCATTCTATTTTGTTCACTTGGAGGTAATATTTCCCGCAATACAGGTACACGTACTTTAAAATGTTGAAATGAAGTTCATCAGTATTCATGGTATTGCAGTGTGAGTAACCAATTAACATCATGTACACCTTTTATGAACATGCATAGGCTACACCAATGTACATGCCGATATAGCTGAGAGTTATTGCCGATATGGCTTGTAAACGTCCGTTATATTTCTTAATATGTTCATAATAAAACGCTTTTCTTACGACTTAAAGACTATATTTTTATTTTACATATACTCGTCAACTAAATCTATACTTCTAACAGGTAATACCACCCTGCGCTGTACTAGTTAAACCTTCAATGTTTGCACTGTCCAAGTTTTATAATTCAGTGCCGTCATTAGGTTAATTATATAATAGTTACTTATATATAGGACATTATCGTGATTTATAGACTGCCCAAAGGACAGTAGTATTGACTGAAACATTGATAATGCCCGAGCCGCAGGCAAGGGCATTATCAGTGTTGAAGTCAATACTATTGTTCCACGGGTAGTCTATCTATCACGATAATGCCATATACATAAGTAACTATTATTTTTATTTCATTGAAGGAAATAAGACTTTCTAAATAATTTTGCTCATTTTAGTAAATGTTGGTTTACATTGACAACTGTACGTCTCCGTTACGTTTTAAAAAGGGACGCAACTCTAAAATCTCGAGCGGTCATTAACATGATAATGTCCGCCGTCATTATCATGTTAATAACTGGTAGATTTCTTTAACGCAGATTCATGCATGACACATGACCATGCTTACACCAATGAAAAAGGAGAATTTAGAACTGATATGAAATAACGTTAGATACAAGCGTCTTTGTGATTCAAACGCACATGTAAACACTTATGGAACAGCAGCATCACCAAACGGGAGAAGCGATGAATGATTCCTATTGGTCGCGTTAGATCGTTTTCTTGTGCTGGTCTTTCATAAATTCGATGTACATTTCCAAATTCGATGCATGATGTAATTTTCAGCATATCTTGATGAATGAAGTTTCCTATGTTTTCGTCACAATTGTTTTCTACTCTTCCTTCATACAAATTAATACATTTAAACATTTTTTCCCACAGAATCAGAATGTTTTTACCACACGAAACAAAAATTAGAATATTTCTTTTTCGGACATGAAAAATCGGTGTTTTTTTTTAATTTCTCGTCGAAAACTGCAGATTCCGATTGCTTTTCCCGCCTTCTTTCTTTCATATGAAATTTGGCGACAGATGTTTCTTTTTAGAAAACAACACTACACCCTTCTAAATTTTAAATTGTCGGTTCATAAATAATATTTGATGAACAGCATTTAATATGGCGAGTTTATTATTATTTTTTCATTATTTTTGATAATTTTAAAATTAAACTTTTGTATTGGAGCTGTACGTGGTTACTTTAACTGAAATCGATATGTTTATCATATGTATTTTATTTACCATATAAATATTTTGTCTTTTGAATGTCATACGACATGTGTTAATTATATATCTTTGTTGTTATACATTACTATTCCATATAAATTAGAATAGTTTATGAATGTTGAACGCAATTTTCAGATATATTTCAGTTACATCGTGGTGGTCAATTTTGATTGGAGGAGGAAATAAGAGTTAAATCGCCGACCTGTCGTAAAGTTACTGACAAAAGTTTATCACATAAGATTGTATCGAGTACCACTCACCATAAGCGGGAATTGAACTCATAACTTTATTGGCGAGTCATTGCTTGCACAGGTAGTTGTAAATCCAACTACACTACGATCACGGCTACGACGCTCCCTTATATAAATCAGATGGAGAGATATCGTGAGATTGTTATTCTCTATATTTGCAATGATTCATATTTTTGTTGATATTATATATATGATATATTATATTGGTTTTTTTTCTTTTTTAGATACAAAGAAATAACGATGGTCCAGGTGACATAAACTTGGCTCTTCATCAGCTATCGGAAGTCTTCCTATCTGTACAAAAGAACAACTTAGATATCTCCAAGAAGACCAAGGATCATAATTATCAGACTACCGTATCTCACAACATCAGGTACAGTACCGATGGCAACGATATCGATTCAGATGACGAATCGCCAATTTCAATCGATTCTGAATCATGTGACAGTGACGACCAACCAGAACCCGATATGAACTACCAAAAGGAACTGCTATCCAGAATGATGTATTATGGGGAATATGAAAATTCAGAAATATCAACACATATTTCAAAGAAACCAGAAGTACCAGCTGGCGAATCAACTCCGTTAGCCTCTTCGACAATGATAAAAGATTGCTCAAAGTCAATGGTGAGAAATAACACAAGACGCAAGAACCGATCAACACCACTGGCTTCGTCAACAATGATGGAAGATTTACTAGCTGACATAGAAGCAAACCATCCAGAGGAACAACCAACAACAGATGGAAGTATTTTGACCTGGTCCATCGACGACAGCACAGAGACAAATTCTCTTCAACAATATTATAAACGACATTTTGATGTATCCAGCTACGATTGGTCAACTTCTGATTGCGAGCTATCAACTGGGTTTTGGACGGGTACCGATGCAGATTTTTCCACTATCTTTAGTACAAGCGATAGCCTATTTAGTACATATGATTCGGAAATGACGTCATCAGAAATATACAACAGCAATTGTAAATTTCCTCGTACCAGTACATCTTGTGACCTGCTAAGGAACACCGGAAGTAAGGCAACAAGTGATGTAGACGAACAGAAGAAAAGACCAAACGGAAAGCAACCAATATCTAGGTTATTGTTCCTCATCAGAACTATCAAGAAGAATTTGACGAAGAAACGTCCATCCAAGAGCAGACGATAGGTTCCATTATATATTTTTTACAATGTCATAGAATGGTTTGTGCTGCTTTTTGTTATAGACACACAATAGTGCTTAGTTATTGTTTAAATAAAATATTAAATGAATGATATTTGCTTTCTTCTAATATATTTTTTTTAAAGTTTTACATACTTTGTGAATGATATATCCATAGCAACAGCAATAAATAGATCACCTATAGCAGTCAGTGAATGATTGTTGTTAAACGCCAAAGGAGGAAATTAATATATCAGCTATATCATGTCGAGAACATATTGCATTGAATGAGATGATGACGATACCCACGTTATACTTTACCAACACACTTAGTTGAATTCTTATAGTGGTAGCTCACTGAAACAATAACCCGCAGGTAGACATTATCATGTTTCCATGCCAACCAGTGTTTGCTCTTACCCATTAAAGTCTTTGGTTTGACCCGATCGGGACTCGAACTCACAATCTGTCGATCTCGAGGCGAGCACGCTAACCATTACACCGCCGATGTGGTTTCATCCATAACAACAACGAAAATAAACAAACGTTATTATTTTCAATAATTAAACGTTCAACCTAGGAATCATTGCTCGGTGATTTGGCTTATCAATACCTAGGAATCATTGCTCGGTGATTTGGCTTATCAATACCTAGGAATCATTGCTAGGTGATTTGGCTTATCAATACCTAGGAATCATTGCTAGGTGATTTGGCTTATCAATACCTAGGAATCATTGCTCGGTGATTTGGCTTATCAATACCTAGGAATCATTGCTCGGTGATTTGGCTTATCAATACCTAGGAATCATTGCTCGGTGATTTGGCTTATCAATACCTAGGAATCATTGCTAGGTGATTTGGCTTATCAATACCTAGGAATCATTGCTAGGTGATTTGGCTTATCAATACCTAGGAATCATTGCTCGGTGATTTGGCTTATCAATACCTAGGAATCATTGCTCGGTGATTTGGCTTATCAATACCTAGGAATCATTGCTAGGTGATTTGGCTTATCAATACCTAGGAATCATTGCTAGGTGATTTGGTTTATCAATACCTAGGAATCATTGCTAGGTGATTTGGCTTATCAATACCTAGGAATCATTGCTAGGTGATTTGGCTTATCAATACCTAGGAATCATTGCTCGGTGATTTGGCTTATCAATACCTAGGAATCATTGCTAGGTGATTTGGCTTATCAATACCTAGGAATCATTGCTCGGTGATTTGGCTTATCAATACCTAGGAATCATTGCTCGGTGATTTGGCTTATCAATACCTAGGAATCATTGCTAGGTGATTTGGCTTATCAATACCTAGGAATCATTGCTCGGTGATTTGGCTTATCAATACCTAGGAATCATTGCTAGGTGATTTGGCTTATCAATACCTAGGAATCATTGCTCGGTGATTTGGCTTATCAATACCTAGGAATCATTGCTAGGTGATTTGGCTTATCAATACCTAGGAATCATTGCTCGGTGATTTGGCTTATCAATACCTAGGAATCATTGCTCGGTGATTTGGCTTATCAATACCTAGGAATCATTGCTAGGTGATTTGGCTTATCAATACCTAGGAATCATTGCTCGGTGATTTGGCTTATCAATACCTAGGAATCATTGCTAGGTGATTTGGCTTATCAATACCTAGGAATCATTGCTCGGTGATTTGGCTTATCAATACATAGGAATCATTGCTAGGTGATTTGGCTTATCAATACCTAGGAATCATTGCTAGGTGATTTGGCTTATCAATACCTAGGAATCATTGCTAGGTGATTTGGCTTATCAATACCTAGGAATCATTGCTAGGTGATTTGGCTTATCAATACCTAGGAATCATTGCTAGGTGATTTGGCTTATCAATATTACCAGAAACGTATTGACAATAAAATGAAACCTTTACAATGATCACAAACGTTATCTTTAAATCATACAATATAGAAATACGATTGCATGGTAGTTGGATTTACAGCTGCCTGTACAATCATGACATATCACAATTATATTGTTCGTTTCTCGCCCACGGTTGGTTGGTTTGATTGGTTGGTTTATGGTGTCTAACGCCACTTTCAACAATATTTCAGTTATACCGCTGCGTTAGTTTTATAGGTGGAGGAAACCGGAGATGTGTACTCAATGAAACTGGCTGCCATGATAGAAAAAAATCGCGTTAAGTATAATAGATACAATACTTCTATTTCAAAAGAAGTAACCTTTATTAAACATTTAAGGGTTGTCTCTTCCAATGAGAACACAAGAAATATGTCCAAGGCACTTGGCGTCGATGACTCTTTCGCTTAGGTAGTAATTTTCACTGTCATGACAGTCAGTTTTATCTAAAGTGACGACAACTACCAATAGCCTCGACGAACTTCAAAATGCATGCACTGAGAAAATAAAAGATCGGAGGATGAACAAATGTTTTTCAAGTGTTGTCGTTCTTTGTCCATGATCTATGTGATATAGTTATCTCCCTTTCAATATACATTTTTGTATGTACATTCAGTTTAAACATATTTTATTGTCCAAAAACATGACAATAGGATCAGATACAAGTTTTTCAACTTAGAACATCTTCTCCTTTATATAAACAATATACAAATACAGTTGAACATAAATACACAAAAGCTACAGTCTTTCTTAATAATTAGAAAAACAACAAAAAAACAACAACATGAAATGTACGAGTGCAACACAATTTGAAATTTACCCAATGACAAATCGAACAGACCTTTACAATAAATGGACTAGTTATAGAACACACCTAGAATGAAGAAAATCAATAATTGTTATACAATGTAGTGGGATTATTAATTCGGTAAAGGTAGGATCTTTTAAAAGTTAGTTTCAAAATATATAACAATATCATTATTTATTCAGTAAGAATTTTAACATACAGTGCTTACACTTGTGTATTGCAACATTTACTAATTCACACCAGGTCAGCCACAAACCAATTGTCACCTGATTACATTCACGATAATCAGCGGAAAGAAAAGCGACATGTTTCCTTAATATATGTCTGTACAGTAATGAATACATGCCTATTTGTGTCAATATTATAAATTTTACTTCCAAACAGCAAGGTGTTTAAGTCAATGTGTACATTTGCAGCTAATAAAGAACGGTACAAAATATTTCTTTGTGCATCAAACCTCTTGCAGTACAATAAAAAATGTTCAGCATTCTCTGTGGAATATCCACAAGAACAAGATGGGCTATGAATCAAATTAGCATGAAATAGATCATTATGTAATGCACTACAATTATTCCTTATTCTAGTATGCAGTATATTTAAATATCTGTTGCCAATATTATAATAGGAGGGGGGGTTAGCATTTTTATAGTAGTGTTGTTTCAATTTGTACTTGAAGGATTCAAAAGTTGACAGTTGACGTATTCTCAGGTCTAATAAATTCCATAACTTGGTCGTCGACGGAAAAAATGACTGTTGGGATATCGATAATCTGTTTGTAGTTTGACTAATATTATGACTATTTCGTAAATTATAGTTGTTAGTTTCTCCAACACTGGGAGGAATCAAATCACATAAAAACTCAGGAGAATTACCAACATTTAATTTATAAAACATACATAATTTTTTAACCTCTCGCCTAGTGCTAAGTTTCTCCCAACCCGCCTCCCTGTATATTGAATCCAAACTTGTGTAGCATGTTAGCCCTGTAACAATACGAGCCGCTTCCAATTGTAGTTTTTCCAGTCTATCAGAATTGACTTGCCCGCAGTTATCCCATACCTCAGATGAATATTCCAAAATTGGTCTAATGAAAGTAAAATAAATATTTTCCAGATATTCCCTCTTTAATCTAAATTTAAGCTTCCTCAAGACATTAAGTTGCTTTGAAGTTCTCTGAATTAGGCTGTCTATATGTTTTGTCCATTTACAATCACTACTGATAATTATGCCTAAATGTTTGTGCTTATTAACAGAATTAAGGACGATTCCGTCGAAATCAAAGCTGAGTTCATCTTGTTGGTTTCTAATATTGAATATCATTATCTCAGTTTTATTAGGATTAAATTTTACCAACCAAGTATCCCCCCACTTTTTTATATTGTTTAGGTCGATATTAATCATATTTTTTAAAGTAAATTCGTCTAAGGCTGTATGTCCAATAGATGTATCGTCGGCAAAAAGTCTACTGAGTCCAAGCATGTCATCGGCAATGTCATTTATGAATACTAAAAATAACAGGGGACCGAGGACTGACCCTTGCGGAACACCAGCTTTTAAATCATCTAACTCAGATAATGCTTCTTTGATAGCTACTTTTTGTGATCTGTTGGTAAGATAGCTTTTAAGCCACATGAGTAAATCTCCCTTAATGCCATATCTTTCTAGTTTTAATAGTAGCCCCCCAATCCAAACACGATCAAACGCTTTACTTACATCAGCAAAAGTGATACTTGTAAAAAATTTGCTATCAAGTGCAGTCAAAATAGTGTGATATATCTCAAGTAATTGGTGAGTAGTCGAAAGGCCAGGGATAAAACCTGATTGGAATTTGTATAGAAGTTTATTTTTATGTAAATGGTTAAAAATATTTTTAAATACAATTTTTTCAAATATTTTACTTACACAAGATAATAATGAAACTGGTCTATAATTTGAGGGTAAGGATTTGTCGCCGTTTTTGAATAAAGGAATCACATGAGCAATTTTCCAGGACCGTGGATATTTTTTTAGACGTAAAGATTTGTTAAAAAGTAAACATAGGGGTTTGGCTATTTCGTTTTTTATAGATATAATCATTTTGTTGCTAATTTTATCAGGACCAGTAGCCTTATTACTATCTAAAATAGAAATTATATCAATGATTTCTTCTTCTCTCACCCAAATATTTTCAAGCACATTACCTCCCCTGTCATCAAAATCTGGTAAAGTTTTGTTTTCGTCGACTAAATTAGTGATCGAACAAAAATATTTATTTAAGACATCTGCCTTTTCTTTACCTTCATAAGACAAGCGATAATTATTTTTGGGGTCTTGAATAGGAGGAATATCGTTCATTGTAGACTCCCCCTTCAGAAGTGTATTGATGGTCTTCCAATAAGTTTTACTATTTATAGTTTTAAGTTCGTTCAAATTTTCATTTATATTAGTATAAAATTTTTCTTTTAATTGTTTCTTTAAATTATTAACCCGGTTTCTTTGTTGTTTGAAAATAGTTTGAGATAATGCAGTCTTGAGTTTTAAGTATTTTCTCCGGAATCGGTCTCGTTTACGTATCTCCCTCCGAATATTTGAATCGAACCATATTTTATCATTACATCTAATAGTAACCTCTCGTCTAGGAATACACTCTTCTGACACAGAAAGAATTACATTGGTAAAATTAATACATGCTTTGTCAATATCAGGTTCTCTTTTAATTAAGGCATCCCAATCAAATTCCAAAATTTTTGTTTCATAATATCATAGTCCCCTTTTTTATAATCCCAGATAAGTCTCTTAAAACTTTTTGAGTTACTATAACCACTTCTTATTGTTATATAAGTACCATCATGATCACTAATAGATCTGTCAATATGCATAGTATCAGAGTCCACATACTGAATAGAGTCCGTTATCAAAATCGGATCAAGTAATGAAGAGCTACCAGTGCGTGAATCAAAATGAGTAGGCTGGTGTATTGCATTGAAAAGTCCATTAATACTAATCAAATCATTTATATTTGACGGTAAATTTAAAAAGTTTTTGTTCAAATCACCCATGCATATCAAATGATTAGATTCTTCCATTGCATTTTTCAACATAGCATCAAAGAAGTCCCAAAAACGATGATGAGACTGTCTCTCAGATCTGTAAATTATATTTATTAAAATATTTTGTAGCTTGGTTTTTAATTCGAACCACATACATTCAACAAGTGGGTTCTCTAAATCTACGCGTCTTTTGATATTAACATGAGTTTTATAATACATTATTATACCACCTCCATCGGAGTTTCTATCTTTTCGCACTGGAATATCGTAACCCGAAAAATGTATATTTCTGTCTAATACCAATTTATCAAGATGTGTCTCTGTAAAAAATACAATATCATAATCTTCAATAATATTGGAAATATAATCTACCTTATTACGAAGACTTCTAATGTTGCCGTGAAATATTGACAAACAGTGATCTTCAAAATTTACTGGTGTTTCCCCAGGGCCAGGATTCAGTTCCACGTCCCCAGCGATTATAAGCGTATAAATAATAATCAAACAAAATGACATTGCCGTAAAATTAGACCGGAACACAGTCAATCCTGCTTTGATAAACTTAAAAAATCAAACATATAGTGAAAACAGTATGTCGCTAAAACGAAAATGAATAAATGACATCTTTTTACAAGCAATGCTAATTTTATGATAGAACAACCCTATAGCAATTCTATGTGATATGATATCACTACCCATTGTCAAAAATAAGATGTCTGCAAAATAAAAATGGTTGGTCTATCATAAAAATATAATAATAAATGTGACAAGTTGTGGCCGACCTAGGGCAAATCATGATAAGTGCAAAAAAATCAAATGGTGTTAAAAACATTACAAACAATATGTACAAAAAACAAATCATTTTTATAGAAATTGACAAAAACACGAATTCAAAAGAGAAAAAAATGGTGGTTTCATATTCTTACAATATACTCTAGTTAATCAAAGAACAAAATAATTATATATACACATAATGAACATTAGTATATGCATTGCTTAATTATTCAAGAAAAATAACTGAGAAGATAGACCTGAAAAATAAACGTATACAAGTGTAACATACTGATCATCTCACATAATATTACATGCATGTAGTTCAGTATTGATTTGACAATAAAATCAACTAAATTGTTTTCGATTTACTGTTGAAAAAGGAATATCCGACATGAAACATTATGTTTAACGTTTAGAGAAGCAAGCTTTCAACCGTGACTATTTACACAAGATATTACTTATCGAACCGACCGTGATTCATATTATCAACATAGGATAACGGATTTTTATGTCAAAATGCCAACTTATTTTTCTACAAATATATAAGAGAACATTTACACGATTTAATGCAGAATAACAAGATAACACAGCGACTATTTCCGTGACTGATTAAATAATTACGTCAATAAATATATATATATATATAAAGTATAACAGTTCAATTACAATGAAATTGCCGTTTTAATTATGATATAACTGCTAACAATACAAAAAAAAAAATAAAAAATGTAGTACTAGTTAATTACTAAGTAGAATATATATAACAGTAGATTATTCCACAAAAATATGGTAGCATTTCGTATTTATAATAAATAAATATTACTGTTGTTTAACATAGATGGATATTTAACAACAACAACAAAAAAGGTAGATTTAAATCCTTTTGATTCAGGTAATTTTATGATTGACATAGCCGCGGTATTCCTAACGTGCGTTCATGCGTACAAGGTTAAACAATGAAAATGGAAAACTATTGTTAGTACAGTTAACATACACATATTGTTAGTAAACAAACGCACATGGTCTTTCAAAACAAACTTAACTGAAAGATCATTTATATACAAAATGTTTAATAATCATCTACAATTTCTTCGTCAGTAAATACACCGCCAAGTTTTTGTATATCAGCCTTTGTATGTACATGTTAACACAGGTGCTCGTAGACAGGACCCCATATGGTACCCCATGTCGTGGTACCGCCCACCAATTTATTTTCGTTTATTTTCTTATTTCTGACATATTTCGCTTGGAAAATATACTGACAAACAGGTTTTCTGACACGTCCGGGTCGACTGATGTACATATAGGTAGAAGGTAAGTCACTCTCGTTTTGTTTATCAGAGGTACCACTTGGTTTCAAACTAAAAAAAAAATAGTTATAACTTTCCAAACATCACATGTCTGTGGCTTCCTTCCTTTCAATAATGAATATACTCCTTAGAATCGGTCATTTTTATCCATTCGAATCACAATTAACGGCTCCGCTGAACGATTTTATCCTTGAAAACACTCGCTAACTTCGACATTTTGATTAAAGTTAGTAGAAATGACGGAAGTGGTGTAAGCTCGACCTCTAGCGGCCTTTCGAGATGTTCAGAATTTTGCCTGAAACAATAAAAAATACCGAGAATTACGAACGAAAAGTCCGGGGAATTAAAAGGCGGACTTTTTTTAACTGGAAAAAAGTTGTGAAAAGAAGATACCTACGAAATACCTGCTTACATCCAAATATGAGCGATTTTACCGCCCCATCATTGATAAATTGGTTTATAGAAAATTTAGAATTTGCACAAGATACAGAATATGTTGATTTAACCGAAATAAATAAAAAAATATAAAGCCAAGGCTACTGGACTTTCGGTAAGAAAATAAACGAAAATAAATTGGTGGGCGGTACCACGACATGGGGTACCATATGGGGTTCTGTCTACGAGCACCTGTGCATGTTAATGGAGAGAAAGCCTCGTTTCTTTGAAAAAAGCCTATTAATAGTTACTAATCAAACTCATCGTTTGATATTGTTAATCTCCTTTTTTGAGGTGAAAAGCAATGCAGAAAATGGGGGCTCCAATAATTTACAAGGAATTCCTTTCTTAATTTAGATACATTTGAAAGTTGTGATTTTTGACAGTCAAAGTGTTTTAAAACGATGACAGGATTCCTCTGCCAGTTGTCCCATGAGTGATGAGTGGGGAGTAATCAAAACCGAGTCAATACGATTGGTCAATATATTTAACTGTCTCTTTATATGATTGGACGTAAATGGCGAATCAAAGGTTACGTGACACTGGGAGTAATTACTCCCAACGTGACATGACCGTAACAGGATGTCGTTAGATGATACGGTTTCATCAAAGGAAATAAAAATACAACAAATATCTAATTGTAATTAGATTCGTATACCATTGCACTTGGAAAGGGTTATCAGAATAAAGGAGTTTATCAGTTATGATGTTTAACGCCACTTTCAACAATATTTCCGTTATATCGTGGAAGTCACTTTTAATGATGGAGGAAACCTGAGTATCCGGAGAAAACCATTGACCTGCCCGTCACAAGTCATGGACTACCTTTATCACATAATGTTGTTTCGAGTGCATCTCGCCATGAGCGAGATTTGAACTCACAACTTTACTGGTGGTAGGAAAGGATTGTACTGGTAGTTGTAAATCCAACTACCATACGATCACGACCACAACCACCCACTTATCAAAATAAAAGATATACATTACAAAACATAGTACAAATGTACCATATTTTAATCACACGTTTTATCCTGTTTTAATTCAAATGCATAAATGTGAAATTATAATTTTCTGTTAAATATCTTTGTATTAACATGTTGCATCTTGTTTTGATCTTAATGCAGAAAGACATGCATTTAAAACCACATACATATATATTTACAATATGATCTAGTACAGTGCTATTATATAATAAGTACATGCATACGATACATTGATTTTTATATCATTTTTACGATATTTTCGTTAAAAGGTTTAAATTTCCACATCCAATCGCGGTAATAAAGTTTCCACGACACTGGGACTTTTAATTTCTGTTTAATATTATCATTCTACAGGTAAAAGAAGGATAAGTTAGATATGCCCATAGCATGGGAAGACATTTAGTTTTTGTGATTTTTCTTCCTTTTGTTTTTGCATGGGATGCACATACTTATTGGAATGGCAGATATGCTGCAAATGGAATTGATTACACAGAAGGTATGTCTTGAGAATTCATTGAAATTGTATATATGGCAAAAAAACAAAATTGTTTCAGGAAAAATAAGACGGAGAAAATGATCAATATTGCGCATCAATAACCATGTGCGACATTAATTTTAATTTTAATTATCTTAAATATAATATGTACATAATATACATGTATATATAGACACGAGCTTGTTTGTACATTTTTCAATATTTTGTCTTCCTAAAAATGACATTTATTTAAATTTTTCTTGGAATATGAATCTATTATTAATTTTGACGTCAGCTTTATTTATATTTGATTTGCATACTGTTGTTTGTCAGTGTTCGCATATTTTTTTTTCATTTTTTGTATTTATTTATTTTTATTATTTTGTTTTTTTTGTTGGATATTTGTGGGGGGTGGGTGAACATATTTTGTTGTATTCACTAGTATATTTTGTGAGAACCATGACAAAATATTTAAATCGGTTATTGCAGAAACTTACAAAATATATATCTGGATTAAGTAAAATTATATATGTCTTAATATGTGTCTCATAAATAATTAGTGATCAATGGGGGGGGGGGGGTCATATTTAGCATGGAAGCCAATAAAAATTAATAAGAGGTAAAATGTTTGAAGCCAATAATAATAATACTATATTTCAAAAGCAAGACAGCTTATAGGTATATAAATACAAATTACCTTGTAAATTTTGAAAGTTTGTCTCGCCCCAATTTCCAGCTTGCCCTCCCACTTTCACGCCCCTTAAAACAACTACCCCGCACTTTCCAACCCACTTCTACGCCTCTGTTTTCATTTATTTACATTTCTTTAGTATGGAAGCAAAAACTGCTAAATATTTTGTTCTTTTTCTTTATTTATGTAAAACTGAATTACAATTATACAAGATATTTTATTTTCCAAATCAGGGCCCCTAGAAATGACGTCATCATAATCCTTTATGTTCTAGAAATATATTCTTGTTTAATCCACGTTTACGGTGATCACAGTAGAAACTTTTCTCGTACTAGACATTCCTCAAATTGACCGTGGCGTTCCATTTCCAATTCAGTAACACCTTAATTCATTTTATATTTCCAATTAGGTAACATCCACTTTGATGTTTTATTTTCGATTAGGTAATACCCAATTTGATGTTTTATTTCCAATTCTAACATGACCTCACTCTTTCCCTTTGTTAAAAAAAAAAACAGAATTATTTCTTCGTATTATCTCATTAGCACATGCGCCGATGAATGTGACTGACGTTTCCATTGGTAGCATAAATTGTGACACCGAATAATGCCGATAGAGGGCGCAGTATTATTCGAGTTACATAAATTGTACTCTTAGACATATCAGAATCGAAATAAATCATGGAAGCCAGAATGTGTTTTGAGTTTTAACATGGATTGGCGGATATTAGTAAATTTTATCCCTCGCTTCTGGCTCGGGATAAAATACTAATATCCGCCAATACATGTTAAAACTCCCAACACATTCTGGCTTCCATGATTTATTTCTTAATTAGATAACAATCAAATCAATAGCAATTAGGTAACACCCAATTTAATGTATGTGTTTTTTTCTTCTCTACTAAATAACACCCAAATAAACGTTTTATTTCCTATAAGGTAGCACCCAAATAAACGTTTTATTTTCTATATGGTAGCACCCAAATAAACATGATATTTTCTATAAGGTAGCACCCAAATAAATGTTTTATTTCCTATACGGTAGCTCCCAAATAAACGTTTTATTTTCTATACGGTAGCACCCAAATAAACATTTTATTTTCTATAAGGTAGCACCCAAATAAACGTTCTATTTCCTATACGGTAGCTCCAAAATAAACGTTTTATTTCCTATACGGTAGCTCCCAAATAAATGTTTTATTTTCTATTCGGTAGCTCCCAAATTAAGGAATAACAGTACTGTATTTGAAGAGTTGGAGGTGTCAATTGTGGATTTGACGGAGTCATCGTGTCCGCAATAGCCATCGAATTCGAAGCGACAAGTCCTTATCACTGTTAAAGCTGCAAGTCGAATCCCGCCTCTGGCGAGGCGTACTCGATATCAACTTTATGTAATAAAGTGGTCAGTTACTTGAGGACTGTGGTTTTCTTTAATTAGTCCTGATCTCCCCTAAATCAATGAAGCTGAAAACGACAATAATATAACTGAAATAGTGGAAGTAACATTGGCAGGACGTGATATTTAAAAGGGCGTTTTACTACCATGATTTAATATCACTATAACATGTACGAGAACATCAATAGTTGTCCGTTATAACTATCAAATAAAGAGTAGCATGGAAAACACATAAAAATGTAGATAATTACAATAGAAAGGCATTTTATTTCAAATCCATCTTTTGTAAATAAACGTACAGAATGTAATTAAAAACACTTTATTTAATTTAGTTCTGCACTGAATTTTACTTGCCAATAAATATCTTCTTATTTGAGGATATACTGACACATGAATAGAAATACGCCAATTTAAATAAGATATTATTATTTGTAATATGATAGACTACGGAACAACAGACATTGACAAACCTTTATTATTTGTGAATTTACAAGTATGAAGTGAATAAAAAATAGCAAGAAAATTAATTAAAATTATAATTTACCTTACTTGGTTTAAATATAGCAAAATCGTTTGGCAACATTTATTAAAATTTGGTACCCATATGCAAACGATAACCAATAATTAGAAACCAACATATAGACCAAAATTTAAAAAAAAAAGATCAACAATCAATTTATATAGACTGACATTCCAAAATATCAGGTACCAAAATATATATTAACATTCCAAATTATTATATGACTATAAATATTTCTTTTATCTGATTGGCTAAAAATATGAGATTTTTTCTTGATAGAACTTTATGAATACTGTCTAAGCCTTCAATTTCCGCAAATATTAATTGTGATCGTTCCAGAGGCTCCTCTGGAACGTTATATTAACCTCACGTGACACTAAAATCGGAAAAACTCTACTTTTTATTTTAGCGTCACGTTAGGTTAATATAACGTTCCAAAGGTTCCTCTGGAACGATCTAAATTAATCTTTGCAGTATGCATAAATCTTTCTTTGTTACCATTAAAATTTACCAAAAAAAACAACCCCGCATGTAATTTTAATGCCAATTTATAAAACATGACACAAAGGACATTAATAACAGTTTCATATAATAAAACAATTACTGACTTTCATTTCGATTAATATTATATACACCTATTTACTGGCTATGAGGACAATAAACTTGCTATTGTCCGAATAGCCAGTAAATAAGTGTTTTATTGTACCAAAGGCAATCTAGGAAATCTGAGAAAATATGGCTATTAAAAAGACACAAATAGAAGTTCTTAATAAGCTCGCGAAGCGAGCTATTTATGACTGAAGCATGATCAAATTGAATCAATAAAGGAATAATGACGAATACCATTTACTTTGACTAGAATACCATTTATTTTGACTAGAATACCATTTATTTTGATTAGAATACCATTTATTTTGACTAGAATACCATTTATTTGGACTAAAACAGAAATCCTTATCATCCATACACTGCCTATGGTAATCCGTTTCAATGACTGAAAAGTAGACGAAGCGACGTTCGCTGAATATTCTTGTCCAATTCGTCTGAGGGGGGCCCGGTGGCAGTCGAAAAGAGAAATATCTCGGGAGTGTAACGATATAATTGGGTCAGCGAAAGGATCACAAATAAGCGAAAAATATTGAGGCGAAGTGGGAAAGGGGAAAAGGGCAGATATTTACCTTGAAGTAAGGAAGAGGAGGGGGCATATATTTTTTTAATAAAACAAGTGCCTGTGGCATGTCGTTAAAACACGGAAGATCCGAACCATAAAAGCGCGGGAAAACGTATGCTGTTTGAACTAAACTATTTCCCTAGGGATAATAGTCATGCCCAGTCATCAAAACTATTTAAACAAAATCAGCAATTGGATTTTTATGTGCAAAATAGTAATTTTATCTTCATTTAATTTTATTATATACTTATTGACTGGGTATGAGGGAATAGCAAGCTTGTTGTCCCCGAGACGAAGCCGAGGTCAATAGTCAGGGTCGAGGGGACAACAAACTTGCTATTCCCGAATACACAGTCTATAAGTATGTTATTATACCGAAAAACATTAGACTCATAGTTGAATGATCACCTCAAAATGATAAAAACCAATAAAATCATGCATCTTTTGCCCGTATTTTGCATTATAAATCTGAATATTGTCTCATGGACATTGTTATGCTATTTCCCCAGTCATTCATAAGAGTTTGATTCTTTTGAGAAAGTAGACTTCAACATAAACATGGTGACTACAAGTTTTATGAAATTTTTGAAATTTTGAAATTTTTTACAAAATTTCAAATTTTAAAATTTTGTATATATTTTGAAATTTTGAACTTTAAAATTTTGCTTTATTATTATAGAATTTTGAAATTTTATGAAGTTTTTGAAATTTTCAGAGTTTTCGTTAATAGACGATGAAGTCCAAGTGTTCCGAATAAATATAAAACTTTTATCCAATCCGGTCGCGGAACTAAAAATCCGCGAAAACGATTCACATTGCCGGTCCATAGTCTTAAAAACTATGGACCGCTCAAATTTAAAAAAAAAAAAAACTGGAAAAGGAGAAAAATAGCAATTTTAATTCAGAAAATTTTGTAGTGATGTTCATATACTGAGGTACAATAAATAGAAAATATATACTTAGGTATAATTAAAGGATCTATCGTTCCAAGATATATGATATTTACCTCGGCTTCGGCCTCGGCAAATATCATATATCTTGGAACGATAAATCCTTATATTAACCTCAACAAAAGTCAACAATTGTATAATATCGGGTACCAAAATATATATTAACATTCCAAAATATCAGGTACCAAAATATACTTTATAATTGACATTATACAATTACATGTATTGACTTTTCTCGAAAACAATACATTTTTTTAAAACACAGTAAACGAGAGTTTTGTGCAGAATTTTACTACCATTTTTAAAATATGCATTTCATCTAACAATAACCTTTCATTATTGCTGCACTCGTCTGAAATTTGATATTTTCCCCGATTTTTACCGACAAAATAGAGGTGGAGTAAACTAACTAGAGGTAGCAGCCAGGTAAATCTTACCTTGATAGACAGAGACAGGTGTACAGGCATATTTTGACACTCCATTTTTAAACTTTAAAATCTTTCTAAAAGTTCACATAAAATTTCTTCATAAACCTATTTTTTGACATCTTAACATATATAAACGTCGCGTTTAATAACGCAACGGTCAAAATCATCAAGAGTTTTCTTTCTTTCTTTCGGTCTGTTGGATTCAGGAGGACTTTTACCGTTTACAACTCTATACACAGAACTGTAAGATATGCCAGCAGCCTTGCATGTTCTTTTAATCAAATTATCTGGGGAATAAAAAGGTAAAAGGTTGATAGTTTTGCATGCAGAATCGTGAGGAGGGTTTGATTGATAGGTGTGATTTGGTTTTTCTTGCCAAAGCTAAAGATGGGGATTATCACCAAGAAATGAAATAAACTGGTTCGAAAATCAGCTTATGCCAGCATTAAAAAGCCCAAGTGTTATCGTTTTAGATAATACCAGTTATCACAACATCAAGATTGAAGAAACTGTTGTGCCAAACTTTAATCAGAGAAAAGCTGTCTTACAAGATTATCTTTCAAAACACAACATTCCTTTTCAGCCCCTTGAAACTAAAAAACAACTTTATTCATATCCAATAATTGTGTACTCTATGTCTAACTTCAGTGAATTTATTAGCAGAAAAGACCGTTCTTTTACGAATTATTTCCGAAAGATTGAAATAGCTCGGTCAAATTAAAAATCACTAATTATGGAAATCTCATGTGTATAAATGTCACGTAGTCAAATGCATTAACCATGAAGGGAACAATAGCCTTCTCCGGCACTTCGACGAGAGACAATAGACCAGTTGCGGGAACACCGTCGTTCCTATTGTTATATGGGATTACGTCCGCGGTGAGTTGACTGTCACATTTAACGAGCAAACTTGGCCTGAAATAAAGACCAAAATAACGCTAAAAATTGGTAATTTTTCAGATGAGTAGGGCCTTCGGAATAATTTCAACCGTAAATATTTATACAATTCCAAAATGGTAGTAAAATTCCTGACAAAACTCTCGTTGGATGCGCTAAAAAAAAGTCTACGTTTTACGAAATATATAGATTTTTCCGTTTTCTAATCAAAAAATTATTACTGTTAGGTATAGGGTTAGGGTTATGGTGTTTAACGTCACTTTCAACAATATTTCAATTATATCGTGGCAGTCAGTTTTATTGGTGGAGGAAACCGGAGTTTCCGGAGAAAACCACTTATCTGTCGCAAGTCACTGACAAACTTTATCACATGATGTTCTATCGAGTACACCTCGCCTGATCGGGATTCGAGCTCACAACTTTAGTTTTAATAGGTATATCTGTAATTAAAGGCATACAAGCTGTCAGAATTGATTATTTTTGTTTAAATTAAAAGTTGCCAATATTCGATGTTTTATACTAATAAAATGTTCTGAACAAGAAGCCAGGTTTAAAAAATATGCTATAATGTCGTAATTAGTGAACAGAAGTCTGTTGGTGAAATTGCCATTAAAAAAACACACCTAATTATAAGTCGGCTTCTTTTCCGAAGTTTACCGGACACTGATAACTGCTATAAATATTAACCAGAAAGCATGCACAGGTAAATATTGGTTAGAATTAATATAATTTAAGAAATATATATCTATGAAATTGGATCCCGGGGTAATCAGTTAATGGTATTTAGTAAGAATGACACTTAAAATCGAAAATACGTGCTGAAATCAATAAAAACAAACCCAAACTCTACAAAGGGCCCGATAAAGGGAAAATTGTAAACAAATTGTATTGCATATTATTGACAACACTTGAGTTGACTTGATTACATTTTTTTTGAAAAAAACCACACATGAAGTTCATTATTTTAGTTTCTAATTTGAAAGAGATATCACCTAGCGTTTTCTCCTGAAAAAAAAAAGAATATATAAAAAAAATACGACGCAATTCTACTGTTAAAATATGATTCGGCCGGAAAAAAAATACTAAATTATGCTTACGTGTTGAAAAATGGAGTAGATCGGTATGACATCTTTTTTTTTCATTTTTACACAAAGCTGAATCCTCCTTTTTGTGTTGTTTTCGTATATAATCCGTCAATGTTTTATTCAATTCCACGATTCGATTCAGTGTGCCATGTGCTTCTTCGTCAACAATCAATTTCGCACATGCTCAAACGCTTTCCCGAATGAATTCACTGTCAGGTCGTATGCGCTGGTCAACATTTGATTCTTTACGGGACGAAAGAAAATCAAACAACGACGAATTTCCTTCGTTCTAGGCTATTTACGTATGATATTATGAAAAATGTCAACTGCAATTAGTATAAAACATCGAATATTGGCATATGCCTTTAAAGTATCATCAAAATAAATATAACATACATTTTATTCTATTAACCCATAATTAAAAAAGTCTGAAATTTATTAAAATACCTTGGGTTTTTTTTTTAAATGAAGATAAATCTAGGTAATTCATGAAACTGTTATTTTTTTTATCCGCTTGAATATGGCGTGTTAAGATATAATCAGTGAAGTTTTCCCCCCCATTTAATACATCTTTAAGATCTCATTTCTTTCATTAATCCCAATCACTCTACAAAATATACTGAATAAATAAACTAGGATAAAATTACAATTTCAACCATAGAGGATCAATTTTCAAATCTTTTCTACCATTATAAACGTATCTAATAATAATAAAAATGGAAGATTTAAAGTCATCCCTTTTAATTCATTTACACAAAAAAATCTCACGGGGAGAAAGAAGCTTACTCAGAATTTATAAATTAACAAATATGGATTGATCGATTTTCAATCTAAATAAACATTGGTTTTTATCATATCTCTTCAATCATTTATTCATTGAAAAATAAGTATTAAAATGTATATTATACGATATTAACCGGATAAATTGCTATAAATGATATTAAAGGGTTAAATCTAGGTTTATGACGTTCGTAATTCCACTTTCAACGTTACGCTGTTTCAGTTACTATTTCGCGATGGTTAGTTACGTGATGGAGGACACATGATTATTCGAAGAAAACCACCATACCTGTCATTTTTTTAAATTCAAACGTGAAGAAATATTGACTGTTTAAAAGGGATAATATTTTTTTTAAAGCCTGGGAACTTCGGAATATAGAAAAAGAGCAAAGTTTCTCCGGTCTGCCGGTTATTACCCCCCCTTTTTTTTCCCCGATAGTTGTGTGAGATGAATAAAAATGGTGGTACGATCCCGGCACGTTATGAGCCAAAGTATCAACTGTTAAATACGACAGGTCGTTATTGTCCTGTTACAAAGAAATGTTGTCCCACACTTGTCCCTTATATATCATATCTTAGCCCTGTTGTGATAGTCTAAATATTCGTCCATTGGCCCATCCTTTTTAGCCAAACAGTCGAACATGGTTATCTCGAACTCGTATATGTCGAAGCCTTCGATAGCTCATAGTAAACGTTTGATCCGTTCGTAGTAGCTATATTAGCTTATTTCATCACATATAACTCGAATACTCGAGATATTTCGAAGTAAAACCTGTCTCTTCGACTCGACTTCAAGATATCCATGTGTGACTGTACACAGTTTATTGTGCATAAATGACCTACTGTTCATTGGAGGTTAAACAAGAACAATTTATTATAAATAAAACCCAAGAAAAGTTTGAATATACCAAAGGAAAGGGCAGACAATCCAATGGACACGAGAAAAAAGACAAAAAGAAAGACAACCATTTACAAACTACTACACAGAAATCAAAAGATTGAGCAACACGACATCCCCCATCCCCACCCCACCCCCACCCACAAAAACCGGGGGTGAACTCTGACGCTCCGGAAGAGTGGTCAGTTCCTGTTTCAATAGAGACACACGTTGTGCTTAAGGTAGAGAAGGACACTATGGGCAAAAAAAAAACTAGTCAATGAATTTGTTTGAATTTCATATATACATTGTATTGTTCTTTGGGATGTATCTAACAAAATATCAAAATTTGAGAATAAGTTTCCAGGCTTACTTTAAAAATATTCCCTGAAAGAGTTAGCCCACTCTGAAGTCCAAACAAATTTCATTTTTTTCACTTCTACGTGTCATTAAGGTACCCAAAAAAAATAGCATATAACTTTTTTTTAATTATCTGAATATAATATGATAAATGAATATTTTGGAATATCTAAGACATAAATTTTTATAATTTTTTCATTTTTTTTTTCAAAATGACTACCCTTTTTTGGCAATATAGCCTGTAACTGGTTTTAGTGAAATCCAACACAATTTGATTTTAAAGTGGAATAGAAAATAATTGTGACAATGAATTTAAAAAAAAAAAAGATATATCACATTACTTATATCCATGCTACATATCATTAAAAAATAAAGATATGTTTCCAGGCAAAAAAAAAGTTAGGGGTTTAGAAAGACACCCTGACATATAACCTTTTTTGTCAATTTCATGAAAAATGTCCACATTTTTCACTTTTTGTAATAAGACATTAAATAAATGAAAATAAAACATGCAAAAATATAATATGGTGCATTTTGTTTCATTTTCAGAAGTGTAAGGAAAGTCTGGGGTTATAATATTAAAAACTTCAATATTTAACAAAAACATGCAAAACTCATCATATTCTAATATCATTTGAGACATGACTACCTCCCTTGACGAAATGCTTCATATAGCATTTTACACATATAATGTATTATTGCCAAGAAATTACTGTATTAAATTTGTATTTCAGTTTAATTTAAGAACTTGCACAAATCAGATGTAGAAAATTCAAAAAACAAAATACCTCGTAAGAAATACTGCAAACATAAGTAATAATTATTACCACATTTTATTAAATATTCCTAAAAGTCATGTGACTAGTGTCAGTCTCTACCTTAAATGTAACGTTCTACTTTACTTATATTTGAAGCCCGGGGCAAGCTGATTCAAATTATTATTATAACTGATTCAAATTATAATTATAATGTATTATTTCGGTTTCTTTTGTAGATGATACGGCAAATGGTTTGTGGTCAGATAACAGTGATAAATACATGAAGACTTATCCGTTCTCTAAAGGCTGTTCTGGTTGTGCATGTGCAACACTGGTAACGAATAGTATACTACAAGGCTGTGATGGAATAGTGTACGTTATACTTTGGTTACTAAATAGTTGTACCATAAAACATTAATCTAATTAAAAAAATATGTAAAAAAAGCGCGACATTCCATTAGATCTGGGGGTGTCGCGGTCGTGATCATATGGTAGTTGGATTTACAACTACCTATGTAATCAGTGTCTATCACCACTAACGTTATGAGTTCGAATCCTGCTCCGGCGAGTTGTACTCGATACAACATTATGTGATAAAGTTTGTCACTGACTTGCGTCAGGTCGGTGGTTTTCTTTGGGTACTCCGGTTTCCTCCACCAATTAAACTGACCGACAAGATATAGCTGAAATATTGTCTAAAGTGGCGTTAAACACTATAACCATTACCCAATAGATCTGGCTCATTCGAGTTAACATTACCCTTTTTTTTTCTTCTTTTTTAAGTAACCAATGAAATCGCCTCTTGCAAAATATTGACAGTGTTTGATTACAGGAAAAACCCCGAGAGAATACTACATGCATAGTTCACCTCGACGTAAAGTTAAATCAATTTGTGGATTTTAATGAGTGAGTGAATGAGTGATTGATTTTTTTTAAGCAAAGAGAACATTTTTCCCCAGTTATATCACGGCAAAAATAAGTTACATTTTGATGAGATTATGGTGACATATCTGCTTTATACCTGACCAACACACTCGTCTATCACATAAATTAGAAAGGGGCTATGTTTCTTTACAAGACCAGGAAAGGAAACAGGATAACTGTGGTTTTTAATTATTCCATATAATTCCATGGTTGCCCAATATGTGGTTTAATAAAATTGTTGTAGCTGTTAAAAAATATTAATTAAAATAAAATTTCAAAATTTAAATAGCCGTTAGTAAATAAGTAAGTAAGTAAGTAAGTAAATACATTTTATTTAAAGTCGGCACGTATATACATTTAATAAATAACATGAACAAATTGAAGCTCTTAAAACCTATACCCAGATCACTTCCTGATACATAGCATGTCTTCACATTCTCTGTCTTGACAGTAACTTTTAATATATTGTCTATTAAAAGTAATGAAAAAGGTATGATCTCTTTTTTCTGAAAAAGAATCCATCCAAATAAGACATTTTATTTGTCCAATTGTTGATCAAGCATGCTTCAAAGTTTTGTATTTATAAGTTTATATTTTTACTGTAACATGAATGTATTCTTTTCCTTTGATCTTTTTATGGTTTATATATATATATATATACCAGAATGTAGCCATTAGCTAAGATGGTTAATTTAACATATTTGTTTGAAATACTCTGTTTTATTAAACATTATAAATACCTACTTGTGAAAAGGAAGTAACATGCTTCATCAAAATTATGTAGTTTTTATAACCATTAATTTATTTACCGTTCATTGGTTCCGACATTTTAATGCTTAACTGTTCATTGGTTCTTTTTAGTTAGATATTAAAAGTGTTTACTAAGTTGACATCAACATTTAAGGTTAGAATTATCTATATTATGAAATTTTACATTAAATGTAATTCCAAAGAAAATATGCGGATACGTGTTTGTGGGATTTTGGTTGTTCAAAACGCATCAGTAAAGGTTTAGAATTATGTTTAATTTTGTGTTCATTTGATAATTTTTTCAATGTTTTCTAAGGATCGCCAGATTACTAAAATAAATCTAACGAACGTTTAGTTTTAAATAGATTATTTAGTTTTACGTTTTGTTTATTTATTTCTGTTTGGTATCTTGGTATCTTGATATAAAGAAGGGCATGCACATGGTTTGGTAGGGAAGGTTAGGATTTCTGCTACCGAGTAACCATACCACATTTTTATGCCTGTCATTTATGTGTTTAAGAGTTTGATGATTGCCAAAGAATTTGTTCGTGTTGTTGTGGTTAGATATAATGTTGACCATGACTGTTTGTGGTTTACCAGAGGTATAGTTCGTGTTATAATGGTTAAAGTGTCGATATTATTGTTTCCGGTTTATCAGAGTTGTGATTTTATTATCGACCATTAGTTTTTGTGATTTGTCAGAGGAGTAGTTCATGTTGTTGTGATTTGATATATTGTCGATTTGATTTTGATTTTTGGTGTTTTAACGCCACTTTCAGCAATATTTCAGCTATATCATGGCGACAAGTTTTAGTGATGGAAGAAGCCGGAGTACCCGGAGAGAACCACCGACCATGGGCAAGCAACTGGTAATCTTTATCACTTGCTGCTGCGAGTCGAGTGTACTCGTTTTTGTAATATACAAAGCCGGGCGCGAACCCACGCCGTATTGGTGATAGACTTGTACGAGTTGTTAGGTAATCCAACTACCTAACTCATTGAGCCACCCGGGCCCTGATATATTGTCGACTATGACTGTTTGAGGTTTAGCAGAGGTATGGTCATATTCTAATGGTTATGTCGACATTACTGGTTCCATAGATACCCGATTTGTGGAACTCCCTTTTTTTTTCTTTTTAGTTTTTAATTCATCACTTTTGTGGGACGTTTTCATTATAAACAGTGTTGAACAACTTCAAACATTACCAAAAACTCAATCCGAGATCGATATAAGCCCATTTCTAAAAACACAAAAACCCTCCTCTATTCTATTCTTTTTAATTATTTTTTTTCGTCAAATATTCAACTTTCGCTGCTCCAGAGTTGTTTACTTTTAAGAAGAATAGACTAGAGGAGGGTTTTTCAATCGTAACTACTCGCTATTTGCAGGGTAGCGAGAATGGCCGAGTAGTTACGATTGGAGGGTTTTTGTGTTTTTAGAAATGGGCTTATATCGATCTCGGATTGAGTATTTGGTAATGTTTGAAGTTGTTCAACACTGTTTATAATGAAAACGTCCCACAAAAGTGATGAATTACAAAAAAAAAAATTTTTTAAAAAGGGGGGGTCCACAAATTGGGTACCTATGACTGGTTCAAGTTTGTCTGCGTTGCTCGTGTTGTGATTTATTTTATCAGCACCATTTGTTTTTGAGATTTGTCAGAGGGGTGTTTCTTAGTTTGTCAGAGGAGTGGTTCTTAGTTTGTCAGAGGGGTGGTTCTTAGTTTGTCAGAGGGGTGGTTCTTAGTTTGTCAGAGGGGTGGTTCTTAGTTTGTCAGAGGGGTGGTTCTTAGTTTGTCAGAGGGGTGGTTCTTAGGTTGTCAGAGGAGTGGTTCTTAGTTTGTCAGAGGAGTGGTTCTTAGTTTGTCAGAGGAGTGGTTCTTAGTTTGTCAGAGGGGTGGTTCTTAGTTTGTTAGAGGAGTGGTTCTTAGTTTGTCAGAGGGGTGGTTCTTAGTTTGTCAGAGGGGTGGTTCTTAGTTTGTCAGAGGAGTGGTTCTTAGTTTGTCAGAGGGGTGGTTCTTAGTTTGTCAGAGGAGTGGTTCTTAGTTTGTTAGAGGGGTGGTTCTTAGTTTGTCAGAGGGGTGGTTCTTAGTTTGTCAGAGAGGTGGTTCTTAGTTTGTCAGAGGGGTGGTTCTTAGTTTGTCAGAGGGGTGGTTCTTAGTTTGTCAGAGGAGTGGTTCTTAGTTTGTCAGAGGGGTGGTTCTTAGTTTGTCAGAGGGGTGGTTCTTAGTTTGTCAGAGGAGTGGTTCTTAGTTTGTCAGAGGGGTGGTTCTTAGTTTGTCAGAGGGGTGGTTCTTAGTTTGTCAGAGGAGTGGTTCTTAGTTTGTCAGAGGGGTGGTTCTTAGTTTGTCAGAGGGGTGGTTCTTAGTTTGTCAGAGGGGTGGTTCTTAGTTTGTCAGAGGGGTGGTTCTTAGTTTGTCAGAGGGGTGGTTCTTAGTTTGTCAGATGGGTGGTTCTTAGTTTGTCAGATGGGTGGTTCTTAGTTTGTCAGAGGAGTGGTTCTTAGGTTGTCAGAGGGGTGGTTCTTAGTTTGTCAGATGGGTGGTTCTTAGTTTGTCAGATGGGTGGTTCTTAGTTTGTCAGAGGAGTGGTTCTTAGTTTGTCAGAGGGGTGGTTCTTAGTTTGTCAGATGGGTGGTTCTTAGTTTGTCAGAGGAGTGGTTCTTAGTTTGTCAGAGGGGTGGTTCTTAGTTTGTCAGATGGGTGGTTCTTAGTTTGTCAGAGGAGTGGTTCTTAGGTTGTCAGAGAAGTCAGACGAGAACAAGTCTACAAACAATAAAGCAAAAAGGTGGAACTGCGATTGGCCTATTGATAGAGGCCGTACAGTGGAGATGTTAGTGCAGGAGAGTAAAATATCGCATTGTAATGTTCCTGGGGCGACCAACCAACAATCTGTAGCTCATTAGGAGCTTCCACAAATGTCCTTTGCAAGCAAGAAGTGTGACACAGACTGCTTAGATACAAGTCAAAAACCGCCAAGGTTTCTAGGTTAACTTAAGAATGATCAGTCACTAGTGTCATTATCAAACAGAAAAATTGTTTAAACCGGATACCATTCTGACCTACAGTTTTGTTCGGATTACACAGGTTATGCTTGAAGGATAAAAAGTGTCAGACATTGGATTTATATTGAATATGCTCGATTTAGACAAGATTCCGATTTATTCAGGTTTTAGGCATGACTCGCTGTTTTTATGTTCATTCTTGTCTTTTCAACTATATCATAGCGAGAACACGTTTGTTTGTTTTATTTGTTTTATTGTGTTTAACGCCACTTTCAGCAATATTTCAGCTATATCATGGCGACCAGTTTTAGTTGTGGAAGAAGCCGGAGAGAACCACCGACCATGAACAAGCAACTGGTGAACTTTATCACTTGCGGCTACGAGTTGAGTACACCTTTTTTTGTAATTTACAAAACCGGGCGCGAACCCTCGTCGTATTGGTGATAGGTTTGTATGAGTTGCTAGGTAATCCAGCTAACTAACTCATTGAGCCACCCGGGCCCTCTCGAGAACACGTTAATTTTAAATGAGATGATTATGAGGTTCGCTTTGTACTAGATCAACACGCTTAGTTGGATTTTTATAGTGCTAGCTCACTGAAACAACAGTCCTCGGATAGACATATTATAATATTCAATTTCGATATTTTTTTGATAGGATATAATAATAAACATAAGCAACCATTCATGTTCTTTAATTGTGACAATATTATGTGATAATTCTCATAGAATTATTGTATATCGTTTTCGTGCCTTTTGATTGGACAGGAGCACTGTCACCTGTTTGATTTTTATCCGTACATAACTCGATGAACTTTTGCGTGCCGGAACTACTTTTTTTGTGTAACCAGTGTAAACAATATGGCGGCCGCCGACGAGAAACTACGATAGTCACCGATTGAAAGCAAGTATGAAATCAGTTTAATGATTAAAATAGGGAAAAGATTCACATTGAAGAAATATAAGGATTAAAAGCTTCTTTTCAGGAGTTCATGCATGTGAAAACGGTGCCGATGCACTCACAAAACGGACGTTTATTCAGTTTGTGAGTGCTTCGGCACCATTTACACATGCATGAACTCCTGAAAAGAAGCCTTTAATCCTATAATAACTCTTTTATTTGTTTCGACAATCGAACTTGTCGATAAAATGATGAACGTTTTGGTATAAATGCTTTCGACATTTAAATATTTATTGATACTATGACATTTAAACAATACATCAAGCGTTTCAAAAATATGTCTATGTTATGCGTGACTACACTTATATGCTCATAAATATTCATAGCTGAAAATATTAACAGTTAAGCCATTAACATGATTCATAATTTGGTTTTAAAATGATAAATGTCGTACAGAATAAATGGGATTAAAATGAATATAAAGAAATGAATATCTACAGATATTTGTAAATAAACGCTTCTTTTAACAACAAACAAGCAACAAAAGTATTTGCAATTAATAGTACCAATATCTAACATTATTAAATGACTATGAATTTTCTTAATTCTGATTGGCTTAGAAGGTTCATTGCTTCCTCTGACAGACCTACATGTCCACCGCGCAATTTTGCGCGTGAGGTTAATAAATCTCATGTCGCAGTTAGTACGTACCCAAATATAGTAACAGGGGGAAACCAGTAGACTAATTGATATCGATAAATTTGATTAGCCGACATTTTGAGCCTCAACCAAT
The DNA here is from genome assembly GCA_963383655.1 of Bathymodiolus septemdierum. Lineage (NCBI taxonomy): Eukaryota > Metazoa > Mollusca > Bivalvia > Mytilida > Modiolidae > Bathymodiolus > Bathymodiolus septemdierum. The sequence continues at coordinate 8,498,342 of OY726526.1, read as the reverse complement.
CAGAGGCAGTCTTGCTAACGAACTTCGGTAATCAGCAGACGACTGTTAGTAAACAAAAATGAACGAAGCAGATTCGTCAGTAGAACCAGAAGTTAAGACACGTCTTGATATTTTATTTGTTAAAATTTTGAAATTGTATTCGTTTTTTCTTAATCAATTTTATTGTTTTGAAACATTAGAAATATCAAGCTTTAAAAACTGGTGTTTTGTTGGTTTGAAGCAGCTACAATACATATAAAAAAGAGTAAATGGAAATGTTTAAGAAACAGCAACAATTCACAATTTTCACCCCAAAATTACACTTAGAATGCATGTGTCATTTAATAAAACAATTGACGACTTTTCATTTCGGTGGACACTGATTTATCAACCTCTTGGAAGTGATGTTCACCTCAGCCGTTGGCTTCGGTGAACATCACTTCCTCGGGGTTGATAAATCACAGTGTCCACCTTATGAAAAGTCATTAATTGTATAGTATTGCAAATCATAAAATAAATTATATTTGGTTTTGTTTCCAAGGTAAATTTATATATCTCTGTTTCCAAAGCTTACTCCTTTTTCTTATTCTTTTTTCCTTTTTCTTTCTTTTTTCATCGAATATTTTGTTCTCTTGTTTTTTTTACCTTTGCTTTTGGCTCTTGTTCTCTGCATTAGGATTGTCTTTCCTTGAAAATATTTTTGATAAGAGTTCTGATTTGTTGTTTTAAAACAGCTAAATACAACAAAATGTATTATTTGTCATACTAAACATTAGACATACACTGTTACCGAACGACCTTGAGAATATTGTTCCAACTTTTATGTTATAATCATACCTTAATTTGTCAATTATATTAAATGCGTTTTTTTAGTGTTTTCATATTTTTCCTCTCGTTTTAGGTCGGTAGTATCATATTCATTTCCTAACATAACAAATGAAACATTTGCAACTTCTACCACATCTATGTGAGTATATATATCTACATGTACCTGAGTGTGTCTGCTATATACATGTACTAGTTCTATTATATATGTTGTTTGAGTGTCCCTTATCTGTGTAATTACACCGCTATATAGATGTACTAGTTCTACTATATATGTTGTTTGAGTGTCCCTTATCTGTGTAATTACACCGCTATATACATGTACTAGTTCTACTATATATGTTGTTTGAGTGTCCCTTATCTGTGTAATTACACCGCTATATACATGTACTAGTTCTACTATATATGTTGTTTGAGTGTCCCTTATCTGTGTAATTACACCGCTATATACATGTACTAGTTCTACTATATATGTTGTTTGAGTGTCCCTTATCTGTGTAATTACACCGCTATATACATGTACTAGTTCTACTATATATGTTGTTTGAGTGTCCCTTATGTGTGTAATTACAGCCTGAGTGTGTCTGCTATATACATGTACTAGTTCTACTATATATGTTGTTTGAGTGTCCCTTATCTGTGTAATTACACCGCTATATACATGTACTAGTTCTACTATATATGTTGTTTGAGTGTCCCTTATCTGTGTAATTACAGCCTGAGTGTGTCCGCTATATACATGTACTAGTTCTACTATATATGTTGTTTGAGTGTCCCTTATCTGTGTAATTACAGCCTGAGTGTGTCCGCTATATATATGTACTAGTTCTACTATATATGTTGTTTGAGTGTCCCTTATCTGTGTAATTACAGCCTGAGTGTGTCCGCTATATATATGTACTAGTTCTACTATATATGTTGTTTGAGTGTCCCTTATCTGTGTAATTACACCGCTATATACATGTACTAGTTCTACTATATATGTTGTTTGAGTGTCCCTTATCTGTGTAATTACACCGCTATATACATGTACTAGTTCTACTATATATGTTGTTTGAGTGTCCCTTATCTGTGTAATTACAGCCTGAGTGTGTCCGCTATATACATGTACTAGTTCTACTATATATGTTGTTTGAGTGTCCCTTATCTGTGTAATTACACCGCTATATACATGTACTAGTTCTACTATATATGTTGTTTGAGTGTCCCTTATCTGTGTAATTACACCGCTATATACATGTACTAGTTCTACTATATATGTTGTTTGAGTGTCCCTTATCTGTGTAATTACAGCCTGAGTGTGTCCGCTATATACATGTACTAGTTCTACTATATATGTTGTTTGAGTGTCCCTTATCTGTGTAATTACACCGCTATATACATGTACTAGTTCTACTATATATGTTGTTTGAGTGTCCCTTATCTGTGTAATTACACCGCTATATACATGTACTAGTTCTACTATATATGTTGTTTGAGTGTCCCTTATCTGTGTAATTACAGCCTGAGTGTGTCCGCTATATACATGTACTAGTTCTACTATATATGTTGTTTGAGTGTCCCTTATCTGTGTAATTACAGCCTGAGTGTGTCCGCTATATATATGTACTAGTTCTACTATATATGTTGTTTGAGTGTCCCTTATCTGTGTAATTACACCGCTATATACATGTACTAGTTCTACTATATATGTTGTTTGAGTGTCCCTTATCTGTGTAATTACACCGCTATATACATGTACTAGTTCTACTATATATGTTGTTTGAGTGTCCCTTATCTGTGTAATTACACCGCTATATACATGTACTAGTTCTACTATATATGTTGTTTGAGTGTCCCTTATCTGTGTAATTACAGCCTGAGTGTGTCCGCTATATACATGTACTAGTTCTACTATATATGTTGTTTGAGTGTCCCTTATCTGTGTAATTACAGCCTGAGTGTGTCCGCTATATATATGTACTAGTTCTACTATATATGTTGTTTGAGTGTCCCTTATCTGTGTAATTACACCGCTATATACATGTACTAGTTCTACTATATATGTTGTTTGAGTGTCCCTTATCTGTGTAATTACACCGCTATATACATGTACTAGTTCTACTATATATGTTGTTTGAGTGTCCCTTATCTGTGTAATTACACCGCTATATACATGTACTAGTTCTACTATATATGTTGTTTGAGTGTCCCTTATCTGTGTAATTACACCGCTATATACATGTACTAGTTCTACTATATATGTTGTTTGAGTGTCCCTTATCTGTGTAATTACACCGCTATATACATGTACTAGTTCTACTATATATGTTGTTTGAGTGTCCCTTATCTGTGTAATTACAGCCTGAGTGTGTCCGCTATATACATGTACTAGTTCTACTATATATGTTGTTTGAGTGTCTCTTATCTGTGTAATTACAGCCTGAGTGTGTCCGCTATATATATGTACTAGTTCTACTATATATGTTGTTTGAGTGTCCCTTATCTGTGTAATTACAGCCTGAGTGTGTCCGCTATATATATGTACTAGTTCTACTATATATGTTGTTTGAGTGTCCCTTATCTGTGTAATTACACCGCTATATACATGTACTAGTTCTACTATATATGTTGTTTGAGTGTCCCTTATCTGTGTAATTACACCGCTATATACATGTACTAGTTCTACTATATATGTTGTTTGAGTGTCCCTTATCTGTGTAATTACAGCCTGAGTGTGTCCGCTATATACATGTACTAGTTCTACTATATATGTTGTTTGAGTGTCCCTTATCTGTGTAATTACACCGCTATATACATGTACTAGTTCTACTATATATGTTGTTTGAGTGTCCCTTATCTGTGTAATTACACCGCTATATACATGTACTAGTTCTACTATATATGTTGTTTGAGTGTCCCTTATCTGTGTAATTACAGCCTGAGTGTGTCCGCTATATACATGTACTAGTTCTACTATATATGTTGTTTGAGTGTCCCTTATCTGTGTAATTACACCGCTATATACATGTACTAGTTCTACTATATATGTTGTTTGAGTGTCCCTTATCTGTGTAATTACACCGCTATATACATGTACTAGTTCTACTATATATGTTGTTTGAGTGTCCCTTATCTGTGTAATTACAGCCTGAGTGTGTCCGCTATATACATGTACTAGTTCTACTATATATGTTGTTTGAGTGTCCCTTATCTGTGTAATTACAGCCTGAGTGTGTCCGCTATATATATGTACTAGTTCTACTATATATGTTGTTTGAGTGTCCCTTATCTGTGTAATTACACCGCTATATACATGTACTAGTTCTACTATATATGTTGTTTGAGTGTCCCTTATCTGTGTAATTACACCGCTATATACATGTACTAGTTCTACTATATATGTTGTTTGAGTGTCCCTTATCTGTGTAATTACAGCCTGAGTGTGTCCGCTATATACATGTACTAGTTCTACTATATATGTTGTTTGAGTGTCCCTTATCTGTGTAATTACAGCCTGAGTGTGTCCGCTATATATATGTACTAGTTCTACTATATATGTTGTTTGAGTGTCCCTTATCTGTGTAATTACACCGCTATATACATGTACTAGTTCTACTATATATGTTGTTTGAGTGTCCCTTATCTGTGTAATTACACCGCTATATACATGTACTAGTTCTACTATATATGTTGTTTGAGTGTCCCTTATCTGTGTAATTACACCGCTATATACATGTACTAGTTCTACTATATATGTTGTTTGAGTGTCCCTTATCTGTGTAATTACACCGCTATATACATGTACTAGTTCTACTATATATGTTGTTTGAGTGTCCCTTATCTGTGTAATTACACCGCTATATACATGTACTAGTTCTACTATATATGTTGTTTGAGTGTCCCTTATCTGTGTAATTACAGCCTGAGTGTGTCCGCTATATACATGTACTAGTTCTACTATATATGTTGTTTGAGTGTCCCTTATCTGTGTAATTACAGCCTGAGTGTGTCCGCTATATATATGTACTAGTTCTACTATATATGTTGTTTGAGTGTCCCTTATCTGTGTAATTACACCGCTATATACATGTACTAGTTCTACTATATATGTTGTTTGAGTGTCCCTTATCTGTGTAATTACACCGCTATATACATGTACTAGTTCTACTATATATGTTGTTTGAGTGTCCCTTATCTGTGTAATTACACCGCTATATACATGTACTAGTTCTACTATATATGTTGTTTGAGTGTCCCTTATCTGTGTAATTACACCGCTATATACATGTACTAGTTCTACTATATATGTTGTTTGAGTGTCCCTTATCTGTGTAATTACACCGCTATATACATGTACTAGTTCTACTATATATGTTGTTTGAGTGTCCCTTATCTGTGTAATTACACCGCTATATACATGTACTAGTTCTACTATATATGTTGTTTGAGTGTCCCTTATCTGTGTAATTACAGCCTGAGTGTGTCCGCTATATACATGTACTAGTTCTACTATATATGTTGTTTGAGTGTCCCTTATCTGTGTAATTACACCGCTATATACATGTACTAGTTCTACTATATATGTTGTTTGAGTGTCCCTTATCTGTGTAATTACAGCCTGAGTGTGTCCGCTATATATATGTACTAGTTCTACTATATATGTTGTTTGAGTGTCCCTTATCTGTGTAATTACACCGCTATATACATGTACTAGTTCTACTATATATGTTGTTTGAGTGTCCCTTATCTGTGTAATTACACCGCTATATACATGTACTAGTTCTACTATATATGTTGTTTGAGTGTCCCTTATCTGTGTAATTACACCGCTATATACATGTACTAGTTCTACTATATATGTTGTTTGAGTGTCCCTTATCTGTGTAATTACAGCCTGAGTGTGTCCGCTATATACATGTACTAGTTCTACTATATATGTTGTTTGAGTGTCCCTTATCTGTGTAATTACACCGCTATATACATGTACTAGTTCTACTATATATGTTGTTTGAGTGTCCCTTATCTGTGTAATTACACCGCTATATACATGTACTAGTTCTACTATATATGTTGTTTGAGTGTCCCTTATCTGTGTAATTACAGCCTGAGTGTGTCCGCTATATACATGTACTAGTTCTACTATATATGTTGTTTGAGTGTCCCTTATCTGTGTAATTACAGCCTGAGTGTGTCCGCTATATATATGTACTAGTTCTACTATATATGTTGTTTGAGTGTCCCTTATCTGTGTAATTACACCGCTATATACATGTACTAGTTCTACTATATATGTTGTTTGAGTGTCCCTTATCTGTGTAATTACACCGCTATATACATGTACTAGTTCTACTATATATGTTGTTTGAGTGTCCCTTATCTGTGTAATTACACCGCTATATACATGTACTAGTTCTACTATATATGTTGTTTGAGTGTCCCTTATCTGTGTAATTACACCGCTATATACATATACTAGTTCTACTATATATGTTGTTTGAGTGTCCCTTATCTGTGTAATTACACCGCTATATACATGTACTAGTTCTACTATATATGTTGTTTGAGTGTCCCTTATCTGTGTAATTACACCGCTATATACATGTACTAGTTCTACTATATATGTTGTTTGAGTGTCCCTTATCTGTGTAATTACACCGCTATATACATGTACTAGTTCTACTATATATGTTGTTTGAGTGTCCCTTATCTGTGTAATTACAGCCTGAGTGTGTCCGCTATATACATGTACTAGTTCTACTATATATGTTGTTTGAGTGTCCCTTATCTGTGTAATTACACCGCTATATACATGTACTAGTTCTACTATATATGTTGTTTGAGTGTCCCTTATCTGTGTAATTACACCGCTATATACATGTACTAGTTCTACTATATATGTTGTTTGAGTGTCCCTTATCTGTGTAATTACACCGCTATATACATGTACTAGTTCTACTATATATGTTGTTTGAGTGTCCCTTATCTGTGTAATTACAGCCTGAGTGTGTCCGCTATATACATGTACTAGTTCTACTATATATGTTGTTTGAGTGTCCCTTATCTGTGTAATTACAGCCTGAGTGTGTCCGCTATATATATGTACTAGTTCTACTATATATGTTGTTTGAGTGTCCCTTATCTGTGTAATTACACCGCTATATACATGTACTAGTTCTACTATATATGTTGTTTGAGTGTCCCTTATCTGTGTAATTACACCGCTATATACATGTACTAGTTC